>JBAMJR010000269.1:195000-805577 GCA_038501785.1 Myoxocephalus aenaeus
CCAGGGACGAAACCCAGCGTCTGGTGATGTCTATGGAATCCAGACGTCAGGCTGTCATTGACTGCAAAGGATTTTCAACAAAGTATTAAGTGACAATTAGATTTATTATATTAATTTGTCCAATTACTTTTGGTCCCTTTAAAAAGAGGATGGCCACATTTGAATTTGTTGTAGTTCCTACACCGTTCACCTGATTTGGATGTAAATACCCTCAAATTAAAGCTGAAAGTCTTTTTTTCATTTCAACTCCATTGTTGTGGTGTACAGAACCAAAATAATGAAAAATGTGTCAATGTCCAAATATTTATGGGTGTGTATATATATATATATGTATGTATGTATGTATGTATGTATACACACACACACACACACACACACACACACACACATATATACACACATATGTGTGTGTATGTATGTATGTATACACACACACACATATATACACACATATGTGTGTGTGTGTGTATGTCAGTGAACTTGGGCTCTGAATCATTTGCTTATTACAGTATATATGATAAGGTACTGTTAGCCTGCGATGCATAATAGATGACTTCCCTTTTTTTTTTTTGCGCATGAGAGAGAGAGAGAGGCCCGTGGAACTTGCAGCTCGCCCTCGCTGTAATAAAGTTGTCATGTCCACCTAACGACTTGGTGTTGAGATAACCCGCACCACCAGCTCAGCTTTAAGTTTGTCACTGTGCGACAGTCAGCGCTTTTCACTCCTGTTCTATTCAAGTAAGCCTTCCACTGCATATACTGACTGATCAGTCGCTTTTCACAGACCCTTGACTTCCAGTCAGAAGTAGCGACTCTCCATCTGTCCTTATGTTAGGAAAAGAGGCATTTACAATATTTTGAGTATGAGCTCTTGCACTCTGGGTTGAACTGATTCAGAATTTGGTGGTCAAAGGTCACTGTGACTTCACCACGTTTTTTCACCACATAAGAATTCTTCTGCTAGTGATGACATTTTGGACAGACATTGATGTAAACTGGTTGGTGGAGGCATACAACCGCGAGGCTGCACATCTAGTTTGTAACCATGTTGACCCAACCATTACCCAATCGGGTGCAGTGATCGCTAACTTTAAACTGACTTTGAATTCTGACGCTTGTCCTCCTCCTCACCTCCTCATGCTAAACTTTCATACACTCAACGTTGTAGCACGCCGCCACAGGTGTCTCAAGCCAGAAAAGGCAATATCGGTTTGTGTTGCGAAACAGCCTTGTTATCTCTTTACCTGATATTCTTATTGGATATCAGATACAACTATTTAGCAAGCCAGTTTGTCCATTACATGCATCATAAACTGTGCTAGAGGGCTGTTATTTGTTCAATTTATTAAAATGTTCCTCACTCCCGTCCCTCCCAAACCTTTGAGGAAAGTCTCCAGCTCTCTCAACTAGTCCAGCACGGCACCTGTTCAGAGTGGCTGTGGTGCGTTCAGGGGCTTTTTTTTTTCTTAAAAAAAAAAAACATCTGGGGAGGGCTATGTAGGCCAGCAGGCAGGGAAAACAAAGCAGCTGAGGGAAATTGGCTGCTTGAGGGAACGTTAGTTGTTGACTCTCCTATTCCCCGCCCGCCTCACTTTGTCCCGGCTGTGTACAGAGCGAGGGGAACTATATATATTTAGCAGCCGTGATTCATACCAAACAGATTGCGCGGGTACAGAACACATCACGTCCAATACAGCAGCATTTGCATTTAGCGCTTGTCAAAAATCATTGAGATTCAGTGCGTTCCTTGGCAGCCTTTGGATTTATTGAGTGTACAAACTCCCAAAGGTTTACACAGCTTCTGTGTCTTCTCAATGGAGACATGTTTCCTTGTGTCTTTAATATATAATCACTGAGGACATCCATTAATGGCGGCTATGAAAGAGTAGTTTTGTTCTCCCCCAAAGCTATTCATAGCGATGTCCTTTCAAGGATTCTGAAGTGTACAAGTGCCTTATTATACTTGTTGATTAAGGCATTCTTTCATTGGTATTTTAGTTGAATGTGAGTGTAAGGACAGAGGGAGGAATCTTAAGAAAGGGGCTGCATGTTAATATATAATAGATGAATCCATGTTGACAGGCTTTTTAATAACAGATTTCAATATTTTCATTCATCCTCTGAAGCTTTATTTCAGAATTATGTCACTCAGTGGTAGGTTTATCACAGTTTTCATGTCGCAGACCACCGCATAGACGTATTAAACCGCGGAGGTGCAAAGCAGGACTTTGTAGTGAACGTCCAACCAGGACAAAACTCTGCCTGCTTGGCTCCTTTACTGTTGTGGTGTGGCGGGCCGTGATCTGAACGCAGCCTTTGACGCGCTTCTTTAAAAAAAAAAAATCTCTCCAGTTAAGTTGCTCAGACAGGCCCGACTTCTTGTGACTGTTTGCATCCCAGATCAGTGAGAGGGAGCCTTTGTTTTTCCTGATCCACAGCCACTCCTTTCAGCATCCGAGCGAGTCACATGGCTTCTTCTCACACCCCCAGTGCAATTGTAATTCAGCCCATTAACGAGCCGAGTAAAATGTCCTTTATGGGAAACGACAACAGTAAAGCGGCGCACACCGTAGCAACTGTTGTTTTACTCGGTTGAGCAACAAATTAGATAACCAGCTCCCCTATGTTGGAATTAATTTTTTCCCACCACGCTGTTCGGATAACTGCATTTACTTTATCTAGATTGGCATTGGCCACAGGCCCATTTCTTCACGCCTTTCCTGTGCAGCCTCCGCATCTCCATTCTGCCATACTGAGCATGTTACATCACGCTGTCTCAATGCATGACGTGCAGCGGGTTCACCGTTATGGAACAAAAGCAAAGGCCGAGTAATCAGGATGGGAAGAAAAATCAAATCAAAGATGAAATTCTATCTGTGTCTTGGCAAAATTCAAAATTCCACTGCATCGCTGGATGAGGATGAATCGCCTGGAACAAACGGGCTGTGATTCGTGGACTTAAGAGGTAGCTTCCTTCTATAGAGATAGAGGCTTATTCAGACACAACAGATGCTCCTGGTTTCCTGCGGAGCGGGATGAAACCAGAGCTACCCGTTACTGAAGATGCCCTGGTGCTGGGCTCCGCTGTGTGTCTGGAGCGTGAATAAAATTCCCACTTCTTGCGCCACCATCCATGCCGGAGGTTTAATTTTAGACCAATCACTGGCCCACCGTGTGCAAACACTCTTGCAGCTGCTAATGCATATCCGATATCATCAGTATTTCTCTCTCTGGTCCGTCTTGCTCTTCGTAGTTCACCATCACTCCGCCCTTCTCCTCTCGGTCTGTATTATTTATCTCGCCTGATCTTCTGTTAACCCTGATTGTGCTCAGCCTGCACCAGTTTGGAGCCCAGCTGCGGAAAAAAGCAGAAACGTCGGACAAACCTTTGTCGTTTTTGCAATTTTTTGCAGCAAACAAAGCGGATCAACACCTCCGCTATTTACAAACAGAGTCAGGTTACATTTGGCCCGACACACTGCAGCGACCCGCAATCAAACGGACACACAGTGGATTATATTTCATCACAGGGAAGCATGGAATCCCAGTTATGACGCGCCGCCTTAAATAGCAACTAAAACGCAATCATCCACACAGCTCCAGTTTCTGTTGTCCCAATGAAAGTAATCATTCTGCCAAGGTTTTCATTTGGATGCTGAATAATTGATTTGGCACTCGCCCACAGTTTGTGCAGCCGTTGCGTTTTCTTTCTCATCACAAATCCTTACCCAAGTTTTCATCGCACTACAGGTTATTAGAGGCACTGGGTAGTGTTGACAAAATCAAGTATAGTAATTCCAAGAGAGTTCCCTCAATATTGAATGAAGTGCAAATAATCCGGAAATGACTATTTGGTCATATTCAAAGATAAAACGCACCAAACAAATGTTGAGAAAGGAGTCGGAGCACAGTGAGATCCATACCGCAGTCGTCCTGACCTGAAAGAACACTGACGGCAGCATGATTAGCTCTTAATTTGTTTTTATAGTTTAATAATTGCTATTAGGCGGCAATGTAATAAATGTCAGAACAATGTAAAGTTAGAGAAACTAATTCCAAAGATGATTGTTTTAATGTGCTTAAAGGCTAATTCATAGAAAGAATTTAAACGTTCTCCCCTCCAAAAATAAAGATAATTTCTAACCAGTATTGATCTCTAAATTGGATTTAAATAGTCTTATGATATACTACATGATCATAGCTATACATGGTGTGTACACTCAAATCCTCTCAGGTATTACACATATATTGATAACTGAGTAATATTTAACTCTGTCCAACGCGGTTCCCGCCATGTCTTTGTTCTTCTTTTTTTACAACCTGCTCACAGACGTGCCTCAATCTTTACGTCCAACAACGTCATCAACAATTCAGTCATCTTTGTTTTGACTTTGTTTGAGTTTAGTCAGTGAGGCTAAATGCTAAGTTACCGCAACTTCCTCACCAGCGGCACAGCAGCAGTAGCGGAAGCTCCTTTTGATAAAAGGATGGCACTCTCACTTGACAACATCAACAGTAAATCCAGATATTTGCGAAGCATACATTTCATGAACGGCACCAACCGCATCGTCTTTACTCAACTGATATTTACACCTGAGGCCGCTCTGATTTCCCCTCCCCGCTCACTTTCTGCCAGGCAGTCCCGAGCCCCAGAGATAGCAGCACCGGTGTATGACTCATGCTTTGAGCTATCGAAGATGCCCAACGAGAAAGCCACACACAAAAAAGGACATGCGAAACGCAGACAAAAGAAAGACGTTCACGGGAGGCATCTTGAGGTTACGGGGTCAACGCGCGTCCCAACAGAAATCCCTTCACCCAAGCTCTGCGACCCCTGTCTCCAATCAGCTCCTTTCTTGGCCCTCACACACTACACCTCTCATCCACACAGCCTTGTGCATTTTTCCGTGAGCCCATTTGCTCATGCTCCTTGTTCTCGGCCCTAAAGACCAATGTCAGCCCCTTTTCTAGATCATCTCCATTCCCAAGAGTCCCCTTCCAGTTTCTTTCATCTCCCCTCCTATCTTTTGCATCCGTCTTTCATCGGCTTGCTTCAGTTTTTCATCCACCCTCTTGCCTGCATCTCCATGGTTCCTCGCGCAGCCCCCGAAACTTCTTCATGTGCATTCGTCAATCGTCTTCTGTCACCCTTTTTGATTCATCCCATCCCCCAAAGCCAACCATCACTACCATTTTAGATGTTTTTACTCTCTGACTAAAACCTCTTGGTGTCTTATCTTCTGCCTCGATTCTCCCAACCACCCACCCAGGATCTTCACCCTCCCTGTACCTTCTAACTCTTCCAGGTCCTTTTTTAAAGGACATTCTGATTATTCCTAATATTCTTAAAGCCTTAACAGCTGTAGCTACAACTAAAACTCTAAACCTCCACCCTCTACCTCAGCAGCCACTTCCCATGCTACATGCTCCAATTCCCCCTCTGGTTCAGCCCCCAACTTCAGCTTTTGCAACCCCCCCCACCCCACCTCCCGACCAAATCCATCCTCCTCTTCTCCTCTCGGGCTCGTATCCAGAGCGGCGGTGCCCCGATGGAGGTCAGCCACCTCTGCCGTGAGAGACAACAAGGGGAAGGAAGGCGAGGTGAACCGCTCTCGACGGCTGTCACTGCGCCGTGCGGTGAGGAGGAGGAAGAAGAAGGGAGAGAGAGAGGACAGTGGGATAGAGCGAGAGCAGGAGGGTAGAAGCAGAGCGAGAGCAGGAGGGTAGAAGCAGAGCGAGAGAGGCAGATAGCGAGAGAGAGAGAGAGAGAGAGAAAGTAGTCCAGCGCTCACAGCTCACATCGCTGGCTGGCTGGCTGGCTCGCTCACTGTTGACGAATGAGCTGTCTACCCACGGGGCTGGGAAACGGCAGCTTGTGACAAGCTGGGGAGAGAGGAACATGAATGTAATGCGTACCTTGCCTCGCTTGCTTTCAGATACCGGCCAGAAGAAGACTCCGGAGAAGAAGGATGGGAGGCGCATGTCGTTCCAGCGACCCAAAGGGACCATTGAATATTCTGTGAGTAGCGTGCAAGCAATGACTCTGCTCTCTGTGTTGATGTCATTATGTGTTTTTGACGCTTTCCTGCTCCCGTGCTGCTGCTGCTTCTTCTGTGTGTGTCTGCTGCTGCTGCTTTCTGTTGCTCCAGTAATAATCTAGCTGGAGCTGTTGTTTGTGTGTTGTGAAGGCACCGTGTCCGACCATGCTTGGTAGCTCATTAGCGAGGGGGAGATGCATTTTTGTGGATTTGGCCAGAACACGTGTACCTCGTTCTCAGTGTTTACATAAAGGCTGTGTGTGTGTGTGTGTGTGTGTGTGTGTGTGTGTGTCTCCGCGCAGGGTAGCTGATGGCAAGCTTATGGAAACAATGTATCCTCTGATAGTCATTGTGCAGCAGCACAAGGCTCAGCTCCATTTTGCATGTTGATGTATAGAAAGGAGAGAGTCATTCCAGCAGCTCTGTGCGTTTCCTCCAGCTTGATCAGAGCAAGACGGACAGGCGGGAGTGCTGGAAGGATGTGTATTTGTTTTTCCATCCCTGTTCTCTGTGCCACGTATCTGCGAGCATTCCACCACAGAGTTCGCTCTGCGAATGACCTTCCAACTGCGCTGTCATTTCTATTGATTTAGCTGTTGTGTAGGAGAAAGGGAGGGAGGGGGGTGAAGCGATTGAGAGAGCGAGAGAGCGAGGGCTCTGGTTGGTGAGCTGAAAATGGAGCCCGTCTCTGCTTAGCCTGGTTGTGTTCTTGAAATGACCCTCAAATCCAGCTGCAGTCAGACTGCTTTTCCTCGCCTCTCTCTCCGTGGCAACAGTGAGGAGTGGGACCGCCGTGGCTCCGCTCCCGCTGTCTGCCTGTATGGTGGAAAAAGAGAAGAGAGAGAGAGAGAGACGGAGACACTCTCTTCCACCCAAACTCCGGCTCAGTGGAGCTGCTGTAGTGTGTATTGCCTCCCCATCTCCAACACCTCGGTAACACCACCTCCGCATCCACCGCCCTGTCAGTCATCCAAGACTCGCTGATTGACAGGGCTCTTGTCTATCTCGCTGGGACTTGAACAACATAAACCGTTACAACAGGATATTTGTCAGCGCCAAAGCGTGTCATGGTCCTTCATATATGACCTGATAAGGGCAACAAGAAGTCTGCGAGACGGACAGAAATGCTGAGGGGGGGGGGTTAGGAAAATAAATCTTGTGTTTAGTTTGCGGGGAAAAGATTCCTATGAATCCCACAGCATGGATGGATCGAGCACTGCCGATGGTTGTGTCCTGTAACCTGACACGCTGCAGCGGCACATAAGCGAGGAGGCTCAGGCGATATGACCAAGCTACTGTCCCAGTGATTGAGAAGTGGCTTTATCTTAATCTCATCCCCCGTGGCTGGCAACGTTTCCTTATTTCACTCACCAGCAGGTACGTTTTTATTCTATCGCCTGGCGCCCACCCAGAAAAAAGGAGGGTTTCCTTTTAACGCCGCCTTCTTTCACTGTCTTTCTTTCCTTTTTTTTCTCGTTTTGAGTAATAACCTGAGCAGCTGCAACCCATCTGCCTAGACACTGATAACACCAGTCCATTCAGCCAAGTCCAGCCATTGGCTGACCTGCGTCCAATTTAAAAAAAATAAAAATAAAAAAGTGTTTGAAGTCCTTGGGAACAACAGAGATGGATGATGAGACGGGAGGACGCGGACAGGGAGAAGCGGTGAGCCGTCCTCTCAGCTGGTGAAAGTCAAACCGAATGAAGAATGGAACAGGAGTGCGGGCCGCACATATTTAACACCAGCTGTATCACACCATGGACGTAGATGCTCTATTTGGGATGCTATTTTGGATCGACCGGGTGTCTTGACTTGCAAATAGCTAGGTAGGTTTAAAGGACAGATTTGGGTTTATTAGCGTTAGTTTCGTAGCTTTAGAAACTGATGCACACCTATAATCTCAGGCCTCACAATCCCATTTTCAGTTACCTAGCTTTGGCTATCTTTTTCTGCCGGTTAAGAAAGTGTCATTGATCTTTGGACACGGTGGAATTGCTAAAAGCAAGTCACAAGTCCCACAGGGAAAGCTTGTCCACAATTATGGTTGAACCAGGAGTTTGGTCTCTTAACTGTAATATACGTGTACAGCAGACCATATTTCGGAGTAATGCTGTTCACAAGTTACAAAAAAGCTGGTTTATGAAATTAGTTTTTAGTAGCGATTTTAAAAGAAATCAGCAAGGTTGATATGTTAGGATAACCTGAGGGGTTCCTTTTAAGACCTGTCGGACAACGTCTCTCCTCAAATCCAGGCATAAAAAAATGATCCCCAAATGATCCAGTCTGGTTGTTTTTTCTAACCAGCAACAACCATGGCCCAGAACTACAAAGACAACCTCTGTTGTGATAAACTGGAGTTCTCTCTTAATGTTAAGTCATGTTTATTTTTTGGCCTGACCCTCCCTGCCCACATGCTGTTTCTGTCTATAGCAGTGCTCTCTGCAGAACTGGCACAGCAGAGCTCTCAATACATTTTGCATAATACCACGAGAGAGCGGTTCGTTAGGGGAGATGCTGTCTGGACTCCTGTTTGTAGGCTGTGGTAGAAAGGAGGCGGGAGGCGGCGCTCACCGTGTTGTCATTCTGGCCAGCGACTGTGGCTCAGTGGTGAGCAGGGTCGTCCTTTAATCAGATCGGCGGTTCAATCCCCGACATCCATGTCGATGTGTCCTTGGGCAAGACACTTAAACCCCACATTGCTCCCGTAGCTGTGCCTATGGTGTATGAATGTTAGTTAGTCCTGATGGGCAGGTTGCACCTTAGCCACTGCCATCAGTCTATGAATGGGTGAATGATGTCATGTAGTGTTCAAGCACTTGGAGTGGTCGGAAGAGTAGAAAAGCGCCATATAATGAAATTCCCATCAGCCTCTATTTTTAATAAATTGTGTTTATGGCATATACAGTGTGATCCAGATGTGTCACAGTTTCACCAGATGTGAAGAGGGTCTCAGTGTCACCAGCATGCAGGTTGAATGGATTTCAGCTGGGCTCGGAGGAAGAGCTGTGGGCAGTAGAGGTCTTGCGAACTGTGTGTGTGCGTGCGTGCGTGCGTGTGTACGCACGCGTGTGCGTGCGTGCGTGCGTGCGTGCGTGCGTGTGTGCACGTGCGTGTGTGCGTGCGTGCGTGCGTGCGTGCGCAACCTCCCGACAATCAGTCCCTCTGATTGCATTATTCAGCGCTGGGTAGGAGAGGAGATCCCACTGTTTTCGCTCCTTCACAGCTCGCTTGTCTTGAGTAGAGAGAACAAGTCAAGGACGATGGGAGGAATGATGGGATCTGAGAGCTGTATGGCCGGCAACGTTCAAAGGGATGAAGGGGAATGCATGTGGAGAAGATGGAGACAGCTGTATGGGTAGAAGAGAGAGCAGTGCAAGGCCCAGCCGTCAGCGTCTCGCTGAGTTTTGAACAATATTTGAACTATCGCTCACGCGCCACCCTTCATGTTGGAGCGTGAGATGATTGTAGAGATGGAACATTGTTTCAGTCATCTTTTTCATTTTTGAGAATGTATTGCTGGCCGTAGGCGACAACACGTAATATTTCAACACGTTATACCAACATGCAATGTGACTTCTCCAGTCAGGGTTTGAGCCAGAGCCTACCCTTAGGACAACCGTTTAAAACATACAGTGTTTTAAACGGTTGCAACCGCCCTACACCCGGTTGTCCCCATAAAGCCAAGGGCAGGATCAGTAATGTTAGGTTTTTATTTTTTTATGTATCGATTTGAGTGATGCAAGTTCCCTGATTGGATAATGCTTTCCTAGACCTTGTCGAGGTGGCCTGGCTCGCATTGAGCTGGGATCCCGTTGAAGAAGAAAACCGGGGGCTGTGGTCGTGTTACTGCTGTTAAACGGAAAACCTTCGGATCTTTTTTTCTTAAAAAATTTATAGAAAATGAAGGAAAAAAATTCCACCGTTTCACCGCCACTCCTTTTGTCTACGACAGATATCCGACCAGTCGGTGTGGAGTGTGAACACACACGAGGACACGGCTGATCTGGCACAGCCGATCACGAAGGTTGCATTGTGACCATGGCCTGAGCCGAGACTCTCTTTTTTTTCCTTCCCTCTTTCCCTGTGTTTGTGTTGGTGAATCAGGAAAAAGGCGATCAAAGCCCGGAGCAGGGGATCCGTGTCCGGCACAAAGAGAGATCCATCAGAGCTTCAGAGTGAGACAGCAAACTTGTTCTGTGTCCCCTTGAAAGGGACAGAATCACTTGGAGGGTCTAAATTTAGGTCTGCAAACCATCAGCAAGGGTGTAGTCGCACACAATACACATGCCATTAGCGTGGTAACGACAAAGTCGCCATGGCAACTGTCATGCCATAGCTGGGCTTCATCCTTCATTATAAAATGAGGAGCGATGGCTGCTTTGATATGGCATTATGGGTGATTAAACAGTGCTCTGTTGAGTTTTAGCCCCAGCTTGATTCATTGCGTTGATTAGGGTTTCCCTTTTCACTCTCCTCCAGTTTGTTTTTCTTCTTCAGTGTGAATCCGGAGGTGGTCTTAGTGCACAAACAGGTCCCGCACTTGTGAATGGGTACCTTTTTTCGAAACACATTTCTTCTCACCAAGAAGAAATGAGTGCATCTTATTCCCGCGGTTGGCCTTCTCGCTGTAGCACTCATGGATTTGCTCATGTTCCACACTTAACGTTCCTACCAAGATGCCGGCGGGCTCCTTAATGGAGCTATTAGTCTTTGGCCGTCCAGCCGGCGGCCCTTGTAGAATCTGTGCGTCCTCTCCTGTTCAACAAGGTGACCATTAGCTACACGTCGGTCACTCTCAAGATGGCTGTCTCGGTCGGTCTTCCTCTGTCCTTCTGCTGTCGCCCTCTGACAGGAAGAAGTTTAATTATTCATCCCCAGTTTGAGATGAATAATGGGCATTATTGATCCAGGGGATAAGACGATCGGGTGCACCTGTCATTAGTGGCTATGATCCTGATTGTGATTGCTCTCTCTTTCCCTCGTTCTCCTGTCCGTGTGTCAATAACAGGTATTTATCAGTGGGTCACAAACATGTCCCCTGTCCTCTGCTGCCTAATCGAGTTAGAGATAGGGCGATCAACGACTGCGTTTCCTTTTTCATGTCATTTTAGTGTTCCTGTGACGCACGAAGACACTCTTGTCGTTAACAAGGTTTCATATGTAGATTAAGTGATTAATTAAGCTTAAAAGGCCAACTTGAATCACACTGTTATTACTGTAAGCCACATTTAATGCCAAGATCCGCCCACCACCTGGCTCTGCCAATGTTGACTTCATTGAACAGCAGCTATTTCTTTTCTTTTTTACCCATATTGATTGGCTGAGCTCCTGATATGAGAACTACCAGAGCAGCCATTTGATACGAGAGCCAACAGCCGTCATTGGTCAATGCTATGAGCTTTAAGATATCTAGTTTGAGATCGAAAAGGCTGAGCTTTCGTCAATAGAAGCCGCATACAACCCGACTAATAAGGGTGTTTCAGCAGCTGTGAATGTCCTGCAGACCCGAGTGTCCTATAGGGTCGGCTTTGTGCAGAGCCGTAAAGCTAAAAATAAATAGTTCATGGATGAGACGGTAGCAAATAGCACCTAGGGAGAATCGATGCCCTGCACTGAATCCGCCTGCATGAAAGGCTCTGACACTTTAGGAGCCCTGCTGATGATTAACTCCTTATGTTAACAACAATAACAAAAACTCTTTCTGTTCCTTAGGACAACTTTCATTTTAATACATTTTCCAATTGTAAAACGCGAGCCACGTACCAAGGACATCACACAAATGCTGAACAGCAGATTGTAAATACCTTTGGGATGGGATTACTATATGACAAGCGACAGTAATAGTTTTTACTGCTATAGTTATTATTCTGCCTTTTTAAGTCTGTGTCGTAAATTGTCATTGCAGCTCTGAATCTGATCTCTGACGTTGACTTCGAGGACAGGATATTTATCAAGCTGACATGGTGCTGTTCACGTCTCCCTTTACGGATCTGATGCGATGACGGGTTACGAAAGAGCACTTGTTAACGACGCAGTTATGAGCAGACGTTTGACATGGGACACATACCTGTCACCACATCCCACCTGTGTCTTTCTTTTGTCATTCCCCCAAATGAAGGGGAAAAAATACATTTATAACTTTGAATAAGTTTTATTAATACTATGATTTTTTTTATTTATACAAATAAAGCCCATAACAACATAATAATTTAGCTTATTAAATAGGCCCAGAGTTAACGTCCATTATGCTCCACTTAGAGTCATTAAGGATAGTTTGAATGACATTTGAGAAATACAGTTTTTTTTTTAAGTGTTAGCTGCATAGGTTAATTTGGCTTCTTCTCAATCTGATCAACAATAACAGAAGATGACGAATGCTCCCTAAAAACTGGTAGCTAACGACAATCTAGCATATACTGCACAAACTAACCTGCATGTCTATGTTTGATAAGTTAAACACCAGGTCTGTAAACCATTTGTTTCTCAGTCTTTCCTACATATTGGGTAATAACATCTGTGGTTTGTCTCGGAATCAGAAATCAGAATCAGAAACCGTTTATTTGCCAGGAATGTTTAAACAAACGAGGAATTTTTCTAGGCTGAAGGTGCATATATTAGACATGAGACGCCTCGTCATGCATCCGGATGGTATTCACATTTCCAAAATGACTGGAATTTGGCAGCTTTGTGTACTACATCGCAGACGTGTTCCTGTCTATCCCACACAGACAAGAAAGGTCTGTATCACTTGCGACAAATTCTGTTCATTTCTCAAGCCGACAGCCTCTGTCCGTGTCTTCCCGGCCTTGGTTGCCGTGCAACTATCGTTGAACTCTATCTCAACTTTGATCGAATTATTGAATTAAATCTGGCCTGATGAACAAGTTATAGAGGTATCAAATAGCATTTTGAAATATGAAGGAGGCCTTTCTAATTTGATTTGTTCCCAGAAACTGATCAAATTAACATTTAATCTAGCAGGACAATTTAATCATCCCAACAAACTGCTGTTATTGTGTATCTCCACTTTGACCCTTCAAAGAGATCCGTCTGTTAACAGAGCAAAAATAGACATCACGATTAACAGCCGGTCTGTGTGAATCAGTATGTCATTTTTCACTTGTCACACTGATGAAAAACAAAAGTTGTTTTGTTTTTAAGCGACGTAGTCAGTGGCGGTGTTTGAGGGGTAAAGAAAGGTCCTCGACTATATTAAATAACCACATGGTAAAGCCTTCTTTTTTTTTTTTATTGATTTTAATTAAGACTTTTAGTGAATCAAAACTATTCATCAACACTTTTTCATCAAAACATTTTTTTTCGAAAACAACAATTTGAAAATATAATGACCTATAACTAAAAGAACACCCTCAATGTGTAAAGGCATTTTGAAAATAGTTTGATTTATCTACACAGGGGTATTCCTGTGAGCAGAATTCTTCAGATCTTCTAAGAAAGTTCAGTTCGTATGTGCTTGTTATTATCAATTTAGATGACGTAATTGTGTATCGTGATATCTTTTATTAATCCTTTTATTAATCCTTGTTGCATTCAAACAAGATGAATTGTCATATTGGATTATTGCCCAGCCCTTTCTACAACCAGTTACCGGCCATGAATAGGCCACCTCGACCCATACCAGCACCACCATCACCATCTATGGTGTGGATCTGCTCAATGTGTAACCTCTGCAGTGATCTAGTATCTCAGTCAGCCCTGCACAAACTGCCCACCCCGTCCATACTGCCCAATGCGGCCCCGCCCTGCCTTGTTCATTGTTGTCCACGCAAAAATGCTCACACTGCTGAGTCATGGAGACTGTATGCCAGACTGACCTCAGATCACATTAGTGTGTTCCCCCAGAGAGTAGGGCATCCAAACCCATTGTAGCCCGCAACCTCCCCACTCCTAGCAGGTCTACCGGCTAGTGCCATCCAACCTCTGCCGCTAATCCAGAATGCAGCAGCTCCACTGCACTAAAAACACAGCTTTTCCGACTATACCTTGAATAGAATAAATTAAAAAAGCAATACTTTAGTAGCACTTAAATGGCATTTACTGATAGCACTTTGTAGTTTGGCTCTCTTGAAGAAATTGTACTTTCTTGATTCTTGTTGTTTTGAGTTTGTACTCATGGTTGAATGCACTTATTGTAAAGCGCTTTTGATAAAAATATCAGCTAAATGTAATGTAGCTTGGCCCGCCCTCAGCCCAGTGTTGTCCAACCCAGTGATTGTCAACCACTGTGCCGCGGCACACCAGTGTGCCGTGAGAGATCGTCAGGTGTGCCGTGGGAAAATGTCCAATTTCACTTAATTGGTCCAAAAAAATATTATTTAGTTGCCGCAAATGATTTTCCATTGTTGAACGTCTGAGCTGCAATATAGTGGCTGGCAGAGTAATATAGAACAGGTCCTTGTTCTGCTATTAAACAAACTAAACGGCCGTATGTTATTGATCGTATCTACACAGCATGTCATTTCTGGGTCGCGTCTATACAACTCTGCTCTGTTCTGTGTCGCGCACGCGGAGTATCGGAAATATGTCGCTTTTCACAATGGGATTTGCTGCTGAAGCTATCAGTATTTTAAGATATGAGCTGTCACTGTTAAAGCCTAACAGTTCATGTATTTGCAGGTCAAGACAAACAGCCTGGAGCTCCATCAATGACGTTTCTGACTTAGAGAGGCTCTGGAAATATTCTTCCAAAAGCCTGAAAAACACACTGCAGTGATAAAGCCTGCTCACTTTGTGGTTGTCATTAAAATAAATGAACACCATGTTTCCTTTAAGTCAGTACTGGGGCAGTATTTATTACAAGTGTGGCGCAAGAGGAAATGCTGATTTTAAATGTTCACCGTCCGCCGTTAACAGGTTACGCTGCGCATGCGCCGATTCTTGGCATTTCGCCAAAAGCCGATCTTTATGAGATCTCTGTGAGGTCGGCTTTCTGCTGTTGTCTTCACCATTGAGCATGAATTGAGAGCCGTATCAAATCTACAACCCCGTTTAAAAAATATTTGTAGAGGAAAGCAGCCACTAATACCGATACAACGTGATGCTCACATATCTGCACTCATTCCGTTTTGTTTTGCAATAGCTTATTGTTTTCCACAATAAGCTATTTAGTAGTAACTAAATATTAGTTCTTTTTTGCATAACTTTATTTTCATTTTTCTAACAAAGTGATAACACTGCGATCTGGTTTACTTGAAACACTGAATACTCATCCATGCCAGTAGGTAGTGCAATAATGATCTACCATATATGCTGTATTATGCTACAATGTGACATTTTGTAACTTTTTAGGTTGTTGGTGTGCCGTGGGATTTTTTTATTGTAGAAAATGTGCCGCGGCTCAAAAAAGGTTGAAAAACACTGGTCCAACCCACGCTAGTTCAGTCTTCATGGTCTAGTCCAGGCTAAAGTGGCAAGAAGAAATGACCCACGATGACAGGAATGTTGATCAATAACAATGACAGTTTTCAGTTTATAAAACCAAAACTACTTTTACATTGGCCCTCCAAGACGCTCCCTTGCCCACTTTGTTCAAATTCCTCAGCGATCAGCATTACAAGACCTTGCCGCTCCAAAAGTTGAGCTCTGCTTTCGAGCCCAAAACAAGTGCTGTCACTGCTTTCACGGTGATTAGTCTGCTGGATTTCTGCCTTCATTAGCCAGCATTTTGTCACATGGTCGGTAACACGAAGGGTTTTCTCTGAGACGTTGTATCAATGTTGTTGTTATTCCTCTGGCTGCCTGTAGTGGACTCACTTCAGCCTTAAGCCTCTTTGTGGATGGGAGGGTGCTAGCCTGAATCCATTCTTTAGTTGTTGTTTTTTACCCATTTCAATAACCATGATCATTTGAAATGACACTTATAATAATTATCGGAGGTACGGACAAACATTTATTTACTTTTTTTTTGCCAGGGTTTTTTTAATGCAGGATTTACCGGGTTTTTTTCTTTCTTTTTGTTTCACTTTTCCAGCGTGGCATCATGTCGGAAATCTACTTGCCCAAATGCAGTTTTTTATTGCCTTAAACAACTTGTTGTTCCTGCTTCATGTCACCAACTTGGCATACTCGATCAGTAGTGTTTTCCTTACGCCTGAGAGGAAACGTGCTACATATTTAATTTGAATTTCAAACATGGATTTCTTGCCAATGTAAAACCTGAGTTGTGTCGGAACAACAAGTTTGTTTAATAGAAAAATACCACCTAACACTCGGTCCTGGTCTGGCTTTATTTGACCATAAGCCAGTCCACAGCTACATTGTTCCTGTCCCCGGCCTCGGCCCCTCTCTCCAAAAGCCTCGCCCTATCTCATCATCAGAAGATGCTCGAGCGAACAGGCTAAATAACACTTTTAATATTTCAGCCGATGAGCACTTGATTTGCTCCCCTCTTGGAGCCACAGATTCCAGGGACGATGCCATGTTGTTCTCGCTAAATCAAGCTCACTTTTTTTTATATTTCAAATATTTGAAGTATGAATTTCTCAGAGCTCTGTTTCAAACAAAATATTAGCCCATGACACTCACTCCATGTGTCTGTTTCTCAGTTTATGGAGTTGGTTACAGTGAAAGCAGTCACTGGCTGAAGCAGAACGTGCAGCTTCTGAGTTGCTGCATGTTCTGCTTCTTTCCTCGCGGTTGTCATGTGTCGACGTGACCGTGATCATGTCATGTGTGACTACCTCGCGCGCATGATTCTGTGTTACTGATGTTCCAGCTAGTCTTTTCTTGGTTCCCCTTACTTTACCACCTGTCTCTGTCTCCGTCTCTGTCTGTCTGGTGCATGAATATATTCCTGGAAACAATCTGTCATGTGAAGAATTTGGAGACTCTGTCGTTCCATGTTGTTTTAGTGCAACTGTTTGCACACACACACATGCTGAGAACCACTGAGGCATTCACATGACTGTTGCACTAAAACACCCAGTGCCATTATCCTGTCCTAATTATACACAGCTCAGGGTCTGCCCTGTCTGTCTGGTTCTCTCCCTTGAGCTCCCTCCCTCTCACACACGCAGGCACTTTCTGCCATGGTTGTGTCGTCCTTATTTGGAAGGTAGAAAACTCCCACTCGGCATGCTGGGTGCTTAACTAGTTCAAACACGTGGAGCACGTCTTCGCTATATGGATTTTAACTGGCGCGCACAAATAAGTGCACAAAAATGCCTGTAAAAAGATGGAATATTAACAGGTGTATTTAATATCAACAGCTATTCTTAAAACATCACAATAGAAATGGAAGGTTAGTATAGGGTTAGCAGTATTGCAATTGGATCAATGAATATCAGATGGACAAAATCTGGACAAACAAATCAGTGTAAAACTATTCAATCACTGAGTACTGCAGAGGGCCCAACATATTTAGAGCCCAGACTGTGGGGACTAAATGTATTTATTTACATTTGTAAATAATAATTACTTACATTATCAATCAAATGGTTCTTAGATTAATTAATAATGAAAACAATCAGTTCATAGTTGGCCTTGAGACCTTAATGCACGCAAGAGTCTGACTTGCACTGTGGCTCAGTAGTGAGCAGGGTCGTCCGTCAATCAGAGGATAGGCGGTTCGAGCCCATGTCGATGTGTCCTTGGACAAGACACTTAACCCCAAATTGCTCCCATAGCTGTTCCTACGGTGTACGACTGTTAGTTACTCCTGATGGGAAGGTGGCACTTAGCCACTGCTAGCAGTTTATGAATGGGTGAATGATGACAAATAGTGTTAAAGCGCTTTGAGTGGTTGAAAGACTAGAAAAACGCTCAAGTACAGATTCATTTAACATTTACATTAAACTGGGGGGGGGGGGAGATTATCTTGTGTGGTTCACAAGATAACACAAAACTGCCACTGACATTCATGTCGGTTCATATTTCTGCAAGCATCATCGCCTCCCGTGGGAATCTATTCCTGGTCAACATCTGACAGCCTCGATTTGCATCACATCCCAAAATCTAACATGCGAAAATCAAACATTCAAGTAATAATTGCAGAGCTTTGTTTTTTCAGCCTCACTCTCACTCTCTCTCTCCCACTCTCCCTCACTCACTCACTCATATTATCTGAGTCACATCTTCCAAGTCGTCTTCCCCCTCCCGCTTAATGAAAATGCCCTGAACCGTCTCCGGAGTGTGATAGATTTTGTGTCCTCTCTCTTGTTTTGTGCTCCAGGTGGAATCGCGGGACACGCTGAACAACATTGCGCTCAAGTTTGACACCACACCCAACGAACTGGTTCAGCTGAACAAGCTGTTCTCCAGAGCAGTGGTGCCTGGCCAGGTGTGAACCGCCGTGCACGCCTTCACTGATATATTCAGCTGCATCACCTCATCACTGTCCTCAGCAACCTCACATCCATATCTTCTATCGAACCGGTCACTTGTCTTGATCTCGCCTTCACAAAACATTTTCCACAGTGCATGTGGGGATCTAGGTGGAGAAATTGGACATGGAAGTTATTTTGGGAACGTCACATGCTGCATGTGTTTATCCCTCTACTCTCAGAGGAACTTGCTGACTCACTGTTCACATCCCTACTATCTGCGTGCCCACTTATTTGCCTGCTAATTACAGTGTAATTTGTCTCATTAGGATGCAATTCGTTGCAAAGGACCAATTTTGTTTCTAAAAAGGTATAATAATATATGCCGTGCTTGGATTGTCCCAAAGATGCTTTAGGTCCGACAACATGACGCGAAACATCCCATATTTAGCCCGCTAAACACACACACAGCCAGCCTCCCAGGCTTTTCAACCTAGATCTTTTATTTCGCACAAATCTGTTGGGGGGGGGGGCAGTGACAGAATTATATTTTGACTGTACTTCTTGGCGTCAAATTAAAATCCAGACGAATGGGGACAAACTACACATGCCAATCCCATTGGCATGTGTAGTTTGTCAGTCGAGTTGCTTCCAAACAGTGGTGTGCGGAGAGCACTTTATGAACCATCAGCGCTCCTCTCCTTACGAGGCTCACTCTAAAGTTAAACCACAACGTAAACAGCAATTTTCAAAAGCTGAATCTAGATCGATTTCATACCTTAACTTGTTCAGTATCAAATGTAAAGGTCTAATACTGTTTGAAATATATATTGTACAGGTTGTACAGGAATGAACAAGTCACAGCCCTCTTAAGTGATTCAATTCAACATTTTGGGAAATACTTAATTTGCTCTTGCTTAGTTATATCAGAAGATCAATACCACTCTTTTGCATTCACCCTGAAAATGAAGCTATGGATAGCGTGATTTAGCATAATGACTGTAAACGGCTAGCATAGCTCTGTCAACCACAACGTATAGATACAGGGGGCAACGAAGTCCCGACCCACACCAGAGGGAAAAATAATGCATGGCTCTTCAGTGACCTTTTATTGTGAAGGTGCCTCCTTTAATGTGTAAAGCTGCTACGTGGTGGGATGCACTACCAACAGGGTAAAGAACCCGTAACTATGTTTTTAGAAGCTGACGAACTGGAAAACTGAACCTTGAAGACAAAAGTGAGGCATCAGCAGGAAGAATCACACAATCCATAACATGCTATGTGTGCAGAACGCAATTTGTCCTAATCTCAGTTTTAGGCTTCCTATATTTCTGTACGTTAAGGTAGAGCATTTTAACAGTATATAACTCATGTTGTAGTGGAATGTGGAGGAATCAGATGCAGTATTAGTGCCAAATCCAACTACAGTAGCTTGCTAATGCAGAGCTAACATTATCTCGCTAACTAGCTCACTTCATCTTTATTATTGTCCTTCATTACTTTATTAATTATCAATTGCAGATCCTGGTAGATATAAAGTGTGAAAATAATCCTTTGACATGCTAACATGTTTCACTAGCTAGCTGCAAGCATTTTGTTGGTTGTTGATTAGTGAGCTTTAGAAATGCTGGTAAGAAGTTGTTTTTTTATTCATTTTGTTTTATTTCCGGACAAAGCCAGGCTACTATGTGTTTCGCTAACTCTCCTGGCTGTAGCTTCATACTAAACGAACAGCTATGAGAGGGGTTTTGATCTTCTTGTCTAACTCAGTAGGAGAGCAAATAAGTATACAGTATTTCCTAAAAGGTCAAACTATTTCTTAAACCGCTTGCCTTTAGCCTTCTGTGTCAATGCAACAGATGGAGCTCCCCATCACTGTAGATAGCAACAGACATGTTTATTGCAACACACAAATCCACACGTTCCATCAATATAGAGATGGAGCTGACACAATTGCTTCCTGGACTGTGTGTGTGTATGTATGTATGTATGTATGTATGTGTATATATATATACACATACATGTGTGTGTGTATATATATGTGTTGATACCATTATTTATTAATTAATATAATCCACATATTAATAAATAAATAATTAATCTAATTTTTATTTTATGTCCTATATAGAAATAAATTACATTACATCAGTTCCCATCACTGAAAATTCGGACACATCGACTTACCATCATAACTACTTTTCCTGTCTCTGTTCGTCCCAGTCAGTCGCATGAAGCTATTCATTTATGTTATTTGTCTTGCTTTGTGTGTGTGTGTGTGTGTGTGTGTGTGTGTGTGTGTGTGTGTGTGTGAGCATTCTCTTTTATCTCTCCGTGTGTGTGTGCGTGCTGTGTGCAATGCGTGTTTGCACAAAGCACCGCCTGTGTAAATACAGAAATGGATTGTGTTTGCAGGTTCTGTACGTTCCTGATCCTGAGTACGTTTCCAGTGTCGGAAGCTCCCCCTCCCTCAGTCCCATCAGCCCCCTGTCTCCCACCTCCTCAGAAGCTGATTTAGAGAAAGTGACGGTATGTTGACCACACCCCCGATCTTACACACTCATAAAAAAGGATGTTAACCGAAAGACTGTCATGCAATTTATGGGTAGAATCTAGAACTGTATGACATATTTACCAATATAACAGATAGTTAGAATAGTTAGAATAGATTGTTTTTTTGTAGCCTCATTCCTGCTACAGTCATTATTTGGCTAATGTTTGGCAAGTTTATCATCCATCTAATAGAAACAAAGATGGAAAACTATGAAGATTTTCATTATTTGATGTGGGCCATTGTTTTCTTAAATTTGTCAGGGATAGAGATAATTAAGGAAATCTAACAGAGCAGTTTCTAAGACTGTAAATAATTCACACACACAACCAAAATTAACAGGCCTCTCTGTCACCACCACACATTGACTTATCCTGCAACCACTGCTGTCGCTGTGAAGCTCCGTTTATTGCCTGAAGGTGAACATCCAAGGCGATGTGTCATGCTGTTTGAGGGCAGAAAAGACGAGAGGTGCCAATAATTTCCAAAGATAGGGCAGACAATAAAACTTGAGGTGTGTCTTTTTTTCATAGTCAAAATCAAGGACATAATGTTCTGCTTTGTGATTAGGGCTGTTTTTATTTTTTTCACTGTGTTGTGGAGGCACTTCTTGTGAGACTGTGGAACGACTAGGCTTGGTACAGAAAACCGGTGCCAATACGACCGGTGCCTACCGGACCGAAACGCAACCCAGATTTCGGTACTTCCTTTCGGTGCCTGAGCCGATTTGAAATACTTTTTTTACACTTAATGTTGCACGGCATATCAATACTAAAAAGGTACCCGTACGTTAAAAACGACACGATTTGGCCTATTTTTATTAGCGATACTTTATTGAAATAGTGCGGATCAGAGCGCACTCACTGCTCCGCTCTGTCATGTTGCCTGCATGCAGAGAGTCGTGGAGGCGGGGCTCAAGGAGGCCGGGGCTTCCCAGCGCTCACACACGCTGCAGGCATGTGTTAGGCGAGTGATCGTTTGTTCCTCGGTTCAGTTGGTGTTTGCATTCAAGAGCAGCTCCGTCTGGTTCAGAAAAGCTCTCCCAGTTGATATTAATGATGACGTGTAGTCCAGTAAAGCAGCAGAGTTTGTAGAATCCAACCGTTCTGTTGCACACGGTCCCAATCAGGCCACAATATATTGTTCATAGTTTGAAACTAAAAAGTTTGAAGCTGTAGTTTGAAGTCAAGTGTTTTGTATTATTTATAATATACTTTAAACAGTTAATATATTGTTCAATTTGAAGAATTTGTTTTGCCTTGGCAATAAATTAAAAAAAACTTTCTTTAATGTCGTCAATCATCGTTTTGTGCTTCTTCTTTTTTAAGTATCGGTTCAGGCACCGGTATGGTTTTAAAAGTATTGTTTTAGCACCGGTATCGAAAAAAAAAAAAAACGAAACCCATCCCTAGGAACAACCATTGTGCTTTCAGAACTGTAAAAACAGGATGTGCGACTGCAGGCAAGGCTGGTTTACTGTAGTTCAGTTGACAATATGAGGAGGACATTAAATCACGCAAAACTGCAAGTGTCAACGACACAATAAAGTGCATAATTTATTTCCGCTGTGTTCCTTGATTCCTTGATGTAAAAGGCAGCGAGGATGCGGGAGTCCAGGTGACAATGCTACCAACAATCCAACGCAAAGAATATCTCAATTTACATCAATAAAATCACCCCAAGTTGAACTGTAATGAATAGATTATACATGTCCAGGAAATACAAAACACAAGTTTTCAATAAGCCTATATTTGTTCATTTAAAAAATATATATTGTGGTCATTAAATTAATGCTCCGTTATTTCCCTCCACAGGGCTGTACAGCCCACCGCCTGCTAACGTTAACTAGCTCTCAACACAGATTTGTTCACAATGTGGCATCATCAGGAAAAAAAAATAGGGTGCACAGGATTGTTTTTACACATGTGTCACTAGACACATGTGTAAGGACACATCACTACAAACTACTACTAAGTAGTTTGTAGTGATGTGTCCTTTCATGTCGAGGCTTCGATGCGCGTGTCGAGTAATCCAGGTAGATTTTGGTGAAGCGCGTATCGAGGCTTGTGTCGATGACGTATGTGGTGACGTTCGAAGCCTCGCGAGCCGGCCGTACCACGTGACTGATTCAGAAAATGGTTCGTGGGTTTGCCGTGTGATTTGAAATATAAGGGGCAGCGAAACTCAATGGATTTCCCCCTTCCTCTCTGTACCCCAGCGTCATCTGTGCCTGTGAAAGGGTATTTTATAAAGCAGGCAAAATAGTCCCAAAAAGCCCAGCACTGTGGAAAAGTTCTTATTTAAAAAAAATAATAATTGGACACATCAACATGGACTAGCGGAGCTGAGGCTCGAAACACCGATCCTCTGACTGAAAGACGGGTAATCTAACCACTGACCCACAGTCGCATCACAACGCTCTTCCCAATTTGTTTCCACCTTTGATTTTGACCTCGCCATTATATCATAAAGATAGACACAATATTAATAAGTTAATAACTGATGTATTGGCGTCACAAACATAATTTATTAAATTCAAAGCTTCACACACCAAAGCCATGGTGTCGTTGTGATCACGCTGCCTGTTTTACATGTATGTCCACTTGGTGGCGCAGTGGAGCAAATGAAGCCCCATGAAGCTTCGGCCCATGAGCGAACCAATTGGATGGAAAGCTTCAATGCTTCAGGAAGCTTCATCTCGCCATCACTAGTAGTTTGCACATGTGCAGTACCGATCATGCAGGATGAACGGATCGGGCGGCGAGTGACATTTGTTGTTGCTGTTGTTCCTGTGTAGCGTAAATGAGGTGATAAAATGACATGATATTTGATCGGTGCGTATACTGGTGTACTCGCTGAATCCCGATCCAGCTTTTTAGGTTGTATCGGACGCATTTCTCAATGTCAAACCATCTCCACTAAGATGACTGTCGATCAGGCCTCCTAGATCAGGGGTCGGCAAGTCACGGAGAAAAGTAGAGAGTTTAATTCTGCGTGGGCGTATTCATTTGCTTTCACTGCCAACTATGCTGGCTTATCTGCTTGATATGTGGCGAGAAATTAGCACACAAAAAAACATTAAATGTTGAAAGACTCTTCCAGAAAAAACACACAGCATCTGCTGAAAAGTATCAACGCAGATGAGCTTAGAAGAGCGATCCCTCAACTGGATCATGTCTCCAAACTCTGCTGCTGGTTCTGTGGCAGCTCATGAGACAGTGAGGCGTCCGCTACTAAAATTGTATTCATCCTCCGTTTGCGGTGCTTTAAAAGTCCGGCGTAGTGAGGACACTCAGTGTAAACATAGCAAAAGATATGCGTTTTAAAATGTAAACCTCACATGAAGAGGACGGGTATCGAACCTGCTATCTACATCTACAAGTGAAAAACGGTCACTGACAGTACGTGGCTCCTGATTACTATCCTAGCTGCTAACAGCGATTTTAGTTTTTTTGGATTCATTGTCGTAGTTTCTTTACATGAGGATGTATGAGGATGATGCCATGATATGTGGCATTTAACAGTGCGGCCAGCTGTATTTAACACCTCACATCAAGTGATCACACCCTCTGTGTGTTTTGGTGCATACAAACATTGTATGGGGATAAGTCAGGGTAAACAAATATATGCATTGTCCCTTTTAATTCAAAAGGGATATTCCTGCTCTGATGGCCAAATGTACATTGTTTCACGCCACATGTTTTGGACTCGTCCCTCTCAGCTTCACTGTCGTGTCGCATAAGAAACCGAAACAGGCTGCAGGTCGGAGGCATGTTGTTTGTGACCGCAGTGGCTTCAGGTCAGCCAAACGCATCCTGCCCCTCACGGCTCTTACGACCAGCAGAGCGAGCCATCTCCCTCAGCTACTGTGTCTGCAGCATCTGAATGAGCCAATCACTGAGCACCGCAGGAAGCCCAGTGGTCCCTTAAGAAATATGACTGTTTGCTGGTCTCCATGGAAACGGACTTCTTCTTGTTTTGCCGCTTTTGTGAGGAAAATGGATACCGGGTCCCACTCCGCCCCGGTTGCTAAAAGAAATGGGCCCCCGTTCATTTACTGCTTATCTATTTGGGTCACGTCAGCGAGAACGGGAGAGCGCACTCTCTCGACTGGTGAGGATCAGAGAGAAGGGGCCGTGACTGCGGTGAAATTAAGCCCTTAAAAGTGATGCCGTGTCTGATATTTAGAGCAACTAATGAACGGAGCAGCTCGCTCTCCCAGACGAGCAGCCAGGCAGCAATTATTCCAGGCAGAGGAAGTGTGCTTGGAAGGCAGAAGGGAGGGAACATTACCTCACCCGATGTGCCAACTCCGTATGTGTTTGTGGGGAGGTGTGTCAACTCTGCGTGTTTGTATGCGCCTGCCTGCACCCTCCTATCTCCTTCTCATCGTGTGTGTGTGTGTGTGTGTGTGTGTGTGTGTGTGTGTGTGATAATCTTATGGAAGCAATCAGTATCCAGGTGCTGTTTGCTTTTTAAACCACAGGAAAGGACCTTAATAACTCACATGGCTTCTTTTTTTTTTTTTTACTCTCCAGAATCCCCGACATCTTTTAATTACAAGCCAATTTCGGTGCTCGGCACGTGCGTCCCAATGAGGGTATTATCTAAATAAATGGTTCTGGGAGGTGGATAGTAATAGCAATGCAAGCAGCGAGTAGCTAGTGTAACCCTGACGAGGACGGGTGCTCTGAAGAGACTACTTTCAGATGCTTCTCTTTCTAACTTTTGGATATGAGTCAGATCTAGTGCCAGGTGTTTCAAAGTCCCATTAGATGTTCAAATGGATTGTTAAATAATCCAAACCATTAAAAAAAAGATGTTTTGAAATCATACACATTTTTTTTATCGAATCCCTGCTAGCGCTCACTCGCACAGTTCTATGCTTTAAGTTTTCCATAGAAATAAAGTCTGTGCACGAGACATGAAGAACCCTCCGAAACGCAGAGTGAACACGGTGAAGAGAAGAACCTTTCAACAGAAAAGTACACAAATTAAACAAAGAGTTATCATGCAGACTGGCATGGATGTCGCACAGTAGAGAGACCTTAAAAGTCAGGGAAATAGCTCAGATATGTCAATTACACAAAAATATCTAGCCTAAGTTTGCTAACATTAGCTAACACTAGCCACCATATATATATATATATATACTACTGGTCACATCAGACCATGTACGATGGAGGCAGCAAAACCCTTGAGTGTTTTGAATTGAGTAAGAATGCGTTTTAGTTTTGTTTTTTTCGTGCATTTAGATCTTTTGTTTATGAAAGGAAATGTGTTTGTTTTTTCTTCAAAAGTTAGATCGTCCCGCTTTTAAAGTGCCCCTAGCAGAATTACATCCATCACACTGTGCAGACGCCTCGAAGAAGATGCTGAGCTTTTAATGTTGGAACAGTTAAAACGCATTGAGTTGGGCTAAACGCTGCCTAGCATCTATGGAAAATGTGTGTGCGGGAGGGGACAAATGGAGGGGTTATTTGCCAGGGGTGTCGAATCCAAAGTCCGCTACAAAATAATACAAGTGCATCATTCACTTTGATGCACTTGCTACTCAAGACTGGCCATGCTTCAGTCAGCATGGTGAAGGTTTTTCGCCATGCAGCCACGTTGTTCAGCGTTGCTGTGGGAGAGCTAAAGGCCAGATAAGGCAGCTCTGAAGTGTCTTCATGCTCTCGCTCTGCCTGCTGGCCCGCCCGCATTGGCAGCAAAAAGTAACACATCTTGCAGGCATGGATCGTTGGCTGGTTGTCTGGATGACTGTGTGCGCGTGTGTGCATGTGCACGTGCACGCACAGGGAGCTGGCTGACTTTCCGGCTGGCGGTCTTGCTGTCGTTGGATTATTTGGCAGCCACCAGCTCGCTGGCGTACTTGCTCTCTGGTCATCTGTGTGGGCAGGCGCGTCCTCTTTGTCCTACCCAGACCTTCCTTGTGCTCATACTGACACACACACACACACACACACACACACACACACACACACACACACTCTCACGCTTACTCACCACCGTGGTCACAGCTACCACTGTGACCTTCCCTGTCTCTTCCTCTTTTGGCACCCCTTATTTGCCTCCCTGTGTCCTTCCTTCCTTCCTTCCACTGGGGTGTGACCTAAAATTAGTAATGGAGGAAGTCCAACCAGTTTAGATTAGCTATATTTCTGGTGCCACATGGCTACGCTTGTGATGATCTCACTCAAGTGAACAGGTTTTCCTCTCCCAATGTTCAATACCTGCTATGTTTTCGTGAGATTCCTTTTTTTAAGTTATGAATGACGTTGTCTTGTTTGATTTTTTTTTTTGGTTTTGTTTTGTAAGACAGATTCAGTAAATGTGCTCATCAGGGTATGAACAACAGCACAGACGTGGCTTCTGACGTATGATAAATCCCAACCATTGTGTGCTCCCTCTTGCAGAACACGGCCATGCCCACATGGTGGAGCTATGGATTGTTTTTTGATTGCGCCATGTGTCATTGACAAGGTCAAAGCCGGGTGGCCCCTCCAAAATCTTTGTCAATAAATCGAGAGAGATGTGCCATTTAAGAGACATTTTGTTCGGGGATGGTGTCTTTTTAATCTATATGGACGACCACAGAATGTCTTTTATTGATATTACCTCTCATTTTCTCCTCCATCACCACAGTAGGAGGGAGGCCACATTTTACAGGAGCAACAGCCTTTCTCTAGATTCTTTTAACCGAGAGAAATATTGGACTAAAAGGATATTGATTTCTGTAACCACAACTGTCATCGAACACTGCGACACCCATCTCCTGTCGCCAGCGTCGGTGTCACACACTTCTTCCTCGCATCTTACCGTAGAGTAGATAACTGTGATGCCTCTCCTTTTTCTCACCTCGGCCCTTCTCTTTCAATACTCTTCCATTCCTACCTTCCTCGTCTCCCCCCCCCCCCACCACACACACACACACACACACACACACACACACACACACACACACACACACACACACACACACACACACACACACTGGTTACTCACAGTCTGAGGCCAGCAGCTCTTTCATCTTTGGATTTCAGTGCTGCAGCCAGTCTACTATGCTGCACTCTGCTCTTTCTTTCCCTTTGATGTCACGCACACACTGAAAAATCCTGTTTCCAAGACTGACTGGAATCTGGTTACTTCAGGACATTGACGAGATGTGGCTCACCTCAGACGAGGTCAAATAAAGTCTGTTTGTCTTGTTAAGTTCTTGAAACTCTGGGAGTTGGCGCGGAATAAGGACCGGGGTCCGAAGATGATATAATATAAGAATATTTAATAAGCGAGTGAAATGACAGAACAGGTTATGCTTTCGATCGATCGAGCTGTTCCCTAATCCACCAGTGCGCTTCTCGCCTGGAGTTCCTCCTTCGTCCGTGGTGGCCAGAAAACAGGCTGTTCTCCCAGGTACAGTCAAATTTATCTCCTCCTTCGAGCTAGAGCCCTCCCTCTCATTAACATTCCGGCGTGTCCGCCACGAGAGACGGAGCCGCGTCCCCTCTTCCTCCTCTTCTTCTTCTTCGTCTTTGGTAGATCCTTAAAGTCCGTTCTCCAGCTCCGCCCCTCAGGCGAACAAGAGAACTACAATTCCTTATCTAGTCATACATTAATCATTAATAAAAACAGTGACCTACATATGCATGCCATTCATAATAATATCCCTTATTAATTATCATATTCCATGCATTGTAATGTACACCCAAACAGCTTCTCATTTTACATTGTACAGAGTCCAATTATGACAAACTAGGTTTTAAAAACCCTACAGTCTTCATTATGGGATTTTTCAGTGAAGTTGTGTTAGCCCTTCACCCTTTATCTTTACTACCTCTGTGTACTGTTACCTCACCTCTACTTTCCTTACCGTACCTCTACTTTCCTTACCGTACCTCTACTTTCCTTACCGTACCTCTACTTTCCTTACCGGCCCTCTACTTTCCTTACCGGCCCTCTACTTTCCTTACCGGCCCTCTACTTACCTTACCGTACCTCTACTTTCCTTACCTTACCTTAGCGTGTACGGTTTCGCAGTTTCATTGGAAATTCTGTGTGAAGTTGAAGGTTCATATACAGGCGTAATAATAAGACGGGCCGGTTTAGCATCATCCCTCACAGTACCACATTCCAGCACAAGCTTAGAAAATATTGGGTGCCAGCAGAGGCCGGCACAGGACAAACACTGGTCATATATTAGAGGACGCAAAGAAAGCAGCAGCCCAGAAAAGCAATATTCGCTTGAAATATGCGAGGTGGCTGTGCCAGGGTGACGCTGTCCTACCTTCCACAGCATAAAGAACTTTATTGATCTGCAAGCTGTGTGTGTCCGCTGTACCAAATAGAGTCAAACTGTCCAAGTCACACAGAAGTCAGTGCTCGCGCTTTGAAGTATTGGAAAGAATTATTACCCTAACACTATTTTAATACCGGTATGATCTTCCCGTCAGTGGACAGTGTTCCTGTGCTTTTGGGGTTTTTAAAAGGTATAAACCGTGCACTGTTTTATTTTTTTCTACAAAAAAATTATATCGGCATTATGTGTCGGATGGACAGGTGGCATTGTGGGGGAACCACAGGGGAGAGGCGTTGGCAGCTTGATCAGTGTGAGATATGATTGGAGCTTTCTGATCATGTGATGATTCTCTGATGTCGCATGATGTGCAGGTTTCTCGCTCAGAATATCAAGGGTGGAAATAAAGGAATTGATAGAGCCCTGATCGTCACACCGGCTCCCATGCATGAGCTGTGGCCTGGGAAAATTAAACTGCCGAGTCAGTGAGTCATGTTTTGTTTTTTTAACTAGAATTTCATATTAAAAGATGAATAAAGGGACTGATTGGGAGCCAATACAACAGGCCAACTTAATCTCACTATTTTTACTGTATTTCCCTCTGAATTCAGACAGTTATCGTCACACACTGCATAATAACACCACAACTTTATTTTTTTTCCTTTCCTTTTTTTGCCTTGCAAGTCAACATTTGGGCACTATACCAAAATAAATAATTATCTAATCACCTTGTGAGCTGCAGCTCTCAGCTGATGGACAGTGAGTGCGTCTTCACTGTGTGCGGTATGTGATGGGTGTTGTTACACATAATACCCATTCCTCGCGTGAGCCATACAATAAGAGGGATGGACGACGCTGTTTGTCGTGGATTTCCACGAGGGAGGACACCCATTGCTGCTCATTTCAACCCAGGTGTGCACTTGGACAACGCGTGTGTGTCTCTGTTTCTAGCTGTGTTCTCCCAACTTGGCTGCCCCTCTTTTCATATTTAACATTGGAGCGGGAAGGCCAGCTTGAATGAGTCATTGGGGAAGTGACTCACAGGGAAGTGGAGCGATTTAAGTGCAGTTGTGTAGGTGAGGTGTGCTGAGTTTAAGTGGAGGACGAGCACTCGAAGATCAGGCATCCTGCTGTTTTTTTTTCTTTTTGTTTTGAGGATGTTCTTGAAACTTTTTTTTATTTTCACCTCCGGATCCCTCTCCTCCTTATCTCCAGTTCACATTTTTTTTGTAGGTCCCTTTCGCCTCTTCTTGTCCACTGAGGCTTGTTTTTGGCAGCAACAGATCGGCCCGGCCCCCTCAGCCTTCCCCGGGCCGCCAGTGTCTGGGCTGCTTGTGTTGGTGTGGGTCAGTAGTTGCCGGCTGTTGGTTGACTGCGTTGGAAGACGGGGAGGTGTGGGGGTGGGTGTCAGGAGGACAGCAGACAGTTGTTATGGGCTCAGGCTGTCTTCTCGAAGCTCTTCACCGCTCTTCACCGAACTCCTCCATTGGCTTTCGACAGCCCTCCCCTCACCCGGTCGAAATCCCCCTCGCTGATGACTCCCACACACTCCTCTCTGTCCTCTTTTTTTTTTCTTCCCGTTTGTTCTTTGTCCTCCCTCCAATCACTCTCTTTCATTGCCTTCAGCTCTCTTCATCTCCTTGTCTTTTTTTTATTTTCAAATTATTATTTCATTATTTTCTCCACAGCAAATTTGCGCTTCTGCTGCATTTTTTTCTTTTTTCTTTCTCTCCCCATTTGTCCTCTCCCTCACTTCCTCTCATCTCTCCATCCAGTCTGACTCCTCCATCAGTCATTCGGTGACACAGATTGTCCAGCGTTGTTCAGTCAGCTCTGTCCTACAAAATGTCTCCCAGTCCGGGACAGTTGTCCCCGTGGATGATTATTCAGACAGACTTGAGTCAGCCTCTGCCCGTGGCTCAGACATCACATGGCAACAGGCCACTGGTAGAAACACCAAACCCACCACACCTCGCGTTTCCAGCCCAGCAGACACGCCATCTGTGGCAGCTACCGCGGCATAGCTGAAGAAGCAGCAACAAAATTGCGCGTGTGTGCGTGTGTGCGTGTGTGTGTGTGTGGGCGTGTGTGTCAACATATAATACAACAACATGGTTGAGACATCACTTGCATTGCCGCTTGGCTGTGGAGCATCTGGCGGATTACGGACATACACAGAAATAAGTTATTCTTAAGGGAAATAGTGGTGTATATTTTTAATCATGTCTGTAATATTCTTAAGTGACATTAACACCATAGTTATCATTATTAATATTTATTAAAGATACCATATATTTTACAGCGCTCAATATACCCACTAAAGGATGCATGTATATGTATATATACTGTAGGCACGTATAGGTATTATTACTAAAGGCGTATTGTAATTTGGATGTGTCGTGTACGTGAAGAATACACCAATACACACACTTATCGATGTGTGTTAGTGTGTGACCCGCCTTCTAAAGGACATAACACACAGACGTAAGTTGTTTATGTGCACCGGGAGGTGATTGGTAGATTGTGGGTATCATGGATGGATTACTGAACCACCGCGATCCCCTTGACCTCTCGTTTTTGTTTGAAAGTCAATCAAACAATCACAAAGGCAAATGTGAAATAAGAAAAACATTCATGTTGAACCCTTTCTGGCATTTGTTAATTACACTGAATAAGCAATGTAACTATTAACGATGAACGGTTTGTGAATACAGGGAATCGGGGTTCTTCGCACATTTTTCTTTAATACATTTATAAATGTGCTCCACAAGTCTGGCCCCTCATTCATCAGTTTCCAAACCCACTCTTGACTCAAGGGCACGTTGAGTCAAAATAACACTAACGAGATTGTGCCAAAAGCGCAATAATTAGATCTTCGGTCTCGTATGAATGTTTTTCACCTAATTGCCCGTGTGAGGCTCAGGCGCACAGGAGGCACATTCACTCGGCTCGTCATCGGGTTTCTTCTAACATGATTGTCCCGCTGTGCAGGAAATATCTGTTTATTTATAGATAATACATTTAGAGACTCAAACACATTAGTTTGATGAAATGAGACGCAAATTAGTTACACCAAGTATTACCAAGTGAACCAAACTATGCTTGTTCAACAGTGCTTATCATCTCATCATGTAGTTGTGTGTGTGCGTGCGTGCGTGCGTGCGTGTGTGCCTTACATTTAAAGGTCCCATATTGTAGAAAGTGAGATTTTCACTTTTTTTTTTAATTAGGTCTAAGTGCTGTATAAATACTGTGAAAGTATTGAAACGCTCAATTCATGTAGAAATAGACATGTATTCAGAAACTGTCCATGACCCGTCAGGATTTGTCCAGTGATACAACTATCTGCCTTTGTGTACACAACTATACAATAGTACGTAAACATACAAAATGTGTATTCCCGGTTGCGGTGTATGCAGAGTGACATCTTCCTAGCAACGAGTTTCTGCTGATATGCGCTAAAACAAAGCGAGGGTGAATAAATATATATATATATATATATATATATATATATATTCAGACAGTATACTGGGGTTACGTTAAACATGTCCTAGTAGAAACCCAAATTACAAGAATGAACCTGGAAATAAGCATGACTCCATTAACTCCGTACTTTAAAATGCTCCCTCCTCTGTTTAGGCTGACGAAGGACAAACTAGTCCAGCCTCAAGGACAGTATCATAAAAGTACGTACTAACTGAAATCTGGTGTCCATACCCCTCTTCCGTCCTATCTCAAGGACTCTGATGGACCTCCCAGAGCAGAAGGCGTTCACCCTCCGGTGTTCTCCGCCTTACGCCATTCCAGAGTGGCGTCATCCGCCTCCGAGGAGGAAGAGGCCCTCACGGAGAAGTTTCTCAAGATCAACTGCAAGTACATCACTGGTGGCATGGTAAGGCATAGAGAAGGCACTGCGTCTGTACCCTGCTGGTCATGTGACAGGCGGTCTGCTGCCAACTGCTGAGGTCTAAAAATATAATGACGTCAGCAAAAAAATAAAAAATTGAAAGGTGGGGGGAAAAAAATTGAAAGATTGGAAGTATTTAGTAAGATAGTATTTATCACTATTCACAAAAATGTATGAATCAAACTGGATATGATTATACTCTACAGCTGCCATCTGCAGGTACTCAACACGCTCCATATTTCAAAAGGCTTGGCTCTTGATTTGAAAAGAAAAGTATCGGACTTAAAGTCCACATTAAAGCTGTTATTTATTTTTCTTGGTTTGTTCAGTGTTGTAAACCATCAAAGTGCTCCTTCTGAGATTCGGTAGTTTACACCCTCTCCACAATAATACAAGAACAAAAGCAGCAAACTTTAGCAGACAATGCCGTCCGTGGCGACCACTTTCAGTTTTGAAAAACATGCTAATCAGTTTCTGTTTCATTTGCTAATTCCGTGCCCTCCCATGGTTTTCTCAGCGAAACATGAAATCACCCACCGAGGTAGACGTAAACAAGGCAGTTAGAGGGAAAGTCATCACACTCAAATCTTTCTTCACTGATATCTTTATAAACGGAGTCATTCCAGCTCGCCGTTGTTGTTTTTGTTTTTTTGTTTGTTGTTGTCGAATTGATTTTAAGAAAACCTGTAACGAGGATAAAATGAGAGCACAGTAACGATGTGGGCACACGTGTGGGCGGATCTGAATAACCCTGCACATGAAGAAGAGCATCTCTCCTGCCGACTCAGTTTAATTCTGATGATTAGAGTTAATGCTGTTCTGCAACCCCTTGAAGTGCTGCAAACTGAGTTATCTAAATTCAGGGTCTTAAGTGTTTTTTAGTGCAGTTACATGTTGTGTTCAGATCATCTTCACCTCTGTTCAGTACCTTTTTTTTTTTTTTTTTTGTAGTAGTAGAACCTTGGTTCTAAAAGGGAAATTTGCAGTTTTCTAGAATAATACTAAAGTAGCTTAAATCGTGAAAAAGATGAAAAAATAAGAAAAAATATTGGGACACACACACACACACACACACATCCATGGTATTGAACCACTGCTGATTCACTCCCAGGTACCAAATGAAAGCACTGAAGTGGTCACGGTGCCGGCAGTCAATAACTTCTACTTGATTTAGGACATTTGCGGTCCACAAATAGATTTGGCTTCCAGTTGCTTCTGTGACAGAGGTGCTTTTGATTATCCTTCGGTGGTCGATGAACATGCTAAGCCGTTCCCTTTTTTATGTGTGTTTAAAGTTCTGATGGGTTCCATTTCTTCCTCTCTTCTCCCGTGTGGATTCAGGGTGCGGTGAGCGGGGTTTTGCTGGTGACGCCCAACAACATAATGTTTGACCCCCACCGGATGGACCCACTTGTTCAGGCCCATGGGTGCGAGGAGTACGGCATCATGTGTCCCCTGGAGGAGGTGCAGTCTGCTGCCATCTGCAAGGAGATCACCGACCCCAAGATCAGAGAGGCTGTGCCCGAGTAAGAAGGAAATGTTGACACATACGGTTGTTGTTGAGTATGTATGGTGAAGACTAACACATGTAGTTATTTCAAGTATATGAACCCTGACTTCTGATTCTAATGTACTCCTAAATAGACTCTTTTAGTTAGACTTTATATCTTTCCCCGCAGTTTAATTCCAAATGCCTTTCTCCCACTCTCACCCTCCTAGAAATGCAACAACCTCGCTATAATCAATGTCATTCTCTGCTGCACCCGCAGTCAGATTGCATCAGCAACTAATTTCAAGTTTTCAGTTTAATCCCCCCACATACCAAAATATAAAGGAAACTGCAATTACACCAGGGTTAATGAAGTATGCCTTCACCCCTCCTACGTTCGGATTGCTTACCTCCTTTACGCACTAGGAAGCAGCCACTTCAGAGGATCCACTTGTGTTTCCTCCCACGAGTTCTTGTTTTGTTTTTTGTGCTTAATTAAAAAAATGTTAGGGTTGTTGTTGAAGACCGATTTATGTAAGGGTAAATAAATGTGATCTAATATTAGGAATGCTGTGGAATCCGTTTTTGGGGGTCTGAGTGGTTCGGTGTTTCAGCAGTCGAGTGTTGCCCGTGGAGCATTTATTGTGTGAGCAAATGATTGGTTTGTGTGCCAGGCCAAGATGTTTACTCGGCTGTAATCGTCTGTCTGTCTGTATTCATTCATCTTGCGACCTCATGAGAGGTTTTCAAGTAATAGAATGTTTTTATTTGCGTGAAACACAGAATTTGGATTTGTTTTTTTGTACATAATTCAGATATACTATTTTCCTAACTTTTTAAAATGTATTTATCACTATTCACAAAAATTTATGAATTAAAAAAAACATACTGTTATCCAAATATACAGAAAGTTGGTGCGACAGTATTTATGCACAAATCATTTCTGTCCATGCTTTTCGAGCCTGATCTCGACGTGTGTGTGTGTGTGTGTGTGTGTCCTAAAAAATCTGTAAGATTGTCATAGTTATCATGTTTGATCTTTTACATTTAGTTTGACCATTTGTTGAATAACAGAATGGGAGAGGAGGTAGCAGGTCAATTGTTACAATAAACTCTCAGCAGGGAAATGCATGTTTTATGCATTATCACTTTTTATCATAGATTGTTGATCATAAATTTAGCTGATTGGTTAGAAGTGCACTCAAGTGATTCAGAGATGCGCTTCTAAAAAGATGGGGGATTCACAAAAGAGTGTATGCAGAGACCCTGACTGAGGTCAAGCTCCAAGAATGTCCCATAATGCAACTGAATAGTTTCTCATTAGAGCATCCAGGCCTGTTGAACACCCATGTCTTTCCAGACACAGACTATTCTGTTTAAAGTCTCAAGTTTTCTCATATATTAAATGGCTCCTCCAGAGCCACAGAGGGCATTTACAGGCTGACTAATACTAACCGCTAAATCTCTCTACATGTGGAGCATGTAGAGACATGTCCAAATATGTATCTAGTCTTGATAGAGTTGCATGTCTTATTTCTACTCTTTGTTTCCAGTGACCTGGAGCCTCTTCCCACTGAGAGACATCCCTCCCAGAAGGAGCCAGAGCAACGCCTCAGGGAGCCGGGGACCAACGACAGCGGCGGCACGGCCCCGCGCAGCACCGAGGGCTCCATCTCCGAAGACGTCTTCACCGAGACGGAGCTGTCCCCCATCCGCGAGGAGGAGCAAGCGTCTAACGAGGACCTCCGTCTGGACAAGTCGTCGGGCGCGTCCACGGAGTCCGTGCAGACCGTCACCCAGGTGGAGGCCAGCGGTGCCGCGTCCCAGGCCCCGGGCGAGGCCCTCTGCGCGTCCAGTCAGCCGGAAGAGAGCGCTGCGGCAAAAGCAGAGGACAATCCGTCAGGCGCTGCCACAAAGAGCGACAGCCAGTCCCCCATGGGATCCAAGCAGCACAGTGTAGAGAAGCCACCAAGCACACCCACCACCAGCAGCACTAGCCAGGCGAAGGGCCCCAGCAGCAGCAGCAGCAGCAGCACCTCTCGCCCGGGGTCCCAAAGCTCAGCCACTCCTGGTGCCGCAGACGCCATCTCTGTCTCAGCCAGTCCACAGGGAGAAGTCAACGAGGGGACAGACGTCCCCAAAACGGACACTATGCAACAGGGCAAGGAGGAAAAGGAGAATGTAGAGCAGACGCCAAAGGACGGCACGCAGAACTCTGCAGAGGGTAAACACCTTTACATAGTAATAGTTAGAAAACGTGTGACTCAAAGCTCGTGAAAAACCGGCAGCGGACATTTCAGGTGATTCATTTATGTCGTCTTTTAACCTGCAAACTCTACATCCATATTCCTTTGAAGACTATCAAAGCCAGTTCCTCTTCTCTCTGGCTGCTTCAGAATCCCGTCTCTCATGTTGGTTCCCGATAACCTTTCTGTTACCACTCTGCCTTGGTGCTAGTAATTGGGATATAAAGACGAAGGGAAATGGCAGCCTCTCTGTTATCAGCCCGGTGGAGCTAGCCGGGCTTTATGGGGCTTTATGCAGCTCTTTGATCTTGGGCTCTGGTGGTCTGGGCCACTCCTCTGGGCGATAAGCTAAAGCCTATCAAACACCACAACGGTACAAACACAAGTAATGCCCAAAGGCGAAACACGGTGGCGATGAAACCCAACATCAAAACACTTTCTGAGACGGCATTCAGAGAGGTGTTATTTACACGCAACATTATTCTCTGGTTTGCTTTCATGTGGATTTAGACAAATACTACCTTCCCCCAAAGCGTGGAATAAACTTTTTTGGTTCTCATTGCTATGTTTAAGATTAAAGGATCACACCAGTGTCTTTAAGATGTTTTAACCTGCCAACTATGAGTAGTTAGTTATTGGTGGTCATGCCAAACGTTTGGTCCATTCCACGCTGGATGAAATAACAAGTCATCTTCCAGTATTTACAAAACCATAAGAAAAACTTGAGTTATAACATGTGGACTTCTCTAATCTTTTTTTTTAAACATTGCACTATTTCTTTCTTGCAGACAATTTCTGACAACTTAAACGCAGTTTACGTTCAAATGGCATTTCAGATTATCTTGAATGCACCAGCAAGTAGTTTTTAAAACCACTGTATTGCCACCAGTGATAACATACAGGTAGCAGAATGTTGACCGTGATGGATAACCTATCTCCAGCAAGATGAGCTAGGAAAGCTGTGACTGCCTGAAAGTTAGGTAGTTGCCAAAAATACATACAAGACTTGCTAGAGAAAATGACTGGCGAATCCTATGCAATTAGTGATTACTTGGCTAACACATACAAAACCATGGCAGCATCCTTTTAATTAGAGCCCGGGTGGCACAGTTTGTGGCTTGTTGTCTGACCGTAGCCTCAGTATGTCACACTCACTCGTGTCGGTATAACCCACTGTCCACTCTAGACACGTAGTTGTGATTCCAAAAAATAAGATGCGTCTCCCCAAGAAGAAACACACCAAGACAGTTGGAGAGAGAGAGAGAGATTCGCCATTTTCTCCCCGTCAATTATTGTCTCACGGAGGAGCCGGGCTGCAAAAGCAACTCTAATTCACAGGGATCTCAGCAGGGCTGCCCATTATTCTGTGCACATTAGCACAGCCCAGACAAGTAACAGCAGCCACCTCAAAAACAAGCTGCATTAATACAGAATTAATGCATTCTGAAAATGTAATTTGTCCCACTGAGTGTGTTGTCGAAGCAGATTATTTTGTCTATCATTATTGCAAGTTATGTTGAGCTGCACAACCAGGAGCTGACAATATGTGGCAGTGTAATGTCACTGGTGCAGTGATGTCATTCAACTCCCTGGGGGCTGCGACCTTATAATAGGGCATTGATAATGTTCCATAGGCAGAGGACTCGGTGCCACTATCAATTATAGTGTGCTTCTCCGTTTGTTTCTGTCATCTGCTGCGTTTCTGCCACAAAATGACTAAAGCCAGTTGAAGTAGCCAGAGGGTGGAAAACTAGGTCACATGCATAAAGCAAGTATTAGCGGGAGAACACACAGTTAATCAACAAGATGTATTTAGACATAGACATTTGAAACCAAAAACACTTAATGGTTTTTAAAAGCAGCTTGTTTGATACTTGGGAATTAGGCTGCATTCAGATTGATACCAGTCTCGTGTCTAAAATAATTACAAAGCTGCTGCCAAAGGCATTAGTCATTGCTTAGCATAAAGACTGGACACGGGACAGCTAACCTGGCTCTGTCCATAACTGGCAACGTCTGTTAGCTCACTAATGGACTTGTTATATCTTATTAGTTTGATCAATACACACAACATGCGTGTAAAAAGCCTGAGCCGGGCTAACAGTTTCCAGTATGTATGCTAGGCTAGGCTGAGCTTCATATTTAACCCGTTTGATGCCGCTATTAAGCCATAAAATAACACATTTCTCTTCCTTTTGTGACCATATGATGATTTCCTCTTCCAGCTACAGGGTCTGTGGAAAGGCGGAAGCACCCCTCTCACAAGTTCCTGTGTCTGCGGGTGGGGAAGCCCATGAAGAAGACGTTCATTTCTAACGCCAGCGCCTCCATGCAGCAGTACGCCCAGCAGGGCAAGAAGCACGAGTACTGGTTTGCTGTGCCGCAGGAGAGGTCAGTGCCTCTGACACACCTTTGCATTCAAGCAAATCCTTTTTTGTGGTAGCCTAAATAACTTTAGTGAAACAGTGCTGTATCTGATGACGTGGAGCAATATTTAAAATGCGGGAAAAAAATACTACAAAGCCAAGTACATGATATAGTAGCCTCTGATAAGTCCATTTGCAGTGCAACAGACTTTGTTTTTAATGCAAACAGCTGCAGGGATTTGACCTTGTGCTATCCTAACATACTCCTAACACACCACAATATTCGGCTGAGTTTCCAAGCCACCTCACCTCCAGTCCTTTTTAATATTTGAAACCAATCAAATATGCACTCTTTGTCAGGTCTAACTCCCACTGCGGCTCCTGCCCATCTCCTTGTGCTGCCTCTGCCAGACAGCAGAACGATTTATTATTCATTCACTCTGCAGGGAAACAGACATGCACTTTATTCCTGCGCTGGGACACACACGCACTCAAAACCCATCCAACAATAAAGCTTGTGTTTTTCCAAGCTTTGTACCCTCAGAAAGAGTTCTGCCCACAAAAATGCTCATGCACTTGTTCTGACCTCCGCTGTAATGTTTTATATCAACTGAAAATAGATACGACTTGTTTCTGTGTTTTTTCCAAGTTGGAGCGATTCGACTGGATGTACAGTTGCCAAGCGAGCAGCAGTCATAATTACATTAGAGCTCTTCTTGCTGGAAGGAGACGCTTTTCATGAAAAAGTTGCGTAATATGTTTATATGGAGAGTTAATTTAATAAATCAGAGGCCATTCATTTCAGACAAATCTGGCTCCAGTACAGGATACAAAGGAACAAAAATGGTGACGACAAACGTGAGGTGGATCTGATCAGTCACTTGTTCAGCCTTGAGTTGCACAGCACTGTTTTCAGTACATTGGTCTGTATGTACTTTTACAGCAGCAGTACACATGGTGTTCTCTCAGGCTGCTAATCACATTTGAATCAAACAAACAGGCGTGTCCTTTTTAGTTAGTCACGGTACCATAATGCTTCTTGGTTATGTGATGTGTTGAGAGTGCCGTAATGACACAGAACCCCCCCCCCCACACACACACACACACACACACACACACACACACACACAAACACACACACCTTCATTATTAATGATGAACTTCAGGAGTCTTGTTTGTTACAGGGTTGTTGTTGTCATCTGCAGGTTGCTTAGGTGAAGCATTTCCCACCTGGAACCCAGTTTACTGCTCCTGGGGATGGTAGCCCGGGGGCATTGCCAATTCAAAGCTAGTACATGTGACTACTCATTATTTTTAACTTATTGGCACTGCAAGCGGGCTGAGGCGTGTGGGAGGAGTGATCATAAGCTGTTGGGACTGACAACACAGCGGCTCGTAGTCCTTTCCTTCAGACGCTGCTAGGCTCTCTGGAGCTTGACCTAGATGGGAGGCGACCCGCATGATGCGTCTTTAAGTTTCCTGGCAATGGTGTGGGAAGAAAGGGAGGCCATTGAATGAGCAGTACACAACCACAACACTGAATAAAGCTCAGCACTACTGAGTCTGCACAGCTCTGTCATGTCCAAAGCAGTATGTTACACCAACTATTTGTTTTCCACTTTTGCGTGAGTTATACTGTACTATCTTATCATATCCTGATGTGGTTGCATGGTTCTCATGTAAAGGCAGACACAAGGGGAGAGCACAGAGGGGCATAATTATAGTCGCAATGTTTGAGAGCGACAGGAGATAAGGAGCATTAAGCATCTGAAGAGACAGTGGTTTACCTCAGGAGTTGGTGGAGACCAAAACGGAGATAAAGGGAAAGTGAATATGGGACTTTGATTATTTGTGTCCAGAAATACAACTCCAAATGAATGACAAAGTTGCTCGTTTTTTTTATGTGTAAATAAGAAACTTTTGGCCAACAACTTCAGCATATGTGAATGTTGTATTTACAGCTTGTTGGGCTGCCCACAAGGGAACCACACAATCAGTGTAAGCAGGTTCAACTAGTTATTATAAGACTATTTGTTCCCAAAGTGTTCCCACCACTTAAGCACAAAGTGATAGCTTTTGATAAGCACACTGTCACACAGGCAGGGCAGAAATGAGGAGACGAGTAAAATGTCTTGTTCACCATCTCTGTTGATGTTGGAATACTTCCTTAACGGCCATTAGGGCCGTTTTAGAATACTTTAACGTACAAAATATTGATTAATTCTCAGAACTTTCTGGAGTTGATGTGCTAATGGGAGTTGCGTTTCTTCCCCATAGGTCAGACCACCTCTATGTGTTCTTCATGCAGTGGAGCCCGGACATGTACGGTGAGGGGGTCAGGGGGATGGGACAAGAGCCTGGGTTTATGGTTGTCAAGAAGAATGAGGTGTCAGAAACAGCTGAGGACGAGCCAATCACTGACCTCAATGTCAAGGAGTGGGAGGTAAGTTCCACACGGCTAAAACTGTTCCCACACCTTGCTTTAAGCAAACCTGTTGTGTTGTCTCGAGCTTCACGCGCATGGATTAAGTATAGTTACTATGGTTTAATCCATAACCTGTGAAACCAGACCTTTATGTGGTGTTCAGTTTATTTGTGTGTGTTAATTTACATGTTCTATATAAATGTGTTGATGTGCTTTCATTACATAATACATAGTCCAAAACGTATTGTGCTGATCATGGTTTTGAATCCATCAGAGTTTTGCAGTTTTAAAAACCTTGGTTTTGAATTCTGCTTCTGTATATTGCACTTCTATGTACCACTGCATATTTCTTGATTTGATGGTAACTTTTTGTGTGAACTTTCTATCACATGTAAGTTGTGTGAACACTTGCTTTGCTTGGAAATGCGCTTCTCTGAACTTCCAACCAAAGTGTTTTGCATGTTTGTGTAATTGTTTACTCAGTTAGTGTAATGTAGTTTCATCACATGTTGTGTGACTGTCACTTGCGTTAGTCAGCATTTGGCAATGTATTTTGCTAACTGGCAAAAGGCTAACACAATTATGAGTTGCTGTAGGGAATGTAATTGTTGAGCAACTAAATAGTTGTGGGTTTGTGGCTATGAAATCACCCCAAACTCATGTGGCACTGATGTGGGTTCAATCGGTCTCCTTTTCTTGTCAAACTAATTTCTCAAGGTGTCTTCATTGCACATTTACAGAATGTGGCAGTAAAACTAGGAAGCACACAAGGGATGTCCATCTAGATAGTCCATCCAGCACTGTGTACGCACAGCACTGCATCACAGGGATGAGTTTGATTGTGAGATTGTTTTCGAGCCTGTGGATAATGAAAGGGGTTGTATGAAGAATTCGATACGATGGAAGCCGTAGCCAGGATTTAAATTTTAATGTAAATGAATGATGTAGGAAACAAAGTGGACTTATTTGTTTGTCCCTGCATGATCCATTACATTTGAATAAGTAAACAGGAACTTGCTGCTTTTGTTTGTCCTGTTGAGCAACACTGTTTTTGCATAGAGCTCTTTAAGGAAGAACAAAAAGATGTTTTACAAACAGTTTTGTCTAACTAATATATTTTTGATGAAGAAAATGACTTTAGTTGTATTAATGTATTCTCTTTTTTTTATTGACTCATTTGATTGAATTCAAACTTTTTTTTTTTTTTGTAACCAGAGATCTAATACCTCATGGGCTTGTCGTGTTACTGTCTCTTTAAATCCTGTCTATTATGGGACCGGTTATATTTCCTTTTAACCAATGGGGAGCTGGTTTCATTTCCTTTTAACCAATGGGGAGCCGGTGTCTCTCCTGTCCCGTGTTGCTATTGGCTTTTACCGATGTCACACAAATCATACAGGGTAGAAACCCCATTGGGGGAAAAAAAGAAATGTTTCTATTTTAGTCGAGCAGGCTGCCAGGCTTCATACCAACTCCGTCTTCTTGTCTCGGGGCTAAACGAGGGAACTTAAAGGATCTGTAATGTGACTGCCCGTCTTCAAACCTCGCCCAGAAAGCAAGACATGTATTCTAGGAGGGTGAAAGACCAAGAGCAACGGCTGACCCCCAAGTACACCTGTGTATGTTCCCTGTGCATTGTTTCTGTTGTCAGTCTTTGCCGATGTATGAACGTTGTTCTTGTGTGTTCTCTTGTTGTTAGCAAGCCGTGCTAACTCGCTAGCGAAGCTAACTAGCCTGCTAGCCCATTAGCCGATATGGTCTAGGTCAGTGACTGATGTTAAACAAAGTGGCCACTATCTAACCACCATTTATCAGTCAGGAAAGTGTTGTCCTCTTGGTACCGTGTGATACGATGTGTGCGCTTCTGTGTGCTGTCTGAAAGTTTACAGTTGCTAGGTGCCAGTTAAGAGATGAAAGCTCCGTTTTTCATTCATCAGTTTACTTAAACCTCAGAAAACATGCACGATGTTGTTGTTTTTTACCAGTTAGCATGATTACGTTTATTTTTCAAGTTTATATAGCTCGTAAAGTGACATTTAAATTAGTCACGTCTGCTGTGTGACACCGTATTTAATTCACCAGTCACTTCAAAATGCTGACCTTTTTGATCTCGCCAGATAAAAGGCATTTGATGGACATTCAAAAAGTCTGTCGACTGCTGCTTGCTCAACGTTCATCTTCATCAGGGGACTAAAGCACTGAAGTTCCTTGAGCTGCAGGTTAAGTGATGCACAGATGTGTTTTAGGGCTGTAGTTGACCTGTTCTGCTACATTACTGAGTGCTGTAAAGAGGCAGCTTGTTACCAAAAAACGTATTTACACCAAAGGTAACAAGTTGAGGGCGAGATTGTCTCAGTTGTACAAAAACAAAAGAAATAATACAAGAACAAAACACGCTTATGACGTCTTATCCCAGACAGTTTGCTATTCTTTAGGATATAGACCTAGACCATTTAATATGACTGAGTGTGTGGTATTGTGGCTGTGTTTGTTTATCCCTACACGGGGCTTTAAATATCTTTCCTGCACCGAGACACAGTGGACTGTTTAAACGCCAACGTTTACTCAGAGGCAGAACAGAGGCAGCCGCTCTCAGTGGAGTTTGTAGCGGTGGGTGTAACGTTGTTGGATCATAGCCATGCTCGTAGGTCATCGTGTTGGTCTGTCTGGGCTGCAGTTGTAGTTGTGGATTATTATTCCTGACGAGGAGAGTGGGTTCATGTTCATGGACTTGGTAGTGTTTGGGGTTGGCTAGAAGAAAGACTGATCGTATTTCCATCCTTTGGTCTGAGTTAACTTTTAGTCTAACTGAGCAACTAGTGTTATTAAACATATTACACAAACATGCAAAACGATGGAGTGATTTTACGTGCCCCTTCTCTTAACAGTGGCCTTTGTTAGAATTCGTGTCTTCACATTTTTTACATCTACCTTTTTTATATAAAGAACAGTGTTAAGTTCACTAAAAAACGCACTACCTAGTGCACATATGCCTTCCAAAACTCACCCTTTCCTTTCCCTGGCCGCCGATAGATCTGGCAGAGTTTTATGTTCCACCTGTTCCTGTCTTTATACTACCAGGTAGTGTCTCTGACGGAGTACCACCGTCGGATTGATGCACTAAACAGTGAAGATCTACGTTCGCTCTGCAAACGACTCCAGGTGCCCTGACTGCCCCCCCCCCCCCCCCCTTCTCTGCCCAGCCCTGCAGCTGCTCGCACCAAGATGGTCTCCCATAGGCTCTAGCAGACTTCAGCTGATGTTGCATTCCAACCTCAAAAACACAGGCTTTGCATAACATTAATCTGTTGAGTAGGTTTCAAGAGTGTTTGGCCTCACAAAACCTATTCAAAACTTGCTATACAAGATCAATTGGGAATGACTTCTCAAACATTTGACGTAAAATGTTTTTTTTATCAATTCATTACAGAAAAATGTGTGATGAGGTTTTCATGTGACAGCAGCCTTATCTCAATATGTCAGGCTTTCCGTCTTAGACTCGTTTCAGGGTGTTTTCAGTGCGTCAACCCACTAGATCTGATAGGATCAATATGTCGATTTTATATAGGCCCCACAGAAATGGGTACCGTCTTTTATGCAGACATGAACGTATAGAATATTGAAGGACAAAAGCGATGGTGTGTTGGTAAGGGGGTGGAAGTAAGACTCCCTTGACGGGGGTGAGTGATGTCTTTTGAGGACAATGCAGGTAGGCCTCATTTGAATGAGGCCTGAAACATGAGAGCATCCCAGCCACCAATGGTGGAGCGCTCCACAATCAGCCTCTGTTATCGAGAAAGATAAATAACCGAAACAGTCTGTTGGTCGGAGAAAATGTCAAACAGTTGAGTGCAAATTATTCATTGGGTTGATTTTCCCATTCACTTTGCATTCTCCTCTCCCAGACCGTGTCTCTGCCCGCTCCCCTAGTTCTGCCAAACCAATCCTAGTCGTCTGGCCCCGGCGTTTTATAATTTTGGCAGGCACATTGTTAATTTTAAATGGGATCTGTTGTTGCTCATGTTAGGCAAGTTTCTTCATGTTGTCCCAGTCTTTATCCTAGAGCAGTTTACTAAAACCGTGTAGAGTTTTGTGGTTACTGCCTAAGGTGTAGGAGTAGCCCGATATGATGCAAAACTAAATTGTAGGTTTATGACTATCTGTAATTGAACCCATCCAGTGTCAGTGTCTTTTGGAAGCTGAATGTTAAACCACTCCCTGTGAGTGTATATGCATGTCTGACATGTGCTTGTGCCTGTAGATCACCACCAAGGAAGAGGTGAACTCCAAGCAGGGCACGTCCATCAAGACAGAGCTGGAGCCAGAAACGTTCAAACCCAACCTCAGAGAATCCAGTGATCTCCTGGAGGCCGACCAGATAGAGAAGGTACAGACTGTTGCACAATAATAGCATCATTTATGTAACTATGTGCATCTAAATGCTAATCACAACTTAAAGGGTACGGCAGGCAATCTTTTGTACTTTTCTTATGGCCAACAAAAGACAAAAAGAAGAAATTAATGGATCCAAAGCCTGATATATATATCTCAATCCTGTGTGCCATAGAGCTACATTGTTGTTCGAAAGCTGTTCCTTTGAACAGCTGTGGACAGGTGTTTGAAATTAGCGTTTCGCTATATACACTCAACACAGTGCATCTGTTTTATTGTGCATAGATGTATGTTATGAATTCTGATGTCACTGTGATGTCCACATCAAATAAATAAAGTCAAGTCATTATGTATTTGAAGTTAGCAAAGTTATAAGTTATTGAGAGAGGCTAATACATTTATTTTAGGTCTCTCCATGGGATTTGATAGTAAGTCATATTTCCAATAAGTATACTAGACTTATACTTGAAATGGGTTATACGTTATATAATATAATATGGTCTGTGGGTCACGTGATTGGCTTAAATTCAAACATGCAAACGCAGAATGCTGGTCATTTCACTTTCAAATTTGTAAAAAGAAAACTAACCATCCATTCCTGGAGCTCCTTTTCAGGATTATTTGTGTACCGTGTACCGGGGGGAATAAATGTGTTCTGCTGTAATAACCATTATCCATCTGTCGACCCTACAGTTGTTAGGTGGGAAGAGGAATACATTAAGCCGGAATAATAATATTTATAGATTGAATCATCAGCAGTAGGCATACTCCTAATATCAGACACATAAACCAATACGCTGTGCTCAGTGGGTTGTTCTGTGAGTTTACGCTCAACTGTTTTTAAAATAAAATGTATGGCTAATCTGCGTGTTAATATTCCTGTGTGTGTGTTCAGTCACACAGTATCACCTTAAACTAACTATCCAAGATAAGAGGTGTTCCCTTTGAAAGATTGTTCACTGCAAAATAAATAAATATACATATCTATCTTTTTTCTTTTTGTCAAAGCCTCAGAGAGCCGCAACAGAGGGGCTGAAGAGAAAATGTGAATTCAATTTATTAGGATTTATTAGGTGAAGAAACCTTTGATTTTATATTGAAGGTGAAATGTATATTGAATGGCTAATGTAAAAATGGCTTGCATAAAGTCTCGCTAAGGGAAAGACGTTACCTGTGAGAAACACATGAAACCGTCTTTTCTGAGTCTCAAACCTTGTATGTTATTTGAGGTGTGGCGTACACCACCGTACATCTCCAAATGAGTCCCAGTTGGTAAATTGGCCGGTAAATTGTCCATCTTTCTCTATTCACCCCGAGGACAGAGCTCAGAGCTCGAGGCGGCCTGCAGGGTTGAGCCAAGTCGAGGCTCGTCTCCTCATGGCTTGGTTTCCAACAGCTGATTACGCAACTGCTTCTGCTGAACCAACAAGAAAAAAACGAGCAGAGGGGCCGATTAATTATTGGAGGGCGAACAGACAGTTTAAAGGCCCTTGCTCAATCCAGAGGAAATGGTGCAGCATACTGTAAAAAGAAAAAAGTCACTTTTAATTCCATGTTTTAGTCGGTGTGTTTTATCTGCCTGTTAAAATGAAGCCTAAACTGCACTGCTCCTCCATCTCCCCCATACACCCCCGCCACTGTTAATCCTTCAGTCTGTCGGCGGCAGCAGGCTCTCTCAGGGAGTGCCGGACCTCTCTTTAATGGCGCTGTGTGTTTGGAGCCCTGTTACTCTTCTTTAAACACCAGACGGTGTTAAAAGTTCACTGCAGATGTAATTGAGCATTGGTGGCTGTGGCCTTTCTGTGTTTCATTTCATTTCACTCTCCCCCCCAGCTTGCCAGGAATCTTCCACCGCGGACCATCGGGTACCCATGGACGCTGGCTTTTGGCACATCAAAGCATGGCATGAGCATTAAGAGTCTGTACAGAGCCATGCAGGGCCAGGACACCCCAGTGCTCATGGTTATTAAGGATAGCGATGGCCAGGTAAGCTGCGAATTCAACAGAATGTAAGTAGTGCACTGTAATATATTGGAACAGACATAAAGCGTGAATCACTTTCCAGAAATTCTCCGATGTCAGAGTTGTGTCCTAATTGTCCAGTGGTCCGTTGTACTTGCGTTCTCTTTCTCCAGGTGTTTGGTGCGTTGGCGTCTGAGCCCTTTAAAGTCAGCGATGGCTTTTATGGCACAGGAGAGACCTTCCTCTTTTCCTTCAACCCAGAGTTTGAGGTACATAAGTTTGTGGATGTTGGTTTTATTTTTAATATAAATTTGCCAAAAAGGCAAACCCAAATAGCTTCGACCGTTGACGTTGTAATCGACGTCCAAATCTGTATTGGAATGCATTGCGTTGTCATTGCAGCGCTGTCCTGGTGCATTGAGGCCAAAAAGTTAAATGTTGGTCTTATCTGACCAGAACCTACTTCCACATTGTTGCTGTGTCTCCCACATGGTTTGTGGCAAATTTCTTATGGTTCACTTTCAACAACGGCTTTCTTCTTGCCACTCTTCCATAAAGGCCAGATTTGTGGAGAACATGACTAATAGTTGTCCTGTGGACAGATTTTCCACCTCAGCTGTGGATCTTTGCAGCGCCTCCAGAGTTACCATGGACCTCTTGGTCGCTCCTCTGATTAATTTTCTTCTTGTCCGGCTTGTCAGTTTGGGTGGATGGCCTTGTCTTGGTAGGTTTGCGCTTGTGCCATTTTATTTCCATTTTCTGACGATGGATTTTATGGTGCTTCGTGAGATGTTCAAAGCTTGGGATATTTATCATCTAAACCCTGCTTCATACTACTCCACAACTTTATCCCTGACCTGTTTGGTGAGCTCCTTGGTCTTCATGATGTTGTTTGTTCAGTAATGCTCTCTAACAAACTCTGAGGCCTTCACAGAACAGGTGTTTTTATACTGAGACAGGTGGACCCTATTTACTAATTATGTGACTTGCAAATGTGACTTGTGAAGGCAATTGGTCACACCTAATTTGTTAGGGGTTTCACAGTAAAATAAAACTTTTCAGATTTTTATTTGTTTATTTTTATTTGTTTATTTTTAATAATTTTGAAATCAAAACAGTGGGGGGAAATATTACCCCCCACTTCCAAATTATGGACTATATTGTGTTGGTCCATTACATACAATCCCAATGAAATACATTTAAATCTGTGGTTGTACCATGACAAATGGGGACAAATGAATACTTATGCAAGGCACTGTGTATAGTCTCGTGTGACGCATCATGTAACAGCGTTCTGTTTGTTCGCTTGTCATCCCGTGCTGTTCTCGATGCATGTGACACGCAGACACTCTGGTCCTCTAAGGGCTGTGATAAATATGTCTACATATACAGTTCTATCAAGCTTCCTACTCCTGGGCATTTAGTGTTCTGTGACTTGCATTCTTGCTTATGCTTTATACATTTACACTTAATGGACTCAAGCCAGGGTTAGTGAGATGAATTGGCTGAAAGCAACACATTTTCACCGAGATTGTCTTAATTTTTCTACAAACAAGAACTTGTACCACAAGAGTAATTTGAAAAAGAGTGCACACTATATTATGTTGGATATTTTCGCCGCTTTACCTCGCCACCAGATGGCCTTTTAAGACCGGGAACTGAAGTCATTGTATCCATCTATGCTCTCTTCAAAACCACCTGACTCCATTCATACAAACAATCCTTTTACCTCGTGTAACACTGGAGTTCCTGGTCTACTCAGTGGGTTTGTTTGTGTTATTGTGTGACTTTGATGAATCTGAACCAAAAGTCACACACCTGCATATGTTCTGTTCCAAACAGGGTTGACAACTTCTGGACATACAATGTCAGTATTTAACATGCCTTCTTCTGTTTGCTATGTTGTGTCTTGGACAGGTGTACAAATGGACAGGGGACAACATGTTCTTCATGAAGGGAGATATGGACTCCTTAGCGTTTGGTGGAGGAAGGTGAGCCCAAACTGCCTTTTTGATGCAGTCAGAAATCGGTTCTAGCAGAATTTGTTTTAATTTGATCTAATGATGCAATATGGTTGAAAGTAGTGCTTATTTTGTTCTCTTTTCCTTCAGCGGCGAGTTTGGCCTGTGGCTGGACGGAGACCTCTACCACGGCAGGAGTCACTCCTGTAAAACATTTGGGAACCCCATGCTCTCAAAAAAGGAGGATTTCTATGTTCAGGACATAGAGATCTGGGCGTTTGAGTAACAGAACAGTGCACCACAGGGAGAGAAAAAAACAAGTCCTGCAAAGGGCAAACAGAGGGATCCTCCTCCTTTAGAACATTGGCAACGCCCCAAACCTAACTGCACATCACCAGGGCGCCCCGGGCCGGAAGCCAGCTATCGGATGCTTGTTGTGCGTTACTACTGCAGTTATTACGGAGCTTTTTTTCTTTGTGAAAAATTACCTTTGTGTGTATCTTGTTACAGCCTTGTGCAGCGTCTTTGCAGGGCAGGGGGAGGAGTGTGTAAAGCAGCGGTAATGATGGTGACGGATTGTGGGATGAGGAGGAAATTAGGGGGAATGGGCCATCAGGCCTTGACGAGGAAGAGACTCCTCTTACCCGAGAGGTGGTGAAGATGACGGCGGCTGGAATTTGGGACCGCTGCGAGGAAAGGAGAACTGCCCCACTGGCCCGGATAGTGCATCTGAACTTCACAGAACCCCAAGGAGTCCCCAGCACCTTTCTCAGACCCACCCTAGAACCTTGTTCATTCAGTAGGTTGTTACTCACTGTGCCGTCAGCCTCAGTGGGGAGAGATCAATTAGAGGGAAAGAAACGAGACAAAAGCCGAACACATTCCATTACTCTCGTCGGTGATGGTTGATTGTCACATTTACGTTGTGATTTATGGTAAAACACCGATATACGAAACCCATCAGCAGTAGGATACGAGGATACTTGACTCAGAGAGGAGAGAATATTTGCTGGGGGGACGTTAGTCTTTTTACAGTACCGTTTGGGGGTTGTCTTCTGAGGCTCAACTATAGAGTATTGTGTATTGTAGTCCTCCTGTTGTTCAGTCATAGCACACAGTCTGAAAGCACATAGCTATAATCAGATCACCCATCGTCGTAACGTTCTGTTCAGTGGGTGTACATGTGAGTCCAGCTAACACCGGCTCCTCTCGCAGGACGCTGGCTGTACTGTTTGTAGACAGTAACGTGTTGCAATAGATTTGTGGAATATGCAAATAACTGTCCTGTGACCTCAACTACCCGTGCGGGCCGCGGCACTTTTGCCGTCGCCTGTCGCTCTTTCAAGAGAGAAACTTGTAAAGCTTTTACGTCTTGATACACGATGGCTTTTCTGGGTATCATTCGAAAAGACCGAGACGTGGTTAACTGTTTTACATGCATATATGACAATTATATATTGGTATATATGATTATATATATTGATATACATAATCATATATATTTTGCTATTAAGTGTGACAGTGATCTATTTGTGCTGATATTTCAGCTGTTACAATATAATGTATATTACCCTGTAAATTAATGTTCAAATAGTAGATTTGTTTATATATATATATATATATATATATATATATATATATATATATATAAAAATAAATAAATACTCAATGCTATATAAATATATATTATAAAGTGTGGATTGGTGGGTTGCTTCTAGCACTTTAATCTGGTGTGAAAGCGTCAAGGCCAGGTTATTATATTCTCTTAGCAGTAGCTGTACAGTACTTTTTTGTTTAGATCATTAAGATGTTAACTGTTAGTAGAAAGCTTGCTGCTACCAATATCAATAAGGCTCAGCCCTAACGCTCTCTGTGTCTAAAAAGTAGGATTACTCTGGTAGGAAAGGGGGGTTGAATGTGGTCAAACATGGCAGCAGGGCACGGTTTTCTCTCCTCGTGCGGCTGTCGGGTTAGTCTCCACAGGTACAGGTAGGTATTCGGGCAGGTGATGGGTGATGGACGCGTGTGCAGTACTTAACGCTCCCCAAGCTTTCTTCCCCCCTTTCTGGTCTTCCACACCAGTATTTGTGTCCTTGTGGAGCGTCACAAAGAATAATATGGATAAATCTTTCAATTATTTCACCAGAATACAATGTATCAGTGATGTATAAATAACAATAAAGGTGAATTAATTGTTGTAACCTGGGATCCGACTGAATTAGTAATGTTTTTATTAAAAAATATATATATATATTTTACGTATATAGCTCAATTGAAACATAATTCAAATAAAACTCAAAAGTAATACAAATGAAAAAGATCAATATATTTTCTAATGAATCACTAAACTGGTTATTTGGCCAATCGATTTAGTTTCATTCCTAAGTGCTTATACATATTTCAAATATTTAACTGGCCGCTCTCTTCAAGTTAAAGCAACAATAACCCATGACTGTAAACTAAAGGTTTAAGCAGGTGACGAATGGATCGTGGGATATAATGTGATAAGCAGACAAATAAGCAAAAAAGTAGCCGAGTGGTTGCAACACATGCCATATAAACACGCCACGGCTTCAAGTCTGCTTCAAGGCTACATTTATACTGTACAATTTAAAAGCAAATTTGCCTAATTTATTCATAATAGCATTTTGAAATTGATCCGTTTTATTAATTGACTAATTGCTCACTGAAATAGCCTTTATTTATTCCAGTGGCAAACTCCAGGTTCCACACATCCTACAATACGGTAGGTTTAGAAAATGGTTTTGTCTCAGGCATTAGAATGGAGCTCAGCTACTTTGCAACTGAACACTGTCTGATGTTTAGACGTTGAGAAATGAACTATGGTCTGTATCTCTTTTGCCAATTCTTAAAACCAGGATACCACAGTCAGTCAAACAACATAAACATGGCCACTTTGGTCACTGAAAGTCTTTGTATGTTTGTGTATCTGAGGAAGATCATATGTTACGTGACCTTGAAAGAAGCTTGATTTTTTTCAAATAGAAATGTACAGTGCCACTCAACGTTGGTCTTTGTTCTTTTAATAATGTTGAAGAACATACGTTCTTTATAGTTCGTATAAAAGGTTTTTAAAAGGTGAATTAAAATGACAATAATAGCAATCTAAGTCTTGATGCGGCAATATTTTTTGGGGGGGATTGTCATTTTACCACCAGATGGTAAAACAAGTACTTTTAAGGCCTTGAATTTTATATATATATATATATATATATATATATATATATATATATATATATATATTCACCCTGATCCGTGGCCGACTGTTCCATGTATTGTTATAGATAGAGGGGCATCAGTGTTCCTACTGTGCTTTAATTGAAAAACAATTTAGATATTCAAAGCTGCAGCAAAAGCCTAATACCAAACTAATTCTGAGAACTCTTCCAATCTTAACAATTCATCAAGTTCCAGTATGTATCTCCTGAATTCCAATGCTAAAGCACAGCAGAGGAACGTAATCCAAATCCAAGGCAGAGCCTCCATTCAAACAGAAATCCTCCATCTGTGAGTGAGCGCCATCTAACGGTCACTTTTGTGAACACTTAGTCCACGGTACTAATAACTGGTATATAATAGTCTATTGTCAGATATTTTATCAGCAACAACTGCTGTAATAAAACAGGAAAATTAGGAGACACTTCTTGTCTGTCATGTATGATATATTTAACCAAATGCAGGCTCAGGTAAACGCAACAGTGGTGAATTACATGTCGGCACTTCCTCGTCTGTTTCAGCTTGGGACAAACACCGCCTGAGCATCATCCACTGACTTAGTCCTGATATGAGCGTTGTTCCTTCCATCTCAGGTCCCTGTCAAACCCAAACTTCCCCCAGGCATGCTGCGCCAGGTCTGTAATGACATCCAGCAGGACTGAAATAGTGCAGGTATCATTCTGGAGTTCTGGGATGAATATTTTATTTTTTTGTCGGCTACACTGTCAGCAGTGTAGAAACCAAAACATGTCCATATATATATATATATATATATATATATATATATATATATATATATTTTATAGGGACGGTATCAGGAAGGCAAGAAGTGACTTTAGTTACTGTAAGAATGTGATTTAAACAAATAAAGTGAAGCAGATATTTTCCTCAACACAAGGCTGAAAATATCCTGGATTGTTGTATGACGTGAGAGAACATTTCAGACAGCTTTCTGTTTTATAACATCTCATCAGTGCTTTTAGATTTAATTAAAAAAAAGTATTAATTCTTGTAATACCATCATTACATGAGGATTCCCCTATTAAATACAGCAAAAATTTGCTCAGCAGGAAAATATACAGCAGTGGCTCTATTGCAAAATCATTATTATTAAATTGAGATGCCATGTTCCACACAGCAGTTCTGTTGAGCAGGAGTAATTCCACAATATTAAATGTCCATGAAAAACAGGGCTACATCAAGGCATTGTTGAATAATGTCCCAATTCAAAGAAGACATCAAGTAGGACATTAAGACGATGCCATCTTCAGGAAGGCATTGGCACATTGTGGGAAATCCTCAACAGTCAAATGGCTTCAGGGCTGGAACACGACATTTACCAACATTTGCAAGGTTTGTTGTGTGTCCAATTATGCCGTGACTGTGAAGACCATACATGAGTTTGGTCCTTCTGTGTCCAGGTGTAGATACGCTTCAGTACACCAGGTACTTGAGCTCAGAGTAGATGAGTGGAAACATGACTGTGCAGGCTCGGTACAGGATGGCTCCACTCTTGAACAAAGCCAGAGGTTTGGTGTACCAAGACTCTGACTTGAAGTTGACGTAAATCGCGTACATTGCCACGGCGAAGAAGTGTCCAATAAGGGTCATGGGTTTGGGGGTCAACCTGTTAAAGATCACAATGGCATTAAGTCCTTTGTATTCATTCTTGTATTTAAAGGAATAATCTTTACATTTTGGGAAATACAAGATCGATACCACTCATGTCTGTACGAGGAATATGTAGCCAGCCAGCAACCGACTAGCTTAACTTAGCACCAAAAGGCAGCACTTACTGCTCACTGATCCTCGGCTCCGCTAATCCATGTCGACGTGTCCTTGGGCAAGACACTTAACCCCAATATTGCTCCCATAGCTGTGCCTACGGTGTGCGGATGTGTGTGAATGTTAGTTAGTCCTGATGTGTGTGAAGCATCTTTGAGTACTTATACAAGTACAGGTCCATTTACCATTCTTGGAGCCTTGATGTCAATGGGAGGTTGCCATTTTTAATGCTAAAGTAAGCCAGCGAGCTTTAGTTTTACATTAAGGGTGCAGAGATACGAGTGTGGTATCAATCTTCTCATCTCACCCTCAAAGTAAGCAGAGTAAAAAGCTTTTTTTTCCCAAAATGACAAACTATTCCTTTAACCCAAGACTGGATTCCATCATGCCATGTTGGAAAATTCTGTCTATCCTGTTATTGTGGAAGACATAATGTATTGCTTACACTGAGAGGAGTCCAATAGGCCCAGCGATGCACTCTCCACCAAGCTGGAAGTACTGGAAGCAGGCTTTCCTCAGCTCATGAAGAGAATCTGGTTAACACAAAACAGGCACATGATGAGACTCAAAATGACCATGAAGTGCTGTTTAAAATAATTGCATATTTTGACTTTTATACTTTTGTAATGACAAAATAATAATCATTTCTAATCCACTGTAATTGCTATTAATGCTGCAGAGGCAGGCAGAGACTTACTGTCTGTGGCTGAAAACAGCTCATACAGGGCTTGGGCCAACACATTCACCACGAAAGAATGTGATGACTTGCGTTCCCAGTGGAATTTTTTCTTTGCCTGTTGAGAAGAAAACAAATCTGTGTAATATTGCAGTTGCTCACATACAGCAGAGGGAATAACAGGACAAGGCCAATGGGATGTGGTGAGGCTCCAAATATAGCTTCTACTTGCTGTTATACACGTACACAGGCCTTATTGTGTCATATTTTATACATTAATGAGGATTATAGGGAAACAGTGAGTTGTTGGAATGAAAAAGGTTAAGTCTAGTCGATCGTTCACCTGCAGCATAGCCCTGTCGTCGTATAGATCTGGGATGTTTTCGAGCAGACTCCTCCAGATGCGAACGTCATTGAGAGCGACACTCATCCCTCCACCCGTCAGAGGATGCCTCATGTTGTAAGCATCACCCAGGAGAAGCACGCCTGCAAACGACACACTCCTGTTTGTCTCTCATACAAAATACACCAGTTGTTGTCAAGTTCCCCCCCCCCCCCCCCCCCGAGCACCCACAGTAATAAAAGTGCTCCATATCCTCCAATTAGTGCCAAACTCAGTGAGCAAGATGACGTCTAGGATGGCTTATAGTGTTTCTCTGTGCTTTTATTTCTGTGTTTAAGAGTGTCATTGCTCATAACGCCCACAAAGCTCACTAGTGTTACAACTTCAGTCCAACACCCCCATTCCCACATACAATCGGTGTAATAAAGGAGCAGATCGGCATTTTGGGGAGTATACGCTTATTCACTTTCTAGGTGAGAGTTAAATCAGAAGATCGATACCACTCATCGGTGCTGCATTTGAAGCTACTGTCAGCGGCTAGTCGAGGGTAACAAAATCTGCCACATATACCTTCATATGACGGCATAAGAGGGTTATATCGTAGACGTAGACTATTTCTTGGATGGGCACAGTAACTTGGATTTTCCACTCCCAGTGAAGACAAGCTTCAGAAGTTCTGGTAGGCTCTATGTGTTGCCTTTGGACAGAGCCAGGTTAGCTGTTTCCCCCTTGTTTCCAGTCTGTGTGCTATGCTAAGCTAACTGACGCTTCCTAGCATAGCATAGCTTAATTTAGCATAGTCTGCCTCTACCCTCACATCTAAAGCTCACTAATTAACACATTGTAGCCTACTTTAGTTAGTTACTTTAGTTATAGCCAACAGCCGTTTAGCTTAGCATAACAAATGGAAACTGTTCAACTGTTTCTGTCCTAAGGTATTTAGTTGTTTAATCCTAAAAACAAAAATCATTGTCATTTTTAAACAAATACCTTTGGTCAGAGCCAGGATAGCGGTTTCTATTCTTTATGCAAAGCTAAGCTAAACAGCTGCTAGCCATAGCTTAATATTGACAGCACAGATAGGTGAATTGTACTTCCCATCAGCAAGAAAGCTAATAAGAGTAAAGGACTATTCTGTTAAATCTGTATTGCTTTATCAGGTAAAAAAAAAACATGTATTTTTTTATGGATCCATAAAACATAGTTCTACTTACTTTTGGAGAAATAAATAAAGCATGCTTTTACAGCATTTTTTTTAAACACGGACTAATTGCAAAATAGTGATAACCAGGAAAGAACTTTAATTTGTTTCATCATACAGTAATGACCAAAGTGGTGCATGCATCGTACTGTTAACAAGCTGAAATCGTTCACTAGATTCCCGCCGGCCGTTTGTGACAGCACTTTCGTACCTGACTTGTTGACCGGGGAGGGAGGGAGGAAGCTGGCGGGCATGGACCTGAGTCGATCGTTCTGGAGCGCCCCCATGAAAGGCTCCTTTAAATGCTCTGAGGGAAACGGGGGAAGAGAGAGAGCAGGCTGTCGATCACTCAGATTGCTCTGTGCATGAAAACTCAAAGGTGCACGCTGGGCACATGCACAATGAAAAAGCCTTTTCTTTTGGTGTCTGAATGTACGTTTATTAATGCATCAGTGTGACTGACTTCACCATTTCAGCAGGACCTCTGTCAAGGTCACCAGAGCTGATGCTTTGATATAGCGGCTTTGATATTTCAGCTGAATAGCAGAGCACACCGTGAATGTCAAATCTGTAGCCCCTTTGGCCGCACACACATCGGCACACGCAGCAGTCTGGATATGTTCCCACCTACCAGGACGTCTGGCATCACTGGCATTATTAGAAGCTTTCATCATTTATCAAGGCCAAAGGACATTTTTCATTCAAAATAATAACGTAAGAATAAAACCTCGGAGACATTTTCTAAATGTATCTCATGTGTCTTTTACCTGGCAGCTGAGGGTAAATCTTCTCCGCCATGTACTCTGAGAGATTGCGAGGCATCTCCCCCCTGATGTCCACAAGCACTCTAGTGTCTGAGGAGGAGATCTGGTAGATGAGCACCGGGCTCGGGTTGGCCAGCACCAGCTCGGCATGGTTGGCTTTAAACTGGGGACAGTCCTGTGGGAAGAAGCACAGTGAGCCGCTGTGTTCCACTGCATTGCAAACCTTTTGTTTGAATCAATACTTTGAGACTTTTTATTTCACTTGAGGCAGCATTTTTCAACTGAAGGTTCGTTTGTTAGGTTTACACACAGTAGTGAGTTCCCAAGTCAATCACATATTACATTTTAAATGGCGTGTAATGTTCCAATGCTAGTAAGTATTTATCGCCAAAAGTATAAAGATTTCTCATTATTGATTTATCTGCTCATTATTCTCTAAATTAATTGATCATTACTTTTGTATATAAAATATCTCAATATGGTAAAAGAATGGCAGGATGATTCACATTTGAGAAGCTGGAACCAGACTATTTGACAATTTAAAGGCATTCCAATTCATACATTGCAGTGGGGTGATATTTACCTTCATGAGGCATCCAACAAAGTGAGAGGAGGTGTGAGCTTTCCCAGAAACCAGACTCTTTCTGAATTTAGAGAAACAGCCGTCAGCCACAACAGTCAGCGGTGCATGGATTTCCTACAGGACACAGGTTCACAGTCATCGTACGCTGTTTCTTTTCATGAGGTGAGGAGGAGAAACATACGGTTCTACACGCGCAGCAGAGCTCTGTCTTCTCACCTTGATGTCTCCAGTTTCTTTATCCTTGTACTGCACTCCGGTTACACAGCCGTCCTCTTCCTGCAAACTGGTCACGGTGCCTTCTACGAATGTGACACTAGGGGGCGCAATTACGCAGTTAGGGACGTCGCCTCCACAAGCTTGCGTAGCCTGGGCAACATGACAGGAGAAAGCTACTGGAACGAGATGAATGCCTATTTGAAATATGGTCCGAATTTTATTGTAAATCAATAGCTGTTTAGGCCATTTCAGTAAACCATCAGTCTCTTTTCTTAAAACGTATTGTTAAGAGTCCAGATAATTGTGTAAATAGTCCTCTACATGAACATAAATCGGAAATAAATACGATAAATTTGTAATTTCACTAAAGTCCTGTAGAACATGAAAGTTCTACAGGACTTTGGCTTAACGGTGCAGAATAAATTAGCAACATGTGAACAACAGATTTTTAATTATACCCCTGTTCCCTTCAACCCTCAATGCTGTCAAAAACAATGCCATCCAATTAGCTAGTTGGCATATGGACTCTTTTTGTGTGTGTGTGTGTGTGTGTGTGTGTGTGTGTGTGTGTGTGTGTGTGTGTGTGTGTGTGTGTGTGTGTGTGTGTGTGTGTGTGTGAGAGAGAGAGAGAGAGACTCTACTCACTTTGACTGAGCCAGGGCGGTTCTCCTCAGGCCCATGATGAATCGACCGTGATGGAAAGCGCGTCCACACTTGGTTCTGTCCTCCCCCTGCGGGTAGGGGATCTCCACCTCTGTGCTGCTCTCTATGTCGTGGATCACATAGCCGCTCACCAGATGGGCATCCAGACCCTCCACTGAACCTGAGGGACACACACACACACACACACACACACACACACACACACACAGGTTACTTTCACAACATACAACGTCATCAATTCACTCACTCGGCGTGTGTGATTCAGCGCTTGCAGATGAAATGGAACATTTATCTGGTACCATTCCATCAAATATAATTATTCTAGATGTATTTTACTTTGTTTAATACACATTTTCACATATTTGGTACCTTTAGAAACTTTACTTTTTACATTTTACCTGCAAGAATGGACATTTTGAAAAGGGGAAACTGCATAAATATTACAGAAAATAACTAAATATATAAAAGGAATATTAATGTTGTATTGCAGGAGTTTAAAAAAATAAATAATTATAGAGTACGATGTAGTCCCTATGAGCATTTAGGAAAGGATTCAAGGAATTCCTCATGAAGAAGGATTGCGTAGAGATTCTGCTGATCGTAAAAATAGTTTTAGGCACATATCATCAAAGCACTTGTATATACAATTTACAGCGATGTAGTCCAAACGGCAAGTGTATGTATAAATAAGTAGAGTTATAGGGAATTCAAAACTTCAAATCATATTTAATTAAACATTTCATATTTTAAGACTAAATAAACCGCAAGATCAGAAATAATTCTTTCCTTTTAGAGTTTAACACTCGTCGGATCTGCTCCATCAGGACTGTGCGGTTCAGATTTGTTTGGCAGCGCTGTCGACATAAGCAAACAACCATCACCAGATTCTGATTCAAATATTGCTCACTCAATCATGTGCACGATAATATGTGACATCATCTTTTCGAACTGAGCCCTGCCCGAAATACAGAAACCAAAAAATAAACTCAAGTGTGTTCATGTAGTTGTAGTGTGTAGAAGCCATTACACCGATTTGTGTTTTACTTATTTGTTTAATTTGATTATAATGACGATGTCAGGGGGCGTTAACACTATGTGTAGACGTACAGCCAGGTGTGTTTTTGCTAGAGAGCGGAAGGGCAAACTATTTTCAACCGCATTAAACGCATTTTGAGACGAACCAGGTTTTCTGTTTAAGATGAGTTTCATTTATTTTTCTGTTGCTGTTATGGAATAAAAGAAAGTTTTGAAGTGACACTACGAGAGAATGCGTGTTAATGTACCGACCGCTCCTACATAGTGTGTGTGTTCATTGCTCATTGTAAGAAGTTGTTTGGGAAAATATGTTCCCCATATATATATATATATATATATATATATATATATATATATATATATATATATATATATATATTTTCAGGTCATTGAGAGAAGCAGCTTCCATCACTGACCTTCCAGTCCGAGGTCCTTGAGCGCCCTGAATCCTCCCGGCTGCAGCAGCTCCCCCACTATCCTGTCCGGCTCTTTCAGGTCCCTCTCCACCACCGTCACCCGCCTCCCGTCCTGGGCGAGGACGGCTGCCAAGGCAGAGCCCAGGACCCCTGCCCCAACGATCACCACATCTGGCTCCGGGGCCACTGAAGAGCCACTAGCTGAGGCCCTCGGTGAGGCGGAGGACTCTGCATCTACTCTCTTCCTTGTTCTCCGGCTCTGGAAAGTGGAGAGTCTGGTTACACACACGGGTATAAAGTCCAAACTGAACTGTACTGTAATGTAAATATGTTACACTTCATCCAATAACCAGCTACGTCTCTCTGATTTCAGTTGCAGTCTTTGGATATAATATATATATATAAAACTTTAAAGCACTTTACTTCAGAAGTGCTAGAATACAAATTGAGAATAAAAAAAGTCATGAATTCAATCCATGGATTAAGGTCCTACATTTGATATGAATTACTTCAGTTAAATGGGGGAAACAGCATTACGTAGTCTCTCTTTTGTATTGGTCTTCGTCTTCCTTTGTTCACATTATGAGGCAAACATGTAGCCAAACGAGTTGTCTTACCTTTCTACAGCTGTTCTCCGGCTCCTGGCTCCTCTGTGTTGAGGTTTGGGGGATTAAATAGTTGATGACAGGTACAAAGGACAAGAGGCTCAGGGGCAAATGTAATACCTGAGAGACTCTGAGCTTCTGCACATGAAAATACCTGACATGTGATAGCAGCAGGCCGACTGTCAGACATAAAGCTGCAGCCATTACAAGCTCTTTGTGAGCGTAAGTCAAGACTGTGTTGGATTTTTTGTAAAGGTATGTGAAGCTTGCTATTCCCAGGAAGGTCCACATCTTTTTGGATAAAAAAAAAAAAAAGAAATACTAAAAAATTTGATGATAAAAGCACTAGTGCTGATAACCCGTTTTTTTTTTTTTACGTTGACAGAAAAGTACCACGCAATTAATAATTCCTCTTCATGGTGTTTCTCAGGTGCTCCTAAAAAAGGAAGTCAGGCAACCCAAAACAAAAAGGTTACCTACCCCTTGTAACTCATGGGAACTTGCTCACAGACAGTCGGAGGGATGCTGCTGAATATTTTATGATAATGAGAAACGCGCACTACTTGGGATTCGGTGGTTTCACGTCCCGCCTCCTCCACGGTTCAACCCTCCAATCAGAAGTGACGTGCCGGTGAGCAGAGCTCACGCTATCCGCTGATTGGACAGTCGCGCCGGCTCTGGACCTCCCCTCGGCCGCTGATTGGACAGTCTGCTGGCAGGACGGTAGTATGATGTGATGTCAGTGGAAAGGTGCGCGTTGCATCTATTTCACAGGCGCTGAATGAGAGGGGGCTGCAAAGATCGTTTATATTTACAAGATAAACCACTCTGGGCTTTAAACCCGAGCCTGTTAAATACCATAGCCGCTTTAGTGCTCCATCTACAGCTAGTAAGCTGTCGTTGTGAGTAGCGAGGGACAACAATTTGGCAATATGTAGCCGAGATAGCTCACAAAAATCTACATTTCATCCTCATTTGTGTGCAGTGTTGTACAATAGAAAAAAACTCTAGTTTTTGTAACGGAGGGAAATGGCCACAGTGCCACGTCTGTCCATGCGTAATTTCTTGCTGGTCACTTAGTCACTGAAGATGTTGACATCATGAAAAGGTGCCGAGTGAGAGCTCTTATCAATGCTTATTGGTAAATACTTTGGTTTTGGAAAGGCTCCTACATAATGTAGCCTGTAAGGATATTAACAATTTGAAATACTGCAGCACATGTTGTCCTGGAGAGTATACACAACATTATTTATTATAAATTGGATGTTGGATTGGATATATCAATAAACTGCTGCTGTGGTGAGAACAATGCAATAAGAGTCTTTTTCTGCTCATAAATAAAACCCTACTTAAAGTCAGTTATAACCTAATACAAACATGTGTCTTTGTATTGGTTAACTGTTATCTGGAATGAACCTGCCTGTTGTTACTGTAACTTTCCTGTGGTTAGCAGCAGAGGACCATTTATACTCTGTTCCCTTGTAAATAAAACGACAACAATAAACTAAGGTCTTCACGAGTGTAGGATTATGAAGCATCTTTTCTATTGCAAGGAATCCTTTCTAGTTTGGTATAACTGTGTAGATATTGATGTTATAGTGTGTTATTGATATTGAAAAAGTGTACACTGTCATTTTTATTTATTTCATAGAATGTAAATGTATAAATGTCCGTAATGTATCTTAAGACTGCTTGTAACTATCACATCAACTAGTAGTGGTAGTTGTTGTAGCAGTTGTTGTTGTTGTTGTTGTTGTAGTAGTTGTCATTGTAGCAGCAGGAGTAGTAGTTGTTGTAGTAGCTTTTGTGTTAGTACGTATTGCTTTGTCTTGTACAAATGCCTTGTACTATGCTAAAACTATAGTTTTAGTAATATGGTATGTCATAAAATGCCAATATTACAAATTTGCTGAGAGGGTTTTACAATCTGTACATCTTACATTGTCTGTCTTGGTTCCCTCACATAAAAAAAGTCATAATATAGTATATTTAAAGAAATCTTAGTCATTGTTTAAATCATTATACTGTGTCGAAAATAGAAAAACAATTAAAAAAGCAATAATATATTATGGCATTAAGTCAAAGAATAGCATAGTATCTCAAAGAAAGCAGTTGACATAGATAGTATGACATTAAATGTCTTAGAAAAGCCATAGTATAGTTTGCCAGAAAAATGGTGTCAAAAATCTTTAAAAAGTCAAAGTATGTTGAAAAAGTCCTAAATAAAGCACAGTATTGTTAAAAATAAAAAGTCCTAAAAAAGTCACTATATATTGTTGAATTTTTTTTTGAAAGAGGTCTTTAGTATAGTTTTGTTGAAAAAATATATAGTATAATATGTAAAAAAAACATTATAAAAAGGTAGAAGTAATATGTAGAAATAAAACGTAACAAAAAAGTCCAACAAAGTTCAAAACAATCTTAATATGTTGAAAAAGTCAAGTCAATAGCAATATTGTATAAATGTAGAGATGTACTAACTTCTAAGACTTTGCATATAATTTATTGCTCACTTATACTTCCATATGTATCTTATTGTGTGGAGGTGTGGGGCTCAACCTATAAAACCTTTATAAATTCAACAGTTTTGTTACAAAAACGAGCGATACGCATCATGAATAATGCTGGTTACTATGGTTACTATGAGCACACAAATCCATTGTTTTACAGATCACATGTTATGAAATTTAATGATTTGGTATATGATAAAATAATGCAGACAATGTACAGAGCTAAAGCAAAGTCACTGTGTACAAAGGTTGTTTTCAATACATGAGTGTAAATATGATTTGAGAGATGTTTGTAAGTTTACTGTACAAAAAGCTAAAAAAAGGCATTAAAAGAAGATGTATTACTATTGTAGGAGTTCAATTATGGAACAACGCTAAAATGGATGTAAGAATGGTCAACTAATTTTGGGTTTTCAAAAGGATTATTTATGAAACATTTTTTTAGGGTTTCAAGTGTGAATGAAATGTATGTATATGGAAGATTTTATTTGTTTTTTCTTAATTTCAAATTAATTATCTGATTTAATTGATAATAATTTAGGATAGGAATATATAAGCATTTTTTCTTCTACCTTTCAGTCTTTCTGTTTTGTATATTATATAGAATATTGTATTGTATTTTATTGGAACAATTGACTGAGTTTTTTTGGACATACTATAGCTTTTTGTTTGTGTGTTTTATTCAAACAGTTTCTTGAAAAAGGTGTTTTTAAATAGCCTAGTAAAGTATGTAGAACATAAAAACGTAGTTTTTGTAGTTGTAGTCATAGTAGTATTCTTAGAGATTGTAGTATATTCTTACAGCGTCCCTCTCTTCTTTTCTCCTCAGATGATCACAGAGAACTCTGGACCTAAACTGAGGACGACCGGGTTTCTTTACTCACTTCATCCACGTCTTGTTCTACTGTTTGAATGTCTTAATGTCTCAAGTCTCAACTCAAAACTCACCTGTTCAAACTGGCATACAGTTATAACTGGTCCCTGTGCACTTCACTTGTTCTTATGTTGATGCTCTGTTTTACTGTTGTTTCTATCTTTCATGCTTTTATCTTTTACCCTGTATTTTATTGTAAGGCAACCTTGGGTGCCTTGAAAGGCGCCTCCAAATAAAATGTATTATTATTATTATTAATGTACTCAGAGCGGTCATTCAGGTACATGTATGCTTCATTTTCTATAAAGAGAAATAAATAACTGAAATTTAGGGTTTTCATAAACCCCTTTTCTATCTCCGAATCTAGGTGAGGAGACGCCCGTCTCTTGTGGTATTCTGGGAACTGATGTCCTCACAAGGGTGGGTATTCAAACGCAGCCCTGGTGCTTCCAAACTGGGATCTTTAGCAACCAGCATTATTCGACTTCTTTCACTCAAAAGTTGCACCACATACACAGGGTTCATACACATTTTGACCAATGGATTTCCATGACTGTTCCATGACTTTAAACCAAATTTCCATGACTAAACATTTTGTGAAATCTCGGTGTAAACATCAAAAAGTGAGTATTAAACTAATGAGAATTCCAAAGCATACAGTAAACTTTAAATGACACAAATGAATGAGACAATAGTTTGATTAAAAGAATAAACATTTATATAGATGCCTGTATGTATGCCTGCTTATATTTTGAGCGTCTTTCTTTTAAAAGCATATTCATTATTTCAAACTCAGCGTAAATGAACGTCTTGAACACATGAATATAACACATTTACATGACTTTTACAAAACTTTTAACTTAAGCCACTTCTTTGGTCATAAATTAGGTGTTCATTGTTGATTTATTAATAACATATGAGGGGCTTTGACATTAATGATTTTTTTCAACATGACTGACTTTCAGTACATTTTGCCTTACTGAGTCCAGAATCCTCTGCTTTTCTTTCCGATCTCTCGGAGGCGGATGAGCCTCCTCCTGTTTCTTCTGGTTAAGCTAATTACAGACTCATTAATAGGTACTGCAGTGGGTAGGTAAAGATATTGAATTAGAAACCGGCCACACATCTACTCTAAAGCAGAACATGTTTTGTGCTTGATTAAAGATTAATTCAGTTAATTTGAAAAAAATAATAGAACATGACATTTATTTACACAAATTCAAGACACAAAGATCATGTGAAAAACATGGATTTTTGTTTTTGCTGTAGCTGATGTTTAATCATTTAAACTTTGTGCACAATCACAGACATTTACCATAATCAATTTGGACTTTAAGACTATTTTCCCGCTGGAACAAAAGGGAAACACTCATTTTGCCTCGTGGACAATTCATCACATTTTCCCCTGACAGTGAATTACTCGACTCCAATTTCCAAAATGCTCGTGGTCTTTTTCTGTAAGGGACAGAGGTACATACAAAGTGTTGTGGAATGACAATACATTATCTCTGAATTATCAAAATGCAGAGTATGTATTTTGTAAAGGTTAGCCTCGAGGCCCAAGGCAGCAGACGTGACGGCTAATGAAAAGCTGTGTGTTCTGATAGCGGAGTTAATTAAGTCTTATTCATAGTCATCCGGTTTCACAGCAGTGGGTTACCGCCAAAAAAACTGCAATATAGAGTAGCCCAAATATAGAAAAACTGGCCTTTATTTAGTCTTTTTACATATGGCTTTAGCTTTTCTTACAAACTGGTTTTACAAAAGGTTCTGAAGACTTTTGAATCAACCACAGGTGGAAAAATCATGAAGCGGCTGATGACACTGCAACAGTACGTCTACGATCAGAGGCTCCAACACGGAGACACAAAGCGGCCACAGATAGTAAAAACAGCAAGGGAACGGGTGTCCGGAAACACTGCAGTACAACATCAGACAAGGGACAGACCAGATGGACAGAGTCAAAATGGTGTAGTCACACATAAGAATGCAGAATTACAGAGCAGACGGGATTCCCTTTTCTGTCTCGTATACGGCACAAACGTTGGAGCCGTTCACGGGACACGGACATTTGATCACTCGGCTCTTTTCGACCAGCGGCGCTCACTGTACCATCACGGCTCACGAAACGTAAGAGCAAAATAAAAGACCGCAAAAGCAAAAGGCCAACTCAGCGACACGGCCCAGCGTTGAGCGAACCTGAAGCACGTTGACCGTTTTCATCGACTATGCAGGAAACTCCAGGCGTTAGCCACCACCACAACATCAAGACTTCTAAACAAGGTCAGTATTTTCTACACCTAATTAGTACAATACAACTCTTTCAGTTACTTGATTCAGTGGAATTAGAAGACAGAATCAAGAGTATCAAATGTATACTTAAAAATCATTAACACCGCGTTACATTAGATTCAATTTTCAACGCTCTATCGGCTGACACTCGACATGTATAAAAGCGGTTTCATTTTCCAGACTGGTTTGGAAGGTTTAAGTCCATCATGAAGACCTTAGTTCAAAGTTCTTGTCACAAAAGGTGTTGCATAAACGGGATATGAAGTCTTTTGCATACAGAGGTCTGCAGAGGGGACTCATGTCTCTCTCCTCGCCTTCTTCTTCTTTGCTGGTTTGGGCACTTGGCTCTCCTCAGGTTTTTCTGTGGAGACACAAAGAGTGTGATTAGTCTTATTGTGTGGTTCACGTGGTTTTCTTGATTTTTTAAAAAGCTTCCTCAAATTCAGAGTAGGCCGTGTCAAAGTCAGGAGGATGACATCCATTTGGTTCACTGCCGAGAAAATATTTAATTGACTTTCACTCTTATTCTTCTTCTAAAGAGCCAATATGATATGACCGCTCAGTAAAAGGATGATGCAGACACAGCAAGGACAAGAAATGTGCACAGTTTCCTGACCTTGAGGAAAGTTAAAGAAATCTGCCTCTGGTGCAGTTTAGATAAGAATCTATTTGCATTATTAACTCTGATTTTTCTGGTTTAGATATCATTTAGTAGGCATGAGAAGCCGCGAGTTAAAGCGAGGCAAATGTACACTATTTAAATTAAACAAACTGGTTAGTAAAATAATATATAAAAACGGTTCTCTGTAAGTTTTCCTATGACAATTTATATGTATATTTATAATGAAGTGCATGTAGGGGTATCGTGGAAATATGGAATATTACAGGAAATGGATAGATCCATCTTTTTCAAAAAGGAAATACAGAAGTAATGTGAGAGTCTCATTGTTTAGAGGTTACTGCTAACCCAGTCAATCAAATGATGTAACTGATAAATGGCACACCTGATCTTTGGTCTTTATCTGAAGAACTACTTTGCATATTAGACAGACATCGTTTAGAAAACTCATGACAAATGTGAATTATAACACTACTACTGGAAAATTCTGGAGAATAAAGATATGATTTTTTGATGGTGGAATTAAAAGATTTGGGGATGGACATGGTTACACTACTAAATATCTTGGACATGTAAATCTCAATGTAATCTGGCATAAAAACATTCTCAGAATTCCAGGTTTTTAATAAAAGAAAAAGGACAACTGTTTAAATATATGCAAGTTTATAGCCATTTAAAGTTGTATAATAATGTAATAACCCAATTTCCTAATGTCTGTTATTGTATTCCCCCATTTAAAAAGCTTAACTAATGACGAAAGCTAACAAAGAAAGCTGGTTGGGGAGGGCATTTCAAAATGAAAGACCTGGCATCTGCCAGTAATATTTCTCATGCCTCAGTCATTTTGTCCACCTCCATAAATTACTAACCAATATGTTGGTTAGTAATTTATGAATTACATGGATACAAATATGCAATATTTCAATTGTTACTTTGTTGTGTTGAAGCAGAAAGGTTGTTCTGCTTGGCAGTGGGCTCTCCGTCAGTTGGCTTCTGTGGCACTTGTGTGACAGGGGGTTTCTGGGATATTTTGTCCTTCACTGGTTGCTCCGCTCGCACCTGCAAGGAAAGGGAACATTTCCCTTTTTGTTTAGTCTGGAGACCACCTCAGGGAAGGATGAGTGAACAAGTTAACAATTGTTCAAAAATCAGGAAAATGCAGTTAAGATGATCTGCTCTGGTGTCAGACGTCGGCACCACTGACCTCGACAGCAACTGCTTTGACAGGCTGGACGGCAGCAGCGTTCTCCTGAATGGGTGGCTGCTTCTTCACCGAGGCTGCGGGCGCCGCCTCCTTCTCTGGCTCCTCGCCCTTCAAGGGACACATGCCAAGTTTACACCCAAAACTATGCAGTGAACTCAATATAAACTTCAGAAAACGTCAAGACCGTAATGTGAATCAGCTGATCAACAGGGTCAAGAATCCTTTTTGCATGTCAAACGGAGAAAAAACAGATACTAGAGAAGACTCCCATGTAATAATTAGTACTTAGCTATGCATTATTATGGGATTATACAGGTTATATCTAAAAGTACATGGTCAAAAAGCCTTCTACATCGAGTGTGTGATTAATCATACTACATTCAGGCTTCCTTGGTTTTTAGATGCCAACATTTGCCACAGTCACATTTGTGTGTTATTCTCACTAGCAGTTACCTGTCCAGCCGTTCCTCCCTCCTCAGCAGCCTTCTTCTTCTTCTTTTTCTTCTTTTTAGTTTTAGCCGCTCCATCACCGGCAGTCTCTCCCTTGTCCTTCTCATCTTCATCCTCGTCCTGACAGAAACACATGGAATAGGCACATAGGAAACAGACCAAAATGAACAGCAAAACAGAGCAGCAAGTGTGAAGTCTGAACATGTGGAGGAACATTCGGAACATAAGTTGCAGGATCTCCGCTCCTCATTTTATAGTTCATCATGCATCTGACAAAATTATGGGAGTGCAACGTAAGATTGATGAGGCGTTCGATCAGTTAAGCCATTAAGTGCAGAATTTATAAATCTAACTCTGGCCCCATCTGGTGTTTGTAACAAAAACAACATTGACAAACAGCAAAGCAAGTCACTATAAATAAATGTATGTTCATTATCGTAACAATTCAATTGTGTTGTTCAAATCATTCTACCGGAGGAGATAAGGCTTACAGAATCAATAACTTCTTTTAAAATCACTTCTTAAAAGCAATTCTATAAAAATGGGTTTTAAGTGATGTCGTCCTTTTATGATCTATTATGCAGTTCTTTTGTTCCCCTGGTTTTGTTTGTATATTTTATTTATTTGTTTGTTTTCTATTCCATTTGCTCTGGTTATTTGTTTGGTTTTGTTGTATTCATTTCCTTTATGGTATGGTCCTTTTTGTTTACTGGTATTTAAGTTATGTCTATTCTTTGAGTCTCTGTAGAGCACTTTTTTTTTTATTTTATTTTTTAAAAAGGTGCTATATAATAAAGTTATTTATTTATGATATCAATCACACCAGTATTTCTCATGCTGACAAAATGTCTGCCATGTGTATAGTACTCTATTCTACTATGTTATGTTGAGTCACTACTATGAGCACCAGGGCAGAGAACCAGCTGCCCTGGGAACTGCACCAGTAATTGAGTCATCATCAATTACTAGGTTGTTCTTTGTATTTTTTAAACTTCCAGGAAACTACAGTAATGCTTAGTTGTGTCTTGAGCCTGGATATACTTACAGCCGCTCCAATCAACAGATCCACCGTGGCGGGCTCAGGGAAGGGTTGCTCCAGAGCAGTAGGGGCCTCAGGAGTGGGCTCTTCATAGTTGCCCCAGACTTCAGAGGGGGCGTTCCAGTCAGAGCTAGGATCCACTGAACTACCGTCTGAGCAACACAAACGCCATCAGAAAAGTACCTTAACTAGGAAGTCACATCTACAGTAAATAGCTGAGTCCTTACTGTGTCCAGACCACTCGTCTTCCACTCTGGGCTGACTGAGCCAGGGCAGGTTGCTCACAGGCTGGGGCTCTGCAGAGACAAAAGACCAATGACTCAACCGGCCATCCTTAAGGGGAGACTGCGGAAACCGCTGCCATGAGCCAGGTTAAACCCACTACAGGTTATTATTGTATACTTACCAGCAGTACCAACACCCAGTCCAGGTAAAGACACCAGATTTCGCTCCGCTGTGGCCCTGTCAATCACAGTCCACGACTCTGAAATATTCCACAGATGGTAGGATGTCAATATTTAACACAGTTAACCTCTCAAATCAGTGCATCAGTGAGTTGATGAAAAACAGCTATTACTGCGTAGCCTTTGACATGATAGCAATCAATTCTGATCAATCATGTATTAGTCACTATATGAAAATTATATTATGCAAATTCTGCAGGTGAGAATTTGCATAATATTAATTTAAAAACAGCTAGGTTTATTAGGTTACTCAGCGGTAAAACATTTTTACCATCGATCTCCGCGGTCCACAGTGACGCTGGCTCTCTACTGGTTGTCCAGGGGCCCGTCTTTGGAGCGGGAGCCTTTACAGCCACGTCAGTCACAGGAGCAGTCGCCGCTACCACCTCACTGCTGTCAACTAGCACCAAGAGAGAAACTTGATTCTCCGGCAGAATAAAACAAAGATCAAGCTGGCAACACATTGAATATGAGAGTTCCCAGTGAAGCATCGAGAACTTTTGGTCGGTTAAAGACTTTGCATTATTGAGATCAGTTCTTGGGGTGTCTTTCTGAACCGATAACTAGTCAATGGGGGAACCGTTCTCTGCTGATAGTTACCTTGAGATACAGACCCAATCTTCTCCGACTTCACTTTTGCGGAGTCTCCTGAAAGGAAAATATTATTTTTTTTTAAACGAGAGCCGGTTAATGAAGGAGCACACACAACTCGGCGCAAACACCTCCAGGGAAAACTCACTCTGGGAGTCAATTAAAATCACGTATTTAAAGACCAACCAAACGCAACAACAGCCTCTACAGAACAACAGTCAAAAACATCCCTCTCCGGGAACCATATTAAAGCCGTTTGCCCAAGATGGTCTGGAGGGTTTGTGATTTGTGTGAAAACATACAAGTAAAACAAAAAAAACACTATTGCTAACTCATCTCCTTTAAAAAGCCACCTTTTTTCTTCTTCTGGCTGGCCGGTGCGGGGGCTGCGGAGGCCTTGGGCTGCTCTGGGGAAACGCTGGCCCGCGTGTCCCCTCCTCCAGGACTGGCCGAGCCATCACTGGAACCCTTATCCTTCTTGCGTTGCTCGCGCTTCTCCTTGTTGCTGACCTTGGTCTCCCATGTGCCTGAAAAGTACCATCAAGTGTATGCGGAATTAGTTGCAAAATACTGCCAGGTTTCATTATGCGATTAGTGAGGAAATGGATTAGGCAGGACAAAGGAAGACTGTTCAAATACACACTAAATATCTTTTTGCTGAGGGAAAAAAAGGGACCAACACATGTCTTATTTTAACCACAACATATTAGGTATAAATCTTTTTTTTTTTTAAAGTACACATTCAAATAAATTGAACAAAAACACACAATTCAGCCACATTACTTTAATATTCAGTACACCCAACTGTAAATATTCATGCTCCTTTTTATTGCACTCTGTTTATCGTTAAATGTTTATTGTTAAATGTTATGCACCTCCCGCCAGGACAAATTCCTTGTATGTGTAAACTTACTTGGCAATAAATGGTTCTGATTCCCTATGTGGTGCAATGACCTGGTCACTGAAAATAGTGGCTCACTAAGACACAAAAATGAATGAAGACAGGCCTCCTAAAGAGAGGATACAGTACACAGACGTCACTTTGACCCTATTCATGATGCAATATATAATATTTCACCTTCTTCTGGTTCTTTGCCATCTGCAGTCCCTGTCTTTGTCTTCTTAACAAGCTGTTTGCCCTTCTTCTTGGACTTCTTTAACTAGAAGTAGAGAAAACAGTGGGCATAAAGAAGAAAAGAAAGTAAAAAAAACAAACACATCTGGGATTGTGCGACCGGGTTTAAAGCAACAGTGGAGATACTTCACAGCACACATAATTTCACCTCCAGGGACAGCAACTGGGCGAGCAGCCCCAATGCGGACTGAACCACGGGCAGTCAATCAAGTCAGCATAACTCAAGCCACGTCTATTTATAAGTGAAACTACATCCAAGACTCTTGAAATATGTTACATGTCCATTTTGTGAACACTATCTCCATCTCTACGTGTATGCATATTTACATCTTTTGAATCCAGCACCTTTGGCACCACTGGGTGCTATCCAGAGGGTGGCATTAGATGATCAGGCTGCACCGTGTGCCGTCCAAAGAACGGCGCCACCTTCCAGGATTGTGCCAAGTTAAAAAATGTCACCCAACACTGCCAGCTGGTCTGGTTACATCATGGCAGGGTGACGGTGTGATTTACACAGAAGTGGAGCCAAACAAAATAAAGATTATTATAAGCAATTATTAATACAAACACAACCATCACACTGGACAAATCAAGATGTTTAAGGTCACATCAGCATGTCGTGGTGGTCTTTTACCTCTGCAACCTTTTCAGCCTTGATTTCTGGTGCTGGCTGCTGGTGATGTGGCACTGTCTCTTCTGACGCAATGGCTTCCTCCTGTGGTTCAGCAACAGCTCTCCCGTTTGGCTGGGCTTTCTGGAATGAACACGTAAATAACAAATGTAGAGGGCTATTCCTTTCAAGCAATCGATATGTAACAACGTCCAAGGTTAGCATAGACAGGTTAGACAATAGCTTGAAGCTAGCTAGGGGTTGTGGCCATGACATGAGATTCAACTGTCACTGTGGCGTTAGCTTGACAGCTAGCCTTGCTAACGACACGGCTATCAAGCTAGGAAAGCGTGTAGTTTTTTTTTTTAATATTTGCGCTACGTGCCTTTTCCGTCTTCTTCTTCTTTTTCTTCGGTTCTTCGGCTTTGACAGGTTTACTGACACCACGCTTTACTTCAATGCCGTCGTCCACGGCGCTTTCAACGGGTCGTTTCTTGAAGAGAGACCGGCAGGTTGAGGCCCACAGAACGACCATCAGCACCAGCCCGGTGCATGCCGCTAAGAGGATCACCCATGGTGGAATAAGCTCAGGCTTCAGTCCCAAATCCACGCCGAGCTCAGTGCGCAGAAACCCCAAACCTTTGGACAACAGTTCATTCAGACGATTTGTAAGCAGCTTGAACTGCTGAGAGGCCGCGTCCTGCCACTGCTCCATTTGCATTGTTTGTCAAACAGACCGATTAGTCACGCTTTGCTCGCCGCTATTAGCTGCGCTAGCATGCAGAGCTAGCTAAAAATAACGGAACGACTTCGACATGATGGATGACAAATAAATGTATCCCTCGTCCGCCAGCAACATCGGCCTGACTAGGCAGCGACAACTAAATTAGCTAACTAGCCCGCAAGCTAGCTGATATCATCGTAAGATAATACGCCTCCGTTAGCTGACCACCACAATGTGACCGCGAGCTAGCCAGATTCACCTCATATGGCTCAGTTGTGACTGGAGGAGAAGCGTTGCCTTCATGGTCCCTTGTAATGTGCAGTTTCCGGGTGGTAAATCACACCAGAGTACCATTAAACAGATTATTGTCCAAAAAGTAGATTAACATTTTTTTTCGTAGCTATTATTTTTTTCAAGCCAACATATTTATGATATATTGTAAGTGACATAATGAAGATTATGCAGAATTACAGGTGTAGTTATTTGGAATAACATACGTGTATGATATTTGCTATTGGTTATTGATATGGTGCCATAGCCCTATGACATTCATTAAGGTATTCTTAGTAATGTTTCGATTGTCTTAACTATATTCGGACTTTCCCTAACCTAATTAACTGAACACACAAAATCCAACTTTTTCACAAACTCTAAAAGGCATCACAAACGGGCCATGACAGCGCCACAGAAATGGGCGAGGCTACGATTTCTACCATGCTAATTGGCCAAAGTGCACCTACCAAAAACCAGCTTGCTTTTAGTGTCTCGTCACTCTGTAGCAGCACATTTCCAGCCATACGATTATTATTATTATTATTATTATTATTATAGGATTTTTCCTTTCATTGTTCCAATTATAATATTGCAAATACACAAAAAAAGTCCTCGTTCAACAAATCTAGTGCAAACAAGAAAATGGGAATGCGCCTATTAATAATACAGTAACTAGAACCAATGGCCTATGTAGGGATTGGGTCGAGCATAGATTAAACAGCGCTTTCAGCTGTGTAGTAAGTCAAAACATCGTCACAGGTAAGCAGCCTCCTCACACTGACATAACAGGAATTCCCTACTACTTGTAACCTAGACACTGAAGAAAAAAAAAATACAGGCCGGACAACTTATTTGCATCCAAGTTTATTTTGAAATTCCCTACTCCCCCTGTACAAGAAAAAAAAAAAAAAAAAAAAAGGACTTTCCACAAAGGCAGCAGTGAACTGTCAGTGATAGTACTTTTCTAGGGAAGGAAAAAAAAAAAAAAGAAAGTATAATCACAGTGTGTCTTCTTATCATCTTTTAAATACTTCTACTGCTGTCATCTTTGGCTGGGTTTCGGCAGACAGCTTTCTGTCAAACCACATTCCTGGGAAGCAAAGGTTTAAGCCAATAGAGCAGGGCTGTGGGCTTTACGTTTTACAGTGCCAATGCAGGAATGTTCTGGACTGTATACTTCTTCATTAACACAAAAGAAAGAAAAAAACAATAAAAATTGAAATAAAAATAAGCCGTTTGTGTTCTCAACACAAACAAATATTACCGCCTGGGGAGATAGCGACCGTATGTCGAATTTCATAAAATTGTATAGACAAAAAATAAATCTACAAAAATGGAGCTAGGTAAATATTACACAACAGTAAACATGTTTTTATTGTATTTTTAACTTTTTTTTTTTTTTTTAACTCTTGTCGAACCTCTACACAAAACCAAAGTTCTTGGTCTTAATGGCTAGCAGGAGTTTCTGTTTGAGTATCTGTTTTGAAGAGTATAGTGGCACGTAGAGACGTGAGATGCAGGTGTTGGCTGTGGGGAGGTGCTGGTCATCTGGAGGCCGGATGGTGATGGAGGGCATCGGCTGGAAGCCCTCCTCGCTGGCTGGCAGGGAAGGGCTGGAGGTCCAGAAGTAGACCTGAGTACAAGCAACATCGTAAATCACATCTGCCATTTCCATAAATGTTACTTTCTGAAAACTTTTGTAATGTTTGTGTGCTGGTAGAAGTCAGAAAAAAAGGAAATGATAGAGAGAATTATAATATTGAAAACACTCTTGCTCATTCATATCACTTAAAGTCTGACGATCAAATTACAGACTAAAGGCTTGTCTCCGCTGGATGCAACTAATGACACTTATGTTTCCCTTCAATGGAAACAGAAAATGATCATTAAAAACGAAAAGGTGTGGCTCTGTACAAGCCTGTGCTATTGCTCCGTTGCACACCCTAAAAAGATGTCTATATCTATATCATGGAAAAAAAGTTCATGTTTCTTTTTAACTCAACACCTCCTGTTTGTTTCAAAGTAAAAGCCCTCTAGCATCTTTCTGTGGACAAAACAGCTTTGTTACCACAAGGTTTATATTCTGAAATATCTGTAGGACAGTGTTGTGGAGAATTCAGTGACTATTCATTTCGGGAGCAATGCTAGAGTGCCGATTTTTTATTGATATTTACAAATGAGCAGATGCTTCTTAACGGTTTTTCGGTCAAAAACGGATGTAAATGACATTTATAATGAAATTAATGACACATTCTGGCCAGTATTAAAGGCAAACTCAACGCTGTGTGTGAGGCATCCAATCACACGTTGCTCACGCAGGCAGTGTGGCTCTGGTGTGAGCCTTGTGTAATGTACAAACAAGTTATTATTGTTAAGGCCTTTATGTCATTGAACCACTGCAAGTCACAGGGAGTCCCTTAGTTCTGAAGGAAAATGATCACGATGAGAACAGACTTACCAGATCTTGCCTCTCAGTCATGCTCATCTTTTCCACTATGGACCAAAACCAGCGTTTAAACTGCAGTAGTTTGTCTGCATTTTCCCCTGTTGGATGAAGTGCAAGTCTCACTTTGTTAAAGTGAAAACGTACAACCGTAAAACTTTCATTTCCGAATGAATGCAGGAAACAGATAAGACGTGGAAATTAATAGAGGCAGACACAAAGAAGAGGAGATTTGGACATAGCAGCTTACCAGATTCATCATTGAAGGAGGTGAAGCTAATGAGCATCTGGACGTTAACTTCTCCGCAGCCGTTTACCAGCAGCCTGAAGTCCTCAGCAGTCAGGTCCTCCAGGGCGTTTTTAGGAAGCACATCCAGCAAACCCTTCCTCATTGCCTTCAGACACAGACACACACTACTGGTTTGAATCCACATTTTGGAGACTGACAAAAGAAATGGGTCTGTGTTCCAATAAACGGACACTTTGAGAAAAGGAAAACGCTTAATTCACTTTTAAGTGTTTTACTCACATGGAGAGGCTGCTCAGCCACCACCAGCATTCTGTGCTCAGCATACTTCCTCACATACTCATACACATTGAGAGGAGTCACTGGCATGTTGACCCCACCAGACAGAAGCTCCACCTGAACCACATCAACAAATACTTTATTGAACATCATATTTCAGTATTCTGATTCTGCGAACCTGAAGCTGTACATTTAAATCATATAGACTGATGCACATAATGCGTATAACTGAAACAGAAAAACTGGCCAATCATAATAGAGTTTCCTCATAAATTACTGATATTTATATTTTGTATGAGGATGCAGTGAATGAATAAGGTGTGTATAGATTTTGGGGCATTATGGGTCTGAATTTGAGTGTAGTCTGAAATTAGCACAGCATCTAAAAATGAAATAAACATTTCCTCCAGCAACATGCTCAGATCATTGCACCCTCTTGTCCTGGTTAAGTGCAGTGCTATTTTAACTCTATACAGCATGGGCTAAGTATCACTTTGATAGCATGTTACAATGTACATGTGGTGACACAATGACAGTATGGTGTTTACCTGTCCAGCCCCTTCCTCTTTGCAGAGGTCAATGGCGAAGGCAAGATCCATAGCAGCAAATACTGCGTCTGCTTCACCAGCCTGAGAATGGCGGATTAGCTGCCGCAGGCTCTCATACATGACCGGGTCGAAGAATGCAAAGTCATGCCAGTTCACCTGCAGTAACAAGGATAAGCACATTTATCGACTTCAGTTGCTGCAAAGCGCCAGCATCGGGTAGCGGGGTCCAACAGTGGGTGCCTCTCTTACCTTCCTCCCAAGCAGCACTTTGATGACATGTCTGTTCAACGTGATTGGACAGAGTTCATTTTGAAGCAGACATAACCCCAGTATTCTGTAGAGAAAAACAACATCTAAATTATTGAGTACTACATTGTTAAAAGATGTGACTCATAGTCCCCCGACTTTGATCTAAACTATACCGATTGAAAGTCCCTTCATGTTGAACCAATAAAGCGGACAGTTCATACCTGCCGATGTTACGGAAGCAGTTCAACCGGGCTTCTGTGTTCTTGCCGGGCCGAGGGGAGTAGAAGCCTCTTTTGCCAGGCTGGTAGAAGAGAGGAGCATTGTCGTCCCCATCTTCTGGGTCGTCCAGCTCCATGTCGACCACACTGCGGGTTGAACCATGGCGCTTACGGTTTTCCTGCTGCTACAACCACACAAAACGCAGGAGGCTGTTTAGAAGCACGTATTGTATGAAGGCCTTTATGTCATTTTATGACTACAAGAGAAAAATATTAGTTGGTATGCTCAACTACACCAGATTATTTGCAACATAAATCAAATGACACATTACAGAGTACAGAGTGGAAAAGGAGATGTTGAGTTTACTTGTGCTTTCTCTGGAGCCTCTAAAAGACCCAGGTCCAATATGCTGTCGGCACCATTTTCCCTGGAGAGAAAAGATCAAAGGTTATAGTTACTTCATACAACCTTCATTATGATATCATTTACTCTACTCGCAGAGCATGCGCAAAAAGAGAATAACAATGTTTGTCACTACAGAGAACAGATCGTTACCTTCCATGTGCAATGAGAAGCTCCATGGCCTCCTCCACCCGGGCTCTGAGAGAATCCTCACTAGCCAGCAGCAGCAGCAGCTGGGCAGGGGACAGCTCCAGCAACATGCCTGTGATTTTACTGGCAAACGCCTAAAGAGGACGAAAACACACAGCACGTCGTGAAGGAAGGCTTCAATTGTTCCACTTTAGTTGTGTAGTAGTCAAAGTATGTTCCCACTCCTTTGAAAATGTATGTGGCTCGATGACTATGATATTTGAATATGCAACGCCAAATGAATGTAAATCTGCAAGAAGTCAAGAAATGTTGACCTGTTGCAGAAGATTTCTTACCGGTTGCATGGCGTGAACACGTGGGTAGAGCCTTTCACCCAGGGCTTGTCTGTGTGCAGGCAGCGGGTCGGGCTCATCGCTGGGGTTTCCCTCTGACGAAGGCCTGAAAGGCCGGGTGTCTATGGACAGCTGCCTCCTCGAGTCTCTGCAGAACACAAACACAGGTTTCTCTCAGTCTCGCACAGCAAAAAAACGATTTTCTTTTGTTTATTGTAAAAAAAATAATAAAAATAAAATAAAAAAAAGGGAAAATATTTGGAGTTGGAGTTTACCTGTCTCTGTCTCTACGAGATCCTGCTCGAAGCCCTCCGCTTCTCCTCTCTCTTTCCCGGTCTCTGTTTCTCAAGCGCTGCATTAGATCTACAGACACGAACACACGCAAATACAAGTTCACAGTTAAGTGTTTTTTTTTATGTAGAAGAAAAAATGTTTACTCATGTGATGACTGCTTTAAGCATCATAAAAGTACCATTGAATGCAACAATGAAAGTTCCATAGTACAGTATAGTTTCTATGTATTGTCATACTTGAATTGTAATCGTGATGACACGTACTGCTGGCCTGCATGCCCTTGCTGACACTCTGAACACAGTCCAGATTGGGCAGCTTATCGTTGGAGAGGAGGGCCAGGGCGATGGCCGTGTAGAAGCTGCGGGCAACGCCGCTGCCCTCGCCCGGCTCATCTTTGAAGGTGACCTTCACCCGGTGCACGGCCATGGGTGTGGTTGTGCAGCGCCTGCCGAAGTGCGTGTTAAGCTGGCGCATGGTCTGTTGTATTAGCTGGTCTCGATCCCGGTCCACCTCCAGGGCCAGGTCGCGGGACTGCAGGTTCCTCAGCTTCTCCATCTCCCGACGGAACTTGGATTCCTTTACCTCAAAGCCGCCTAGCTCCGTGAGGATCTGGAAATAATAATAAAAATAAAAATCATTATAATCCTGCAGTCCAGCATCAAGGACACCATCACCCCAAAAATAGAAAGTAGGCAATTTTCTTTTTAAATATGGAAATATAATCAAATATATTATATTTGATTATATTTCAAATCCAGAGGTTACAGTGTTGACGTCTTCCTTACTGTTAGATGGTAAATGGACTTGTAAAGCGCTTTTCTTTTGCTAAAAAAAGTATTGCAATACCATGACGTTAAAAACTATAGAATACCCCATTTTATTAGTACAGTTACTCAATCGTCATGGCTTTTATTAAAACACTAATTCAAATGTACGTGTGTGGCGCACTGCTACGGAAGTCATAATCAAAGACTGGGTCACAACCCACAGGACAGTCCCGGTAGAGAGACTCTACACACACACACACACACACACACACACACACACTGATTTAAGCAGATTTCCCCTCATCAATTCCTTACGAAACTTCATCTTAATTAGTATTTTGAGAGTTTTTGTTTTGGAAGCCTCTAGCCATGAGTTGCAGCACATTCATATCATGTCTAGTCTGTCTACACCAGGGGTGTCCAAACTTTTTTCACCGAGGGCCACAAACAGAAAAATATACGAAAGTCTGGGCCGCTCAGGTGAGGTACATCGCAAAATGAATCAAATGAGGTCAATTATGCTTTTTTAAATTTATTTATATATATATATATATAAAATATAACATCAGAGGAAACTTGGCCTTTTCCAAGCTCCAGATTCTTCAGAGAATCATCACACTGCATCTCCATCAGTTCTAGTTCAGACTCTCTTCACTTCTTCTGCATCATCAGGAAGGGAGTCGAGAACAGCTTAATTTCTTTCTCAATGCAGAAAGATCTTGGAAACACTGACTGAATTATGTCATGAGATGTGATGACAGACACACGTTTCCTCATTTTAGCAGAAAGGTTGACCTCTGGAAAAGCTCATTTGATTTCAGACAGCGTGAGGAAGAGCGCAGCTTTGACGTTGTGTAGTTGTGTCTCAAAGAGACGGAGCTTCACACAGAACGGGTTCATTGTGCGTACGTTTGTGCTACTACCTGTTCTTTGCCTTGCAGGCTCTTGTTCAGTTTGTTGAGATGATGATAAGATCAACTAGAGGCCAGGTCTGCCAACCATAGTGTGTCACTCAGCTCATGAAGAGGTCGTACTTCTCTTTCAAAAACTTTCAGCTCAGCGGTGCAGGGGTTTTATTCCCCGAGGTCAGACTCAGGGAATAAAACCCTGAGAGGTCAGACTCAGGGAATAAAACCACTGCAGCCGAGCTGCGCCTGAGCAGCGCACCTCAGAGTGAGAGAGGAGGTCCGTGTTCAGCTCCGCTTTAAGTTAGCTGACAAGTCTTCTGCTCTGTGTTATGAAGTCTCGTCTGAGAGGTTTCAGTGTCGCGCTGTGAGCTGAGCGACCTCATAGCTGTTATGAGGCATTTTCTCGTGTTTTGTTCGGACGGCAAAAATTTGATTGTTGAGCTAGCAGGCTAGCTGCTGTTTGCTTGACTTTCTCTCCATTATATTTTTAGAATCTGCCGCGGGCCAATAAAATAAATTAAAAAAAAATTAAAAAAAAAGGGGCCGCAATTGGCCCGCGGGCCGTAGTTTGGACACCCCTGGTCTACACAGTATATAAAGTTAACTGTAAAAGAGATCACAAAAGCGCAAGCATAGGGACATCAAATTATTACCCGGAAATTTGTCTAGTAATTGAAATAAAAAAAATTAAGTTCCATGTTCTGTCATCTATAATTCCATTAGTTTTTTTGCCGTGGTATTGTTTCAATATCAAAATATTTAAGCAGGGTATCGTATCGGAGTACCAGTTTGGTTATTGTGACAACACTACAAACAAATAACTAAGAGTTGCCCGTCTGCAGCTCTTTACATCTTTCAGCTGATTGTTCGCAGCCAAACACACCGGTAAATATTGGATGTACATTCCACAAGTAGTAAGAAAGAGGATTTTATTGGGATGTCCATGTTGCTTCCTGCTGAGAGTGTCTGCCATTTTAGGCATTTGCTGCATTTCACATAATATGTAATGAAGAATCTATTTTTTTTTTACTTAAAATGTAAAAACAGTTATACAAGTATAAAAGATGGGGTAATGTTGAGATAATTCCTATAAATAAATAAAATATATATATATAAAAATGTACCGATCCAGGCTCGGCTCCGACATCCTCCATGAAGACGCGACCAAACAGCTCCAGTGACAGACGCCAGCGGCCAAGTAGCATGTCATGTGAGATCATCATCCCCATGAAACTACAGTGAGGTCTGGACAGACAAAGGAGCACACATTGTGATGCTGTATTTGCATTTTAATATCATTTAAAACAAACTATAGTATATTTTCTTCAGGGCTCGATCCTGTTGACTTCTCTGTAAAAAAGTAAAAACAGGCTAAACCTAGCTAACAAGCTTATTTCTGAGGGGAAATATGAAATGTCACTTGACCTAAACCGACATCACAAAGCAAGGATTAGTGTGTTTGGTACCTGAATGATGGCAGAGGGGGTCCATCACTTTCAGTGAGGCCAATCTCAGCAAGAAGGCTGCTCTTTAACTGGGCGGCAAGGTCATGAGGCGAAGGGCCTGGTTTTGAGGCCTCCAGCTCCTGCTCTGCTAGCGACTGGTTCTCAGCGCTCCGCTGGCCAGTTTCCATACTCATAACATTCTTCAGGTTGGCCGAGTAAGACATCTTTGTGGGCAGGATCTGTTTCAGTAGGGTTCAGAGTCGTTCTTTAGTAACTTGAACATACGTCTTCTACGTTGACAGTGCGATGATGAAAAAAATGGAAATATGAAAATGGGACACAGACCACAGGCTGTGCTCCAATATCCACACTTCAATTTCAGTGTCAGCAAAAAGAACAACCCAAATTATCCATTATTTCTTGCTGTCCATTATTTCCAATGCTCTCAAACGCCACTGGAAATAACGAGAAAATAATAAATCCTGGATAGTATTTTTTCAGAGTCCTATTCAAAAGCCTAGTTATATAAAACCTTTCTATTGTTTGTTATGCGTGGATATTAGAACACAGGTGCCAGCGCGTTTGTCCAGTGAAGAGGGTGGTATACCTGAGAGGGGGAGGGTAGAGAGGAGCCCATGTTTACCTCCAGGCAGTTCCTGTCCATGCTCGCCTCAGCCAGGCCTTTGGTTGCCATGTACGAGGAAGAGTACAAGCCCTGAGAGGGACGACCAAACAGATCCTCCTTCCTGGCATTAGGCTGTTGGAGAGGAAGCAAAATTAAATTGAAGCCAAAGACTGCATTGGGCCATTAAACAGATATTGTGTTGTGTCAATCTAGCTAATTAATTTGTCTTTCAGTAAGTATCCACTGCCTCGGCCCAACAACCACTGAACTTGGCTGCAGAACACATCTTTTTTGTAAACACTGTTAAAGAAGCTATCATTTAAACTAATAAAGTTGTAACTGAACAAAACTGTCCGGGGTTCCGTGCTTACGTTCACTGTGACCAGCTACGTCCTGGAGAGTCATTTGATTTGTACATTGCATGCATAAAAGTCAGTTATGGCTGAGCACAAGGTCTGATTAAGACGTGTAGTATATGAATGAACACAATGTACAAGATGGATAAAAACGCAAAGTCTGCCCGTTGTATAATTTTCACGGATATCCATTTCTCTTGCCAGTGTTAGGGGATTTAGACGTGCACGGTCACCGGATGACATGCTGTTGTTAAAGGTTTGTGCACTGTGCATCTTTAACCCTTCCATCTTCAAACAAAGAGACTGAACCGCAATCCTGACCTGCAGGAGGTGTGGCTGGTCTGCCAGTGGGATGGCCTCAGCCAGGGGAACGTCGAAGGGGTTGGGTGGGATGCAGCCCAAGAAGGTCATGGAGTCAGAGCGGCGGAAGAAGGGGTGGTTCTGACCCGTTTCAGCTGGGACTGGGTCCTCATCCTTGTCCTGCAGAGTTGAACCTGAGGTGAAGCACAAACAAAATCTGTCAGCACAGTCAATGAGTCATGAATGTCAAAAACAGCTTAGAACTGTCATTTTGATACATTATCAGATGAGAGTTATCTGGCTTACTCTGATTGGTGTCCTCGTCATTCTCATGTTCAGAATCATCATTGTCCAAACCCAGTTCCAAAATCTCTCGATTCCTGTGGATTACATCACAAAGAAGTGTTTTTAATTTAATAACCCATTGTTAATCAAATGGCCTAATTACCAGTGTTCTTGCCATTTGCTTCGTCAAGCAAGACAATAGACAAAATTGTGTGAAAACAGGGTTTTGCGCCGGTGGCCATCATATGCAATTCTATGGAAGATAATTGTCTAGTGACGAAAATTAAACCCGCTGCAAAAACATAAGCCATGGGACTTTTCTTCTTGTGTGGCAACCAAACACAGCTGCTAAAGTAAACTCGTTTTTTTAAATCAAAGACAGCTTTTTAACAGATTTTATTCAATTACCTCTTTCTGTCCATCTGTGGGGTGTCCAACGTAGTCTGCTGGTTCATGGCCTTAATCCAGTAGATAAGTGCCTGGAAAACGTAGGCCACGTGTTTCAGTGAGCACACGTCCAGTACAGGGAGCACATCGGAGTGCTCATCATTGTGGGAGCGCATCAGCGATAAGGCATAGTTCAGGAAGTCGCCCCGCGCCGACATCATGCCCTGGCGAGCCGTCAACAGGGTAGCTGCTCTCCTGAAAGAACACAAAACCAAAGACAGGGTTCATACACATTCTGACCAATGGATTTCCATGACTTTTCCATGCCTTTAAACAAAAATTCCATGACCAAACATTTTGTGAAATCTCGGTGTAAACATGAAAAGGTGAGTAAATGTAGTATTTCAACTAACAATGACAATACAAAGCATACAGTAAACCTTACATTGCACAAATGAATGAGACAATAGTTTGATTAAAAGAATACACATTTATATAGATGCCTGTATGTATGCCTGCTTATATTTTGAGCGTCTTTCTTTTAAAAGCATATTAATTATTTCAAACTCAGCGTAAATGAACGTCATGAACACATGAATATAACACATTTACATGACTTTTCCAAAACTTTGGGGATTTTATTTTTTCCAAGGACTTTTCCAGGCCATAACCATTTTAAAATTCCATGACTGTTCCAGGTTTTCCATGACCGTAAGAACGCTACAAATCTGGAGTTCAATAGAAAAAAAATACAAAGTGACCAAACTATTAAGCGCAAGCACAGTTGCACTGGAATTTAGATATGGACTAAGAGATTCATGGCGCTCCTGATTCTTTTCTGTGGTTGCCTCAGTCGTTCTTGTCAGAATTTGTCATGTCGAATTGTCACATGTGACAACTCGACATGGGACAACATCTTGACACACCCAAATTGTTTCCTTAATCACCAAACCGTTATCAACTAACCAGACTAATGTCTGGTCAGTTGATAACGGTTTGGTGATTAAGGAAAGATTCCATAATTATAATTTCTTTACCTGCGTCCCTCAAGGGTGCGGAGGCTGGCCTCCTCCCGGGCCGTCATGCGCTCTCTGCGAGCGGAATGCTGGGATGCGTGGAGCGGGTGACTGGGGTGACCTGGGTCTCCAGCGGATGACAGAGCAGAGCCGTATCTCAACTGAGCCTCGGTGGAGTCCATGATCGACACCATCCAGTTCCAGGTGGGAATCAACTTTTCTTCAACATAGTTCTGGTCCCAACAAAGGAAAAATATTTCACTCTTATTCAACTTAGACGGATACAATTTTTTTTTATTGAAAATATGATCATGTTCAGATTTGTTGCCCCCTGCCAAATATGAGGGATACAAATGCAATTTGATTACATATTTAACAGAGGGGAATTAGCAGGGACCTCAAACTATATTTTGATTCTGAAGATTGATTTTCCAATGCTGTACTGTTGCAATTAAATATTACAATACTTTTGGGATTAGCTTCTTTTTGTTGTGTTTTTCAGTCTTTTCAGACCAGTTGATGTTTCTTCAAGTGTGCACCCAAAAAAAAAGCGCTAACATTAAACCAGAACCTAAAATGATGAGTCTCCAAGTGTAGCCAAGCTTAGTTTTCCCGGTATCTCTGCAGAGTTGCAGATAAATATCCGACTATACTAATATTAGTATACTTTATTTGAAAAATGTGATTCTAGTAGTGGCTGTGCAGGATTGTTTCTGGTGTTATTGGTAATGTTTGGAACACACATTCACAGAGTTTAAGTTAAGTTTTGAAAAGAAGTTAGATACAATTACGGTATGTGTATTTTGGAAATGATCATATCTAACAAAATATTCTGCTTCAAATTTAAATTAGTTGTTTAACCCTTCTAAAAAAGCTCTCCAGCTTGCCACATTCACACTGACGAGTTGATTTTCATGAAAAAGACTAACTAATGTAATCCAATGAATTAGTTATAATTGAGGATTTTGTGGGAGGATTTACATTTTTTGCTGATGGCATAACCTTTGCAGATTAAAAAACCTCAGAAGATTAAAATGTAAAATAAACAATGTTCAGTACAGCCCTGCATATAAGATAATACACAGATATCATTAACCTCAGGATGCAGAATTTGGGCGGGGGTTTTAAACAACAATCAAAAAATAAATCAAATGATAGCCAATGTCCTCATACCACTATATCATGTATTCATTCTAAACTTGTGGAATGTTTGTCCAGTGATTATTTCCGAAAATCTTAGTGGATAAATAATTGAAATAAAGTTATTTTAAAAAGGTGACCTTCTGAAATCTGTATCTTGGTGCCTTGACAGGGTAGTGCGGTTATTTAGTTCACCACGCGATGGCCGTGTATCTTACCTGCAGGTTGACAGCATCCTGGTAGGTGAGCTTTACAGCAGCGGGGTACTGAGAGTAGACTAAATGGTTGTACTTGGGAATCAGACTCATGAGGTCTGAGATCTGCCTTATGACGATGCTGTAAGCCCGGGCCAGGCTGCTGGCAGATGTCAGATAGCTACTGGAGTTGCTGGCCTCCAGAGCCGCTGCAGCCGCAGCCGCACTGGAGCTAATGGCACTGGAGCGACGCAGGTTGGTTGGGTCGATGTATATCAGGCCTGTAGAGCTCGCTGTGAAAGAGACAAAAGATCATTACAGATACGATCAAGACGCAGCACTTTTGTGACGGTCATCCGGAACCACAAACTGACATTTCACAATAAAATTCCACAGCTCCACTGACCGGCAGGTGTTGAGGAGCTGGAGGGAGCGCTGCCAGTGGCCCTCTGGCTGGGGGTGTTTCTAACAGCCCACTGCATGGAGCGAGGAGCCTGGGCTGCACTGTTGGCATGGGATGTGCTAGTTGTCCTTTCCAGCGGCTCATCTAACAGGAACGTCTCCTGGTCTACGTCGTCGCTCTGACTGCTGCTGCTGTCCGAGTCACTGGAGTCATTGGACTGGGAGTCATCCTCTGAAAAGAAGGCGGGGACACTGCTGGCGCCTACAGGGAGGAGGAGGAAGAGGATATGGGATAAAGAAAATAAAAGGAGACCAGTTTAATGGCTTTTGTGATCATCTCACCTCCCTGTCTTATTTCTGCAACATCAGATTTATCCAGGCAGGAGTGCGGGTTAGTGAATCACACCACTACAAGGCCAAACACTAAAATGATGGTGACAACACTGAAGTCAAAACAGCTGCACTCTGTTGATCACCTTGTGCTAAATAACAGTACTTCATTTTCTGGATTTTGTTTATATTTCTTTCTAAAAATTGTAAATTTCCTTAGGGAGAAAGAACAGCATTGTCTCAAATGTACTTAACATTCTAAAACAACACTATCATTAGTAAGAAATACATTTTAGATGACCAAGGAGAAGAAAAACACCACGCCATTTGGGAAAGCTTGATTAGTGAGTTACTTGGGTGAAAAGGACAACATTTGTGATGAGTTTTGGTTAAAAATGACAGACACGTAACGGTGGAATGTGAGAAAGGGACGAACTGAAGGAACTCTCAGCAGGAAACTGTGTATGCACTTTGCAAATTCACTCTTGCCCTGACATCTGTATATGCATTGAAGTAAAGAGGAGCTCCTACCAAAAATAGGAAATGCCAAGGACACCCTACTGCCTGCGAATGAAATACATGGGGTATTCAGCCAGGGACCATTTATCTGCTGTATCATTAAGCTCTCCAAACATAAATCCCCACAATTTCAAAATGCTGACCGTTAGGCACCAATGATTTTGTGAGGACTGCATTAGTCTGAAATTCAAGGAAAATACACCACAGTGCAGCAAGACAGAAATGCAATTTATATTTAGTAAGCAGTTGGAGCCTCGCAAAGATTTCAGTTTAAGGAGCTCACTGAGAATGGTGACCGCATTTCCACCAAAAAATAAAAAAATAAAAACAGTTTTGTGAAGGGAGGTTGCCGTTTTGTGAAGAAAATCTAAAATGAAATCTAAACTGAAAGATTAAAAGCAGCCGTTGACCAACCTGCTTCAGAGCCAGCTGTGGCTGCCGTGACGACACTCCTGCGGCCGCTGGCGTTATCCTGGTTGCTGTGGTTACTTTCACTGTCGCTCTCCGTTTCAGCCGCTGCCAGAAGATCTAGCTCCATGTCACTTCCTGAAAAGCAGAGGCGATGACAAACAGATGCTTCACTCGCTGTTGGGTGCTTCCAAATTCAAGCTCACAAAACATGATCAGTGTCATTAATTCCATTGAATTCCTATGAAAAGAAAATGGAAAAAAGTAGGGTGTGTCTCACCATCTTCGTCATGCTCATCATGCTGCCCTTCTGCCTCTGCATTTTCCTCTCCCTGTTCCTCTTGGTCGTCATGATGGTCTTCCTCACCGGCTACTCCTTCTACAACTTCAACCTAAAAAGACAAACGAAACAGATCCTAAGAGGGAAAGCTTTGAGGCAAGACAGCTCATTCTCACCTAAAAATATACAGTAATAGGAAGTGAATTAAAAATATTCATCCAAAACTCAGTGAAATCATGCGTTGTAAATAACAACGCTCTAGGGCTCTAGGTGGCATCATACTTGGTTGGAAACTAGTCACCAATAAACATGTATTCACTTGCATGCAAAGTTCATTAAGACCTTAATGACTTTATAATGAGGCTCCCCACCTCTTCCACATCTGCTGACACAATGTCATCCTGCTCCTCGTCTCTTCCTCTGACAGGCTGAGACTGGCTGCTGCGCCGAGGCTGGGGGTTCCTGATGATATAAGAGGCAGCTGTCTGACTGGAGCTGGGGGGAAATGAAGCACAATACCAGAAGTCATTATAGCTTGTGAATACGAAGAAAAAAATAAAATAAAAATCAAGCATCTTCTGTTGCTTTTGGTTTCCTTACTCAAAGTGAAAATCTAGTGAATGACTCAATGATTTCAAACGTTTCCCCATCTTCACATGGGGGCTTTTACCCGACTAACTGATGTTGCACATTTTAAATCATCCACAACACAGTGAAAATAAAGATGGGAAAACAAGGGCACTACAACAGGGTTCATACACATTTTGACCAATGGATTTCCATGACTTTAAACCAAATTTCCTTGACCAAACATTTTGTGAAATCTCGGTGTAAACATGAAAATGTAGTATTTAAACTAACAATGAGAATAAAAAGCATACAGTAAACCTTAAATGACACAAATGAATTAGAGATAATAGTTTGATTAAAAGAATAAACATTTATATAGATGCCTGTATACCTGCTTATATTTTGAGCGTCTTTCTTTTAAAAGCATATTAATTATTTAAAACTCGGGTTATAAGCCGCTACTTTTTTCGCTTTTTTTCCTCAATTTTGACCTGTGCGGCTTAAATATCGGTGCGGCTTATTTAAAGATTTTTCCGATTCAAAATTTAGCAGCAGTTGCAGAGACATACGGTAAAAAATTCACGTGAAATATTCCCAAATCCCCATCACGAGGGATCTCACTGTATTAGAGGGAGACCCTCTATTACAGTGAGATTCAAACGCCCTGCTGTCCTCCCCGGTGCCTCTCACCCAGCCACCCTGCTTGGCTCACCGCCGGCACCCAACGACGACGCCACCACACTCACCCGAGGAGGTGATGGAAAACAGGTCTTACAGTGAGGGAATCCCTTCCTCTCCTACCACCTCCACAGCTAACGAGCGACGAGCTAGCGCGCAACGAGCTAACGAACACTGTTTGAGTAAACACTGGAAATTCAGCACAAAAATAAAAAGTATTGTCAGCGTTAGCTGCAGCAGCTAGTGTGGTATTTGTTAGAAATTACATTGATCTTCACGTATGTTTAATGGATGTTCATAATAAATAGTACATGTAGGGACATAGGACCCAGGGGGAATTCAGGTTGGAAGCACAACCTGTGACTGCATCTGGACAACGTCGGATTTCGCTCAAAGCACCACGTATGTAACCGTAGAGATTGTACGAATCTTCCAGTAGTAGTGGGATCACTGTGTGTAAAGTATTGACGTCGCGAGCTGCGAGAAAGCAACGGCTATTTTCTCGATTTCTTTTCTCCGTTTTTCGAGTTCCTACGGTCTCATTGTTCCACAAACGCATCTGAAAGCGCGTCAGATGACACACGCGGAAGCAGACGGTCATTTTAAGTACCGTTAGTTCATGGTGCGACGAAGATTTAGGTAAAAATGGCTCATTTCTTTATTTTTGAACCGAAAAACATGATTTTTGGACTGGAAAGGCTTGAAAACATATCATTGCTTGTGTTTATTGTGATTATTATTGCAGATTTGTATGCTTTAGGTCTTAATCTTTCTAAAGAGGTGCAGTATTACTCTGGGGCATGATGGGAAGGCACCACAAATACAATAACAAAAAAACTCTGGGAGCGACCGAGGACTAATTTTTTGATCAGACTCTTGATCATATTTATGCAGAAAATAAATATATATATATTTTTTTTAAAGGCAAGGAGTTGCTGATTCTTTAGAGATCAAGGACAATAGGGGCTGGTATTCATATCAAGGTCATATGCGCTGTAGAACACCTGAAGAAGCCCTAGGGTATCCCTTAAGGGGGACCCTAGGGCTGATGAGGTTTTTAAAAAACACGACAGCTAGCTCCCTGACAACCACTGAAGGGCGGCTGTAGCGGTTCGATCCCCAGTCCCCCCATAGCTCACATGTCGAAGTGTCCCTGAGCAAGACACTGAACCCTAAATTGCTCCCCGGGCGCCGCTCAGGGCAGCCCACTGCTCCTTAAGATACCAAGGACTGGTTAAATGCAGAGAATACATTTCATGTATGTACTATGACAAATAAAAAGGATTTCTATAGCGGGACCAGCACCGGCTAGACGCCCAACTCGGGCAGCGGGGACGCGGGCAGTAGCAACAGCGGCTTATAAACTGCCGCGGCTTGTTTAAGATTAAATATGACTTTTTCTTTAAATTTAGTAGATGCGGCTTATAAAAGGGTGCGCCTTATAAAGCCTAATTCATGCTTCTCAGTCAGGTCGACGGCGTACCTACGCAGTCGACGTGACGCCGTCGTTGAGCATTCGAAGTTCTGCGTCGAGGGTCCGCGTTGCTCTGCAATTAACTGCCATGCCGCCAGGGGGGTGTGCCTGTGTGGCTGTATTTTGCGCGATTTCTCGCCATGAGTTTAATGTCATTTTGCAGTCTTTGTAGTCCCTCGAAGAAAAGTTATAAAGGTGGTCGTATTTCCTGACCTCCTCGATGATTCGTTCTTCTGTTTGGTCCATTGTTACTACCGGTCTACAAGAACTTTAAAAATAGCGGTGTAGGAAGACAAACCGGAAAGAGCAACCGCCGGAAATTACGTTCTGAGCGGACCAATCACAGCGTTGCGGTCCGCGTCAACGCGACGCGTAGTTAGGATTTTTTGGAGGTGCGCGTCAGGCTACGGCGTAGGGGTCTGCGTCGGCGCGTAAGCTACAGCGTAGGTACGCCGTCGACCTGACGGAGAAGCATGAATTAGGCTTTACCCGCATTTTATGGTAGATGCCTGTATGTATGCCTGCTTATATTTTGAGCGTCTTTCTTTTAAAAGCATATTAATTATTTCAAACTCAGCGTAAATGAACGTCATGAACACATACATATAACACATTTCCATGACTTTTCCAAAACTTTGTGATTTTATTTTTTTCAAGGACTTTTCCAGGCCTGAAAATAACCATTTTAAAATTCCATGACAGTAAGAACCCTGCTAAAACCAACTGACCTGCTGGACTGGTCAGGTGAGGGTCTTGGAGGCAGCGGTTCCACAGAGAAGAGCTCCTCGCTGCCCTGAACGGCGTCTATGCTGGTGCTGGCCAAAGTGAACGGAGCAGTGGGTCTCGCTATCCCCATTCGCACCGGCACGATCAGCGACTCTGCTACGTTACACAGCTCCTCCACCGCGTACGGAAGTAGCGCTTGGAAAACCCGTCGACATTTCCCAATGGGCTGGGGGATGAAGTTGCTGGAAGATTAAAAAAATAAATAATTAAAAGGCGTGTTTAATTGATGTCATTGTGTAGTCCCAATTGTGTGGTAGAATTGAGCGGATGTAACTTAAATTACAAATAATTCCAACAGCCTTTGATGAAAACTTTGCTTGAAAACCTTAATGAAGTGTGTTCTTACTTTTTCTTCTTGGACGAGGCCATCTCCACGCTGAGGATGACGAATACCCGGGCTACAGAGCGCAGGAACCTCCTGGTGACATTGACTGCCTCTTCTCTCCGGCCGGGAGTGTACTTGTTCTGCAGCTCTTTCACTAGTGTACCCAGCAAGGTGTCTATAAACTAATACATGATAACAAAAACAAAACTGATGAACAAAATACTTACGTAAGGGACAGCAATACAAATCGAAGAAGATGCATTACTGGTAATATGAGGTGAGAATTATTCAGAAATGGGACATTTTGTTTCACATTGTGTCAAATAAGTGTGAAGTCGAGGAGGAAAACAATTGTCTTGTTCCTGACGCAGACAAACTAACTGGACTTACAGTGATGTCAGGCGCACACTTGACAATGAGGCAGTGGGTGAAACAGTCCAGGCGAATGGTGCCACTCTGTTGATTTAAGTAGACCTGCTCTTCAGGGAGGAGGTGGGCAATTCTGCTGCTGGCACTAAGTCTAGAACATACAAAACAGAAATACTCAAAATACTTGTCACTTTTCAGTTCTTTGAGCACCACAAACTAAATCACACTCCGTCAAGCTCTTCTTAACAGCCACATTCTACTGCTGCAGCAGTACTTACGGGTCTTTATTCTCCTGAGAGCCAAACATGATCATAGACTTCAGGGCGTTCCAGTCCTGCAGAACCCTCTCAAGAGCCAGCTGTGCAAAGCGGGGCGGTTCTAGATCGTGGTCTGGCATGTCAGAGTCTGAAAGAGAGGAAAGAAGAATGTTGTCATAGACCAGATGCCTCGGAGGATTTTTTTAAAGATCCCCCCCCCCCCCCCCAGACCACGGTTATTACTGAAAGAAGTGAGCGGGGAAATAATCTTGTGTAAAAGTTGGGTACTACGAGAGGGATCCTGAACCTACCTTCTGCATTCGCAGCCTTGCGGTTCCTGTCTTCTCTAATGCGTGGTGGCCTGTACTGACAGTGCTCAACACTCTGCCTGGCAACAGTCTGCACTAGGAATAGTAATATATGCTCTCCCCTGCAGATGGGAATAAAAAGAAAAATCTGTCAGAAATATAACTTCATAACCTCACTATCAAGTACCTTCTGTGTAAAAATAATATCGTCACGCTGATTTAGACAGAAATGCCTGCAGTTATTTGCCAATTATGAAGTACACAAAAGACGCAACACTAACTGCAGGTGAAGTGGAGATTAAGGCCACACAGAGAAAAGAGGGGCCTTACCTGCTGTTGGGTGTTGTGACCAGGTTGGTGGTTGTGAGTAACCTGTACAGCAGATCCAGACGAGCAGCCTTCTGGCCGGCGATCAGCGTCTTACACTTACATTTCTCCCAGCAGTCACAGTATGCTGTGGGAGAGGTCCTCTTCAGCCTGGGAAAGAACAGAAACAAAGTTATGATGATGCGTACAAACCCAGTGTTGAATGCAGCCGGTGAAAAGCAAAATGGTAAAAAAGATGAAAACCTTTCACAAAGATTTAACGAGGCCAACGCTCAAAACTAGGACTTACTTGCAGTCATGTCCTTTGTGACACACCCTTGCACACTCGGTGCAGCAGCAGAGGGACTCCAGCAAACCGCAGGTCCGACACTCAAAGATATCCTAAATGCAAAGTCATTGTGATGAGAAACAGGCACATTTTCATTATAAATGGGTTCATACACATCTATAAAAATACATTTCCAAGACTTTTGGCATGCCAACACTTTCTGGGTTTATGTATTTTTCCAAAAGTTCTCCACGCCTGGAAATTGACCTTTTTTCAAATTACGTGACTTTTAAAGTATTTTCATGACCGCATGAACCCTGATACAGAGGGAGATTAACAAAAAAAGTCTCCAAAATTAGTGCGGTTACACTTGGATGGAGGGCTCCCTGAAGCTACGAAAGTTGACCTGGCAAGTAAGTAGCAGTTTATATACTATTGTGAACGCTCTTATTTTTTTAGGCTTATCGAGTTTTCAACTACATAACTGTCTTTTAAACCTTAGAATCATCAAAGAAAATTCCCATCCTTATAGACAGTGTTTAATGCTGCTATAGAGCAGGCTACGACACGTCACTTTTTCCCCAGATGAGTGCTTTTCCTCTCATTTCGGTGTAATGATATCCTAGGGCTGACCTGGTTTATGTGCTCAGCTCCAGTCCAAGTGAAACTGCAGGTGTCATTGCAGCAGAGAACATAGAGGGGCGAATCATCTGGGTTGGTCCCCGAGGGGCAAATCATTTCCATGAACACAGTGTCTGCTTCCTCCTTCTCCGCAATGCCCGGGTCACCCACTGTGTTAGACATTTGGAGGAAAATATGGAAACAGGAGGAATGCCAGTTACAACATGGAGTCAGCTGTTGTAAGCATAGCAGCTAAAGAGGTCAAGATTCACATAACTCAGTCAACCTCTAATGTCCCGGCTGTTAAATCAGCTTCAAATGGCATCAGATTCCCAAAAGGGGAGATGTTTTCTCAGAATATGTTCACAAAAGGTGGTGGGTCATGCAAACTTCAGTATAATGTGCACGATACTAGGCAGGCATTTGAATACAGGTTTGAAACCCTAATGCCGTGTTCACACCGGACGCGACAGAATTTTGTCGCGCGACCAGATTCCATGTTAAGTCAATGTGCAGACGCGATGGCGCGACATTTCTGCTGGGCGACGCGACTGACGCGTTTGAAGCGGTGCGAACAGACCGTTGGACGCGGGGCAACGTCGCGCCAGTTGAAATAGCCCAACTCCAGCGACAAAAACGCGTGACGCAAAGTTGCGGCAGCCAATCAGCGTTGAGAAGCTCCGCCGGTTTGAATGAAACTGCTGCTGCTCCGCCGGAACCAGCGCTGGCAGCGGCTGTCATTCAGACGCTGTTGTGGGACTACGGATAATATTATGAACCCAGACACTATGGAGTTTGATGTTCCGACGTATGTGGAATTTACACAACAAGTATAAAGCAGAACTGGTGGTTATTTCCAAGGTGGATGAAGGAAACGGTATCCGTTTTACGGAGATAAGACCGGCGCAGTTCCTGGAGGAGTCGGTGAAATTCACCGAGCTGTGTGCGGCTACGGATAATATTATGATCCCAAACACAAGGGCGTTTCATGTTCCGACATGTTTGGGACTTCCACAACAAGTATAAAGCAAAACTAGTGGTTATTTATTCCATAATCGATACCGGAAAAGACAGCTCTTTTTCACGGAGAGACCCGACGTCGATAAGCCACGCCCCCTTTGTCGCGGGTCTTTGTGGCGTTTGGTGTGAACACCCTCGTTTCACTGGCGCGACCAAACTGAAGCGGTAAGCGCGACGCGACAAATTCTGTCGCGTCCGGTGTGAACACGGCATAACAGTCTCCATTAAAATTACAAACCAGTTTACAACAGAAAGATGACTTATTAACTTACCCTTGGCCATTTTCTGAGCAGCTTCCAGTACAGTGATGGCTGCTGGGTAGGCTCTCCCACTGACTCCCAGCATGAATGGGGTCATTCCACGGGCATCCCTGTCAAAGAACATCAACAAGGACTCATGAGGGACAGATAAACAAGCAAAATAAACATTGAATGTCAGATAAAGAAAGGAAAGTGCATTAGTTTTGTTACAGTAAGCACTAAGGAAGTATGAGCGTATAGAAATAAAGAAACGTACTTAGCAGAGAGTAGCCCCCGTAGGTGTGGCCTCAGAACAACACTGTCACACATCAGCTTTAGGATAAGGTGGGCGTTGGCCTTCCTGTCTTTAGATTCTACCACAGATGGCTCAGTGGACGGCCCTGCTCAAAAGGAGAGGACAAAGCATTAGATGACAGATGCAACACGTGTGACCACGAGTGTATGAAAACACAAGACATATACAGCTGAAGGACTAATTTACACGGGTACCAGGGAGATAAAAGAAAAAACATTTGATGTCTCTTTGTGAAGCAGTAGTAGGACATATGTGTAGAACCAGTATGTAGTATTGGTTTGGGACACAGCTCCTTTTTGTTCCTCCTCTATGATGAAGATGTACTTTACCTGGTATGGTGGAGGTGCTGGGTCCCTGGCTAGTCCCAGTGGAGGCGGTGGTGAGTGAACCCACAGCTGGTGCTAGAATGAAGTCAATGTCACCGTCTGTTGATTGAATAAAAACAGTCTTTGTAGATTTCACTTCAGTTAAGAGACACGTCACTGCAAAGTATCATTCAAATCAGGCAGAGGAAGTAGAGTTTACAGACTCTGGCAAAACCACTCAAGAGCGTTGCACTGGTGTGGGTGGGCGATTACAAAGTATCAGTGAGAAGATTAAAAAAAATCTAGTTTGAACGCTTCCGAACACACAACACAGCAGTTAATACTCTTTCAATTCAGGCAGGATTTTTAGAACTTTGGAAATCTTCCACACAGTCTGGACTGCACTGTTGCCAAAGTAGAGAAAGGATCCCGTTTTTGGCTGGAATACCGCGTTGTTACGCCTCAACTGCACTAAAGCAGGGAGTCCATTTATATTATTGCTTTTTGCTGAAGACATTTTTCTGTCTGAAAGGGACAGGGTTCATACACATTTTGACCAATGGATTTCCATGACTTTAAACCAAATTTCCATGGCCAAACATTTTGTGAAATCTCGGTGTAAACATGAAAAAGTGAACTAACAATGAGAATTCCAAAGCATACAGTAAACCTTAAATGACACAAAAGAATGAGACTAGTTTGATTAAAAGAATAAACATTTATATAGATGCCTGTATGTATGCCTGCTTATATTTTGAGCGTCTTTCTTTTAAAAGCATATTAATTATTTCAAACTCAGCGTAAATGAACGTCATGAACATTTGAATATAACACATTTCCAAGACTTTTCCAGAACTTTTGGGATTAAATTTTTTTTCCCCAAGGACTTTTCCAGGACTAGAAAGAACCATTTTTAAATTCCAGGACTTTTCCAGGTTTTCCATGACCGTAAGAACCCTAAAAGGGATCTTAAAGGGTAGACAAAGTTAATCTGAATTATACAATCTTGCAGAAAAGCACTGACCAGGGTCCATGGGTGGGGGGTCTGGGACCCAACTGGGCGGGGCAATGGGTGGAGACACTGGGTCTTGGTGGTCGCTGGATGACGGGCCGGACTCATGGCGGCCAAGACCGGCTGCTCTCAGAGACCTCCGCATCATCTCCCTCAGACGAAGCCTGGTGACAGCACAAAATAATTAACAACACATGGCTCTGAAATTAAGACCACCGCTGTTTTCAAATTACTGGACAACATTGGAGGCAAAAAGTTTCCATTCTTATTAGAGAGTCGTGTGTGAAAACTGTAACGGGTCACTTGCCCTCTGCTGCTGGAGGAGCCGGTCCTATTCCCAGAACTGTTGCTCGAGACCACAGAGATGGCGTTGGCAATTGCCTCCACAGCAGATAGACGCTCTGCAAATGTGTTTCTCTCCGACCGTTCAGCTTCTGGAATAAAACAGCACGGTCACTTTGCATAGAGAAAAGAGAAGCAGGCATTCAAAGTAATTTTCATCCTCTTCTAATAATGGAAAAGAGACACTGGGAAAAGAAATGCGACTAACAGGGAAATCAAAATACACTACTTTTGAGATCACACTCAAATTATGTTGACTTTAGACCTAGCTCTCCTGACATCGATTGTCTCTGAAGCACCAGCTTACCTTCCTCCTCTTTGGTCTCCTTGTTGCTAACAGGGAAGCACACAGAGACGGCAGCATGGAGGATGTTGCGGTTCCCATCACAGCGATGATTCAGAAGTGCTCCGAGGGCCTGGCTACCCTGATCCAACAGGAACGCCTGCTCAAGGTTCACCAGGTACTGCCGGCACGCCTCGTAGTCACAACGCAGCACATGCTGCATCAGCGTTTGTTTCTGAAGGGCACAAAGATGAAGGGAGTACCGATTAGTATTGATCATTTGGACGCCTTGGATGTTTCTACAGATTTATGGTTAGAAAGCAATAGAAACACTACACTAAAACAGATTTATTTCCTTTTTTACATTGTATTCATAAAGAGGTTGCGTTTACCTCGACAGCCATGATAATAATAGCAGCTTTCTTTTTAATTGTAGAGTTAGAAGGGAGGTTGGCCAGAGAGTGCACCCCCATTCCCAGGCTGTTTATAGGAGGCAGGTCCAACCAATCAGGATCTCGAATTCCACCCATGCAGTCTTTAGCCATGGGGTAGATTGTGCCGTTTCCATCTCGAAGGATGATGGGAGATTCCTGGGGGAAAAACAACATTTTAGATTTGTATATACAAGGCATGTGCAAAACTGCAAAAACATGTCACCTATTTGGGAGATGATCTCACCTGTCCTGCAGTAAAGATGGCCACATTGCGCTCACTCTGGCCCAGGAAGGCCAGGTTACTAGTGGGGAAGTTATTCTCCTGTTCAGCTTTGCCTGTGGCCAGGTCAAAGATACAGTACCGCACCCAGTTACCAGTTTTCAGCACTGCATGAACTCCTGCAGGACAGAGAGATGTTTTTGGTAATACAAATGTACAGAAAACAGACCTGCAAACTCATGAGGGGTGAAAAAGGTGACACGGGCGGGGGGGGGGGGGCACACAGTGGCAGGCGAGTCAGTGCCGAACAGCGTCACTCGTCTAGCTGACAAACTATGATCATTATGGGTTTTATTTCTTCTTTTGGCAATACCCAAGTGTACAAAAAAAAATAATATATATATTTATATACATACACACTACCGTAAGATTGGGGTCACCCAGACACATTTTCAGTTTCTTCGCAATTTCCTGCATGGAATAAGCCTTCATTTCTAAGAACAAGAACAGACTGGAGAGTTTCACATGAAAGTTCTCTTTTTCTGGCCATGTTGAGAGTATAATGGAACCCACAAATGTGATGCTCCAGATACTCAACTAGCTCAAAGGAAGGCCAGTTTTATAGCTTCTCTCACCAGCGTCACTGAGGAAACGCATTTCGGCCACGGTTTGTTAATTAAAATACAAGTTGGATAAAATCTCCATTGTCCTCTCCTTATATGTAGTCAGGTGTCGGTAGGTAGAACCACCAGTGCCGCTGACTCGCTGCTGACTCGCGCTCTCCTGGCTGATGCCACACACTGCCACGGACTCGCCACTGCCAGTAATCACACTCGCTGTCTCACCTAACAACCTTAGCTAACATGATAGCAAGCTGATTAGCTTGCTATTAAAAAAACTGGTGGGAGGGAAATGAAGACACTGTAGACATCTTAACGCTGATTGGCCAAGACTCGACACATCAAAGATCTTCTATTTGCGAAGAGCACAACTTCTTTTTTTTTTTTTTCGTGTCTCACTCTGATCTCAGAAACGTTGGCCAAGTTGACCCCCCCCCCGTCCTCCCAAAAAGAAAAACTCTTCGGATCTACACGATTCATGTGGATGACATATTTTCATTTCAAACGGCGAATTTCGCCGAAAGGTGACAAGTTTGCAGGTATGAGAAAACTAGAAGAAAAAGAACGAACATTGAAAAACTATATCAAGTATTCACGGACGTAGAAAATAAGACAAAGACTCACCTTTGGAGTCAACATTCACAGCCAGAATCTCCGCCTTTTCCGGGATACAAAGCTTTTTAGGGGTGCGCTGAAAACAATCCGGAACTTTAGGAGTCCCGCCAGTTTTGACCACCTGTCAGGAGCGAATTGAAAGAGACAAAAAGTTAAATCAATATGAATGCGGCTGTAGCTCAGGGGGATGAGTGGTCGTCCCGCAACCACAAGGTAGCCGGTTCGATCCCCAGTCCCCCCATAGCTCACACGTCGAAGTGTCCCTGAGCAAGACACTTAACCCCTAATTGTTCCCTGTTGCTGTGTCTACGGTGTATAGAGCAAAAATGTAAGTCGCTTTGGATAAAAGCGTCAGCTAAATGAAATGTAATGTAATGCCAGGAGGAGATATGCTCACACCCTGCACAGTTACATTCACACTAAAATACTGCGACGAAGAAAATTTGAGCAATTATCGTCTATACCTGCAGCTCGTCGATTCTGAGGAGCCTGCAGTCCTGCAACAGTGAAGATGGGTCGGAGTCAGTGGGAGCAGCAGCGGTCTGGTTATTCATGCTGCTGGATGTCCCTGGAAACTTCACAGCAACATATGCGCCATCCACTTTAAGCACCTGTAACATAGTATGAAGATAAGACGTTGTGAAATTTCAAAACAATCCAGGGACCAGGTTGATCCGAAAGTAGCCACTGACTCGATCACCAGAATTATATATTATTCCAAGATATTACCACCTTGGCAAACATTGATTGTCTACGCACTGCCACATTTCAGATAGACCCACCTTTCCCACAGGGACATTTTTAACGTCCTCCACAAACACCACCTCCCTGAGCGGCCACTGCTCCTCGTTCACCTTCTCTTCCTCTTTGGGAGCCGGGGTGGAACGCCTTCGCTCTGCAAGTAGCAAGGCATACTAACCGTTAGTCCTTTAATCACAGAATAATCAGATATGGCACTTAATTAGTATTCACATCTGGTGATTACAAGTAGTTCTGCATCATAGGAGAGTAAAAATAATCTGGTGACCAGGTGGACTAGGGGAAATGACTTAACACAGATAGCAAGCTGATAAGGGGAGGTTAAAAAAACAAAAACAAAGAAGAAGAAAGAAACGGCAACCAAAAACCCCCCAGCTGGGCATAGACAGGAAAATAGGCAGGGAGAAAGAAAAAAAACTTGCTGATAAAAGCCTGTGCACCATCTGTTTCAAAGTCAAAAGACTAATGAGAGCGCAGAGTGAGAAATAAATTGGTTCTGTGCCTGGAAGAGAGAGGAGTGTTGTGAGTTAGAGGTCAAGAGATAGAGATGCTAACGTACTGTAGGGCAGCGAGGCACTGCTAGCTATGGAAGAGGTATCGCTGCAGGTAGATGCCGGGGAGGGAGGGGGACCCATCTCCGTCTTCACCAGCTCAGGCTTGCTTTCCGTCCTATGGATTCAGACAAAGATACATTAGAGTTATTCTCGCACATCTCTGTAACCACGGGGACTGAAGTCTGTCTTCCAATTGTGGTTAAAAGTGTAATGAAATACAATTATAGAAGACCATTCACATACAAATTACCAGCTTTTTTTCTACACTAAATTAAACTGACTTGATTTCCAGGGTCTTGGGGGTCTTTTCCATGTTCTTGAGGCTCTCTGGGGAGCGCAGCTGGAACCTGCAACTGTCATTCATGTTCCAGACAGACTCCAACAGGACGCCAACTTTGGGAATCCCAGCATTGACAGAAAAGGCCACTGCGCCGGCATGGTAGAGGGGGTTATTCCTCAAGCACACCTAAGGAAGGGAACGGCAAATTAATTTCAAACAAACCGCAAGGCTTGTACTGAGCTCAAACCAGAAGACAAACCTATAACAAACATTAAAATGGAAACAGAAGAGGTACTTAGTCCAATGCTGACACACCAAAAAATAACATGCCCGAGCAAACAACTGTCTCACCTGTGTTCCCACGGTGATGTTTGGTATCGAGGAGATGCCAGCGCTGGACTTTGGCTTTTTGTTCTTGGCTCTGGCCTTTTCAAGCATCTTCTTCCGTTGACTAAAAGGCACAACACCCCTGCAGACAGATGACATGCAGTTAGACATCCATACCTTTCTCTGACATGTGCAGTTCTCACGTTTAATTGACAGACATCCATATTCTAACCCTTGCTTGAATGCCATGTTATAGCACCTGACAAAACAAAGAATCGTTCCCCATCAATAACCCTGTGAAAGAGAAAAGTGTAATAACCTATTGTTTTGCGTGTGACTTTGATGAACGCTCCCGCTACACCTGGCAGGATAACAATGTTATGGTGACATTCGGGAGGCAATGATATTGTTAAAAACATATAATTTGAATTTCGTTCAGTGTGGTTTAATGGAAAAACTGTTTCTCTTCTCACCACCAGTAGAGGCTATTCTCCAGCTGTGCACACGTGTAGAGCGCGCAGCAGTGCAGCGACACCATGCGCTCCCCCTGCAGCTCAGGGAAAGCCTGAGCACTGTGCTCCAGCTTAGAGGCCACTGTGCTCAGTGTGTCGTCCACCCATGTTGCCACCTATACCACACACACACGCACATACACAAACTTGAGTGAGTGAATAATTAAATAAATATTTGTAGGATGGCTGATTAGTCACTCTAGGAATATTTCTTCGGCCAATCTTCTGGTTACACAATGCTGTGGTTGAGTGCTGCTACCAAGAACAAAGCACACATGTTCTCGTGTCAAGAGGAGCAATCATAATCTACCTTGTTGGTCTCTGTGGCTACAGTGGCTCTGATGCTATTGGCAGACAATAAGGTGATCTTCTCATTGGCCAGGCCCAGGAAGGATACACGCGGGTGATGAACAGAAGGATTCTGGAACAAATGACAGAAAAGTGTAATAAACTACCAGTGATGTCCAGCCATTACATTGGGCATGCTACAATAACAGGTGGCTGCATATTGCTTAAACAAATTAAATGTAGTATAGTTCTTTGGTAATTCCATTCACATAGGTTGAATTCTCCACCTGTGCATTCCTGTAGGGTTCAGGTTCGCTCCACTTCCACTGATACAACTCTCCTTTGGAGCTGACTGCCACCAGCTCTGAGAACATGGCTCCGATGCTCACAAACTTTACACCATCCTGTAAAAGAAAATTAGAGCTGTCAGGTGAAGCAAAATGTAACCATAATTGCCCAGTGAACTGAATTTGCTTCTAGCGGACAGCAATCAAGTTGCAGCAACGTCTCAAGTAGGAAAACGGAAATAGTCAAAACTCCACACGCAATGTCGTAGTAAAGGTTTGTATTTCTGTGTTTTTATATAAACATTAAATCAACATTTGTTTGCGCTCCTCCTACCTTGTCAGGCCACCACTGGAGCTCCTCTCCCAAGGACACAGGGCTCTGGACCGGGATGCTCTTCTTGTCCAAGCTGGGCTCGCCCTCGCGGCTGGTGGAACCTCGCTCGGTGTCGAACGAGGCCCCATCCAGCCAGCGGCGCTCGCGCAACCGCAACACGGACTCGCGCTCGCGCAACAGCTCGGAGTCGCGCTCTAAGGGAAGAAGGAGAACTGGTATGCAATAAGGTCACACCAGTGGGATAGAAGTAAGCCACTCTCTGGGAAAGACCCGTCAACATTGTTTTAAGGATAGAGAGAGAAAAGATACGATTCTTTAGAATCAAAATTGTAGCGCTGAAGATTGAGTGGGAGTCTAAATTATACTGGTGGGTGAGTCAGTATGTTAACGTGTGAGGTAGAAGAGGAAGAGGATGGACAGAAAGAAAGCATGCATATGGGCTAAAAGTGGGCTAGGTAGGTTTTTAGAATAGACTGCCTTTAAAAGGGTCCCTGTTAAGGTGGGCCTAGCGGGCCTTTCTCAGAGAGCTTACGTACTACAGCCATGCAGCATACAACACCAAACATTTATAGCCAGTGACACCAAACACCCATATTACAAATCAAGCTGAACAGACTGAAGAGAAAATTTACAACAAGCTAAAACCATTGTATATATTTAGCAGAGGAAAATCGTATTTATATTTTCTTGACATTTGCAATCAATCCCCTTTTTTTTTTTCAACAATTACAGACAAAAAAACAGGTTTGCTTTTGCAAATGTTATACTGTTGCCTTTTCTTTTATTAAGCTATTAAAGCTCCATCCTCACAAAAGCAACCAGAGTCACCGAAAGCCTCTCCAACACCTCACCTTCCCTTCACTAGTCAGAAATGAGTTGTTGAGTTACCTCTGGAGGATCCGAGGCGAGACAGTGAGGAGCGTCTAAAAGAGGGGTAGCCAAAGTAGCTGATGTCCTCAGAGAACATAGCATCAGCATCAATTATCACACTGGGATGGGCTGAGTGGATGTCTGCATCCAGTAGGGACATCAGGTCCTCTGCGTGGGCCAAGGAACAAAAGGATGCAACGTTTCATACAAGAAATAAATTAAAACAAATTATTTTTATGAATTTGACAAATACTGTCTCGACCATCACAATGATCATAATTCAACCATTTTATATTACTCTTTACACAAGTCTAATTGTATATACTGAAATGCTGCTAAGCCTGAACTCCAATCTTATAAAAGTGTTTAAACACTGAAAAAACACATCATATACATACATACATATATGTATGTTGTCCTATCGGTCTTGTTTTTTTTGACAAACCTCCAGGGAGGTAGGACTCGCTGGCTGTGTCGTCTCCATCATCTCCATCTTCATCATCCCGGCTCAGCAGGTTGTTGACGGCGAGGTTGACATCCAGGTTGGTCCTCTGGAGTTCCCTAATGATCACACTCCTGGACTTCCCCTGGAGGACTACCTGGGCCTGGGCGGGGGACGGCGCGGTTGAGACAAAGTAACAAACGCATTTATCGATACTCATTTGTGAAAGCAGATTAGCAAGTAAATGTGCACCGTTTGCTGTAGGATTTGATTAGTTTCAGTACGGAAAAGGCTATTAAATCACTTCTGTAGATTTTTTTTTTTTTCAAAGAAAAAAATATACACACATGTTGAGAAGTTGGTACCTGAGTAATAAGTTCTTCAGGAATGACAGAAGCTGGTATGACTGGCTGAGGCTGGCTACCCAGCAGGCCTGAGCCGCGATCCCTCCCTGTACGAATCACCCGGGTCTGTCGACGGGAATCGCGAGCCGCGGTCGATGACCTTCCCGACGTGCCTCCGCCTCCACCGCTGCCTCCGCCGCCGCCTCCTCCTCCTCCTCCGCTGCTGCTGCCACCTCCAGCTCCGCCACCCCCTGCTCCTCCTCCACTTCCACCTCCTCCGCTGCCTCCGTTTACGCCAGAGCTCCAGCGACTCCTGTTACATACAGCGCAAGGAGTCAGACACAACTGCCCAAAAAGGAAACACCATCCGACTGACAGAGCAGACTCAAAACACGCACATTTCTAGGATTCAAAGGGATTCATCGTCTTTGTGACAACGGAGACAGGGCAGTCCAAATTAATAGGCTTTTGCAACAGCACCATTTGCAGGAAGGGAGAAATTAAAGTGGTAATTTTCCTAATTTAATCAGGCATTGTAATAGGAAAAAAAGCATGATGATTACATTATGTACACATGTTGGATTTTTCGACTCATTTTGTTTCTGTTCAACATTAAACTGTAAGGAACTCCGTCGATGAACGTGGCCATGCTCTTTGATGTATGCCTTTCAGTAGACACATTTTACAACACCCTGAAGTTCTCTATCCAGAATGAGGAACAATGCGGGGGAATACACCCCTGCTCCGCTGCAGCGAGAGTGCTGTGCTTGGAGAGCAAGCACAGCAACAGAACCGTTTGTCTCCGTCAACCTTGCCAGAACTTACCCAAGGGTGTTGCCTGCCAGTCTGCCCAGTGTGTCAGAGCCAGACAGGAACCAGGGCGGATCACTAGTCCTGCCTGGCCTGGAGCTCCTTCCTGTCCCTGAACCACTGCTCAACTTTGAACTGGAAACAAAAGATGGGAGATCAGTTACAAACCTACAGAGGTCCCACACAGGACCTTATACCATTAACTGGGTTAACATAAGTTACATTTACCCACAGTCTGTTAAATTGTACTCCTTGGGTCGGGATTTTTTATTTATTTTTAATATTATTTATTTATTTATTAATTAATTATCGACTAGCATGGCAACACCCTTGAGAATCAGAATTGGCTGCAACTCGTTCCTCGTTCAAGACCTTCCTCTTTTAAAAGTTCTTGGGGTTTTGGGGCTGCGACTGCTTTCTCCCATTTCAACTTTTCTTATCATGGAATGCCTATTAACCAAAAGTAGTTTACTTCAATATTCTTAACTAATGCGCTCTTCATATAATTGGTTTAAATGGTGTTTTGCTGTGGCAAGGGAACTAAATGACAATTTTTGCCAAGGCTTTGTATAAACAGGGACTAGATTGACATTGAATTTATAAAGTCTAATAAAATAAATCACATTTAGTATCAGATTGTAATGGAAGACAATAGGAAATGGGGATTACAAATTATTCAGATACAATACAAACAAATAGCAGAATCAGACAGACAACAAGCTGACACAATCCCAGAGGATGTTCGACCTTGTTCAGTGAGCTCGCAAACTACCTGCCACTACGACAACCTGCCACACTCTTTTCCCATAGGCCTCCCGGCAGCCCACAATGGTGACGACTGAAAAAACAATTACAATGTGAAAACCACCTCCCGTTTGGAGCAAGGAGCTCCTCAGGCTTCTACAATCTGATTCACATGCACATTTAGCAGCTAGAGGCGCCTTAAAAGCTCTGAAATCACAGTTGGATGTTGTTCTGCTGGCAGGATACCGACAGCTATCAATGAGACATGCATCATAGCCAACCAATAAAAGAGAAGAAAAAAGTATTTTAATTAAATCGCACAGACTTGCGCAACAATAAAAAGGCAACTGGCAATTAGAAAGTTACAAACGTTTTCTTGCCGTCAGTTGTTTGGTGTCAAGATTGGAATAAAAGAAAATATAAAATTGTCCCTGGAAGCATATAACTTTGAGGAAGACAAGCAGTTCTGTGGTGAGAATGGCTTAATAGGCATCATAATCACAGCAAGCATCCCTCAGTCACCCAGAGACCTGTTGGGAGGACTCCTTTTGGGAACAGACCTGTGTTTTCAGATATTTGTTTCACTCCTGCTAGATTGAAATCTTTGGAGCGAAGAGTCCGAGTGCAAGCGTCATACTTTGCCGAGAGGCGTCGCAGCAACCGCCATCAGTGAGCCTGAGCATGCCCGGCGCATCTTGTGCTAGACATCTCCCCAAGCAATCTGTTTTCCAACTCGGTGCCAAAGCTAAAACAGTTTCCGGGACAGATCCCATCATTAAGAGGTCTCTCACCCATCGCTGCCATCCGGTTTGCTGAGCTCCAGGCGGTCAGGCTGGACAGCGAAGCTGATTCTGCACACTCGTCCATCCTAGAACATAATGCATTTACGGTTTTCAATGTCACACATTTGCCTCATGAAAAGGAACTCTATGGCCGTATTGTAATGTGAGAATAAAAATAATCAAATTAGGAATTTGAAACATGCATCAATCCAAACATTAAATAACATAAAGCCAACAACTTAACAACCTTCTGCCGAGTCTATACACATCTTTTTCGACTACACCGTGAATAAGGAAAGTAGCACCGTACTAGCACTTTAGTAGCACTTACTGATAGCACTTTGTAGTTTAACTTTATTGAAGAAATTGTACTTTCTTGATTCTTGTTGCTCTGAGTTTGTACTCATGGTTGAATGCACTTATTGTAAGTCGCTTTGGATAAAAGTGTCAGCTAAATTAAATGTAATGTAACGTAATATATGAGAGTCTGAGTCTATATGCACATTTTTGCTGTATAACAGTATAGTTATTTCAGAGGCGCTGGAAGATATAGTTAATTACTTAGATTAGACTAAGATGAAGACTTCCTTAATTACCACTGCATAACAAGCATTATGCGCTACAACGCTAAACAGGAAAGAGATCACGGAGGTGGCATCGAAGATCGTCTATTCGAGCGAGAGCTCTTCAAAGACAGCTGTTCTACACACTGATGTGAGACGGCTTATAGAGCTCTGTCCAGCGATAAAGGAGTTTATCCATGTAGTTACACATGCAGAATACAACCAACTAAATGACGATCAGTGGCTGCTAGACTTGGCATTTTTAACCGATCTGTTGAATGAGCTTGACCGTGGTTGATAAGATCAGCTCAGTTAATGCTTTCAAACGGAAAACGCAACATCTGTCCTCAAAGCTGCAGCGCCATGGTTTGAGGAACTTGACAAGTGTCTGTCAGTTTATTTATGTGAGTCAGCCTTTTCCCACATGAAAAATATGAAGTCCAAACATCGTTCGACCAGCAGCAGCTACTAATGTAGGTAGATATTTTTGACTTGGTCATTTTAAAAGTAGCTTTTAAAAAGTGTGGGCACCCCTGCTCCAGAGCATGTCAATATGCTCACGTTTCTGCATTACAATTTAAAACATGTGTAAATTGTGTTCCCCTGAAGGAGGGAGCAGCAATACATGGGACTGCAATAAGTCATTTTGATTTACTTTTAAACCCTTGCACTTTAATTGTTGGGTAGGATGGACTATTTTTTTACTTTTGGACTTTGAATGTCAGTTATTGGGCACTTTCAGAGACTTGATTGATATTTTGAGTTACTTTTAAAACTTTATTTGGACTTTTTCTTTACTTTTAAAGCATATTTGCACTTTAATTTGTATTACTATTTAATATTTGTTATAATGATGTTCAGATCCTGTTACTCAAATACATTTGAAGTTCAAATTCCAACATTTTGAGTCATTTTAAATGGGAAATAGTCGATAGATTAGTCGACTATGAAAATAATCGTTAGTTGCAGCCCTAGTTAATGCACAATCACATTGCTGAGAATGACATCCTGGACACATTTCTACCTGCATGCCCCAGTTTGCTGACATTTGTCAAAAGCTCACATAAACAAAGTGAGGTAAATTACTGCATGCCTCCTCTGCGTGTCTGCGGCCCCTGTTGAAACTGGATTAACCCAATTGAAGTTTGCCGGGGAACCAGACGAATCTGCGAGCTTGTGTTTCATTTGTCCGCTTTGGACAGATTTTAAAGCAAGTTCTGACGAGCCAATCGAAAGTGCTTATCTAATACGAGGCGCGTTTGAGACGAAGGTTGCAACATTCAAGGAATTTACTAAAACAACCAAGATGGCTGCCGCTGATACGGAACTTTCTGTTGAAGTCACTATCTCGTCACTATTTAACAAGCTTGATGCTAAAAGAAGAACAATTAACTGCACTTAAAGCTTTTCTTGAGAATAAAGCTGTTTGCTGCACTCATTTACTATATGACGCTACACCATCACCACTCATCTCTGCTTATTTGCTCAGCGCTACGTCAAATGTTCCATTGCTCCGTTTGGTTGTAATTCAGGGGTATTATGGTCTACGCACATTGATAACACCTCTTGGTTCCAGACTAATGTGCGATTTGGCTTGGCGATGCCAGGCTAAACTGGGGTCATGTCCTGAATATGAACAACACATCAAATCTATCAAATCCAGTCCATCTATAAAATAAGAGAAGCAAATTACCTAGTGTTTTATAGCACTGATAATAGTGACCCGGTTTTAATTGAAATCTCCATATTATACTGAACTGTTTGGTGGGCAATAGCTATACATTAAACCTACACTCTAGATCAAGTGTTTCATTAATGCTAATGATGTAGTATCTCGTAGCATTACCTCAAGGAGAAATCCGGCATGGTTTGGACCAACAACACACTGTTTTAGGGTGGCCTGCTCCAGCAGACTAAGGTGGGGATGACTTCATTAGAAAAGAGGGAGGAGAGAGAACAAAGAAAAATGAAACGATGTAGACAATGATTATAAAACCACATCCTGTACAACAATTGATCAAATTAGACAAAAGCAGTGTTCCAATGTTGACACAAACGTACCTGTTATAGCTGTATTTGTTGAGTTTCTCCGAGACTTCACGGAGCCTGGAAAGAAGATGAAGACTATATTAATGACAGTCAGTCACTTAACAGTTTAAGAACCAATTAATGCAGATTAATGTATGCAATTCAGAAATGCAAGGCTGGAAGATACGTTTTAAAACATGAACCAATGATGTGCAAACCAGGTTTATTTCAACTTATTTAACTGTCCCCGTAACACAGACCATAAAAGGGAATTTCAAATATTTTAAATGCATCTGTCCCACTCAACAGTATTAAATGATTTCATGGTGACAAAATGGCTGAAAAGACGGGATTGTTTTGCTTGCTCTCATCAGCTGTGACATATGGTTGACTAACGACAGGTTATCAGAGCAGAGGTAACAGCCCAGAGTTGGTGTGAAACTCTAATCTGATGATGCCAGTATTGAATCCAAAAGTGAATTTAAAAAGAGTTATAGAAAGATCTTTAGATGCGTCTCACTACGATGCTCCTCATTTAACATTTAGCTTGGGGGAGGAGGGGAATAGTCTCATTTTTATCCTGATAAATCACTCCAGGCTGTTTAATGCTCATCCATGCGATGGGAGTATCATATCTGCCACTAATCCAAAATTGTTCATGCAGAAAATGAATAGGACTATTTCTTCTGAGACCCTTGGCACCAATAATATCACCTTCCACCTCACTAACTAGTGCAAAGCAAGAGGCGAGCCAAAATAACACAGGGGTGACTGTGGCTCAGTGGTGAGCAGGGTCGTCCTTCAATAAAGAGGATCGGCGGTTTGATCCCCGGCGCCGCTAGCCCATGTCGATGTGTCATTGAGCAAGACACTTAACCCTAAATTGCTCCCGTAGCTGTGCCTACGGTGTATGAATGGTTGATAATCTGATGTGGCACCTTGCATGGTAGCTCCTCTCAGTGTGTGAATGATGTCATGTAGTGTTAAAGCGCTTTGAGTGGTCAGAAGACTAGGAAAGCGCTATACAAGTACAGGTCGATTTACCATTTAATGTACCAAAATATACCAGAAAACTCTATATACATACATACATACATACACACACACACACACACACACACAGGGATTTCTGAAGGATTTCTATTTATCGAACATGCTTAACCACATATGTGGTCTGAGATGTGTCCCGATTCATGTCTAGTGTCTTGTCAAGACCCATACATCAACTCTCAACCCATTTGTCCCATGCTGTCATCTTGAATTCATACTTCTGCGAGCCGTTTCCTCCCCATGTGGCCTGTCATTACACACTGATATAGAAGCATTGGGTCACCTGTAGTGATGAATGACCTAACAAACTCAAGAAGAGAACTAATCCTCAGTGGTAAATATAAATGCAGTGCAATTATGGATCATATATATTATTTAATCGCAATGTACATGTTAATAACCCAACGATACTATCCAATATAGATAGATAGAGCTCATGAATGCACAAAAAACAAGCATTAAAAAATGTTGACGTAGGCATACAATTTATTCAGAATTTAAATGTGCATAAGTTGGTTCACTTTCCATTGTCCATGTCATCCCACTGCTTGATGAAGTGTGAAAATGTAAAACACTTACAAAATCTCTATAAACTGTGCGAGATGCAAACGGTGACAATATAACTCCTCTTAACACAGAAGCATATCAACTGCACGTGCAGCAGTCCAAAAACTACGGGGAGGTTATAGACATGTACTCGCACAGCATCCAGGTCAGTCAAACAAATGGCACCACTCTGGCACGGACACGAAGTCCACACGCCCCAATGACCGATTTAAAACAGTCTCACTGAAGCACAGCAAAAAAACAACGTATTAAACATCTATTGCACCACAGGAGGAAAGCTATTTGCTATTCCACTGTGCTAAACTACTGTGTCAAAGCAGACCTTGGTTAGGTCAAGCAAACCACTTGCATTTGGTTGAGGAAATCTGACCGGATGTTCATGCCAGGCAATCACTTAAAATGAACCAAGCTGGACCAAGCCTTTTAACTTCAGATGGAGGCACTTATCTGCTTTGACAACTGCAAGTTCCTTTACAGGGACGAGAGAGGAGGCCTCCCAGCAGCACAGGGTGACTGTAGCATGCGATGGCAAGCATGCCTGGGGATGAAACAGCCATGACCTCTTTAAGGAACCAATGGTCCAAACCACCAAGATGTTTGAGTGACTTTTTCAATAACCAGAGTAAAACCGAGCTTTCCTGTCAGTCAAACCAAAACGCTGCCCCCCCCCCAGACTTAGAGGGTACGCCAACCTGCAAAAAGCATTCACATACTCAGAGCCTATATCCAGTTCTTAATCTCAAGGTCATTCTAAAACAACTTCTTGACCTCTTTGTCCTTAAGTAGAACAGCTCATTAATCGGTTCAATCTCAATGGATGATATAAATAGGTTTATCATAAATCACGTTCTGCAAAATACAGGTCGCACACATTTTCCAGGACATTTTGTTTTTCAACTACTGTAGTCTCATGATCTCTTCAGTTTCACAATGTTCCTAAAGAAACTCCATTAAACGCAGTGTGATGTATGGCAGCAGCATGCCACTGCTAACAATATTGTGTGTAATTGAATTATCTGTCCCGAGTATGATCTGGGTATTTGGGTAAGAGTGAAGAAATTAAGTGTATGATCACGTGAACGCTGATGAGTCCAGCATCGATCATACACACTTTGTAAAGCCACGGCTGGTCCCCTTACTAAAGTAGATAACAGGATTAATGTGAATGCAATGTTGCTAACTGTGCTTCACTGCATATTTTAGATATTATCTCGGTACGCAATGTTCAAAAGGGATAATTGTGAAAACATTATTTCCGACGATGTTAGCAAGTACATTGTGCCATTCAACTTTCGAATGATACACTGCCACAAAAGAACACGAAACACAAATATTTGGCTTTGTCAAGAGCGTGGCAGCGAATTAGCTTGCTAGCATTAGCAGCTAGCTATCAGTTAGCTGACGTTAGCTACTTCATTGATCATGATAATCAACGCGACACCCACAAAACAAACACTGACACATGTCAAAAGAGTGCATATGCGATTTGTACACGAAAACGCGTATCTTTTCACCAACGTTGTGTTTTACGACCCCTATTTCCCTCTCTTTTCCCCATCCCCCAACCCGCATTGTCTATCTCAACTTTGACTGCGAGCCAATCCTTCCAGAGAATCAAGGAAACAGCCTGCTAGTGTTAGCTAACGCTATTCGTACGATGGCCAGTTAACGGGTTAGCATCTAGCTAGCACTGGGCACTGCTGTTTAGCTAGCAGCAGGCTAACGAGGATTGTTCCAAGATGCCGGGCCCTGTTTCAACCCGGGGGGGGTGTGGGGGGGGTGTCATTTAAATTATTTAAACCCGACTGAACACGCATGACAATGTCAACATCGTTCGTAATGACAATATCGAATAATATATACCATAACCCGCAAGTAAGTACTGATTAAAATTCTTCTTTTCCAAGGGCCGCAACAAAATACCTGTCATTGAGCTGATCCTCAGTCCCCGGCAACGGGTGAACCACGAAGTGTATAGATGTCATGGGGTCAATCCAAAATCACACACGGACGTGTGAAAGATGCGGAAATTGTTGTTCTTTCGATTACTGTGTATATGTGGATTCATAGGAATCGTTTAATGGCGAAAACCCTCGAGTTTAGATCCAAGCCTCCTCACCCACATGCCGCCATCTTAACTCTACCAAGCTTCTTCTCCGTGTGTTGATTAGTGCACATGCAACCACTGCGCTGGTTGGACCCCGAGCACAAACAGGAAATGTGTTAAATTGGACGGGATTGGCCTCGCGAAGAAAAGCAAGACTACTGTAATTACAAAATACTACACTTTCACACTCCAACGTCTTTGTTCTCACCCGGTTCGGCCGATGCATCTGTGTTTTGTTTGCATTTTCCTTGCACCTGCAGTCATTATTGTACCACAAAGGCCAAAGAAAAGATTAAGCATTGCTAGGGATAGGAATATGTTTACGAGCTAAGACAATAGCCTACAATACAAAAAACAAAAAAGCTAAAACAATAGGATTTCTAATCAAATATTGATCATTTCGGGTTCTCGTGTCTAAAGAAAAAAAAAAAAGAGAATAGTTGTGTTTTTTCGTGCAGTTACAAACCAGGACAGTATTAAGACTATTAAGGGAACTACAAAGTTATACTTGGCATAATGCTGTAGTCTTTATGCTGCATTATTCTGGGAATGGAAAACAAAATCATGTGGGACCCTCAATTTAATGCTCTTCACACTGGGCTCATTCCCATTAAATACTTTGTAAGTGTGTAATATCCCCACATCATCAAAATGATTTTACCAGCAGTGGTGCAAGCCTTCTCCCCTGATTCAGAAAAAAGGTTCTAGATATATATATATATATATATATATATATATATATATATATATATATATATATATATATATATATATATATATATATATATAGTGACTGTTATTGGCCCGTGTCCTAGATGTAAGATGAATAACTGGCCAACCTATTATTTCACAACAGAGGGATGCACAACAAAATGTTGTTGTCCTTGTATGCTACTCAAGAAAAGAAACACTGTTTTTGAATGACAGAGTATGGAATAGGATAAAATACTCAAATATCATCCAGAATAAGATTTGTATTTATTGTGCTTGCACAAGTCTTTTTTTAGTAGCTCCAATAGACCAAAAACACTGTGGCCAGTTTGTTCAGCAAAATACATAAATAAATAAAAAGCAGTATAAGAAAATAGTGGAGATTGACATTTGAATGGCATTTCTTGTCAAACAGGTGAAACAGTCAATACTGCAGCCACTTGTTCACATCTTCACATTGTCTTTGAAAACAGGTGTTGTGCCAGAAGATTTAAAAATCGCGAAAGTCATTCCTTTGTTTAAAGCGGAAAACCCATGTTGTTTCAACAACTATAGACCCATATCTATATTGCCTTGTTTTTCAAAAATACTAGAAAAAATTGTACACAAAAGGATATTGTTTCATATAGAGTCTAATTCAATTCTTTACAAACACCAGTATGGCTTCCGTAAAAATCATTCAACACATATGGCTCTACTTTACCTTGTTGATAAAGTTATCTCTGCACTTGACAATAATGAATTTGTTTGTAGTATTGTCATTGACCTTTCCAAAGCCTTCGACACAGTAAACCATAATATTCTATTGGAAAAGCTGCATAAATATGAATTTCATGACATTGCATACAAATGGTTAAAAAGTTATGTTGCCAACAGAAGACAGTTTGTTTGTGTTAAAGGTTGTTACTCAAACAAAGCTAGACTAATATGTGGGGTTCCACAGGGGTCCATTCTTGGTCCATTATTATTCCTACTTTATATTAATGATTTGTCCAATGTGTCAAAAAGTATTTTTCCGATAATGTTTGCTGATGACACGACTCTAGTTCTCTCTCATTCAAATTTCAATTCTCTGATTATGGAAGCTAATGCTGGTTTAACCGCCTATGCTACATGGTTTAAATTAAATAAGCTATCTTTGAATATCAAAAAATCTAATTTTATTATTTTCAGTGGTAAAAAATCTTACTCGAAGGATTTAGCTCAAATTAAAATTGAATCTCTTGAGATGCCCAAGTCTCATCTACAACATTTTTAGGAATTATCATTGATGAAAGTTTAATTTGGAGTAAACATATTGACTGTGTTAGTAGAAAAATAAACAAATCCATTGGAATTATAAGTAGGGTTAGACATCTTGTTTCTGCAAACTGTCTCCTTATTCTTTATTACAGTTTAATTTATCCTTATCTCTCTTATTGCAATATAGTTTGGGCAAGTACTTTTCCTACTTCTCTGAAAAAAATGTTGTTTCTCCAGAATCATTTTGTTAGGATTGCAACACGATCACAGTCTCACATCTCAGCTGCTCCTTTATTTCACAAACTGCAGATTCTTACTATTTATAACATTAATATTTCTTTAACTTGCATTTTCATGTATAAGACACTTTTAGGTGAAGGAAATATTCCTGATCATTTCAAAACCTTCTTCAAAGTCAATTCTCAGATTCATTCTCACTCAACTCGTCAATCTTCACATCTTCATCCTCCGAAATTACTGACTAGCAGAGGTCAATTCTCTATTAGATTTAGGGGAACCAAGTTATGGAATGACTTTTCCCACCTCACAAAGAAATGTCCCTCTATAAAAAATTAAAAAAATTGCCTAAAAAAAAGTCTAATTGCTGTTTGGTAAGAGTTTGTTATGTATTGGTGTTTTTTTTCTTCTTTCTTGTTTTAGCTGTTATATCGACATTTTTAGTTACCATTGCTTAGAAATTGCCACCGAGGTTTAATTCAATATCCCTGAACAAACTCAAGCCATGCTGACTTTCACGGTCACACATGCACACATGCATACACACACGCACACACAGACTTGACATGATTACGTTATTTCTCTTTCTCTTCTTTCTTTCTTTTGTTGTCTTTCTTATGCATATTTCAATTTATGTTTGTAATTTTGTAATTATATAGGTGGAGGCTTCAAATAAGCCCAGTTGGCTTTTTGTCACTGTGATATTCATTTTTTTTTTCTGTTATGATTTTTTTTTGTTTTATTGTTTGAATTGTGCAACAAAAAAAATCAAAATCCAGAGAATATGCAGCTAATTTGGTTTAACCCTAATCCAATAAAAGCCTTTGTCTTTCTCCACCAGCAGATGGCAGGGTTTACCTTTCACAATGAGATTCAACACCATCCCAGAAAGCATTCCCTTTCCTGCACTGCGCCTCAGAGTGGACATGTTGCATATAGACACATAGAGGGAGCTCCAGACCATAACAACTGTCCAGGAAGGCCATTTGTCAAATATTAAGCTGTTAAACAAAAAACAAAAAAACTGGAGCTGAAAATGAGAAGTTTCTTTCCAAAGTAGATGTCCAGATAATATGAAATGAAGCATGACACAGAGAGAACACTTTGACTAGGTCAGGTTCCTCATTCACTGTCATCTGCAGTTCTTACTTAGCCAATGCAAAGAGTATTGAACCTATTTTCATCCAAAGTGACTGTTCTATGAACTTTTCTTTTCTCCAGTCTGGCCTGCAGTTCACATTGTCAGGACTTAAACGGAATAGATGTTTAGTAAAGTAACGTTGTGGTTTTTTGTGCAGTTACGAACCAGGACAATACATATTTAAACCTGTTTTTTTTTTTACCATCATGGAGGAACCATTACAAATGCCACATACGCTGTATGTTATTAATAGATTTGTATGAAAGAATGTATTTGTATTTACTTTTTGATTTACTCACACAATACTTCAGTGTTATATGCATTCTTTATTCTTAGGGTATCTAAGTTAAAATAATGGGCAGTATTGCAGATATCATTATTTTGGAATAAAACTGTCTATTTTAATTTGATCATTTGTCCTTTTCTCTGCTTGCCACATGTTATGTAAACAGCAGAATCAACAAAAGGTTAGGGGTAAACCTCTGTGTTTACTGCGTTCAACACAGATGTTCCTTTGCCCTGCAAGAGTGAAGTCAAACAAAACCCCAGAATTCTCCCAAGCTATTTTTAGGTAGTTGGGCACTGGGTTATCAAATGACCTCTGGTGTTGATGAATACGTGTCTAAAGATCTGAACCAAGAAAACTGCTTTCAAAGGTTAGTGGGTTTGTAGCTTTAGAAAATCAGTCAACGTGGATAAAAGAAGCGATAGGTTCTACTTAATGAGGTAATTAGTGAAGTTTTTGAGCTGCTATGAAATTTATTTGGGTTTGTTACATCTCCCGAGAAAAAAACAAAAACAAAAACAAAGCTCAACCCTCACCACTGATAACTTATTGAACAGCTAATATACTGTAGATCAGCAGCAGCTCCTGTCAGTCATGGCCACGAGCAGAAGTGTAAGTTATTCCCAGTGAGGTAACACGATCACCGGCTGGAGAGGAAGCCTTTTAAATAACTCCTCTTAGTGCTGGGTGTGACATATCTTTACAGGTCCCAGGACTTTGCCTGTTAACAGCAGGTCAGTCCAGGTCCTCGGGCACAAACCCTCATACCTTAAAGGGCATTTCCCTGTCCTGTAATGAGCTGTTCCCGGCTCCTGTCTCATAAAAGGCCATTTATTTTTTTTGGGAGCGAGACAAAAGTCTATTTCTATGACAGCAAAAGAGAACAGTGAGTCCTTGTTGGCCTAGTCTCGCTTGCCATTCACAACACTGGTTGAAAATTGGCCGACATTGCGTAGAAAGCCGTAATGTCTGGGGCAACGCTGCCACTAAACATCCCGACAGAATCCATTTGTCCGTTGAGGATGTTGTAAAGTTCTGCTCAAAAGAGCAGGGCTATTGTAACTAGTTGACGCCGGCCAAGAAACTGAGTCCCCATTGCATTACACTTTTAAAACCAGGGTAACCTGACTGACCAGAAAACAATACAAGTGTGCTCCTCTGTGCTAGACTGAACCGAGCATTACCTCAGACATTCTAATCATTATTTTTGTTCTGCACAGCACATTAAAAGACAGCGATGCAACATAGAGTATTAAAGCTGCACAAATCAATAATTTAATAAAAACAGTAGATCGTTGTGTTTTTTACCTCCTACTTGTCAAGTTGCCTGGTATATAATGCCAAATAAGTGCTAATGCTGCTTTGTGTCTGGTCAGCAAAGTGTCAATCAGCAGTTGTTCGCGCCTTCATGAAGTGACAAGAAGATGATTTGCATGGTTTTATTTAGTGTGTTCTGCTGCCCCCAAGTGACCAAAGAAAACGAATGAATGGAGCTTTAGGTCTTGAGTTTTTGGTTAAATCTTTGTCTTCAATAGAGCCAAACATCTGAATGAGTACCGTCATTATATTACATCAGTAAAGGAACACTCCAGCAATCAGTGTTGCACTCTCACTCATAAGGGCGACTTGTGAGAGACGGATTACTTTAAAAAAAGAAGTCTGAATCCATTTAGCAAAGGCTAGTTTTCAAGATAAAAAAAATGCTGGATCTGAAGGTTTTTTCTTTGACTTTATTATTATGATTATTATTATTATTAATAATAATAATAATAATAATAATAATAATAATAATAATAGTAATAATAATACAAATAATAATCTCAAAGTGCTGTATATAAAAAATAAAAATAAACCTTTCTTTTAAAGATAAAATAAATAAAACTGGTAGGAAGAAAGCATGCATTTTGCAGTTACATTGTGTAATTTAAAGAATTTCAACAGATGAATAATAACTGGAAAAAAAATTCGTTTAAAATTTAAATTAAAAAAAATACTTTTTACAAAGTGTTTTGACATAAAAGTGTTTAAAGGCATGAAAGGTCATTTGAATGAGACATACAATGCTGTTTATCCCCAGCAGAGCCACAGAAGACCTGCATCTGTTCTCACAAGCGAGTACTCTGAGTAAAGTGACTCTTTCTTCAGCACTGGAACATGTTACCACAAGGATGTGAACAAATCATTGATCACAGCTTTGTGAAGGATGCACAGCAAGTAACATATTTGGTGTGTTTTCTTTATACATAAACATTTTAGAATGCTTTATATATTTTATATACGATACATTACAGTAAGAGTTTGAAAATAAAGAATTACATTGTCAATGAAAATTGTATATACGGTAATGGTAACATTGTTCTGGTTTTATACTGTGAAGCTGCCCTATTACAAAACACTCTGAATTGGGTTAACTTTCATAGAGAAAAATTAAAAGTGCAAAAAACTTCCTAAAAATATTCATTTTGTATTGTTTGGTTTGTTGTCAATCAGGCTGTTGGAGTGAGAGAGAAAAAGATTAAAGCAAATCTTTTACTTAAGAAATATGATCTTATTGCACAATTATCTGTACTACACACTATAAATATTAATTAAGTATTGATAAATAAGAGGCACTTATGCAAGAAAGCAGAACCCGAGTGAATAATGGTTTTATTTTAGACTTAGGTTGCTGGAAGATGTGATCAAGATGTCAATATTTTAGAGGTATGAATTGTGATAGAACAGCAAAGTTATTTCCCTTGCATACTCTTCCAGCTACACATTCCTGGATACTTTTTTGAGGAACATCCCACAGCGTCAGACTCAGTCAAAGTCTGTGTGTGTATTTCTCCATTGTCAGTCTCCAGTCGGCCTTTTGTTCTGGTTCTCTGTGCTGCGCAGGAAGTCTAGACAGCTGACACTTACCTAATCCGGAGGGCTGCCTGAGGCCACCTCCTGTCGGCCGACCTCTTTCACCCACAGAGGACAAGAAGCCACGATGGACGCAGCAGTGCAGTTAAAACAGGACAACAACAAAAAAGTTCACAAATGTAAGGTCAGCCCAACTTTAACTTCAATAATTTAGACACTGGGAGCTAGTTGACTCCCTTTCCATTTCACCAAATGAGAAATGGATTTTCAGAGTAAATAACAATTAATCCTTCTTACATGAACTGATTCATCTCAAGTTGCTCAAGTCAACTCAAGTTGCTGCTGAATTCACTGGGACTGTTTATTAGATATTAAATTAGTTCAAAATACTTAAAAAATGAGCACCACTCATATGACCATTTTAGGCGAATATAATCAAGTATTTTGATAAATCTCTTAAAGATATTCATTCTGCTATTGTGTTACATATTTTAACACATTTTGTTCGTTTTTTGTCTTTTAATTGTTTTATTGTTTCGCTTCAGTCTACTTTGATTTGGTTGTTTTGTTTTTGATTGAAATTGCCAAATAAATTAAGGTTATTTATTGACATCCTCAGTGGAGTTCCAGCTCTCTGAAGTACAATAGGCTAATGTACTATGACATGATATCTTATCACTTAGATGTAAGCCATCATATCTAATATCATTAGATAAACAGATAACACGTCCAGATAACTCAAGTTCTGGCAATAAAGAGAATAAAGTCAAACTTTAGGGAAAGTTTGTTCCGCCTGCACTCCAGTTTTAAGGTAGACAGACACGTGTCTGGGAAAAAATGTGAAGTATTCCAAATATATTGTAATGCTATATTTATAATCTATATTCTAAATATACACAGATGATTTCATCTCCTCCCCCAAAGTGGGGTTAGTCATTGAAGGTGTGTTTCTGCTCCTTTTTATGAAGATGTTGACATAAATTGACTCATCCAAGACAGTGTGTGTGTGTGTGTGTGTGTGTGTGTGTGTGTGTGTGTGTGTGTGTGTGTGTGTGTGTAATCAGGAATGTGTCGTGTACCACGATGCCTCCATGGCGCCGTCAGCCCCCGATCACGCACCGACTCTCCCGCCCCTATTGGTCGGCGCTCAACACACCTTTACGTCCCATTGGGCGATGCGTTGAGCCGGGGGTTGTCATCGGGTTGTCATCGGATGGATGAATGGGAGCTGGGAGGAGGCCAAGGGAGAAAAAAACTGGGGAAACCTGGGATTTTAGTTTGAAGTGTTCACAAAAGACGGAAAGACGAGTTGCGCTCCTGAGCAGCTACTTAACACACGTCACACAGACCCACATAACATGTAAATAAATACACTTTTCACTACATCATACGAAAGTATATTTTCACTCTTATAAGTATAATAATAAGTATACTTATTATATAAGTATAATTCTCGTTATATCTATAACAAGAATTGCTTAAAAAAAGAAATAATAATAATATTCCACAATAGGCTATGTTATTTGGACAGTGACATTTGTTTGTTTCACGTATAATGATGGTGTTCATGCCTCGTTCAGCAATGCAGCCTCTATCTAGGTCATAGGTCATTCATTTACCACCAGCTTCACCACCGATGGTTACCCAGGGAGAGAGAGAGAGAGAGAGAGAGTGTGTGTGAGGGGGGGGGGGGGGGGGGGGTTGTTTATTAAGCAGCACAGTTGGTGCTTTAGTCCCCCCCCCCACCAGGGAAGTAGGTGAAAGGGCCCTGAAGAGCAGCAGCTGATCATGCTCACTTCACATGATCTCCTTCACATAGTCTGTATATGTTGATGAATGGCTTAATCAATAAGCTTTTAGGCATTGTTGGATCACGGTGTGTGTGTGTGTGTGTGTGTGTGTGTGTCTGCTCACAAAATCTGTGGTTTAATGTCATTTTCCTACAGTGTGTCATATCTTGAAGATATATGATTACAATTAAAGAAGCTGCATGTTGTGTTGTGTTGTGTTTACTCTTTTTCTTTTTAATAAGAGTTTGCATCATGGAAGTTGAGGTGCTCCACTCAAACATCCAGGGTGAATTACAGCCGGCTCCTTTGGGTGCAGGTGACATGGAGGCTCTGATGTCCATGACGAAGCACTGCAAGACCAGGGGCTTCAGGCTCAGACACTTCAGGCCCTTGACTCCGTCCTCGGACTGCTCAGAGGACGACTCCGTCTTCTTTGGGTCTGCTGCGCTATGGGACTCGGTAAGGGTTCCATGCAGGCTGAGGGTTGTCATATTTAAGTTTTTTTTAGAACAAACCTGCAGTATGTGGGAAGCAGATCATTGGTTTATAATATTATGAGAATCCAGTGACAAGACCTCTATGGGCAAACCATGACTATGCACTAAAAGGCACACTCAACATCGATCATACAGTTTTCCACATTATGTTTTAGGAAATGTTGGTTTTCAAGCCAGGTGTCCTGATTAATATGTTTAGCATTTTAATAACCACAACCCCCCAAAAAGCACTCACATGGTTACTTCTTGTGAGTAACCTTTGTCAAAATGTATAAAGCAGAAGAAATTAAACCACATTAAAACAAACAAGAATATCCAAGTAAACAGTGAAGGAAGGAGGGAAAAAAAAATACCAACAAATGTAAATATATATGAATGAACACACAAATACAATATATGTAGATACACATGCACACACAGCTTACAATTACATCTTAATAAGGCCATATGATAAGAGTGGTTTCAAAGAAGACACATATTTTACTGAGTTTGTCAATACAAAAACGAATGACCCTTCATTCCCTTCAGTGTATGACGCCACCATACAGTCCGCCCAACGTAGAGGACACCCATTCCCCGTCAGCGGCTGGAAGTCCGAGCCGGCAGCCAACAGAAGGGACTCCCCAGCACAAGCGAGCCGCAGCCACCCCTCAGCACCGGTTCACCAGTGTGATCCGTCACACCTCGGACGGCGGCGGCTTCCATTGCGTCTCCGGGGAGGGCAGACTCTCCCAAACTCGTACAAAACACTTTAAAACAGATTTGAGCTCAAAATGCCGGCTGAACAGTGCTGTAATGCAGTCCAACTGTAGTGCAGCCATGCCACAAACATCTTTTAATATGACTTTGCCACATGTGGCTGAAGCCAGCCAGAACCAGGTGAGTCTGCTGGGCCTGGATGATAAATCAGTCACATTTCCGGCTGTCTCTGCGGTCCCGTCTGTGCTCGTCTGCTGCCACATCCTTGCTGTCTCTTGTCCTTCCTCCGGCGGTCAGCAGCAACATCTAATCCCAATCCCATCAGCAACCAGCACGTTACAACAGCAAGCACAAGCTTCTCCCGTCCACGTCTACCTCCTGGAGGGCACGGTGGCAAAAGGCCCCATGATGCTTCTCGTCCTGCAGCCAGGTGTCCCCACACTCTACATCCAGCCAGCGCCGGTGACCCCCGACAGTGCCAAGCTACCAGCCATCGCTCCCGCTCCCGCCCACGACTCGTTGGAGCGAAGACAAAACCCGCCGCAGACAGAAGTGTCCCGTGCACGCAGTCATGTTTGTCCCCGCGAGGACTGCAGAAAGACCTACTTCAAGAGTTCCCACCTCAAGGCCCACATGAGGACACACACAGACTTTAATACAATTTGACACATACATAAAAAAAAAAAAAAAAAAAGTCCAGAAGTATGCTGAAGTAACTTTGATTAAAGTCGTGGATGATTGACAGAGTTAGTGACGGTTGATTGGTTATGTTTCAGAAAGATTTCCCAATTTTTTCTCTGAATAAAACTGGCCTCAAAAATTGCAGCATTTCCGTCAGAGAGATTTTTGGAGCAGCTTGTTCGTACTTAAAAAAAAAGAAAAAAAAGAAAGTCCCTTTTCTTAATGCTGCAATGAAAACAAACTGTTCCACACTGTCTGTGTTCCAACAGGTGAGAAGCCCTTCAAGTGCCAGTGGGAGGGCTGCGAGAGGCGGTTCGCTCGCTCCAACGAGCTGTCCCGCCACCGGCGCAACCACACGGGGGAGAAAAGGTTTGCCTGTCCCACATGCCTCAGCCGCTTCATGCGCAGCGACCACCTTGCCAAGCATGCCCGGCGGCACCTGGCGAGGAGAGGGCGCCCTGCTAGGCAATAAAGATCAATAAAGGTCACCCGGTCCGCCGACCTCACCGCTTTGCGAGTCTCGCAGAGCACGCCTGCTCGAGACATTTAGCTCCTCCAATCAAATCCGTTTGCCTTTGACCACATTATCCAGGATGAGAATTGGATCTGGCCATGTTATGATGCCATTTCTCAAATTGGTTCTCTGTTATTTAAGCAGGGCTTCACTGAGAATATTAATATTAATAATAATAATAACAGACAGACGCAGTGATTCACAGTCCAGTCAGTGAGGTGTTTATTACTGTTCATGTAGACACAGCAGTTACTTTCCATCATGCCTTAAACACAGATGAGGAGACAACTTCACATATATTGTACACGCTTTGCAAGAATCCTTACACAGTTGAGAAATGGTATTCTTTCAACACTGTCTTAAATTTTGAATTAATTTTAAAAACAAAATTATTGAGAAAGTTTAAGAAAAAGCAAAAAAAAGGGTTCTAGCATTATAAATACTTAAAACTTTTTTATTTAAAGACCCCACTCCATGTCAGCTGATTCATCATCACTTGCCTCGTCTCGTCTGCTGCACATGCTAAGCTACGTCGTGGTATAGCAGTTACCTGCCGCCATTCACTGGTCTGGGAGCAGGCTGCTGAGCACTTTAGATAAACTCAACATTGAGCCATTAGCTCCTCAACCACACCACATTTGCAGCAGTGGATTTCGAGCTCACACTGGCTTTATTCACGTCATCGAATGGATGAGTGAATACACCTTCATATGCAAGCACCAAAACACTGAGGAGGACAACATATAATGAAATCCAGCTCGTCACGCTGAATTAACTGTACAACCAATTGGGATCATAAATACACATCTTGTAGTAAAGCTATGAACTGTGTTTCCATTTAAATACGGCGCTTCACTCAGAGATACATGTTTTACTTTACAAGACTGGCGAAAGCAAATAAGACATAATACATTTGTCAAATATAAATCATTTAAAATCATTACATGTCTACTGTATGTGTGTAAACTGTAGGGCCGCGGGACGCCAAAAGCAAAAGGGAAGAACGCCTCCTTTTAGGAGTCATCCATTTTGTTGCATACTAATTAACATCTACTTAGCTTGCTGGTCTAATCACTTACTTTACTCTATGCCGGGTGTGTAGAATGAATTCAGTCTGGTCCCAGCTATTTCAAGCTACATCTGCACAGCGGGCTCAGTTCATCCCAGTTGAATGTGGAACAGAGGAAGCTAGCATAAGGAACCAGGAAAGGAAAGTCTTTCTATTTGTCTGGTGATCGCTAAGCTGGGACAGACAGACCAGCCGCTGTTTGGCAGGAATTGAGGAAATAAGGGACCAAAGAGAAGTTCTTCAGCGTAGCCTCATGGGTGACACCGATGTCCTGCATCTCAAACCTGGAGGAGGAAAATTAACAAGAGTCAAGGACAAAATCTGCACGGAAAACACAAACAGCTGTTTGTTTGTTTTTGGGGGGGGGGGGGGATTTTGCTAAACAACTCCACCACTGAGGTCTTTACCAGTCTCTAGAGGAGATGACATAGTATACAGGGGGTGGTGGTGAGTCGGTGGTGGCGCACAGCGGATGACCCAAACTGTAGGCCCCCGCTTGGGTGAACGTGAGCCAGTCTCCGACGTTGAGCTCAGGCAACATGCAGTGCTCCACCACCTGGTCTAGGTTGTCCCCAGAGGGACCCCACAGGCTGCTGCTGAAGACTGGAGCGTCCAGGGATACGTTCTGCTAACACACACAAACACGCGGCTCATTTATGGCTCATTTATTCAAGTAATCCAACGCACAAAAATCATTTGTTTTTGTTTTGTAGACTCACCCTATAAACAGATGGAGCCGTAATCAGTGTTTCAGAGAGTTTGCTAGCAAATGATCCGTACACCCCCTCGTTCATGTGGTACTGGAACTCTGGCTCGTCGTTGGGAGATGGATCGTCTGTTCGGAGACATGCAAGAAAAATAATTTTGCAGTGTAACTCATTTTTAAACGTATTGCTTATTTTGGTTCATATTAGGATTTCAGACAGTCATATTAACATACGTTTTCATATCTATTAATATACTGTATAACCAGAACATATCATGCCACTGACCATGTGCTTGGTCCTGGCGATCCCGTGCCACCGCCTCCTTGGAGATGACGTTCACAGCCAGAGTGAAAGCAGAGGCCACAAAGAAGCTGCCGGGCTCTGCAATGATGGAAACTCCAGTAGAAGGAGGGAAGTATAGGTCCGCAATAGACATGACAGCTTTATTTATCTGCAAAAAGAGATGACAGCGGTAAAAATTTGGAACCAAATCTTAGTTACATTTAAAATGTACTAATCTAAATCACATTGTCAGCCTTTGAAGAGTGATTTAAAATCGGGTCTCTCACTACCGGAAACAGCACCGACTACTGTCTTCCAACCACTGTGTTATGTAACATTTATACAACTATGTAACATTTATACAAGTATACAACCGTACATACTTTTCTTCCCCTCCTCGTAATTTCAAAATACATACAAGTGACATTGTGGTCATGCTTGCAATGCACTTGTATTGTGCCAGATAATATCCATTATAAAACGGGGACAAAAGGTAAAGCCAACCTTATATCATGAGACATCGCTTATACAGATTATACTGCCCAGTGTTCCCTTTGTTAGTATCATGTAAAAATCAGATAAGATGCTGACCAGTTCCAACTGGGTTTTAGATCCACTGAAGCCACCTCCAATGTCCAAGATTTTCATGTCGAAGCCCATTTCCTCCTGAGACAGACAAAAGCTTGTAAACGTGTAACCAAAACAAATGATTACCAAACAAAGCAGTGTTTTCCCGAGCAGTGTCCAAAACATGACAGTGCAAAAATCAGAAACAGAAATGCTAGTCACTGAACTATGCCTGTAAAAAAAATATATATATAAAAACTCCTCGAACAAAATTCTCAATTTGAATAATTAATTGGATTAAATTTGTCTTTTAAAAATAAATTATAAAAGGTTTTAATTCATTTAAAACCGCAAAAATGTAAATTAATCCAACTCGTCTGTGTGTGAGAGTAAACAGCTTTCTGACCGCAGTGCATATTATGATTTTGAAAGGCTGAATGCCAACAAATACGGATTGAAGAAGAATATTTAATTAGATAAACAAAACATTTGTGAATTTTGGAAATGATTCCTAGTATCTTTTTTCAATACATTCTGACTCCTGGAACTAAGAAAGCTCGGGAAGTTAGTGGCAATGTTTGGATCACAAGAGTCGGAAATAATCCTACAAATAGTATAACACCAATCACTAGTGGGCCTATTCGTAACCAGTACCGACAAAGCAATCTTCACTCCACCCGTCTCCCCTCTGTTTGTCTGTGTGTGTACACAACTTGCAACATAACAATATTTAACATGACTTACTCCCATATCAAAGACACAGCGGGCATCAGATATGGCATGAACGTACACCTGGTCAACCTCACACGCGCTGGAAATATGAGACCTGTGGGGAGGACATTAGGAAAAAGGGGAAATTAATGGTCGAACATTGACACCTTCAAAGGAGTTAAAACTGTATCCCGTTTCAGGTTGGACTAAAGCATTTGTTTAACAGAGATCTGAGGTAAAGAGAGCTGTTGTGGTGCTCCTACACATCTGTAGGCTTCTTTAAAGTGCTTTATAACCACACAGTGCATATTTGCAGGCCTCACCTGACCCCAACTACCTGCACACCCAACTCCTTCGCCCTCTCCAGCAGATGCCTGCAGTCCTTGAGGGAACAGCCAAAAGTCATGCTCATCTCATCGTCCTGGCCAGATGCTTCTGTTGAAACCTGTAGCAGCAGCCTGAATTCAATAAAAGGAATGCTGTTATGGGTTTGCTTAGAAAAAAGAAGAAAAACATTTGATAAATTAAATTGGTACACAACTAGAATGAGTTGAGAAGCGTGCACATTAAAATCTCAAAATATCTACAGCTGAGACCAAAATGATTTTGTTATTGGCAATCTCAATATGCCAGAAGATGGGAAACAACATTCTGTATTTCAAGCCAAATCCTGATGAATAGTATCTAATGACTTGTAAAAAAAGAGGACATACTCGCACAAAGCCAATTACTTAATGTTGAAACAGCAACTACTTAAGTCCCATATCATTAGCACGAGGACTAATACCTCAAGCACTTACTTGGCATTGGGGTGGCAGCGAGAAATCTTGCGCAGCTCTGCTTCATTGTCACACACCAGGAGGTCAATGCCATTCTTAGCAGCGTATTTAATCTGTGAGACTTGTTTGCAAAAACCGCTGTAGATGATGTCTTCAGAGGGAATACCGTGGCTCTGGACCAGCTCAAGCTCAGACTGAAATACAAAAGAGACTAAGTTGAAACAGTATTTCCTTAATATACTGCAGGTGACCATTTCATAATACTACATATACACCAAACAATATATAAAAAGGTAGGCACTGAGATACACTGACCCCTTGGTGGTGCCTCTATATCTATTCTACAGATTGTGCAGGCTTCCTGTCGTGCCGCAGACAACGAACTTGTGGCGGACGGCGCAAAATACGTATCCAGACGGGGCTGTTTCGCTGAAGTTCCACATTTTATGCCATATTCTCTTGGGTGCACATTCTGGAGATGTGGCCTCAAGTTGCTTGTCATTGAATGGTAAGCTAACTCTAGCTTACATAGTGTAGCGACCCTGGGTCAGGAAAGCTACGAGACGTTAGATGCTTATAGGGTGTTTATTAAGGGAACATAGAACAGGCTACTGTGGGCCGCAGCCTACGCCAAAACAACAGCAAAACCCCGTGAAAGCCTCAACCAGCTTCACGTCTGCTCCGGGTCATAGACTCTGCCCCGAACGGCTCGACACACACTCACTCACTCACACTCACACACACACACACACACACACACACACACACACACACACACACACACACACACACACAGGACACTTCATCGCGGCCGCGGTTGCCAGATTCACGATAATTATCCTCCGAAAACTTTTTTTTTTTAACATTCGAATATAAATTTTCACATTCGAAATTCTGTTTTTAACAACTATTCGAATATATATTCGAATTTTGATTATTCGTTGACAGCCCTAACACACACACATATATATATATATATATATATATATATATATATATATATATATATATATATATATATATATATATATATATATATATATATACACACACATACACACATATATATGCTCAGTATGCAAGTATGAGAGAGTACCTTGTTGGTACATATGAATCCAGTTCCGAGGGCAGCAAGAACTTCAATAACAGCTGGACTGCTGTTGCATCTGACAGCATAGTAGGGTCGAATTTGGGCCATGTGGGTTCGCCAGCGAACATGCTGCCTCATTAAAACTCCCAGGTCTGCTACAAAGAAGGCATTTTTCTCAGACTGAGGAAAAAAGAAACAAACATGAGGATGAATAAGGTCAAATACACATCACCTGTAATAGACTAGGCAAAACAATAACAGGTGTTCGAGACACTTCTAAGACAGTAAGAAAATCAGGTTGTTGTGCTAAATGTGCATGCCATTGTGGTGAGACCCCTTACCAGAGTTTGTTCGTAAATGTGATTGTCAATCACGTCACAGAGGGCTGTGCCTCCCTCCAGTAGACCAACAGAATACTGTGGTTCATCAGTGATTCCTTTCATCCTCTCAACCGTTTTCTTCGAATCCGACAGGCATAAAGAACGCGGCTAGTCAGAAGTGGTCTCGCTCGCACCTACTCGAGCCCCTGGGGTCCTAGGCTTATGCAACAAACTGTACAAGACAATGAGAAAAGTCAACATAGCGCACAAAGTCTAAGAAGCAGAGCAAATCAATCATATTTGGATCATGCATATGCATTGATGTCGTCCAGTTCGTTTCTAGTTTATTCAGTAGCTGGAACATACACCTTTCTGATGAGATCCCCAATCAAACAAGTCATTTTAAGGGAGCATCCAATCAGAGCACAGAGCAGGCTGCACGTTACAGGACAGCTTTGTGGAAGAGGTCTATTCTTCTAAAGAGCCACTGTGAAAATACAGTCTGGGGCACAGAGTTCATTTACTTTAGCATCAATTACTCCCAACAATCACCATCAATCCCTGAGCGGGTGACCCGTGAACGGTTCTTTTTGATGGCATTAAACAAAGTACAATACAGGCGGCGTTGATGCAACAACTTCACTTTCAATATTGTTGCACAATGCACCGAGAACACAGCAGTCTGGACCGGACCAGTTGTGACATGGCTGTAGCTTTGGGTGGTTAAATAGGGAGACTAACAATGTGGCTAAAAAGCCTAATGTACTGCTGACAACTGTGACAAGGCAGGGGCTATCGCTCAAAATAAGTGCAGTATGTGTGTTACTCCCCAAAACCCTTTTGAAGTCTGATTGGTTGTACGTGAAATATTGTGCAGAAATAATGGGACAGAGTCTGAAAAAACAGGAACGGAACTCCTTGATTTAATTGTGAAGCCTACACCGAGTCCTCTGCGGAAACACAGGTTAAAAAATGTTTGGGAGATAACTCAAGCCTATAATCCCATTACAAATCAACCAAGACTTTATGTAACTTACAAAATGCTCAACTATGTCACTCACAACATTTCCCTTTTGAAAGAAGTGATGACGCATGACGGGTTCATACAGTTATGCTAACCTAAATCCTTATATTCACATTATACTGCAGAAAGAAGAACTACAATGAAAATGTACTCACTATTACTAGCATTAATATCTATAAGCAAATAATGATCTCCTTTATTGCAACTAAATCAGAGCAAGAGAGATGAAAAACTATTGCAGAAAAAAAGAGCCTGGAACACAGAGCCGTGTTATTTTTAATAGAAGTGATAAAAATAGATCTGAAATGCAAAATCTAAAATAACTATTAGCCTGTTTGAGATTTATCTGGGACACGCAGCTTGTTAATACATCTTTTCCTTCTGTCAAGACATTTTGGTGACGCAGTTTTAATACAAAATTAGACGTATTCATGCAAACAGACACATACGCAAATGCAAACATGTTTAAAAAAATATTGCATTTGTTTCTACTATGAAGGTTTTACACACACACACACACATACATATATATACATACACACACACACACACACACACACACACATACATATATACACACACACACATATACATATATATATATATATATAAATTAATTTTTTTCAAAGAGGATGCATTCAAATGTTACACCCATTTCACTCACATGGATGAGTCCTTTGGTGAACCCGTCCACTATCAGCTAGGATCCCAAGGTGGCTCGGCGTTGAAGTCAAATGGTTCTCGGTGTGGAGCTGCCCCTAGATCCTCTGGATAGTTGTTGTACACCTGCAAAAGCAGATGAGGAGAGGGCACATGCAATCACTTCACTGACAGAGAAACAACTCTGACCAGGAGATCACCGACACATGATCCAGTCTACCTCCACAGTTATACAATGTCTGTTCAATCAAATGTGTTAGCTTAAGTGTTGAAGAAACATTGGTAAACTGATGAGCAAGCAAATGTTGAGTGTTAAGAGCCAATGGGTGCAGAGTATAGGAGTTGCGTACGAGTCACACATCGTTTGTTAATGTTTAAAATGCTACACTTAGCTAGTTTGGACTATGGTCCGAAATAAAGTTGACTGAATTGGTGCAATCATGACTAACGCTAGCAGTTTTAAATGAAGTAATTGCTATGTAACAATATGTTCACACTATTGCCCCTGGCATGATTTCTGCCTGTTACTAATTAAAAATGTAATGTTTCAGACCTAACGTTAAAATAAATTGAGCTAACGTTACTTAGTTTGATTTTGTAACGCATCAATTTGCGTCTATTAGCTTGGGTTAGTAACAGTAGTATAATATATAAGCGTTAGTGTCCTAGCTACATACGATATATAATGATCGTTTAAAAAAAGACAGTTGCTCATTTCTTTCAGTGATGATGCCAAAAAGTATTACGTTATCGTTACCCTCTTGTTACCCTATGGCTAGGTTACCCGGTTAATATAACAACATGCTAATTAGCGAGCTAACAACGCGGTTAGCTAGCGTTAGGTGAACGTTACTTACGTTGGCTGAAAACCCAAAAGAGGGGACAGAACGCTTTTTCTTTTTAGGCGGAATTTTTAAAGAGTGGTGGGGTTACTAAAAGAGAAAAGGATAACGGCCATGGACGAGGTGGATTAGGTCAAAGTTATTGTCGTTCAGCGTTATAGCGAACCAAGCTGGTACCGATTATTTGTGACGACAGAGCGGAAGACAGCCGTGGAGGTCGACGTGCGCACCGACAGACAGGAATGTCAAGGAACACTACACCAACATTAACAGCACGATATCCGGTCAGACTATCAAAATAAAGTACATTTTCATACTGTAACGTTTTTTAGTAATGCAAAGCACCAATGCGGAAAAACGGAATTCCCAAATATCTATCAGAAAATAATATTTTTCATGGAACGTTCATTCATCCTAAACACATATGGAAGCCCGTTTCCGCCACAAAAAAAGGGATAATTATGAGATAATAAAGTCGAAATTATGAGCTAACTTTTTATCTCATAATTATGACTTTTTATCTCATCATTTCGACTTTATTATCTCATAATTATGACTTTTTATCTCATAATTTTTATCTCATTATCTCATTAAGTAATTATCTCATTACTTAATGACATATATATATATATATATATATATATATATATATATATATATATATATATATATATATATATATATATATAACGCTACTCCGGTTTAATTCTACATAAGAGTGGGGAAATTTCGCTTTGTAGATGGGCGGAGATTAGAGCTGTCAAAATCACTAAAACAAACAAAAAAAAATCACGACCGTAGTTACTTTTACAACACGATATAAGATATCAAATGGAGCATTTATCAGCAAGGACATAAATTACTACAATAATTAACCCCGACCCTAACTTGCAATAATAATAACATTATTGTTATCATTATAATTATGATCAATAATACAAAATAATTATGTGAATAAGTATACAAATAATGATAAAAGGAATATGAATAACAATAATACAAATAGTAGTAATAAATAATAATAATAATTATTATTATTATTATTAAAACATAATAATTTACAGAAAAGTAGCATTATGCTGTTATATTCATTTTTTCATTTTCCAGAAGTACTTGGCCGACAAGCTATATCTATAATGTGTCAAATTTTCCAAGAATTACCTGTGTTATGTCTTTATTGTATTTCCCATGGCTCAGCAATAAGGACAGAATGCTGTCCAATTAAGCCTGCAGAAACTTCCTTTCTTTCTGAAGCCAAAATCAAGGTGGCAAAGCAGCAGTCGCACGAGTAATGGTTGCATGTATTTTTCCCCAAGTTCAAGCTCTGAATTGATTTCCCTTTCCCTTTGCTTTTGTTGTGGTGACTTTGAGTTGTGCCTGCCTCTGAAAATGCAGAGGCTGGGGCAGTGTTTCTTCCAAGGAGGGACATTTGCATGTCTCCCTCCTCAACACACGAGGAGGAGGAGGTTGGCATGGAAAGCTACTGTTAGCTAAACAGAAAGAAAGTGTTTTTTCTGGTGCGGTGTTGACTCAAACAAATCAATACTGACATCATCTTGATCTAAAATCCCCTATTAAAATGTATATCTGTCAAAATCCACAGTCTAAAGGGTGTAATGCATATTTGCAAAGAATTGAATTAAAAAAATGTTTTTGCAGATATTCTTTTTAATACTGGAAAAAAAAACTATTTTATCAAATCTGTATTAGGTTTGTGTTTGTCTTTGTTCTAATGCTCCACTCATGTATCCTGGAGTCAAAGTCTATTTTCAGCTGTGTCTGTGCAGTTTTGGCCACTTTTTGTTCCCTTAGTTCAGTGGTTTCTAAATTGTTACAAAGTGACGGAGACACACACACACAGTGCAGTTTTTAATGTAACTCAAATCTCACCAAAAGGTGTTTTCTTGGATTACATATCAGAACAACCCATGCCCTCACTTCTAAATTAAGCAAAATGTTTTTTTTCTTCCAGGATTCAATAAATTGTTTCATTTCCATCCATCCAGAAGCCCTTTTCTTCTATTGAGATAATATGTTAATCAATAACAAAGTAAGATCTCCGAAATCTTTACCATCCCGTGTCCTAACGGTACAGTAACAGTGCATGGTGTGCTGTTGTGAATTCACAGAACTGTGAAATTATTCAGTGTATTAGATGAGCCCTGAACACTCCATAAATAAACAAAAGCAGGGTTTGTTTCACTAGTAAAACTTTTGCTTAGGGTCCATTGTAAAGGCCGCAGAGGCATGCCGAATGCAACACAAAAGCTGTTCCGTGTTTTGTGTCTGTTTTGTGCGACACTAAACGAGACCATGTATATATAAGTCTAATCACGCATAGCATCTAAAGTGGCTTCCAGTCAAGCACAATGTTTGATTTCCATTGTTTGGATCATAATGGCCATCGCAGCCACTGGGTATGCGTCAGCCAGACATGTGTACCACCCACTGTGAGGGCAAATACTCCGGTGGTTGCATTGTGCAGCAGGAATTCATATTTGCAAACATTACAAACAGATTACATCAACACACAGACTTAGAAAGACCCAGCATAGACGAACCCTGACGGACCAAAGAGTCTCTAGTCAGAGAGAAATGAACAACATATACTCCACCGATGAAAATATAAAATAATATAGCACCTTCAACAAAATCGATTGTCCTCTTAGTTCCTATGCATAAAAAAATGCATAAAATAATATATATATATATATATTATATCTGTAAATGTACAGTACCTCTGCATATTTGAAAGATAATTTATTCATTACAGGGACTTGCTGGTTAAACCACCATGAACTCGTGTTATGCAACAGACTCTGTTGTGTTGTTAAGTCACTCATCAGGTCGTCTTGCCAAAGAATGTTGCTAAATAAAAGGACCTCCGAACAAACTTTTCCTCACACTGATCTGAATGTTAAGCAGGGAAAACTGGCTGCAGGGATACAACAAATACACAAAAGCCATCTCATTAAAACGATCTGATCCAAGAATGCTAGTAACAATCTTTTTGCTGACAACTACGTAGACATTTCCGAAAAGTCAACGCAATCTTAACTTAAAAAATGTATTGTAAAATGTCTCAATTTGTTGGGGGTTCTACAATATGCCACCTAAAAGGAAGCAGCTATCGCTGGGCTTTCCCAGGACTTGTCATTTTCAACAATAGTATCAAAGTGGTGGGGAGATACAGCAAGATATACCATGATCGTCAAACAATAACCCAATCTATAAAAAAATGTTGGACATTTCACCCCTTGTTTCCTCTCTGCCAAGATAGATTGCAGTATAAGTCATTCTTAATAGGTTCATAACATCACTCTGTGTCAGTTGAGTTCATAATATGTGTGCTGTGAAGGTATATTGTTTCTGAGACAATCCCACTATAATAAAAGTAAATATAGACACTTTATGTTACATTATGCTTTTTAAGATATTCTGCAGTTAAGTCATGTTGGAGAACGCACACACACCGTGTGTGTGTGTGTGCATTGAGATGCGTGGACATGAAGCTGCACAGATATAGTCCAAATACTGCATATCTATCCTGCAATGGATCAACACTCACATGTGCAATTATAGCCATCATGTATGCTACGTGTGTGTATGTGAGCGTGCTTGAATTTCCAGAAACAGTCGGTCACCGTAGTCCAGGTAAACCGAGTACAAAGAGGTTCAAATTGAACAGGTGATGTGCACAGTGAGACAGTGCATACAAAGCACATAGAGATGTCTTCATCCCTGGAGCACACAAGTTGTTTTTGAACTGGAATAAAACACAGGGAGCGTTTTCTAAAACGCTCCCTGTGTTGGGGGAAGATGTGATGTGTGTTCACTCGTACATGAGTAGCTGTGATGGTTTCCAGAGAGCTCTGGTAGTCCATGCAAGGTGACAATGATGCATGATATGTATGTGTGAGGGAATTGCTAGCTTGGAAATAGTGTTTTTTCATTCAATGCTACTTATTGGTAAAACAACACTTTTCTCTCCTATTGAATATGGGGAAGAACACACACCAGAGTCTCAGCAGCAGTCTGCGACCTGCAGACTGATGATTATGGCGTGTGTGTGTGTGTGTGTGTGTGTGTGCGTGTGTGTGTGTGTGTGTGTGTGTGTGTGTGTGAGAGTGTCTGTGTGTGTGTGTGTGTGTGTGTGTGTGTGTGTGTGTGTGTGTGTGTGTGTGTGTGTGTGTCCTTATAACATCCCGGTAGATTGGCCTCTGGCCAGCTATGGGCAAACTTGACCTGCCGTTTGATGTCGAGGGTTGGCTCCAGGCAGACCAACCATTGTGTCCCAAACAATGAACCCCAGACCCACTGAACTATAAACATGTCCCTTTGGGGGGCGTTTTCCTTCAGATTCTGTGCAGGAGACACCCAAAGTCAGGAAACCTGAGCCGGCTTTTCCAAATTTAGCAACTCGAAAGCCTCAAATGCTTGCTGACTTGGCATCCAAGATCACCCCTGTGCTTCTCTTATAAGGTTAAATAATGCACTTGGAATGTGGACTGACACTCAAGTCCGGAGTTCTTATCACGTCTTGTAATTCAGGAAATTTGGTTAAAAGAGTAAAGAGTAAAAATGTTGCCTCACCAAAATAGGTTTTTGAAAAGTTGACTGTGTCATGGAAATGTCTTCCCAATTCCAATAAATAAAGTATTTATTTACGGCAGTTACTGATCTATGTTATTGCATGACATTTGCACGCATCTTCCCTACAGAAGTGTCCTTGAACCACAGAATCAAACTCACTGACAAGAATCAGCATCACAGTCATCAGTGCAGTGACCTGCCCTGCAGTAACTGCTGTCCACCGGCAGAAGTCGCTGCGGAGTCTCTCCAGTGAGCAGAGCGCCTGAGAGGCCTTCCGGTTCCTCTGGCAGATCAGCTGACTCTGATGCTGCTGTCAGGAGACCTCACCAACTGTATTGAATGGCGACTATGAAAATGATCAAGCCATAGACAGCTATATATTTGTTTCACTTCTAACGGCCACATTTGATATTCACAGGTGAGTGAAATTGTTAAACACGAGCATCATCACCTCTGCTGCTGCTGCTGCTGTTGTTGTTGTCGTGAGGAAAGCTAAGTGGCTAACGGGTAGCTAGCTAATCCCTGCTAGATGTTGCTTGACCTTAACCATCTATTTTGTTGGGGTTAGCTTTCTTTAGTTTCTATACAGTGGCGTTATCGTTCAATTGGTTTTAGGGCTCTGTAACGTAAGCTAGCAGTAAAGGATTGATAGTTCGTTTGTGTCGGCAAAACGGACTGTTAGTTAATAGACTTAAACACTGAATGAGCTTCTTCTTGCGAGGGTTAGCATGATTTCATTTGCTAAAGACAGGAGACATGTAAACACACTGAACCTGTACTGTAACCAAATCAGTGCTGTTGATAAAGAGACTAACTCAGGGTTTCTCAGTGATTTATGAACTGCACACGTGAGTCTGAATTCAGTCTTCCTCTCAGTTTTTCCTCGAGCTGCACCAGTGCTGTCAGAACCATGACAGAGTTTTGGTTGATCTCTGCACCGGGAGAGAAGACCTGCCAGCAAACATGGGACACCATGATGGCAGCCACCACGCGGACCAACAACCTCTCCAGCAACCACAAGTTCAACATCCCAGACCTCAAGGTGAGCATGAACACCTCTCTCCCATGCTGAAGTACAGGGGCATTACTTTGTAGTAATGAATCTATGCACTCAAGCGGTATAATGTGCACATACGTTTCTTTCTTGCACAATTCAATTCATAAAGAAGTAATGGTAGGCTAAAACTCACTCACCTGATATATCCACTGTCAAGAATAAGCGGATTGTGTGCACGGGAAGCATTCTTCGCCTGGATCCGTCGCCTGCATGTTGAAGCGGTCGGTTTTGGCAAAGTTTTTGTCCGCAGAGCGACCCGGCTCGTCTAGTTTGGTTCCTCTCTGTGCCGAAGTTGAAGTAACCCCGCTGACCTCGCAGCCTTGTGGGGATGCGATTTTCTCCTGGAACCGCTAGCGACGCATGAGTGGCCCCGGACAAAGAGGCGCCATCATAAGCACACAGGGCCCCCCACTGGATGTCACTGTAGGCGGAATGGACCTCAGATGTCGCTGTTAAAACACAACCCCGCTGACCCCACTTCAAAATGGCGCAAATCTCAGGGCTGACGACTCGCAGATCATAATGTGCTGATGTTTGACTTTTTGTGTTCAAAAACAGGTGGGCACCCTAGATGTCTTGGTTGGGCTGTCGGATGAACTTGCCAAATTAGACTCCTTTGTTGAAAGGTATGCCACCCGCTGTGTTCTGACTTGGAATGAACTTTGCTAATATATAAGGCATTACTGTTTTAGTGCATGATAACAAAAATCTCCTAACCTGCGCACCCCTGACTCTACCATTTCCTAATCCCTTCCCTTCCCTTGTAACAGTGAGGAATTTCACAGAGGCCAGTGGGCCTCGCAGTCTAAACTTGGCAATTTACAGTTGGTTGACACACCATCAGCTCTTTTTTTTTACCGTCGTATATAAATACCCAATGACTTGTGCCCCGAGTGCGCTTCAGTGTAATTTATAGCCTTTTGGAAACACTGACATCCAAAAAACTCACACAGAGCCATTACTGCCTGAGTTCTACTTTGCTTCCTCTGTAGATATTTCCAAGAGTGTGAGAAAGACACGGTTTAACTTTGTCTGACTACAGCCTTTAATCTCGTTCCTTTTATAGAAGTTTCCGTCCACCATATCTGGGAGGAAAAAAAAAGAATACCTAAACTACTGAATTCTTCAAAATTGCGCCCATTAATGCATTTTATTGAAGTTTTGATTGGATTATTTGAATATGTTTTTGTTTGTTGTCCTCTGTCGTTATAAGAACAATACAAATCTTTCAATAGATAGCAAAGAAGCAGATGTACTTTCTTATGAATTTTTTAGGCTGGAGGTGTGACTTGGCTGTCAGTGTCTCCCTGGCTTCACTACTGTAGACACAGTTCTGCTTCTGATGTGCTGCCCAACGGTTAAAAATCCTGAACCTCTGCAAGTCTGCCATATTATAAATTGCCTTGTCAGGAAATTACCTTAACGGGAATATGTGAAAGCTTTTGATGAGTGTGTTTGCGTAGAATTTCGGGGACAAGGTTGTGGTGGCATGTGTGAGCATGTGCAGGGGGAACGTTTGGTTTGCGTTGGCATGCCGTTGTTTTGATGTCTCCCGGTTGTTCACAGTGTGGTGAAGAAGGTTGCTCAGTACATGGCTGACGTGCTGGAAGACAGTCGAGACAAAGTGCAGGAGAACCTGCTGGCGAACGGAGGTACGCTGATGTTTGCAAGTAACACGTGTCAAGATCATTTTAGCACCTAAACAAGCTGTGGGAATGCAAAGTTAACTGGACAATAATGCTAATAACACCTAAGTCACACTGATGTTGTTCTTAAGGTTCTTAACAATCCTTTAAAATTCCTATCGGATCTGAAATCACGATGTAATTAAATTGTAGCTTTATCCGTCTTCTGTCTCAATATAATCTGATAATAAACTGATTATAGCCTGACAGGTCCCTTGTTGTATTGTTTTTCCCCAGTTGATCTCGTCACCTATATCACCAGATTTCAATGGGACATGGCAAAATATCCTATCAAACAGTCACTTAAAAACATCTCTGAAATAATTGCAAAGGTAGGTCTCTGCGTTCTGTGTGTGCATTTGTCAATAGTTGTACAGATATTGCTGTGAATTGTCTATGTGTATGTTTGTAGTCTACTGGGCAGTGGGGTTATATGGGCTCTGAGCAGAGCCCTTAAAGGGAATGTCACTCTGCATTTTATTTTGTCAATCGTAAATCTCATCCACGTTTTTTCATTTTTCCCCAGCAAGTAACCCAGATTGACAATGACCTGAAGGCCAGAGCATCAGCCTACAACAACCTGAAGGGAAACCTGCAGAACTTAGAGAGGAAGAATGCGTGAGTGACCCACATGTACCAATTTGCACATCATCAAATGGCAAACTATATTAACGCAACCATGTTGTTGTAACACTGCCGTGTGCCACCAGGGGGAGCCTGCTGACCAGGAGCCTCGCCGACATCGTCAAGAAGGAAGACTTTGTTCTCGACTCGGAGTACCTCATCACGATGCTAGTAGTTGTACCAAAGTGAGTATTATTTCTCTAGAAGACCTCAGGAGAAAGAGAGATGAGATGCGCTCTTAGTGTCCCTCGTCCTCTTTTCTTTCAGGACGGCGTACGTTGACTGGCAGAAAACATATGAGACACTGGCTGAGATGGTGGTGCCCCGATCCTCAAAGTGAGTGATCTCATCAGTGATTTCATTTGTATTTTTCTTTAAATTTCTTAAATTGAGTATTTATACACCCATTGATTTACAGTTTGTCATAAACATCACAACAGTCGTATAACAAGTACCTGTCTGTTTCCTCCAGTCTGCTATTTGAAGACAATGACAGTGGACTGTTCAGCGTCACCCTATTCCTGAAAGCCATCGACGACTTCAAACACAAAGCCAGAGAGAACAAGTAAGAGTCGTCACACTGAGCTAACGTGCGCTGTCATTGGCAAGAGGTTTGAAACGTGTTCAAAATAAGCCAGACCGCGCAACAAATATAAATAGCTCTGACTAAATATATCCGCTGGACAGGGATCACAGGGTTTATATTTGTAACTTTATACACACAGAAATATTCACGATCAAATGAAGCTGATTTCTTCCCCCGACATCTTGTTTCTAGGTTCACAGTGAGAGACTTCCAGTACAACGAGGAGGAGATGAAGGCAGACAAAGAGGAGATGACACGGCTCTCCACAGATAAGAAGAAGCAGTTTGTAAGTGATGGAACAGGAAATCATTTTCCTAACTGTTACTTACTTTTTTTGTTTTTTGTTTTTTTGCAAATAGTGTTGGTGTACGTAGTTATTGTGTAGCTTTCGCTTGGATATTTGTACACAATGCTTGGCTAAACTTTGCTCATTGATACAGTTCCACACTGTTAAGGTCTCCTTCTGATGTATTCAAGGAACCACACAAGTGGGTTGGCGTGCCGTAGTAACCAATCATTTACAATTCAAAATGTGCGAATGTTTTGTTTTTGCCAAGCATACTTAATGTTTTTCTGAGCAACCGTTGGATTCATTTTTAGTTAATTATGAAGAACGTATTAATGTTATGAACGTTATAATACAAAATAATTCTTGTTGATTGCAAATTCTTTCCTCTCCTGTTTGGGAGAGATTTTAAAACACATCCCAAAAAAAGGTATAACCCTAATCTGCATCTGCTCTCTCCAGGGCCCGCTTGTCCGATGGCTGAAAGTGAACTTCAGTGAAGCCTTCATCGCATGGATTCACATCAAAGCACTGAGGGTGTTTGTGGAATCTGTTTTAAGGTACTGTCATCAGAAATCCAGTCTTAATGTCGCCCATACATTCTGATACATATAACTAATAAACTGGCAGCAGTTCAAAAAACAAATAAAGATATAAAATGATTTATGCATTACTTATTTGTGTAACGTTTTCCTCCAGGTATGGGCTGCCGGTTAACTTTCAGGCCATGCTCCTGCAACCAAGCAAGAAGACGATGAAGAAGCTGAGGGAGGTGCTGAATGAGCTGTACAAACATCTGGACAGCAGTGCAGCAGCTATCATTGACGTGAGTACTTTGGTAATATTGTGTAACGGCTCTCACTACAAGCAACAAGAAAAACGCTGCACATCTCGGAGCAACATAATCATATGACTTAATATCTCCATGATATCTCCATGACTTAAAAGAATCACAAAGATCAAGTATCTTTTACAGAGACTTTTAGTTTTCTAAAATGAATTAATCTGAACATTTAAATACTGTTCTTTGTAGTTATTTTAGATGTATATGGTAATGTAGTGCATTGTAAAATAACTAGTTTCAATATGTGTATCTTAAAGCCACATTACACACTATTTGTCAAGTGACAAATTAAAGTATACTCAAACCATACTTTATGAAAGCTTGATATTTTCAGTTTGACGTCTGACTTTTCATTTACTGAATTTCCTGAATTAGTTAGTAAGAAGATAAAAGTAAGTAGATTGTTTTTTTGTTTTTTTGCAAAAACATACTATGATGATTAGCATGTTGTAGATTCTGTATAGAATTGTTATCAAAGTGGGACGCACCAATTGAGTCTCTACTGCAGAGATCTGAGATGTGACAGGTGCTCCTTCTCATGGCCAGAGCTGGTTACTGCAACAAAAAAGAAGAGACAAATACAGTGGTCTTAACCTCTCTACATGCAATCTATGCTGTGAAGCAGTCGTGTACCAAACAATGTTTTATATTGAGGTGTAAAGCTGCATTAATTGATATTCCAGTCTTTAAATAATATTGTATAAATATGTTTTTTTGTTTGTTATTTACTTATTTATTTCATTAAGTTCTCTTTTAAAGAACACAGATAAACTAAAGTGATACATATGTGAGCAACACAAACATAAAAATATTTTATATGCACACACACACGCACACACACACACACACACACACACACACACACACACATACACACACACACACACACACACACACACACACACACACATCCAAATGTACATACACGTTTATATCAACCCACAATGCACTTGGAGGAAAGGAAATTATTTTCAAATTGGAAGATATGCCCTCAACGTAAGTATATTACTGCTACTATATAAAATCAGGGCTTATAGGTGAAAAAAAATGCCATTTTGTTTGATTTCATTAAAAATATTAATTTGACTTATTAGTTGTGTTAATTTTGTTACTGATAAGAAACTTAACTTAACAAATCCGTTTAGATTTCAAAGTTTGAAGTCGCGTTTTTCCGGAGACATCGTGGGTGGCGTTCATTTCTTTGTTTAGAAAACGGATGCTTACACCCACTGTCTTTTTCTTTCAGGTTGCGATTGACATCCCGGGTCTGAACCTGAGCCAGCAGGAGTATTATCCTTACGTCTACGACAAGATCAACTGCAACCTGTTGGACTTTAAAGTCTAACACTTTCCCAATGTTGTCTCTATGCTGAGTGTTGATGATAAGTTAGCTCTTCCCTTCCCTAAACCTCGGTGTCCGTCTCCCCATCAGCTGCTTGAATGACAACTCTGCATGTTCATTCTTTGTGGTGAAACTGCCCAATGGCACGGTTCTACCACTTTTACAACCAAGGGACAAAAATTAGAAAAAATACTTTTAATTATTGTTTTTGTTTACAGTCTGTTTTTCTTCTTTTTTTGACGTGAAATGGATAAAAAAAATCATGTTAAATGTATATTTACTGCGTCATTCCACATGTGCTGGCTCATATTGATATAGCTACACCCTTACTGTTCAGAGATTTTGTGTTTACATGTTATCACTGTTACCCACGGCAACCAGACCTGCTATGTGTTTATGAGATTGTGCGGTCGCTTTGCGTAACTAGGATGTGATACGAGTGTGCGTGTGTTGTCGTCTCATGTTGTGTATATTTGCCGTCAAATAAGATCTGTATCAGAGTATTGTGTGTAAACCAGTGATTAAATAAATATGATTGATGAATAAATCCTATCAAATCTGTGTCCATTTGTGAAGGGATTCATAAATGACTGAAATTATTGAATTCTGAATATTTTATTTAATCAATATATTAAAAACAATATTTCATTGTATAGATATGTGCAGAGATGGGCAAAAATACATCAAAATGTATTTTGATACAAAATACCCCTCAAATTAATATATTAAAATAAATTACAAAATACTTGTGCCAGAAAATGTAACAAAATACAATACATGTATTTTGTATTTAAAATCTAGGATTTTTTACATTATACATCAAGCTAGTTGACATTTGTCACACTCAGATAAAATATTTACCTTGAATGACAATCCGTTGAACTTAAAGATCTGAAGACTGAACTTGTGAATTGTTTTTTGATTCGTGGAGAAAGTATTTTGAGTATTTTAAATACAAAATTACTCACTCTAAAGTATTTTGTTATAAATTACGTTAGATATTGTATCGGCCCTATCAAATACAAATGACAAAATACTCAAAAGTAATTGACATACGTATTTAAAATACAAGTAATAGAAATACTGCCCATCTCTGGATATGTGAAAGCCTGATATTTGTTCTTTTTTGTGTGAAACTGTTACGCTCCCGGTTTTGGCCGGGATCCCCTCAGAAAAGACTTTTTTTATATTTTAATAGCACTATCCTGGCAAAATGAAACAAGATTAATAAACAAAAACTAAATCAATATGAACACCGTGTGAGCGTCATATGGTGATGTGCGTGTGGGAGCAATGAAAAAGAGACAGGACCCAGCTCGGTGTAAAGAGAGCCTCTGTGAAGCCTCGTGATGACTCCTGATCATCCGGAGAGCCGCAGGCGTCTGAAGGACAGTTCCTCTTTAAGCAGAAATCCTTTGGAATCCAACATGGCTTCAGCAAACGTACTTAGGTTTCAACATGGAGGACCGCTGGAGATTTCAACAGCAGAGGGCACTAAACAGACACTTAAGGTGTCCTTGCATGGTTTATTTGAACACGTTGGAAGCCAAACCCTCTATCAAAGGGTCAAAAGTATGCAAGTACATATGCAAAGTGACCCTGCCTGTGTTATTGTTATGTCGATGATTCATTGTTCATCATGATGAATGAGGTAGAGCCACTTGTAGAGAAGTTTAATTCCCAACAATGCATCATGTTTTACACACTGATCTTGTGTTTTGTGACTCGCGTCTGAAATAGAGTAACAAGCTAAAGCTGTTAAATGAACCTATTCTGTGAAAACATTCCCATTGAAAAGTAGAGTAATAGAAATATATAGTACAATGGAGACACTTGCATGAAGTACATCTTACTTCAAAGTTGTAAATAAGTATATTATGAGAAAGTATACTTCCTTTTTAACCACATGAAGATCAGAGTACGTGCATCTGAACTGCATGTAAGTCTAATGACCTTAAAATGTCATCAAGTCATACAAGAGATCTGCACACAGCAATGACAGCACAAAATAACACAGAACAATGATCTAACAAAGATCTTAGTAAGGCTGTGTCACAACACCACAACAGCCATGTCTGTGAGGCACAGTAGACAATCAAGTTCAAAAGCACAACTCAGAGGCAGGTGGCAGGCAAAGTTCTTTAGTTGTATATTCAGGCAGGGGTCAAAACCAGGAGATCAATCAAACAGGCGAACAAATCCGATAAGGGGCAGGCAAAATCCAAGGTAGGCAAAGACAGGCAAAAACGGGGTCAGAACAGGTAGACAGAAGTACAGGGATACGCTGGAGAGTTTGGCACAATGGACAAGTGAGGGGACCTAAATGGTGAGCTAATGAGGGAACGGGCTGCAGGTGAGATGGGCGGGAGGGCCAGGTGACGGTGATGAGGGGTAATCAGGCGTGAGTGGCAGGATCTGGAATGACAGGAGAGTGGTTAAAACTGACAGACAGGATGAAAACACTTAATATGACGGGGAATCCGTGACAATCTCTCTGAGGTGTTTGCACTCTGCATTATTGAGAGTCAATGCTGGATCGATCAGTGTAGAGGTAACACTCTGATTTTAATGGGGACAAAGTATGTCAATAAAAGGAAACAATACAGAAAAGTTATAGGAACAAATATAGAACATTTTACAAAAAACAAAAGAAAATGTGTATAATATGATGCATGGATCACATTAATGAAGTATCCGAAGAAGAAACAATCACTGGAAACTACTACAAAATAAGAAAATAGATATAATGGACAATAATAAGAAAATACAGACTTATACAGCATACAGCTGTATGCTGGAATCAATACTAATGCCTATTTTTAAAAGGCTCTGCTGCACACAGGTGTTTACAGTTAACCTGATTAGACATCTGCTCAGGTTGAAGACACCACTATGATCTATAATCTACTCTAACCTCCTAATTAGAGGACTAATCAGGCAATTACTTGTGTGGGGTCTTTTGATATCTGATGATTTACAAAAGAGAGAAAGTATGTGAAAGGATGGTGCCAGCGGAACCGCCTCCACATCAACTCTGGAAAAACCAACTCTGGTGGACTTCCGCCGGGGTAAACGCTCTCCTCTGGTAGTGAACATCCAGGGCCTGGACATTGACATTGTGAAATCTTACAAGTACCTGGGTATTCACTTGAACAATAAACTGGACTGGACTGACCACACACACACTTTATAAAAAAGGGACAGAGCAGACTCTTTCTGCTGAGGAGTCTGAGGTCTTTTGGAGTGCATGGAGCTCCTGAAGACCTTCTTTGACTCTGTGGTGGCATCAGCCATCTTCTATGGAGTGGTCTTCTGGAGCAGCAGCATCACGGCGGCTGACAAGAGGAGACTGGACAAACTGGTAAGGAAGGCAGCAGCGTGCTGGGGTGTCCACTGGATACTGTGGCGGTGGGGGGAGACAGGAGGACGATGCTAAGCTATCACCTGGTGGAGGTGGTGGGAGACAGGAGGACGATGCTAAGCTATCACCTGGTGGAGGTAGTGGGAGACAGGAGGATGATGCTAAGCTATCACCTGGTGGAGGTAGTGGGAGACAGGAGGACGATGCTAATCTATCACCTGGTGGAGGTGGTTGGAGACAAGAGGATGATGCTAAGCTATCACCTGGTGGAGGTAGTGGGAGACATTAGGATGATGCTAAGCTCTCATCCCTGATGAACAACACCTCCCACCCCATGCAGGGCACTCTGCAGCTCTGCACAGCTCCTTCATCACAATCACTTGATCACTTGAACTGGTGCAATATAAATACATTTTTATTCTGTCTGTATATATAATACTGCTATTGTGGATTCTTTACTGTTATTACTGTTTTACTGTTTATTTATATTACTTGTTTTTTATTTGTATTTACTATGTGTCACTTTACTGCTGCTGTAATCATTCCCCACTGCGGGACTAATAAAAGATGATCTTTTCTTATCTAAAACACATGAGACAGATAAATAAGAAAAAACACATAATAACACATAAATAAATAAAAAATATTTAAAAAAGACATACTTTATGCAGAGGAAATGATTGATAAAATAAATACATATTAATTGATAGCAAGCAATGAACACGCTGCACAAAACATGTTCGGTTTTGTTACACACATGATACAATCGACAAAGAAAAATTAAAACAAGTATAAAAACACATCCTTAAAAAGCTCTAGATGATTCCAACTGGAGAGATTATATATAGATTGCAGGTGTCCTCCCCTCCCATCCTTCGTGCATTATTTATAACCTGTTACAGTTCTTCCATTTTCTGTCAGTCAGCTGATTAAACACCTGTGTATTTAGGTAGCCCGCTCACCATTACGCATGGCATACATACACCACCTCAGTTGATATTGTAATTTAGTGGTACATTCCCTTATAATGATGTGCACTTTTTATATTTTTTTTACTACTGTCTTTAATGTCCTTTTTATATTTTTTATATTTATCTTGTATATTGTGTGTGAAAAAAGTACGAAGAGCAAGTGAAACCGGAGTCAAATTCCATGTATGTGCAAATTTACATGGCCATTAAAGCTGATTCTGATTCTGATTCTGATTACGTCTGACCACCTATACAATTCTGTGTGTGTGTGTGTGTGTGGGGGGGGGAGAGAGAGAGAGAGAGAGAGAGAGAGAGAGAGAGAGAGAGAGAGAGAGAGATCATGTGATGAAAGAGTGAGCCTGGATGGCTGGGTTGTGTTGTGAGACACACGGCGGAGGCTACGATCACACGTCCCCTCCTCCCACACACACACACACACACACACACACACCGCCTCGTGACCGCGCTGGTGGCACCGAAACCTGAACGAGGTGGAAACATCCGCCACCCGCGCGCTACTGGCCACTGCCCCCGGGGAGCAGGACCAGAAAGCATCCATGCCGCCAGGTTCCCTCTCGCTCATCGGCCTGGACCTGCTCTCGTCTTCGGGCCTCCTCCTCCTGCGCTGCTGAGAGAATGAAAGGATGGCCGAGCGGCGTCGCGGGGACCACGGAGGGCTGACGGACGCTGCCGCGGCGACGTACCGGGATGAGGAGCAGCGGCGCGGCGCAATGAACGCGACAGAGGAGGGTCTCTCCTTGGAAGAGATACTGAGGCTTTACAGCCAGCCCATCAACGAGGAACAGGCATGGGCGGTGTGTTACCAGTGCTGCAGGACGCTTGCGAAGGGGCACCGGAGGAGGGGGAGCTCCTCCGCCGCTGCTGGAGCATCATCCGCGGAGGCTCCGAGGAGGATAATCGGCCCGGGGGATGTCAGGATACAGAAAGACGGGTCCGTGAGGGTGGATCACCGGGGCTGTGAAGGTAACATCTTATATAAGAATGAGTGCGCCTAAAGCTACTCTCAATCTAGGCCAGACCATCACTTGCATTTCAAGTAATGGGTGTTGTGATTAAGACTAAAATACTTATGCAAGATAGCCTGCAAAATCACATAGCCTGCATAATCACATCACTATGTGTATATTCCCTAATGTAATATAATGAAAACACAGAGCAATAATGGTGCTATAAAAAAAACATCCGGCATGTTAAGGCTTTAGATGTTTTCCCTGATCAGGTGCTTTGTAAGTCTCTAATCTGCAGCAGGACAACATCAGCCGGTCATGGGGCCCAGTCACACCTGATCACTGACAAACAAATAGTCCCCGGCTTGCCCTGATATAGTGGTTCTCACAGATCTTCATTATTCCTCCTCTCTGAGGCACGTGTGTGCATCACACAGCTCCATCTCTCATTGAAGGCCTCTCAGCCTGTTTGCAACTTAACATAACAAGCCAATGTGATGTGATTATTGCAAGCTGAAATGTGCATGCATGCGGCCGATGTATAGGGTGTAAACAGAAAGAAGGTGATGGAACCATCCAAGAAAGTGAGAGGAGACAGTGGCAGCATGTAGCGAGCCAAAGGGAAAATCACTGCGATATCGTGGAAAATATCCCTTTAGGTGGTTTGCATGGTGTCTGTGGGCTATGCAGGACATTTATACTGACTTTATCGTGCTTTGTGGTCATCTGTGTCTCACATGGGACACAGTTACAGCGTTTCTGTGGTATTTGTCTAGCTTCCCTCATACAAAGGTATCAACCAGGATTCAAAAACAAAACAGATGACACTGCATGCCGTGTGATGGGCGTGTGTCTGTGTCCGTCTGAACACTGGTACACAGGTCTGGCAATGCTCAGTGCATGCTGTAATCCGATTTGCAGACTGACCAAATGCCTCTCTATCTATCTATCTATCTATCTATCTATCTATCTATCTATCTATCTATCTATCTATCTATCTATCTATCTATCTATCTATCTATCTATCTATCTATCTATCTATCTATCTATCTATCTATCTATCTATCTATCTATCTATCTATCTATCTGTCCGTCCGTAATGGACTACACCTGAGGGATGTGCTCTTACTTCCAGCTGCAATGCACACACACACACACACACACACACACACACACACACACACACACACACACACACACACACACACACACACCATTTTGGCCTTTGATTTGTTAACTGCGCCGCACTTCTGTGAGGATGATGCCAGTTGTGGCCTGTAGGTGTATATATGCTTAGAATGAATGGGCTATTTTTAGGAGCACGGAAGACCATTGAGAGGGGAGTCCAGGCTTTTATTCCTCGGCTGCTCGCATTGTGTCACTTCATGCAATAGATGTGTACAGAATGAACAACGTAACAGAGTTACAACACATTCAATGAATATGACAGAAATTATTCATATAATGAGTAGTAGGCATGGACCACGATTCAGATAACCACGATCCATGAAGTAGAAGGAGGTAGAGAGGAGGGGCATCAGCAGGACCATGGCAGGAGGTAGGAGACAGGAGACAGAACCCAGGAGGCAGGAGGCAGGGCCCAGGAAGCAGGGCCCAAGAGGCCGGCTCCTGGCACAGCCACGATCCATGGAAACCTGTGAGGTGAGAAGGCACAAAGACTCCGGGGAAGAAGTAGAGTTAGAGTGCATTGAAGAGACATGAATTTGTACAGAATGAGAGAAAGAAGAGGAGAGAGGAGCTCAGTGTATCCTAAGATGTCCCCCAGCAGTCTAGGCCTATAGCAGCATATCTAGGGGCTGGACCAGGGCAAACCTGAAGCCCTAACTATAAGCCTGAACAGCCCTAACTATAAACCTGAGTCAGCCCTAACTATAAACCTGAGTCAGCCCTAACTATAGACCTGAACCAGCCCTAACTATAGACCTGAACCAGCCCTAACTATAGACCTGAACCAGCCCTAGCTATAGACCTGAGCCAGCCCTAGACCTGAGCCAGCCATAAACCTGAGTCAGCCCTAACCATAGACCTGAACCAGCCCTAACTATAGACCTGAACCAGCTCTAACTATGAACCTGAGCCAGCCCTAACTATAGACCTGAGCCAGCACTAACTATACACCTGAGCCAGCCCTAACTATAGACCTGAGCCAGCCCTAACTATAAACCTGAAACAGCCCTAACTATAGACCTGAGCCAGCCCTAACTATAGACCTGAACCAGCCCTAACTATAGACCTGAGCTAGCCCTAACTATAGACCTGAGCCATACCTAACTATAGACCTGAGCCATACCTAACTTTTTTTTGTATTGACAGAATAAACATTGCAGAGCAGCACGACAGTGTTCAATAATGTATTTTGATTATCTTGAAACCCCCAATAGATATTGAGAGGGGATGAAGGTAAAATTATAGCGCGTTCAGATGACCTGCTGCCAAAAGGATGCAGATGAACATCTTACCGCTTCCTTCACATTACACACCAAATGTGCAAATTATCAAACACACTTATCATATGGCGAAACGCATTATCTTAGGAAGACTGTATTTTAAACATGTATCCATTACTTTTATCCGACTATTGAAAGTGATCATTCATTAGCTATAATCAAGTCTTCATTTCTTCCCCACAATCCTTCCATGAACCCCATGACGAGTTACAGAAGGTTGGGAATCCCTGCTGTGCACGTCTTCAGTCAAAGTCATTCTGGGAGTATTTTGATCAGTGCATTGCAACCACACTCACCACTTTGCAGGGTGATTTGCTGGTCTAGTTGCCACTTATCGGTGTTGTTCAGCACAGGCTCTCTCTCTCTCTCTCTCTCTCTCTCTCTCTCTCGCTCTCTCTGTCTATCTCTGTCTCTCCCAGATTATTTTTCATTGAAGGGCTTACTTAAACAACAGAATGCTCCGTATACTTTTCATTTGTCAAGTATTTCATTCTCACAAGAGCATACAAAACCATGTGGTTATTTCATATAGACCATTTATTTAGTGAATTACCAGAAAACATGCTGTATTGTGATATATATTGTCATCATGATATATATTGTTATCATGATATATATCGTCATCAAGATGTATATTGTTATCATGATATATATCATTATCATGATATATGTCGTTATCTATATATTGTCATCATGATGTATATTGTCATCATGATATATATTGTTATCATGATATACAGTATGTCGTTATCTATATATTGTCATCATGATATATATCGTTATCATGATATATATTGTCATCATGATATATAGTGTTATCATGATATATATCGTTATCATGATATATATTGTCTTTGAAGACTTTGGCAACATTGCTCAGCGTGTACGTTCGCCGAGTGTTCTTTTATTCCGCGGGTCGTCTGTGGCACTTGACACTTTTATCACATCATGAAAGCCGGACACTTTTTATAACAACTATTTGTATAATCCTGCCTCAGTCGTTATACCTGTCAAGAAAGCACATTGGTTCACCTGCTCCCCCTGTTGTGCAGTGCTCACATCACACTGTTCACTCTTCTTCCCCCGACATACAGCCGTGTGGTATTTAAACCTTCTGATGCCGATGTTGAGGGCTTCGACATGACGCCATAGCTGTTGTGATGTTGTGTTTTTTTCTGTGCGTCACCAGACAAAACGGCCAATTTGTTTCGAGGATCATCTGTCAGCAGGCTGTTTGTTCATGAAGTAAAAGCTGGGCAGATGTAGCCCGGGGGAGCATTTAAGTGGGTCTTCTTTTTGAAGGGATTACATTCATGCAATGTGGCTCGTTGGGAGGAGTCTTGTCATCATCGGTCACATGCTATATGAACCACTGCGGTGATTAGAAATGAAGCGGAGCTTTTATTAAAACTGGTCTAGTTTGAGTAATGAGAGCACAGAGCACTTTTGCAGAGTTAGTTTAATGAGGAAGGGAATGTTAAATCACTGATAAGTAAGCTATTTAAACTTCCTTTAAACCTGCACCAAGAACATGATCCATTTAGAGGATAAGGCAGCGAAGTTCTATATTATTCTTTTAATTAATTTCATGAACCAAAACCAGCTATGACTTGATCCTAATGACAATTCCATTCTTGTCAGAAAACTATTAACAGAATACACCACTGGGTGCCGTGTTCCTTCACCGCCATTCGACTTCACCTTGCACGACTGCTGGATTCTCGTGGTAACACAGAGATCACGTGCGAAACATCTCCTAAACATCTCCTAAAGAGGCTAGCGCTTCTTATATACAGTCTTTTGGCGAGTGTAGCTGCTGAATAGCATGAGTTATATGAACTGAAGAGTATTTCTTCATGGAAAGAAGAGCAGAGAACGGCACCCAAGGCTTATATCGATTGAAAAGATTTTTTAACTGGCATCGGCAAAGGTTTAATTGACAGATGGTTTCTCCAGTCACCTGCCAAGGTATATTTTTTGACAGTGCCTTCCCTTTTTTCCAAACAGTTTCCAATGGCGGCCTCTCAGATGGAACAAACCACCTGGTTAATGTTCACCTTCCTGCTTTCTGGATACACTACATGTGTATTAATCCTCAGCTCAAAATAGTCCCCAACAAATGCTCAGTTTCCTCCTGTTTGAGGAACATTTACTAAACACTACAGTGTCCAACTGTTTTAGGAAATAGCAAGCCATTCTTTTAAAAATGCAACAATGTGTTTGTGAACAGCCCTTAAAGATTAAAACTTTCGGTGGGAATGAACAGACTTGGGCCTGAGTGCTACAGACGATGTACAATAGCTTGGTAGCATTGAAGCAGATTGTGGGTATATAATATGTGGGCATATAATATGACTATGCCTCAAAGCTACACTATGACCTTGCGAGTTTAATGTTAGCATTTGTAGACATGCTTTGTTCCTGATTAGGCTTGAGAGTTTCCATCAGTGACAAAAAAAACTATTGATACAGCTGCTCCCTATGCGTGCTTTAGCAGCTGTATAGATTGATGAGTAAATGAAAATGACGGCCCAGTGATTGCAGTGGATCCTGAGACAATCTAGATTTCACATGATTTTCAGATGATATTCAGACATGGAATCAAAAGAAACACAGCCTTTTGACACAAACAGCTAAGATCATCATCACATGCGCTTAATGTCTGTCAGTCATACTTTTTCTCTCACAGCTATGTTACCACGCGTGTGTGTTCGTGTGTGTTTAAGCTGCTTTGTGCTTCGGCTTACATCTGCTTCTTATTACCAACATTGTTTTCTTGTTTCCCTGCAGGTAAATACAGCCCTTGCACAAAAACAGAGGTGAGTAACTCCACTGAAGTTCTGTTGTACTTCCTCTATTTTGCTATTGCATGTTTACAGAGGCTTAAACAATTTTATGTGGACATTATTTACTTGTGTATAGTGTCAAAGTATCCACAAAGTATCACCACAAAGTATATGGTGAGCTAAGGAGGACATTATAACTTGGGCACATTATATATAGAATAACCATGACCTTTTACTTTGTTGCTGCATGGTAAAAATATAAAAAATATAAATTTCTAAGATTTATTTTTTGTTTAGTTTGAGTGTAACTAGTTGTGTTTTGGTTGATTACCTCACACTCCTCCCAGAGTGCAGGCAGGGAAACTCCAGCATTTCTGGAAAAGAACCAGTCAGTCAATTAACTAGACATTCATGGAGGGCGATATATGGTTGTACAGGGAGAGATAATGGCAGGTTTAAGCACAATAGAAGTATTTTCCACTTTTTAAATATTGACCTCCCACAGTTGGTTACAGTTACAGTCAAAGAGGGCAGCCAGCCAAAACAACAGAGATGGCCTATTAGAGAGGACACTCTGCAGGATTACTTCAAGTGCAACCGATGTCAGATAGTGCTATGTTTGAAACTGTCATAAGCCATGGATGGGTGTGTGGTGTGTTGATCCTCATGCCTGCAATGCAGAGGCTGTGGGCCCCCTTCTGCTAAATACAAAACAAGTTGATGTTGTAAAACAATGAGCAGAAGATAATGCCTTAAAGAAATGGTTCCACATTTTGGGAAATGTTGCTCTCTGGCCGAGAGTTAGGTGAAAAGATCGAGTCTGCAAGTGTAGAGCCGAAACCATGACGCAATTAGCCTAGCTTAGCTTAAAGACTGGAAACAGGGGGAAACAGCTAGCTGAGCTTTTCCCAAAGTTCAAAGATACACCCATACTTTTGGGCTTAAAATAATCAAAACAATTTACCCCATCATGAAACGGGGAAATTAGCGAAAGCCGGGCTCTGCCTTCACCCAGCGTGTGTCTTCTTCACCCGGTCATTTTTTCCACCTGCCCCAGAGCTCCCAGCGGACTGGTAGGAAATGTCACCCAGCAAGGCCTCCTGTTTGATGGCAGTTCTGGGAGCAGTTCCGGACCTAATTAAATGGCCCTTTCCTCCCTATTAACTAATTGTTCTGATGATAGCTTATGAGAATGGGTCTTATAACTCTGCTTTTCGCGTTTTAAGAATATTTTGCCAGGTGTATTAGAATAGATAAAAATAATTTTAGTCCGCAGGGTATGGTCTTGTATGAGTGTCAATGAAGAGGTGTTTGATGACTTCAAAGCTGGGTTTTGGTCTGGCCAGTATTGTGTGTGTGTGTTGTTGCACGCTGACGAAGCATCTCTTCCCACTTCGTTAGAGACAGAGCGCAGCAGTTTTCAGGGGGCTGTGGAGTTGGATTGCTGTGTTCTGTGATAACAGATGGACAGCAACTAACTCAAGCGCACACGCACACATGCACACTCACACACTTGTGTATGGTTTAACTCAGTAGCAGCAGAGAATGTGAAACTGTATAGTCAAATCTCTGCTAAGCAGCTTTGCACAATAAATGAGTTCTCACAATGCAGTGTGCTGTGCACTGGCTGACAAAACCACCAGGGAGTTGTTGGAGACGTGACGCTCGACAGAGGTATTCTGCTATTGCATGGAGTGTGGAATTAGCCCAAAGCTGGATGAGAAGGAACATATGTGTAGCCGTGGTGGACGCACATTATCTGAACAGCTTAAAAAAATTGTGTGAACTCCAGCAAATAATGTGGCTGCGGATGTTAGATGAGCCCGCTGTCTTCAGAGCCGGTGAACCGAGCTCCTGACAAGGCTCTGTGTTCAGAACTCACGATTGCTAAGTCCACCGGAAACGGATGTTGGATGTGATTGTTAGCAATTTTTCAATGAAATGTGACAATTATGCTCTTTAGCTACACATTTCCACCTTTTTATATGGTGTTGTTTGCAAATTAATTTGTAGTAGAGAGACCCTCCTGGTCCCGTGATGCAGTATAACCCATACATTTGTGGATTATCACATCCCCCGCTGTCAAAGTTTAACTGTGCATGCTCCATGCCTTCTTAATGTCTGAGCTTTGAAGTCTATGAAGGGATTAGAGTTTAACGTCAAAATTCGACGTTTCGCGTAAACAGAAAATGTGATCAGGAGTTATGAAAGTGTTTGGCTGGAATAGTATTTGCTTTTATGCGAAAAAACAAACAAACAACAAAGGTTTAGAAAATGCATATGTGGTTCTGTTCTGTGTGTGAAGTCATGCGGGTTCCACATACCAGACAAACCAAAGGAACCATGCTCAGTCACATGACAATCAGAAGTCATGGTATCAGGTGGGAGAGTCTGAGAAAGGAATCTCCTCAGCACTTGTTTGTGTGTGAGAGGCAGTAACCCACACTTAACACCAATGTCATCCATTATTAGGTGGACAGATAGTTGTTTCCTTTAATCCTATTACAGCAGTACGCTCGTTAGATGAGGAGTTGTGTATTCTTCATTCTTTTGTGTGGTTCTGGAGGAACATCTGATCTGATTTCATCAGATATGTCCAATCTGGAGGATGGCCTTTGGATGGATTTGATGGAACACATCATATTCCTCTTTATCCAAAAGAAAGAACATTTCTTTAACGCTTTTTCTTAGTGTAAGAGAATTAAAAGCCCACATTTTCCCAGGCAAACTTTGCAAATACCAAAGTATTTTTTGCCGTGGTACTAGTCACGGTAGTGCAGTGGTTAGCACTGGCGCCTCATAGGAAGAAGATTCTGGGTCTGAAATGTGATTGACTGGCCTCCTGCCCGGGGTGTACCCCGCCTCTCGCCCAATGTCAGCTGGGATCGGCTCCAACTCCCCGCAACCCTGTGAAGGACAAGCTGTTACAGATAATTGATGGATGGATCGCTCCTGCTGTGCTCTTCCATAAGCCTGTTTGTGCCATCCCATCTTTGCCATGATACATACTTACAACATGCTCAAATATCACCAATCCTTACGACTTTGGTGATCCCCTTAACTTTTCCGCTAGTGCCACCAGTATGTCAAGGTTTTAATTTATCCAATGAAATATCTCAACATTAACAACATTTATCGGCACAAAATGTCAACGATACTCAAACATACAGCTACATGAAAGTTGACCTTAATTAATTTATGCAGTCTATTTCGTCAATTTTTGTGTGTAAAATTCTACTTTCACCACCATGACCTAATTCCTGTGGACCCACTAAGTAAATATACATGTTTTGAAATCCCCACATTGTTTCTACAATCCCTTAATTCTGACCAGTGTTTGCTGATTCTGGTAATCCTCTGCTGGTTGGCTAACAGTGACTGATGGAAGGCTTTTGCATACGAGGGAGCAGACCTCATAGATCTCAGTTAGCATTTAATTAGCACAATTGGCACCGGTGTTTATCACACAAAGCTACATAACTAAAACTAATGAGATTCAAAGCCTCTTAACACTGGTGTCTTTATCTGACTCCACTAAACATGCATAGCAGACCATGACATCTCATTGCCAGACGCATAGAGAACCAGCCTTTTGGTCACATGTGATCCTCCCTCACCCAACAATTTGATAATAGATTCATCCTCTATGTCTTTTCGCAAGAAAGAATTCTTCTGAAAAATTGCTTCTTAAAAAAATTGACGATTTGACACAATTTCCTGTTCGATATCACTTTTCATGTTTAGGTTTTTCAAATGTTGGTTGGACCAAAATAAATTACAATCTAGGGAACATCAACACTTTGGGAAATTTTGAACTTTCCAGCTCTTTTGCCAAGGAGTTAGATGAGGAGATGGACACCACTCAAAATTAAGCCTGTCATCACCACGAGGTTGCCATACAACCAGCAGACACTCCCAGCCAGGAAATAGGCTGGCACACAGCATGTAAATCAATGTAATCAATTAGCTTTGATGTACTGTTATACTGGACTTCTCACTGTATGAAACTGTATAAACAGTGAATGCATGGCAGCAAACACCTGGCCATATTAACCCAGAGAGTCCTTTTGTTGTCAAATCAAATCGTGATGGTGTTCAGTCCTCATATCTGAGTACTACAGTTGCTTTTGAGAGCTGTAATGAAACTCGAATGGATCAGACACCTGAACATAACACCCATTTAGAATTACTTTGATGAGTTATGCAAACCTGCATTGTCCTCTCAGGGATACTAGACTAGGTGGATGGTAGATGGATATTGACTGTATAGGTTGAGGAGAGGGGCCCTGAATGGGATATAGTACTGTCTTTGTGAGGGAGAATTTGAAGCCAGCAGGCGGATAACTAAGGAAAATAACTACACATGTGAGAGAATCATCATGGCCGATGCTTTGGGGACAATGTAAAAAGCTTTACTCGTGCGTCACAATGGTTTTTATTTTGGCCCAGCTTGCCTCCTCTCCGTGACAGGAATGCTGAAATTAAAGCCAAGCTGTTTGATGTTGTTCTTGCATGCAACGATGGCCACTGCTGCACTTTGCAGCACCGGCAAATCTCCTTTGGTTGACACCTTCATCCTCTCCACACTTTTTCTCTTTCTCTTTTCCTTCTTCTTTGTCTTTTTTTCTTCTCTCCACCTCTTCCTCTCCCTTTATTCTGCTCGGTCGCCTGGAAGCCTGGGAACCAGTCAGGCAGATGTCTGAGTGGAATGGAAACGCTGTTGGCTACAGGCTGCCTTCACAGTCACGGGGAAAGTTATTATTTCCTGCAATCATAGACATAGTTTGCGGCAAAAGGCTTTCAATGGAAAAAAAGGTGTGCACAATCGCAATACTTCTTTGTTTGGCACCCTATGTTTAACAGGGCAGTTGATAACTAAAGGGATAATGGGATGGGACAGATTAGCTGTTAGCGAGCTAATGTTAGCTAGCCTTTGGTTAGCAAGCTAATGTAATTAGCTAAGGCACTTGCAAACATAATACTGCATAGCTTTCTGATTTATCCAAATTCTACGATAAGACGTTCAGAAGTTGAAAAATATTAAGCTAAATTTACAGAAATATAGTTAGCCTAAAACTGACTTTGGACAAAATGCTTTCTGCACACGTCACGTTAGGACTACCGGTACTTAGTGTCAGGATTCCGCAGTTTTCCTATTCTTATAGCTGATGCCACACTTTTGTATTCTTAATGGCATTTTTTTTACGGTTCGGCAGCTTATTAAAACATATTTATTTATGCTGGTCTGTTAATGTTGCAGCTTTTAGGCATGTTTCTGTTGTATTCTGGCAGATGACAGTGACCTGCACACAATGCAAAGTCAATGGAGGGCCATGCATTGTTTTCCCTAATGGTGTTAATTGCACTGTGGTGATGTCAATTAGCGCCGTAGTAGCACTTTAGTAGCACTTAAATAGCACTTACTGATAGCACTTTGTAGTTTAACTTTGTTGAAGAAATTGTACTTTCTTGATTCTTGTTGTTCTGAGTTTGTACTCATGGTTGAATGCACTTATTGTAAGTCGCTTTGGATAAAAGTGTCAGCTAAATACAATACATTATGTCCACATCCAAAGTATGTTCTCCACTTGTGAACACCAATGAATATGTGTAGACACATGGCATACAGCCAGGAGCCTTACTATCCACATAGTTAACACATAAAACCATTAGCTGCTTGGCAGGGCAGTTTGTTCCATATCTGGCACATTTGCAGCTGTCTGCTGAAGAGGATTTCTCAATTACTGCCCATGGTTGCAGTAGGCTCCTGGAAGAGTATACACTTGCATGTGCATGTGTGTGCCTGCATGGTGTCATATCAGTGAGTGCTGATCCAGATGGAGCTTTGACAAAAAGGTGGCATTCAGCTCCTCCCCTTGAGGAAACCCAGCTCTTACGAGGGCGAGGAGGACAGATTTATTGTATGAGTCCTCCCTCCGTGGTTGTCCATTGGTCTTCATGTCTGCACACACACACACACACGCACACACACACACTCTTTATGATTCTGTGTCTTACTGCTCTCCGACCTCTCTGAGTCGCATCATCTCATTCACTTCTTCTTTATCTTTTTTATGAATGAAATAAATTTTCAATAAATTTTTCAATACATTTTTCAATACATTTTTCAATAAATTTTTCTTTTTTATCTTCTTTATCTTTTTTATCTTTTTTTTTTTTACCTTCTTTATGGCTTTGTTTTGTTTTGTACTGTTTTGTCTCTGTCAAGCGTCTTTGAGCATCTGGAAAAGCGCTATATAAATTAAATGTATTATTATTATTATTATTATTATTATTATTATTATTTATCCTGTCTCTGATGCATTTCTGTCTCTGATCCTTGTCGTTCTCCCTCCTTCCTGCTTCCCAGTTCCCCCTTTCTCTCAGTTTCTTTTCTCTCAGTGTTTTATATCTCAGTTCTTTCTCAGTGCTCAGGGCTGCAGAATAATCCCAAGTGGATTTCCAACTCTTGTCTTTTGTCTTGGCTTTGGCATTGCTGCCTTTATTCACCATGACTCTCTAATTCCAGGGCCGATTGAAGGCTAGAACTGAGAATAGCATTTTACCAACAAGCACCAACCTCTAGAATATCATATAATGTATTTAAAAATGTTGGGGATATTTTCTACAAATCATATATATTTGACCTTATTTGTAGTCTGTCCCCCAGCAGAAAAAAAGTATTGTTTCCACCGTTTTAATACAGTTAAAACATTAGGTTGTATGACAGTAAAACAAAACTTCATTGGACACCAAACTCACATTTTCAATTTCCTGGAATCCATGATTGCTTTAGGCCTGTATCCTGGGTTTGACCGAAAAGATGTGATAACATGAAATGCTGTTGCTCAACTGACTCCTTGGTCCTGGAAGTAAAAACAATAGCATGATTTCAGAAAGCTGGGCTCACTCTGCAATAATGCATTGCATTTAGATGCACATTCCTGAGGGGAGTTACGGCAAAAATGCTGTAAACTTAAAATGAAAGAGTTTCTGCCTACACAAAGGGTTTTGTTGGAAATGGGCATACTTGTAGCATCCCCGGCTGAATTATAGTCTGGAGTCTTTAACTGATGGTTCGTAATTTTATTGAACTCACCGTAAGAACTATAAAGAAAAACGGAAATAGCAGTTGATTAGCTTAAGCTCTGACACAAACAAAAAAAACGTAACAATCTAAAACAATATTTTCTCAAAAATGAACTTGAACAGGTACAAACCTTATGCCCATATCAGCCAGGTGCTAAACTAACAGATCCGTAACCTTTTTTATCACTTTTCCGTTGTTATGACAACTTTTCATTTCCCTTCCGTTTCTTACTTAACTTCCGGTTTTTGTTCCTTCAAAATAAGAGCGCAACCGGAAATGCACTGACTGCAGTAACAAAACGGACTAAAATAAAAGACAAACAAAAGGAACAAACTATTAAAATACCTTACAATCTCAGAGGTCCTTTACACTCCCACCAAATCACGAGTGGTTTTAAGAATAACATAGAATACAAAGCACGAATGATTTCTGAACTCAAAATGACCATAACTATAAAGGCTCAGTAAATACAAAATGTAACTTCGGCAAATGTCCACATTTTGGAGCTCTTCATACAGTAAAGGATATGGTTGTGAAGTTAAACAGTCTCTAGGAGTAGAATCAGCTTCTGAACAGGACGTTCAACGATGGATGGCTTCCCAGAACGCTGTCCATCCTTTCCCAATTTCTGATCTCCGAAACAAATCTTTACTCTTCTCACTAGTCCATCTCTATCAGTCATTGTCTCTACAACTTTGGACAATCTCCACTCATTCCGTGGTCGATCATCTCCTTTCTCCATGACGATGTCGCCGACCTTCAGGTTCCTTTTTGGGGTATGCCAGCGTTGTCTGGTGGCAATATTGGAGAGATACTCTTTTCTCACGTCCATCGTCTTGTCCTCCGTCTTAGTCCTCTGCTTCTCCTCTCCTCTTTTAGTGCCTCCTCTCCGCTTCACCGCCATTGTTGTTTCCTTATCTTTCAACTTCTTCATCGTCGCCTCCTTTTCCTTCTTCTTCATCATCACAACCACATCCTTCACCTTCATCATCATCTTCGCCTCCTCCTTCTCCATCGTTCTTTTCCTTCCCTCGCTCTCTGACCTCGTCTCTCTCCTCATCCTCTCCTCCTTCTTTCCTCCGCTGCCACCTTGTTCTGTTTTCTTCTCTTCCTCCTTCTCTGTTCTTCTCGTCTCTCTCCTTGTCCTCTCCTCCTTTCCTTCGCTACCACCTTGTTCTGTTTTCTTCTCATTGTTCAGGAGCTTTCTCTTAAGATGACTGAGCCGGACAGTGGCTGGATGCTTATTGTCAGGGAGATGTGTTCTCTCTCTGAAGGGAAGTGGCATTTCATAGTGGCCACGACTATTCATTTGAATACTTTCCTTTAACATGCCCAGAAAGCGTATGTCATCCTGAGACACCATTTTGCCGTCTTTACTGACATCCTTAAAGTCATACTCAAGAACCTTGATGGCATTTGATGGAGTCACTGGAGGAAGTTCTTTGACAGCAACTCTGTGACACATGTTGGTGATGTTTAGTGAGTCATCGTGAGGTGATGAACAACCTACAATACTCCATCCAAGATCCGTGCGAACTGCATAGGGTTCGTTGTCCCCTCCTAAGATTACCTGCCGTGGTGCCAGTGCCCTTGAGCAATTGTAGCCTATTAAAAGACCAACTTCACACTCTAACTGTGGTGGAATTTCATTTGCTAGTGCGCAGAGATGAGTCCACTGTCTTGCCGTTTCACAGGTAGGAATGTGTGTGTAATTCACTGGTATGCAATCTTTGGTATAGGAAGGAGGTAGATCAATGAGGGTTGAAGAATTGTAACCTCGTACTCTGAGACCTGAGACCCTCTCACTTTGCATTAATGTATCCTTTTCAATCATGGTGGTTAGCTTCAGTTTTACAGGATGTGCCTTTGTTCCTAGGCTACGGCTAACTTCTTGATCAATGAAAACTGTGTCACTTTGAGTGTCAAGCAGGGCATAGACAAGTTTTTCTATACCTGGGTTGCTGATAGAAGAAACCCACACTGGCACGATCATGGAGGAGCTGATAGATGGCTCCTCAGTCTCCACATTGAGTGACAGTGTGGTGGCTGCTCCCTCTGTTATGACTTTACTGTGGTTGTTGTCATGCAGACAAGTTGGGTGTCTTCCTTTACAGGTGTCACATGAGTGTCGGTGATGGCATTCTTTGACACCATGGCCTGGCTTTAAGCAACCATAGCATAGTCTGCTGTCCTTCACATATTTTCTTCTTTCATCCAGAGACTTCCTTTTAAACTCAGGGCAATAGTGCAGGCCATGTTTGCTGTCTTGACAGAACGTGCAGGGGGGCCTTAAGCCTGTCTTTGGCTGCATGTGATTCTCAGTCTCTGTATGGAAAACACTGGATTCGGTGTTCCATTCTTTGAGATGGCGTTTCTCTGTTGGTGACTCCGATGAGTGTAGTGCTTGAAAGGAGGTTATTGGATTACAGGCGATCTCTGCTTCCATTTCCATGAAAGTGACAAAGTCCTTGAAGTTTGGAAATTCCTGCGTGTCTCTCAAAACTCGAGTAGCCTGGCGGTTCCACCGTGATGCTGCCCAGTCAGGTAACTTATGGACCAGCTTCTGATTCTCTTCACAGTCATTCAGAATGCTAAGACCTTTAACATGAGGCATGGCTTCCTGACAGGCATGTAGAAAATCAGCAAATGTTCTGAATCCTTCTGCATCCTTAGACTGGATCTTTGGCCAGCTTGCCAGTTTTTCTCTGAATGCTCTCTGTATAACAAACGGCTGACCATACCTGTGGTTGAGACGGTTCCATGCATCTTTATAGGCCTCATCATCATTTCTGTATAGTGTGCCATCAAGTGTCTTTCTGGCTGGACCTCCTACATACTTTCTCAAGTAATGCAGTTTTTCAGCAAACGAGATGTTCTTTCTGTCTATGAGTGATATGAATGAGGCCTTCCACTCAATGAACTGGATCGGGTTGCCGACAAACAGAGATGGCTCTGGCACTGGAAGGCGATTCATAGCTATGCTATCTTGAACTGCTTGGGCAAGAGCACACACATCAGACTGTGTAGGATTTGCTGGAATTCTTGCTGATTGGTGGATGAGAGCTGAAGACACAGGTTGTGGTGGAGAAACATTTTCTTGTCCTCTTGCGTTAAAATCAGCAGAGCACACACTGCCCTCCTGCTTTACTTCTTGATTATAGATTGATAATCTGGCTCGAGCAGTCCTGACATTCTTCTCTGCCTTCAGTCTCTCTAGCTCATGTTTGTGGTCTTCAAGATCTCTTTTCTGCTGTTCCTCTAGTAGTTGAATCCTTGCTCGTTGTTTTTCCTCCTCCAGAAACATTGTATACTCTGCTTCCTTTGCTGCTAGCTCTGCCGCAGCTTCTGCTCTGCTAGCAGCTAGGATGGTGTCCACTGAGTGTCGACTTGAAGGGGAGACTGTTGATCCATATACTGACTGTGCATAGTCTCTATTTAGCAGCTCTCGAAGACGTTGTTTTACTTCTTCAGTGTCAAAATCACCATCTATGTATGCCATTCTTTCATAAGCGATTTTAATAATGTCCTTTGTCACTGCCTCACAGGCATCAACACGACGTCTTGTCTCACTAGATGGGGTGATGTGATCTCTAATTTGCACATATAGATCTGTAACATTGTCCTTTTCTTTCTCTAATATGTCTATCAGAGCAGCAATTTGACTCTCTGGAATGTCTGACTTTAGCTGCTCTCTGGCTTCACGTACCTGAATCTTCCATTGTTCATAAAAGTGAATGAACCTTTTCTCCCTTTTGTGAGCCTCCTCTTTCTGCAATGTAAGCATTTTCTCCGTGGGATTCCGTTGGCGACCAGATCTGCGAAGTTCCTCCTCTTCGCTAGCCTGACAGGCATCCGTTAGCTGGTCTGAGTCTTTACAGTTTGATGCAGATGATTCCATTATGTCTCACAAACTTCGACCATTCCATCAAATCCTTCTGCAGTCATCAGGAAAAGTTCTTACTGTAGCATCCCCGGCTGAATTATAGTCTGGAGTCTTTAACTGATGGTTCGTAATTTTATTGAACTCACCGTAAGAACTATAAAGAAAAACGGAAATAGCAGTTGATTAGCTTAAGCTCTGACACAAACAAAAAAAACGTAACAATCTAAAACAATATTTTCTCAAAAATGAACTTGAACAGGTACAAACCTTATGCCCATATCAGCCAGGTGCTAAACTAACAGATCCGTAACCTTTTTTATCACTTTTCCGTTGTTATGACAACTTTTCATTTCCCTTCCGTTTCTTACTTAACTTCCGGTTTTTGTTCCTTCAAAATAAGAGCGCAACCGGAAATGCACTGACTGCAGTAACAAAACGGACTAAAATAAAAGACAAACAAAAGGAACAAACTATTAAAATACCTTACAATCTCAGAGGTCCTTTACAATACTAAGATACTCTTCATACTATAAGTATGACATACAATTGAGCATTTAGGTTGTCCAACTGCATAGAATGTGGATTTTGTTTAACCAAGAAATGCCTGAACGTATTTTAGATTAGTGAGCTAATTGGACATACTCTGCCCCAAAATGTAAATTAATTACCGTGAGATGAAATGATTACAAATGATGGTGGTGAGGAGAGGAATAGCTTGGGAGCTCACATCCTTTACATTTTGTCACTGAAATAAGTTCATAATAGCCATCTTTCGAGCCAACAAGCTTGAATGTTCAATGCTAAAAAACGCTATCATTCAAGTCCTGTCGTCCTCAAAGTCGAGGAGGAAACGCAGACAGTGGATTCCTTCATCCTTTTAAAAGACGGACCGCATTCACATGAGGACATGTGTGATGATACTGTTTTCCTTCATGCGTCAGTTAATCACAAGATCTACTATCAGTAATCTGCTCCCAGCGTCGGCCCGCCAAAAGGCCAGTGAGCGTTAGTGTGTTTGCGTGCATCTAGAATGGTCTCTTGTTAAAAGGTTGAGTCATGAGGTCACGGTATTACAGCTATTCCGCTCAGGCTCGGCACACAAAAGAGGATCATATTGCATAACAAAGACCGAAATCCATATTTGTTTTCGTGATGTGGCAGATAAACAACAGAAAAACGCACAAAACAAAACAAATGATGCATCCGTTTCACTTCATACATCCAGTTTTGTCATCAGACACCAGTTATTTTACTTGAAATATGTACAACCTATGTGCATTGTATGTTATTGAAATAGTTGTACAATATTCATAGATAAAAGAACAAGCATTCATATAGTTATCGACAGATCAAAATTGCATCTACATAAATTTGTATATATGTGTGAAGCTGCTTCATGGTCGTCTCCCGTGCTCTTGCAGGTGATTGAGTCCCTGGGCATCATGATCTACAAGGCTCTGGATTACGGGCTGAAGGAGAACGAGGAGAGGGAGCTCAGCCCTCCTCTGGAGCAGCTCATTGACCTCATGACCAACATGGCCGAGGCGGAGAGGGACGCCTGCCCCGACGAAGGCTACGAGGCCACAGAGGAAGAGGACGAGGCGGAGGATGACCCCGACAACATCTCCAGCGTCCACGGCTATAGAGATATCTTCAAGGTACATACAGTAGCTGAGTAGGTGACTGTTCATTTTTAGGCTAACCAAGTCCAATTTGAAAACACATTTCTTCCTTTTAAGGTGGAGCTCACCTTAGGCTGTCGCCAACAGCTGATAGACTAAATTGAATTTAAAGCTGCACATATTATTTTCTCGTCAAAAATGGAAATCCGACAACAATGGAAAGGTGTGGTTTTAGAATAAACTTGGCAACTCTGCAGTTCTACAGAGCTTTTTAGTGTCTTTCAGCTCATGGTTTTGGTTTTATAGTCATGCAACATTGCTGTTTTGGTTCAGTCTCACCACTCTCCTCCTCCTGTTTGCCAAAGCGACAACGTTTTGCTACCTGCCGATCCCCATACTGCAGATACACAAAGTCAGAGACTTTGCTGGTGAACATAGTGAAGTAGCTAACAAACCAAAACAGAGCAAGAAGGAGGGTGACTAGTGACTCCAAACGAATCTGAATGTTGCTTCATGTCGGCTGGATTTGGAAGCAATATTTTTGCTGACACCTTTATAAGACCTTTATATGCTGTATGTCAAATGTGTGTTATTTTAGCTTGTTGTGAGGTTCTGCCCCCATGTGGCCGACTAAAACGTATTGATGCCGTGCAAATGTTTGAATGTTGATGTTTTAAAGTGTTTAAATACTGGAGTACTGGAGAGAAGCAAAACATTTAGAGACTAGTCGGTCCTCAGACAGAGGACAACTACACCAGCTGTGAGGAGTCTGAATTCATGGATTCCAGCAATGGAAGTTCACGATACAAATCAATGACTTGAAGAACCAGTCGAACAATTTGAATAAAATGTTTCATAAGTGAAAGTGCACAAGTATCAGTATAAGGAAAATATGCTTTCAGTATGAAAGGTAGAAAAACTGATTATGCAGAATTGCTCCAGTCGTATTATTGGATTGGATTTGGATTATTTGATTATTATTAGTGACATGTTAATTTGTAAGGATTTAATTGTTTTTAGATGGTCATGGTGGAGTTTATTTTTAATATTTGATGTACTGTTGGGTAGCTTTTATATAATAATAATATATAATAAGAAAGAAGGATAACGTGACCTACAATGGAAAAAGTTCTTGACTGAACATAATCCACTGATAGATTCCTGGAACAGATGATATCAGCGAGGGGAAAAGATGTGTGTGAGAAAATGGACTCTGGACCACATTGCAGTCTGGCTGCTGGCCTCATCCCGGCCAACAGGGGAGTTGTATCTCTCTGTTGTCCAATGGAGCACAGATCACTGTGTCAGGCCTCACATGGCCTCACACTGTTTACATAATGACCCCCCCCCCCCACACACACACTGCTCTCCAAGGTATCTGAGCAGTGTGGCAGTCTGGCCGGCCCGCTGGCTACCAAGCTGTCGGTTCCGATCGTCGTCTCAGTATTTTTCACTCTCTGTGCTCCCTCAGTTTACCTTTTGTCCTACTGTACTGACCCTGGCTGACATAGAATACACTATCTCTTTTGAACTATAACATATCCACAGTAGTATGTCCGTCAACACTGGAAGCAGCCAGTCATTCACACACTTGTAGAATGTTTATGGGAAGATGGTTGTCTGCTATTTCTTGCGTTTAGTGTGATGCAGTCTGGACAAATGGACGCCAAGAGCATGCCAAGCATTGGCCCAGGGTACCTTCTGTTCTCTATGAGAGAAACAAGGGCATATTCTCTCACCACTGTCGGTCTGTTTGTGTGTGTGAGCAGCAGCATGGCTGAGCCCAGGAATAGTTGTTTTGTCGATTGTGTTCGGCAGTCAGTTGTTTACGAATGTCTGCTTTTGGGGAATTTAGTTTTTATTCAGCGTGTCTGAGATGTCTAAGCAAACAGTTTTACATTGGTGGAAGAAGTATTCAAATCCTTAACTGAAAGTAAAAGTACCAATACTCCTCTGTAAAAATACATTAAAAACCTTACTTATACTGGCAATTTCTAAGAATTGAATTTATATAAATATCAATCAAGTCACTAATGCTGAAGGAGGTAGCACAATGGGGATTGATCCTGTGGCCCACTGATGACAGTATAGTATGTATAATATATATATATATTGCCCCGGCAATCCATGCTGTTGCGGGAGAGGAGCTGCCTCATTTGACCAACAGTTGTTGTTTTATAGCATTGTTAGCTAAAAAAGACAGCATGCAAACTATCATCATACTTTTAGAAGGTTGTTCACAGAGTGTTGACAAAGCATAGAGGACCACAAACATGGCTGCCAGTGGGTACTATACAAAACCTGAAATCCCTTCACTAAGTATGTGATGGTACCATTATAATAACATGGATATTGTTAGCCATGGAGTTAATTAAATACGTTGCGCTTTGTGAATCATTTAGGTGTGATGTTAGCCATCGGAGCAGCTGTGGGAACTGTACACTGAACATGTATCTTCCTCTGTGCTTCTCTGTCGCCCTTGTAGCTGTGCACAGCTCATCTGCCCAATCTGTCAGACACCCCCAGTCACTACCAGGCAGTGTGTCGCGCTCTGTACACAGAAACCAGGGAGCTCGGCACTTTCCTGGACAAGATCAAGAGCGCCAAAGAGGTGGGTCGTCATCATCATCCTCATCATGACTGTGGGCTCGAACAGCTCTTTTTTCCAGACCCATTAATCGCAGTTTAAAGGTATAATATGCAGGTTTCTGTCAGTTGGTGTTTGTGTTTGCATTTGAGCAAAGTTGGCCAATGAAGAATTGCCTTAAACCTGCATTCTCTCTCATGGCCATTAGGGGGTGACTCCTCTGGTTGATAAAAAGAAGTCTGATTGTATAGAGATCTATGAGAAAATGACCCTAATTGTCTCTTTATTATTTCAGTAAAGATTGTAAACATGAATGTATGGTCTCAATAGCTAGTTTAAAATATTCTTCAACACAGCATGATGATGTTCATTGAGTAAATTATGGTCCTATTTAGAGTAAAATAGAGATATACTTTAGGCCGAGGCTACCTTGTGATTGACAGGTGGCTAACACCGCTTTGTCCGTCTTTTTCGTCTTAGAACTTTAACCCTTTCATTGTGTTTTTCTAATTAATGGAAGTTAATTGTAACATGTTGGAGTCTTATTTCTGTTGTACTTAGCACCACTCTCTCTTGTCACTTCTGGTAGCAAAAAATAAAGTTGATGATGGCCAGAAACCAAAATGGCAAGGCCCAAAATGCTGAACTCAAGGTTTTTAAACAGGCAGTTCACAAACCAAAGGGTTACGTTGTTCATTTCTTTTATACAGTCTCTATAGCAGAGACAGCCAGCGAGCTTTATCCCGTCTGCTCTGTGTTTGTGGCGCACCCTTGAACATTGTATCTTTAAGCCACCATATATGGGTTTTAGCCGCACATTATAAAATTTACTGCAGATGGCAGGCACTCTCTTCAAATGAAAGGTTACAGGATGATCACTGACCTTTTTACTTGAAGGTCATAGCAGAGCGTTTCTTTAAAAGATTTAGCATGGTGACCTTACATGCACCCCACTAATCAACATCTCTCTGTGTGGCTAAAACTGACAGGGTTAGTCATACGGCGATAGTCATATGAACGGACACATACGATTGGTCTGCATATGCAGGGTTTCATTTTGAAAAGATATAAATAAATAAATAAAAAGCACCTTGAATATATAGGTGTTGCTATTTTGAAAATACATACAATGTACCTATGATCATTTTTGGTGATTGTGATTATGTGAACCTAAGTGGAAATAGCAGTATTTGTCTTTAACAACCAATCTGCGGTTGTATGGCGTCGGTTTTTCCTCACTGCTTTTGTGTGTTAAAGGTTAAAACAAGGAATGTGTAAAAATCATGTCTGAGTGAGCAATATCGCCTGTTTCAGTAATAAGCCATCATTCCCGGAGAGGATTGTAGCCTGTAACAGGCATGGACAAAACAGAGACACACACACACACACACACACACACACACACACACACACACACACACACACACACACACACACACACACACACACACACACACACACACAAGGACATGAGGACAGCTGCGCCGCCTGTGTGATGTAGCTGGGGCGGTCAGCTGATACGGCAAGGCATCCGTGTTAATGACCGTGGATAAAGAAATGAATGGATTGTAATGTAAACGAGGTGGGAACCCTAACGACCAGTATCAAGCGAGTACGTAGAACATATACCTTCTCACTTCCCATTTGAATACACTCACATTTTAGACACACTGCCACGCCTTCACGCAGGACCCTTATCTTTTCTTTTTTCTCAAAGTCACTTACAACTATTTCAATTCAATGAAACAGCTACAGTGTTACATGCAAGCAGTCCTAATTTCTCAGGAGTTTTCTAAGTCAGCCTTTGCTGATTTAAGTTGGTCCTTTGTATTTGTGGTAAATTATATTGGATTATTTTTGTTATCTAAAGTTAAAGTGCATCCCAGAGTTTTTTTCCCATCCACTCACTGTTCCCTGTTCACCGTCCCTACGATGGCTTTCATGGTTACACAATGGCATACTTGATGTTTCAGAGGATTTTACAACCTGGCTAAAGTAGTATGAAGACTAAATATTTCTACATTTTGCATTCTTTTGACATGAATCTTGAACTGAAAGTTCAAACATGACATTAGTGAATTTAAGGACAAAATACCAGCCGTCAGCAGCTTTAATACCACGTGGCCAAATGTACGGGTCACTACTGTTTTAATGCCCAAACAGTCCGTCGCAGCTGCAGTGTTTGGATGACAGGCCGTGCTCACACACACACACACACACACACACACACACACACACACACACACACACACACACACACACACACACACACACACACACACACACACACACATCACACGGGCTGCCAGGTTGAAGTGGGTCACTGTGTAGAATGAGAATGACATGTTGGTTATTCATGTCCGACATAGATGACAATATCTGGATAAATGCTGACTCTCATTCAGCCCAAAGCACCCAGTTCAGCTTCTCACAGCTTGCATTACATTTTTTTTACAAATATTTGTATTGTTGTCTTTTCCACAATGCACAAACAAACACAAAGACAGAACAGAACAAAACAAAACAAAACAAGGCACAAAAAAATAACATATAGGCATTTCAGATAGAGATATCAATGGCATGTTCTTTTTTTGTTAGGCGTTACTGACTGTTTCTCAACAGAGAACCAAAAAATAACAGTAGAGGGTGACAGATATGCATATGCACAGATAGATACATATTATACCCCACAAATAGAATAATCCCACATTCCTTAAATGTGAGGCCTGATTCATTTAATCATGTGCGAGACTCCTATTGTAGTGATAGGAGGGTCTGTGATGTAACACCTTTCCAATTTGTTTGCATACCGCAAAGGATTAATGTGCCTTCAGTGTATTATTGTCTGGTATGGGGCATGTGTCCATGTTCAAAATGGAGGGGGATTTCCAATTATATACCCAGTTAGCATTAAAATCACTGCTTTCTACCTGAATGAAAATGCTTGAAAAGTGGCTTGGGAAAATGAATGTGAGTTCAAAATCTAATTCTCTCATCACAAAAAATACATTATTGACCAGAGTCATTTTGGGCTTTGTTTCTCCTCGGGAGCACGCTGTGGGTTGAAACCTTTCATTGAGGAGGTGTGTGTGTGTGTTCCACCTCAGGGTCCTTCCTGCAATGCGCTGCTGCTGCCCTTTTAGTATGCGTATACATCGCCATGAATAGAGGGGATTTGGCTGGTTACATAACTCTCTGTTAGGAGAGAGGACGTATTGCAAGGTGGAGATGGCTGAGGGAATTGGAGAATGCATTCATTTGTAGCCTAAACAATAAGGAAGTAATATTTTTGCATATTGTGATCCCCTGACTTTAATTGGAGCTCCACAGTGACATTGGCATTTGTGGTTTTGAGGGAAATCCTCAACAACTATTGGATTGTACAAACATTCGGGGTCTCCACAGGATCGAGCGTGTTAGCATGCTAATGTTAGCATATAGCTCAAACACAAGGAGGAAATCATAAATGTCAGACAAGAATAAGCTTAATTGTCTCTAGATATTAAAATCAAATAGAACACGTGACCTTACTTCAGTGTCATCGTCAACAAATATGGAACATGGGCACCAAGCAGCCTTCCCACCCACACATTCCCGTCTGCATGGCAGAGCTGTGCCGACCCACACATTGGACCCATGTGTATCTGTCCACAACTACCAGCAATGGCTGCCAAAGAGTTGCTCTGTCTCTCCACAAAGATGCCTCTTGTTGCTCGAGGTTCACAGAAAGGCAGCTGATTTAGAGCTGATTCATAGAAACAATTCCGGCTCCTGTTTTGCTTGTGGATGAGTGCCTCTTGTCAGCTGTCGAGAGCTACAAACGAAGAACAACTAGAGCAGAATTTACTGACAAGAAAAAATGAGGTAGTAGATGCAGTTGCTAATTGCCCTAATTATTCATGTGGACGTTTTGTCCGGGGTTGCTGTGCACGTTTGAATTAAAACGCTGTCCCCATCAACTGCAGAGAGCCCTGCTTAGTCAAACCTTTTGACATGGAAATATGTGGCATTGATGTAACTTCATGACGCGCCACTTGTACCAATGAGATAATAGTGTTTAAAAGCAAAGGAACTAATCTCTCTCTATGCCCTTCACTGGCTAGATTAGCAGCATTTTAATTGGGTGGGCTGTTGTATGACATTAGGCCCTTCAGCATGACCTTGTGGCGCTAAAGACCTGTACACATTGTGCAGAGCCATGAAGCAGCTAAATGCATTGTGTTGTGAGTGATATGATGGTACTTTGAGCCTACAGTCCAGTCAAATGCAGCTTTAGCAATATAATGGTGAACTGTGATTTCCCCAGTTGGTTGAGGTCTTAACTCTGCAGTCAGCTGGGCAGACTCCCGTGATTGCCTTATCAACAGTCTCACCACGAACATTAATCAGAGGGAAGATTTTTTTCTGCCTGCTTTTAAAATGCTCTCACACTTATAGTTACATGTTGTTTCCTTTGCTCTCTTGCTTTCTATTAACACACACACGTTGACTATGTCCTCTGCTGAACTTTCAGAGCACCAGCAGAGGAATGCAGTTTAGCTCCCGTGTTTCCTGCAGACAGTCAGTCAGGCTCTCTAATGGCCTCACGTTGTGCAGGTTCACACAGGTGTCAGGATGGAGGAGCTGCGCTTTCAGTTCACTGCAGAATAACAATTGTGTCAGGTTCTGTTTAGTTTTACCTTACATAAAAAAAATTATGAATGGGCTTCTTATTTTTTTAGGGCTGATACTATTTTTTTTAAATACGCCTTTTTCACAACCAACATTTTGAATTGACATGTCCTAACACGTCAGGTTTAACTTGGTCCACATGTACTGGTCTGTCAACCTTTTAGCCTCTTTGTTTTCCGGCGTTTCCTCTTATATATACAAATTCTGTCTCCCTCACTCTCTTTCCACCAGAACCTCCGTAAGATGGAGGAAGGGTCATCAGAGGAAACTGGCAGAGACCTGAATGAGCTACAGAACGCTGACTGGGTAAGCAAACGGACTCAACCTGACCTCTGACCTCCAGCCTTAACTGATCATTTGATCAAAACCTAACTCACTCTTGCTTACTCTAGAGAGGCCAGAGCAAACAGTATTGCTCCTGTCTAAATAATTTCAGATTCAAAGGGTTGTGGTACTTTTTACTTCCCCTTTCCCATGCTGCCCTTTGCCTCCTCCGTCAGGCTCGATTCTGGGTTCAGGTGATGAGGAACCTGCGTGAAGGAGTGAAGCTGAAGAAAGTGCAGGAGCGTCATTACAACCCTCTGCCCATTGAGTACCAGCTCACCCCCTACGAGATGCTCATGGACGACATCCGGTCCAAACGCTTCAAACTGCGCAAAGTCATGGTCAGTGTCCAGTTTGGACCACAAATAGAGATTGGTGCCTCATGCACATTTTCTGTACCTCTACCTCAGAGTGTAATGTGGTACCAGATTATTCAACTTTTCCATGTCAAGTGCTCCAGTTAGCAAATAACCTTCTGCAACCGGCAGGATTCCTGAACTAGATGTAGGCCTGTGTGTACCTTTTCCATATTGTATTATCCTGTTCTGTTGTTCCAGATGAATGGAGCCATCCCACCAAGGTTAAAGAAGAGCGCTCATGAAGTCATCCTGGACTTCATCAGGTCCAGACCACCTCTCAACCCTGTGCGTGCAGCTCCAGGATTAAATATCTCAACCCATCCTTGTGCAGCCTGTACAAGTCTATGTTGATTACAACATGGAGTTAACTGTCTTCAAATGAGAGGATCAACCAACATCCAGCCAGATGGAGGCGTGTGACCCCTCTGTGACCAGTTTACCAAAGAATAAATAAATAACCTTGTTTTATTCAAACTTATTTTAGATGCTCAAGAGGGGTGACAAGAAAAAAAATTATTGGTCTGAAAGTCTGAAATTATATGCTGGAGATAGAAAATGATGATTTAACATATATAATGCCAGAACTATCAATTGTTAAAAAAGATTTCCCCATACTTGAATATATGGTGGAAAAATGTCATAAGAACACACGGTTAACAAAACATCATGGAAGATAATGACGTGAATGTTTTGGATGAATCCCTGCCATACATGGCAACTATAAGCCATTTGGCATTGCTGATAATAATGCAGAAACGATTAGACCGTTTTATCAATTAGTTATTTGAAAGAAGTAGAATCTCAATCAGTTTTGATACTCAAGAATGAGGTGATATTTTACAGATTTATCCTGCCTTCCAACCTTGTTAATTGAAAATGTTTGAGTTTTGGACTGTTTTGGACCCTGCTATACGTTGGTTTGTGCAAGTCCTTGTTTAACCCCGTCTCTACGATGGAGGTACATTTTCATTCATAGTAAATACGGCATGTTGAAATTAACCAGAACTGTCCTTTTAAGTGTTTTATTTGCCCCAGCAAAAAATAACACTTAACAGTAATAACTGTAATAACAGTTTTAGACCTGGTTATTGAATTTACACTAACATTGATGTAGATAACGCTAGCCTTCTCATTCAAATTGCACTGCATTGTGAAATACTGCATTCACTACCCTGTTAGTTGTTGCGCTGCGCTCCACAGACTCTCTGTGTCACTATCTCTATTTTACCCGTCATCGTCCTGTGCTAGGTGTCAGCCCGTAAACTGAAGCCGCAGACTCAGCTTCCTCCAACGCTGCATGAACGCATCTTGGAGGAAATCAAAGCGGAGAGGAAGCTCCGACCAGTGTCTCCTGGTGAGGTCCGCAGGGGAAGGCTGGGTAAGGAAACTCGCTTCTCTGACCCCGCTCTTGTTGTTAATCACACACACTCTCGCGCACATGAAAACATACTTCGCTCTGAAATGTAATTTTTTAAGCGGAAGTATGGATCTGGTGCTTGCAGATGATAAATGTGTAGCAGCTTCATGTTCTAGTTCCTTTCACACTTTACTGCACTATTATTTGTGGCTCTGCCTTTTGCTGTTGGAGCTAATTCTGCCTAACATTTCTTATTTGTGTTGCAACTAATGCCTTTCATTATTGTTTTGTTTGCAACATGATGGATGTCTAAATTATTTTAATCCTGAAGATGCCAAAACAGTGCTGTTTCTAAATGTCAGTAATCTCTCACCATCGGCTGTGGCTTATTTGCAATCCTATTATCTCCCATCATGAAAGTGGTTACACTTCAATGATCTAGAACCAGACAATAAGCGCGCTATACCCCTGCATGTCCTGCCAGATACAAGCAGATTACATCCTGTGCTGTAGTAAAATAAATCTTGCCTTGATTTACCTCCTAACCCAAAGCAATAACTATCCTATACCATGACTGTTTCTCGTTGCAGTAATTCGGCCACTTAGCATGTCTTTCAGTTTTGACACGTCAGGTAAAGTCTACCTCGCTGCTTGTCTGGCTTTTTTTAATTTATTTTGTTATATCTCTTTCTGTTTCTTTCCTTGTTGTGGCTGCTCATCTGCTCTCACAGCCCGCACACACACATCCACCACTCTGTCAGCACACCGCACACACATCCCATGTCATGCTTTAGTGGTCGTGGTGGTCTGTTGAGGTGACACATGGTGACATGGGACACCGGTGGTCGGTAGGAGGACACCGAGGAGAGCGAACTGATGAAAGACACTTTGACCGGCAGAATGGACACGCAGGATTTTCGTTCACGGTACAAAACGACAGAGCTGTAGGCAGGGCAACCACTTAGAGACACTGAGGTAATGCCCTTTGTATTTCCCCTGATTTTATATGCTGCTCCATATATAAAATTATAAAATGTTTAATACTTTTAGCATGTGGTCTTTCGTCTTGGAAAAAAGTTAAATATAATGTAATTGAACAGTAGGAAATAAATAGAATAAAGATAAATATATCCAAATAAATAACCACTTAGTTGATTAAAAACATATATATATATATATCATCTCACATTTGTATTTAGGATGCACACACATAGGATTAAAAGTGAGTGTGTTGATGTGTATCATATCTAATATCACAATCACTCCAGATATGAAAGGATCACTGCACAGTTTACCAACAACCTTTGATTGTAAGTTTGCAAAAGCTACTTGGTGTGTGAGCAAGTCTGGATGAAGTGAGAACACATGCTTGAAACAAACTTGGCCAAACCTACTGAAAAATAAACAAAACAGGGGCAAAGCTGAAATTAGATCTAACACAACCCATGTATTTTGTGTGGAGTAATTATTTTATATGTTGGATGAAATAACAAGAGGGAATCCTACCTTCCCATTATCAACTGGAAGTCCTAAAGGGAGAGATTAAACTCAGCTGACTGATTGGAACAGATCACATCGTCTCACGGGCGGCTTGTGATATTTAAAAGGCTTTACTGCTCTTGGTGCTATGTGTTTAGATACTGAATTAATGGCCAGTGATGGTTGAAATAATGCAACATTATCCAGCTGAGTTGTATGTTGTATGTCATCGGTTCTTTTTTTTATTTGTTTTATTTCTGCTGAGTACATCAGGCTTTTTTCTTTTTTTCTGAAGGACTGCTTGTGAAATGACATTGCCTCGGTGTCTTTCTTTGGAGGGCAACATTTTGGTGTAATAACCCTACTCTATTATAGAAATGTCCATCTGCAGCTCCTGTCTATACAAAGGTGACATGATTACGCATATGACTCCTGAAAAATGGTCCTGCTTGTTGCTGCTGATCTCTAAACACTCGGTTTCAAATATTGCTAAATACTGTGTAATCTGTCATGTATGCTGCTGTGACGGGAATCTTAAAGGTGCAATGTGTAAAATCTGGCCATAATTTCGGTTTGAAAAATAGAAAGATGTGGTAGACACTGAGTACAAGTGTGTAGCCAGCCATCAAATCAAGGAGTGAAAATGAAGAGCTGAAAAGTCACATAAAAGAGTCTTTCTTGTACTATGTGACTTTGCAGAATCCAATCAGCGTGCAACTTCAGTAGTGGCAAGTGTGCAGCATTAAATATGACCAACTTAAAGAGACAGTTCTGATTGAGAAGAGAAGGAAATACAAATCAGAATAACGCTGTGCTCCTCTTTCCCTCGTACTGAAGCCAATGTCTCTCATCACACTGTCATACTGTCCGATTGTGTGTGTGTGTGTGTGTGTGTGTGTGTGTGTGTGTGTGTGTGTGTGTGTGTGTGTGTGTGTGTGTGTGTGAGAGTTTGATTCTCGCTTTGCTCTGTATTTTATGGGGAGACTATACATACCCACTAACTCTTTAATGAACAACGATTAAGGTTTTAATCAGGAGCAAGAAAATACAGTTTCAAGAAGTTTGCTGGAAGGGCGAAAGGGAGATGTGTCCGACTGGAATGTTTATAATGCATCAACAATTAATGGAATAGCTTGAGATTTTAGAAAATGCGCTCAGCTTGCAAGAGTTAGATGAGAAGATCAACAAGCACCCTCATGTCATCACCAGCCAAGAGGTGGTTAGCTTATCTTAGCATAGAGACTGCGAGCAGGGGGAAAAGCTAGCCTGGCTCTGTCCAACGGTACACCAACAGAATAGAAAAAACACGTCATGTTGTGGTTTCATAGGGAATGTTCAGGCACTATTTCTTGGCAAACAGCTGCGCAGTGACTTCTCTAGAGACAGCAGGAGGTCAATGCACCCATCCAGGAAATAGTTAATATATACTGTAACTTCCTGAAAAACCACAACTTGTTCTGACTACATTTATTTACAGATTTAAAAAAACAAGATATAGCAAGTGAACTGTTAGCTGGTACAAGTCTTTATGCTAAGCTAAGCTAATCGCCTCCTGGGTCATACTTCACTCAAAGATAGTGAGAGTGGTAGCAATCAACTCATCACATTTTCATTAAGAATTTAAGAATCCTCCCTCCAAAACAAATGGTTTAACTTGAACGTGGTAGGTTGGATGTTGTGAGCACAGTGATTGTCTCCCCACGGCTCACAACAAGGCGACGACTAAACGGGTGGCTTGCAGCTAACGGTGCTAACAGTGCTAATGATGCAAACAACTCTACAACAGTGCTGACAGAGCACATTCAACCACGCAATCCTGCATCTATCATCATGTATTATGGAGAGCTAACAGCACAGCCATACCAACTTATGGAATATTATTATAGTTATCCTAATTAAGGAGGTTTCCCCTTTTAGGTTTTGGCAAAACTCGCAGTATGCCACAGGATTTGTTCCGTACTGGACTGGGTAAAGTATGAGCTCTGCTGTGGTTTGGCAGGCCTTTTTTTATTTTGGACCCTTAACCTATTGGCCTTGTCTGTCTGCCTCTCTGGCTGTAAACTAATATCTCTATTTACATATTTGAATAAAGCCTGGTAATGTAGTCTCTTAGCTTGTAGAAAAGTGAGTCCAGAGACAGAGCTCCTGTCGGATGCTTTTCCCATAAATGAGAGAAGAAGCTGAAAGACTGAAAAAAAAAAAAAGAGGTTTCAGGGCTCCCACAGATCCTATCAGCTGCAGCTCTTTATCTGTCTTTTGCAGCATTGCCTCATCTCCTCTTCTCTCACTCCATCCCTCCCTTTAAACCCTCTATTCAGTTTTTTTTGTGTGCTCCTCATCAAGAGTTAGGCAGCTTGTTTGGTGGTTGGTTATTGTTTTCTATCTTTGAACTCCTCTCTCAGTGCAGAATTACTTTGTGGCGCTTGATTTGAAGGATTCAGCTTCCCCTGAGAATTAAAATATAAAGAGTCCTCCATGCTCTGTGTGTAACACCAGCCTGCTCCTCTGCCTCCCCTCAGACCAACTTAACTCACCCTCCCTGACCTCTTTAACCTTGGGATGGATCTCAAACCTCAGTCTTCTGAAAAGTATTCAATGCATCTTTTCAAAACACCCATCCATTGAACACACTGTGATTTGAAACCCGTCTGTCCCCCCCCCCTTTATCTCGGGGGAAGAACAGTCAAAACAGATTGAAAGAAACAACACAGGATGCAAAGAATCATGTGAGGATTTGTTTTGAGATTCATGTCAAGTGCTTTCCCCCCTCTAGCCTGAATGACTCTCTCTTGTGTATGGCTCTATGCAGATGAGTTTAGTCCCTACATGGGCAGGAGGACATCCAGCTCTCTGTCTCTGGCCAACGGATCAGCCTCTACCAGGGGAGAACCCTCCGGATCACAGTCTGTGCCTCCGAGGAAGAGGCTCCTAAAGGCCCCTAGTCTCGCCGAGCTGGACAGCTCTGACTCCGACGTCAGTATGCGTTTGTGTGTGTGGTACGGACTTTTAGAAATGTCATCTGGCATGTGCAGAGCAAATAACGGTGTTTGTGTATTCCACGTATTCAGGATGATATTTTTGGGCACAAATCAGCCAGCAGCTCCAGCGTGGCTACATCTGTGATGGATGATACGTCCCCGGAGTGTGCTCTGGGGAAGAAAAGTGAGTCGGGAATTATTTCTACGTCCCTGTCACAGATAGTTGCCTTCTCAGCTAAACCATACACCAAATGTGATGAATCACTTTTAATCTTACAGCCTCACCAGTCAGAGGTTTTCCTCTTTTCTCGCTTGCTGTTTATAATCAGAAGTTCTTGAACCTTGAATTAGCTGCTCATTGGAATATTTCCAGTTAAGCTGCATCCTTGTCTCACGTTTTCCTCTCTTTCCTCCATGAACGCCAGCTCCCCCCATGTTCCTGCCCATCTCTTCTACACCCCAGCCAGAGAGGCGTCAGACCCCCCAGCGGAGACACTCCATCGAGAAGGAGACGCCGACCAATGTTCGACTGTTTCTGCCGCCCTCCAAAAAGAGCTCCAGGTCCCTGGTGAGTCAAACATCTTTACTGCATACAACAAGCAACACTCTCTGGTGCCAAGGTGGAAATTTCAAAAACTGCAATCCATCAAATGGCCACTTGACTCGAGTCAATCCCCACCACTTAAAATGCCTTTACAGCAGGAATTAACATGTTTACAGCCTAAAAAAAATTGTAGTGTTGTCAATTTATATATTACTCACCTTTTATCACCCCTATTATGGCTTGAAGTTAGGCATAATTGAGGGTTTGGCCGCTTTGTGTAACAGATAGGTGGCGTACCGAGTCGCTAGCTGCTAGCTGTCTCTGTAGCGTCACCCCGCCTCCGCTCCACCGACGATCCACCTCTTTGCCAATTGTTTTACTTAGGCCGGAGTCAACCACTCTGAGCTTCATAACGGCTTTTAGGTGACGTCATGGAGACAACAACCATATTTTATACAGTTTATTGTATACTTAGTAGATGAAATGCACCATGAAAAAATACTAGGTCACAAAACGTTTTGAAAAAAAGTGGCGTAAGAAGGCTTTTTTTCCTTGTTTTTGTTCGGACAAACAAGAAATAGAAAATAGGAGTGCTAATCTGAAAAAGTCACAACAACAACAGTATTCAAATCACTGTGACAGTATTCGTGGGTTATGTGCAGAATGTTATATGCATAATTAACTAATTATTAGCATTGTATATAACATTCGTGAGCCGGATGCAATGCTATTTTGTTCTGCTGTGCACTTGCCCTGTGAATAGTATGAATGACAATGTTAATCTTGATCTATTAGAGCGGATTACTGAGGGCTCTCTGAGGACAGTGTACCTCAGACCCGGCTACATACCCTGTCCAGTTACTTGATAAGGGACAAAAAGGACAAAAAGCATGAGGATGCTTACAGAGAAGCAAAAGGAGATGGGCCTAAAACGGAACAGTCAACGTCATCTCTCTTATCCTTTTATTTGCGTGACATGTGTCTTCCTAGATTTCGCCCCTCTCCGTTTCCATCACGACATCCCTGTGTAGGCTACTCACGTCATTACATTACATTTCATCTACACGTCATCTGCTGGTGTGACTTCGTCATTCTGCAGGAACCCTCTTTCGTTCAGATTGGGATTGATAGCTTCGTATCAACCCCGGATCCCCATCCTTTGCCCGTCTCCCTCCACTCTCCACCCTTTGCAGAGCTCCCACCCTATCGAGGCGTTTGTGTTTGGGTTGGCGAAGGCAGTGTTTGCTCTGTGCAGGGCTGCTTACATCAGAGGAAGAGAGTCGGCCAAGGTTTGCCAGTCTCCCTCAGTCCATCCGCATAATATCAATATCTGTAGCTGCCCATCCGCTCCTAATGCTTCCCGCTTCACTAGTAGATCTCATCCACCTATAGAGCAGGCGGCTGCCATGATAGGCCGAGGACAAACAGCTTCTTTTTTTTTTTATCACATAGCTAGTGAACAATATCATTTATTTAATAATCTTTTATTTCACTACTTTGAATAACATTTTAACTCTCAACCACAAGTAGGTAGCTTAAGCTAAAATGAATCTAAATCTGCTCTACATACCATTTGTTTGCTGGTGGTGGGATACATTTATAATAAAATGTATATTTTTATGGAGGACCGGAAATGACTTAAGTATAAATAAATAAATAAATGCAGGAATAAATACAGGAATAAATAAATAAATGCTTAAATAAATGTATAAATAAATAAATACAGGAATAAATAAATAAATGCTTAAATAAATACAGGAATAAATAAATAAATGCTTAAATAAATGTATAAATAAATACAGGAATAAATAAATAAATGCTTAAATAAATGTATAAATAAATAAATAAATAAATACAGGAATATATAAATATAAGTTATACCTAAACAGGACATCATTAAATAAATCTATTTCTACATTTCTGTATTTCTTCCATTTATTTATGCCTGTATTTCTGTGTCCACACGTATTTCTTCATTTATTTATTTCTGTATTTCTGTGTCCTTATATGCAAATGAGCTGGGGCGGTCCGAACCTCATTGTTAAACAGGATTGGTCAAGTAGGGGAGCAAGACAGAAGCAACCAATCCCTTCACATGGCCCCTGTAGACGAAGTCAAAAAGCTGTCTAGGCTAGGGTGACCATATCCATAACACCAAAAAGGAGGACACTATGCGGTATTTTGTGAGGCTGTGAATAATTGCATAGGAGGGGTGCAGTTTCATTTTATTAAGTGTGAAGAGAGATGTGAGCCCTTTTTACTGTAATTGATCTCCTTGGAGCATACCCTGCTTTATCAACTAATTAATATGTATTTTAATTTTTTTATATGTATATGTAATATATATCTTATATATATGTAATATATTATTAATATGTAATTATTAATTGTAATTAACAATGAATTAATATGTATTTTTTTATGTATTGTTATATATATATATATATATATATATATATATATATATATATATATACTTATATATTTTTATATAATTGCAATCAATTCGGTAAAAAGTAATAAGACACCGCTGTAGTTCAAAGTAAAAGTTCAATTAAAATCTTAAGTTATGAATCTTAACCTTTCCCTCCGTTAAACTGATGTTACTGTGAATAAATAATAAACTAATAAAGATTGCTCGTTAGACCCTCAAAACAGAATTATATCTCATGTTTAACCGCTACGGAGAAATCAGAGCAAGCGGATCATTTCAAAAAGTCCTGCCGGGATCAGGCTGCTCTCGGCGGGCAGCAGAGCGCTGACGGCCCGGTGCTGCGGGGCTCACGGTCCCGCGAGCAGGACCTCAACTCGTCGGCGTATCTTTTTAAATCGGCTGATTCTTGAATAACTGATCACAGATTTGATGCTTAAACAACTAACTTCTCGCCTGAAAACATCCTAAAAGTACATATTGTGACTCAGCAACAGTAGTATTCAGAGAACGTCAACTTTCAGTTGTGTGTTTCCTCATCAAGTACAGAGAAGAAGCGTATTGAGAAACGGCCGCAGGAGACATCTTAACGCTGATTGGCCAAGACTCATCAAAGATCTTCTATTACGAAGATCACAACATCAGATTTTCTCTGTGTCTCACTCCAATCTCAGAAACGCTGGCTGGCCAGTTCACATATTTTGATTTCAAAACGGCGAATTTCGCCGTAAGGTGACAAGTTTGCAGGTATGCAAAAAAGAGGACAAATACGCGTCCGGCTTGATGCTGCGCCGGACGCCGGACAGGGCATTGAAAATCCGGACTTCTGCTAACGGTTAGCTGAGCTTGCCAACTTCAACAACATGTGCAAGGCAGAAGTAGTAGAGCACAACATACCAGGAGCGATCACACTCCTGTGACCAATCATGCTTTAGACAGAGGTTCGGACCGCCCCAGCTCATTTGCATACAAGGACACAGAAATACAAGGCATAAATAAATGTATAAATACGTGTGGACACATAAATACAGGCATAAATAAATGAATAAATACAGAAATGTAGAAATAGATTTATTTAATGATGTCCTGTTTAGGTATAACTTATATTGATATATTCCTGTATTTATTTATTTATTTATACATTTATTTAAGCATTTATTTATTTATTCCTGTATTTATTTATTTATTTATACATTTATTTAAGCATTTATTTATTTATTCCTGCATTTATTTATTTATTTATACATTTATTTAAGCATTTATTTATTTATTCCTGTATTTATTCCTGCATTTATTTATTTATACTTAAGTCATTTCCGGTCCTCCATACATTTTGACCTACCTTTTTTGCTTTATTTGTTGTACTATAGATAAATGAAAATACACTGTTTAGCATCCTTTTTTTCTCACATGAATATATTACTTTTTTAAAGCTGTCTGATGCTTCCTTCCTCCTTGCCTCTGGTTCCCATCATGAACCGAACCAGTTCTGAATAATGATCAACATGACCAGAGCCAGACCAATACATTGGCGGTACTGTATTGTTACTGAAAAACTGAAACCGCAAAAGCTTTATTTCACATAGACCATTTCTGTTACATTGTGCGTCTTTTTAATCGGAGCTGAACTGACATTTCAGACGAGTTGTTGTTGTAATCGAGTATATGTCGACTCTGCAGCATCCGCCACGTCTGCTGGCTGGATGCAATCATGTGAGTCTGAAACAGCACACAGATCTCTCCTGCTGCAACATCCCTGACGGTGTCCAGCACCAGGACGTGTTGAGCGTAACCCCGTCCGACCTTTTCCCGGACAGACAGGATCATATCGTCTCTGGATGGAGCAGGAGAAGGCAACCTGACAGAGCAGTGGAGACCTCAACAGCCATTTCACTGAGCGTTGTGAATTGAAGGAGGTGTTTGGAGGAGGCAACCGGAAGCCTTGCACTCTTGGAACCACCTCCATCATGTTGCACATTAGTTGATCATCCTGAGGTTTAACTCTGAAATTGTCTAAAAAACAAACTAACAAAAATAACTCTCACACACCCTGAAGGGTCTGTAGATGCTTTGGCTTCCTTCAATTAACTATTTTGTTGATGCATATGAAAACACAGAACCAGTTTAACGGTTTAGCGACATCTTCATAGCGATAGACTCGAGACTACACAACCCCTGGCTGATCCTCCATGTACAAATGAACAGCGTGTGTTCAGGTGGTAAAGTGTCTAGAATTGATATTCTAGAACAAACGCAGACAGATTTCTCTACAGTCTCTGTGGGAAAGCTCCTTTGAGATAAGCATTGTGTGGAACTCTGCTGCAATCATGTCCTCCCATCACTCCGGTTGTTTACGCATCATGAGTCCTCTCTTTTGTTTTTCTTCAACGTACAATGAGAACGCTTTATGCAGTCCGGAGTTACGCAGGCTGCTTCAAAAGGTGCAGAGGGGCCGGTTGTTTGTGCGTTGAATGATAAACACTGAGCCCTGTGTGTTGGATCTGCGGTGGCCAGGGTCACCCACTGTTTTGCGTGCATGTGTGTGTCATTGCAGGAGGAGTTCTGTTTCCCTGTGGAGTGTCTGTCTCTAACGGTGGAGGAGGTGATGCACATCAGACAGGTGCTGGTGAAGGCAGAGCTGGAGAAGTTCCAGCAGTACAAAGACATCTACAACGCTATGAAGAAGGGAAAGGTAACTTATTCTTTGTGTATGACGCAAGCTGTACAGAAAAAGACAATAAGTAGATGCAGTTGTAACATCCTCCACGAATGTTGCATTCATTTCTTGTTATTCTGACGTGGTCTTCATCTGTTTGTTTGTTTTTATTGCAGCTTTGCTTCTGTTGTCGTAGCAAAAGGTTTTCCTTTTTCACCTGGTCCTACATCTGCCAGTTTTGCAAAAAGTACCGTAAATATTTATCTTCTTTTAATTAAAATTCAAGTGGAAGAGTGACTGGTTTCATTCATCACTTCCTCCGTTTGCTCTCTCTCTCTCTTCTCCCTTTCAGGCCTGTGTGTGCGCAGTGCTGCAAAAAGGTGAGTCAAAGCAGATGAACCAATCAGCCAATCGGCTGCCGGTACAGCATGAAATCCTATACTTTCATTTATTCTGATCAGTCAGCTGACAGTAATGTGGTGCCATTCAAAAAGGTTAAAGTTTACTCTGCCTAACAGAGCTCTCCTGTTACCTCTGGATAAAATGAATCCAGAGTCCCAGTCAAAGGGCCCAAATAAATTTAAAAATAAGGGCACGTACTGTTAAAGGTAAACCTTCACCCAAACTAACTGTGAAATCGATAGATCAGTTACAAAAAGGGATTGCATGATATTAAGGATGTTTCAGGAAACATTTTCACCGACCATTTTCATCAGCATTCTTTCTCAGTGATCATTTTGCCTCTACTTATTAACGTTCATGTCTTCCCTCTCTATCAGATGCGGCTGCCATCCAAACCGTACTCCAGCTTGCCCATCTACTCCATCGGCTCCACCAACACTCTCCCCAGGGAGAGGGTCGGTGCCATTGCTGCCATAGGACAAGGGCTGTCTGTGGCTGGAGGGCCGGGGCCGTCAGGAGTGGAAGGGGCCACTGCGCCCCCCACTGTAAAAGTAGAAACAACAGGGGCATCTAAAAGAGCTGAAAAAGCCTCTGGAGAAAAATCTGAGAAATCCTCCAGTAGCCCGCAGCGCCACGGCATTCACAAGACCATGTCCAAGTAAGAGCTATGAACACACTTCCTCAGACATGTCAGTAGTGCACATTGTGTCCTAATCTAAAACTAATTATCTTGTGGAGTTTGTATGATATTGGTGGCCCCTAAGACCCAAATGCAAACTGTAAATGAGTCAAACATAATACATATGCAAATGCTTAAACGTGTGGCAAAGCTAAAAACACTTACGCTCATAATCACAAAATGCAGAGAATGATAAAAGACAAACAAAAGCCAAAGGCTGCTGACATAGTAGCTGCTACTGATATATACACTCTGTATCTTTAGATCATGGTGCACTGTCACTGTGACTCGTTGTGGAAAAGTACGATGATCAGCGCCAGTAGAAGCTACATCAACTGATTGGAGATAAAGGAAAAATTACATATACAGCTAAAATTCTCTTCTTTTTTTTTTACCTGGCTTTTGGTGTTTAAAGGGACTGTTCACCCCAAAATCAAAAGTATATATATTTTTCTCTTACCTATGGGGCTATTTATCAATCTACATTGTATTGGTGTGAGTTGCCTAGTTTTAGAGATATCAGCCTTCTCTCTGATAAAATTGGAACTATATGGCACTCGGCTTGTGGCGCTCAAAGTGCCAAAGAAAGCACCTTTGAAAAACTCGACAGCTTCCAGATCCTGACCCGAGTTATTCTAGATAATCGAGAGACCTCTCATGTGGAGCAGATCCATGTAGGAACTATGTTTAGCTCCGATCTAAAACAGATACCTCCAAAGACTCAGCAACTCACACTAAAACACTCAAGATTGATAAATAGCACGACAGGTGCTATTTATCAGAGGGCCGAAAAAAATAGTCAAAAATAAGTTTTTGGGATTCTGGGGGAGCGTCCCTTTAATTAAAAGGTGTTGTGCATTGATGTATACAGTTAGAAACTATGATGGACTTGACAGATTCTGAGGCTCATTGTATAAGAAACACCACTGCTAAGTTGCATAAATGGTGGCCCTGTGAAAATTGAATACTCGTTACACACGGGAAAATATACTGCTTTGCTCTTATTTGATTTTGTTAGCTTTAGCTGCGCTCTGTCCCTCTCATCTGTAGCCTACAACGACTAACCCTAAATGGATGTAGTTTATGCAAATGGTCATGCATGCCAAATGTTAATATTAGCAAGTTAGCACCTAATATTTGCCTTTTACCATGTTGTAATATTACAACACACCATTCAACTAAATAGACAATTAAAGCAAAGCAAAGCCGAGTTGGTATTTTAATTTAGACAACATTTAATGTAAGTTCTGACAGACTGAAGGAATAAGACTGACATCCTTTACAAAGGGTTTCACTTCTCTGCACACTTCTGTCGTTTGTGTTTGATATCTGCACCATTTAACCTGAATTGGATTGCATTGCTCTTATTATTTGTGTTTGAAGATCTGGTATTTGCATATTTCTGGAAGTGGAACACATTTTACATGTTTGTGTTAATTGCCCAAAAAATCCCAGTGATATCAAACCATGCAGATCATTTTTTCCCCGGTTTTGAGATATCTTTTTCTTAGATTGGTAAATTCAACAGCGGCATTTCTCTACCAAAACTGTGTCCTAGTTATGTTAATAATACCCAAACCTTCCTGTTTTCAATGAGGAATGCAAACTTTATTAACTAACGATGTCAATACTTTATTGACTTAGCATCTTTCCTAAACACACATGCTTTACATTTAAAGCAGGGGTGTCAAACATACGGCCCGCGGGCCGGATCCGGCCCACCAGGGGTTCCAGTCTGGCCCGCGGGATAATTGTAAAAAATTGAAAAAAAAAAAAATTGAAAAAAAAAAAACCTACCTGAGTCAGGATTTGAACCACTGATCCTCTGATTATAACATGTGCATGATAACCATCAAGCCACAGACACAATTGATCATGGCACTGACTTTACTAAACATATTGCCCAACTGCGAGGGAATCTGCAGAGGAGAGCCCAGGCAGGAAAACAGTGGGCTGATGTCTGAATTGTTGGTCTTTATGTTTCTAGTTTTTTGAAGAAAGACCTTTAAAATAGGGTTCATCATCCAAAAACCTTCACCAATGATTTAAACAGAGAGAAATATTGTCATTATGTATGCGTTAATATGCTGTGATTTTACTGGTCCGGCCCACTTGAGGTCAAAATGGGCAGCCCCTTCACTAAAATGAGTTTGACACCCCTGATTTAAAGGAAACATATAAATCAGTGGTGATAAGTAAAATTAGCAAGAATGCTTAAAAATATGGAGTAAATACCATCACTTAATAAAATATAAAGTTTTTTCAAATTATTATTAGGGTGAAGTGACCCTTTATAAAACTTATCCATGGACATACCCTGGATAGTTTGAACAATTACTTAATATAAACCAAACCGTAAAAGCACAAATGATAGTGATCCTGTTCATGCCAAGCTTGTCTTCCCGTTCCGTGCAGGTTCTCGAAGCACGGCTCTCTGAAGTCCCACGAAGAACTGGAACTTCCCTCGGAGCTGACGGAGGACTGGGCCACCATGGAGGTGTGCGTGGACTGCAAGAAGTTCATCTTCGACATTATCGCCTCCAGCAAGCACAGCCTGTCGCTGGCCACCAAGAGAGCTCGCCTAAAACGCAAGACCCAGTCCTTCTACTTGTCCTCGCCGAAAGGAAGGGAGGAGTACCGGCCCTCTGAGCGAACAATCAAGGAGATCTGAAACTCTCTGTCTCTCTCTCTCTCTCTCTCTCTCTGTCTCTGTCTCTCTCTCTCTCTCTCTGGCTGCTTCCAGCTCCTACGGCACAATTATATAGACTCAACACTGGATATGATCTTACTGTACATGTATATTCAGTCAGATAAAGCTAAAAGTCAGAGTGATATGAACCTCCGTGGTGGACAGTGTGTTCTTTGTTGCTGTGTCCTGATCACCGTGTACAGCTCCTTCTTTTTTATTATTACCATATCATAGATGATCCTTTAATCTATGGCCACAGACCTTTAAGTCAAGAGACAAGAACTGTCGAGATGGCAATGTGTCAAAGTGGAATGACCCTCCACGTGGTCCAACCCAACTCACGTCCAAATCCATAAGCACAAAACAGACGAAGGACTGATGTGTATTTGACCTCTTCTGGCACTGCAGAGAGATCATATCGTAACCGAGACTTATGAAAATATGGGATATTAGACTGTACATTTTCTATTGGTTTTAATTTCTTTATTTTTGCACATGTGCATACAGTAAATGATTGTTCGATGAAGCCACCCTCTGTTTTTTTCAAGTTGGAGTTTTATCTTGAGATTCTCCCCCACTTTCCTCTTTACCGAGCGTACTCGAATGTGGGCTCCTGTTTTTCTTAAAGGAGTCTTTGTTTCCGTGCATTTGCATTTGCAACACATTTTAAATCTGTTTTAATGCAGATTTAGTGCCAAATAATAGCATCTTTCTGCTCTATATGTCACCCAAAGAAAGGTAATTGCCCTCTGATTTGTTTTTGCAAATCTTGATATCTCAAAGTGAATATCCAAGACTATAATAAGCACCGCTCAGTTTTCTATTAAGAGTTAAGCTAATCTGCTTCATCAGGACTGCGTGGGTCAGATTTGATCACATTTGATTGACAGTATTGCACGTCCATAAAGTAAGGGGACTTGTGAGAGACAGATTATGACAAGAAAGGTGAAGATTTAAACTGCAGAGGCTGAGATATTGTGTGTGTGTGTGTGTGTGTGTGTGTGTGTGTGTGTGTGTGTGTGTGTGTGTGTGTGTGTGTGTGTGTGTGTGTGTGTGACGTCTTTCAAACTCCACAGCCCCAGATGTTAAACATGTAACACAAACAAACGCCCCCACAGCTGTCAATTCAAACGTTGCTAAATCCTGATTGGCGCAAGGAAGTGACATCATCTGTTTCCAAATGAGCTCCGCCCACTTCAAACAAGTGAGCAAAACAAAAAGCAGAAATCTCTTGTGAAAAATGACCCAAAATATTTTAACTTTGACAACAAAATGTTGTGTTCAATTCAGTTTATTTTGTATGGCCCAGAATGACAAATTACAAATTGGCCTCAGAGGGCTTCAATCTGTACACATACGACATCGGATCAGGAAAAACTGCCCCATCATGTTGAACCCCATTGCCAAAAGGAAGTATTATTATTATTATTATTATTATTATTATTATTATTATTATTATTATTATTATATTTGTTTAGGGTCTTTAAAGCACATTTCTCAGCCATACAATCATACTGTATGTTCATTTGCAACTTACTTAAACGACTCAGATGTGCCGAGAAGCAGGTATAGAAATGTAATCGCCTGCGTGGGATTTTTTTCAGTCTTGCCTTTGAATAATTTACATGAACCATCTGCATACTTTTTCATTTTTAAATGTATCTTTGCGTTGATAAATATGTGATATATATGAACTCATAATATTTTCTTTACATTAGGTTTCTGACTTGTAATGTGAGAATATAAAAAGATCTTTTGTACAGATTCATGTCAATGAAACCCAGTTTACTATACAGGCAGCAAAAATATAACATACTCTACGTCTTAATATGCCTTTATGATTTACCGTCATCAACTGACTCATTGTCAGGAAAAAATACCTGACTTTTTGCCTGGATTTTTTATTTCATTCTGCATCCCATTCCTCATCTCCCTCCTTAAGATATCTCTGCCTTAAGAACTGCCTTTTATGGTCACGCTCGTACGTTGAACAGTCATCTACCGTAACTGTACATACTTTGTTTCTAACGATTTGTTTGTAGGTCAGGTGTGTGTGTGTGTTGCCTCGGCGATATCTCGACGGTGAGACGGCTGCAGATCCGTGTCTCTGAGAGGAAAACTATCCCAGTATAGTGTGTTCAGGGGAGGAGTGGGAAGCCTGCGGGACAGTGTGACAGCAGCATGCATGTACTACGGTGTAACTTGTACCCTCAGTCTGTATTACCTTTAAGCTGTAACTCCCCCAGAGAGTGCAACAAATGATGACTACAACAATAAACTATAAAGCAATACCTGATCAAAGTATCTGCTTGGTGCTGTATTTAAACGTATACGTCTTTCTCCTTTAAGTAATATTCATATTTAATTTCACTCTTATTCATACTGTTCTCACATTTATTATTAATGCACTTAATAGATCCCACTTCTCTACATTTTTATTCACTTAATTACACTGTTTGATGCACATATTTGCACATATATCCTATATTTCTCATCCCTTATTTGTTATTTGTATTATTCACTTTTCTTCACATATATTGTGTTCTATATTGTAGCATTATGTACATCATTCACAATTCACATAATAATTTATTAAAATTGTGTTACTTCTGTTTTTTTTTATCTATATACTGTAAGAGCATCTGAAATGTACCAAATTCCCCCCGGGGATCACCTCTGATTCTGATTCTGGAAAGGCTCCTGATGTCCCTCCAGGCGGGTCAGGATGACGATGGGAGTCTTCCATCAGGGCTGCATCCATGTGGAAGGACACGCGCCGGGACCGGCGCGTGTCCTTCCACATGGATGCAGTCCTTCCACCTGCCTGTTTGTCCTTCCAAACTTACCTGCCACCCGGGCCTCAAAAGGACCCAGGACGCTCTTTAGCAGCACTTCTGGTGGGTCTCGCTCAACGAGGACATCAAGGAGTTCATCAACGCCTGCAATCAACACAAGCCTTCAAACCAGGCCTCTTACAGCCCCTCTCCGTGCCTCATCGTCCGTGGGCCACAACATCATCCCGACCCTGATCAGGTCGACAGCTTTAGCAAGCTGGCCCATTTTATTTGTTTTCCCAAACTCCCGTCTGCTAAAGAGACGGCAGAACTGATCTCCCTGCACATCTTCCGTCTGCATGGGATCCCGGTCGACGTAGTCTCCGAACGAGGTCCACACTACATCTCCACCTTCTGCAATCCAGTGAAAGTTTGATATAACCTTTTAAAGATCTGTTTCTATAACAGTTCAAATATTGGGAAATTTGAGCTGACTTGCCTTTAATTTTCTCAAACTGTACAGTAAAATATCATGAAAGTAGACATGGACATAGCAGGGGTCCTCATGAACAAGAATTCAAGACTATATCTAATTTTAGCTAAACAATGAAGGACATGTTTTTATTACAGATTCAAGATTATGATTTGGTAATATTATAATGTTCGAACCTTTTTTCAATAAAAAAAACAGTACAGTAGTGTAACCTCATATGTTATTATAATGTTATATCATATAATGTCCAAAATAATGTTGTTTTTGACTCATTGCTAAATATAGGTCTCCGTGCTTTTTGGGCCGTACAAGCCACCGTACCAAAACACCATCAATAAAGGTGCATCACATTTCAGCTCACTTGACCGCAGTAAAGAAAAGTGTGTTACGTGTAAACTGTTAAACTACTTTACTTTGAACGATACTGTATTATCCAGCCAGAGAGACTGTGGCAGAAAGAACTAAAGTAACGCGAAGTGACTGCTACAGTAAATATGATCTTTTCTCATGAAAGTTAGCTAGCTAGTGATGCGACAGTGAACCGTTGGGGAAGCGGTTAGCTTCACCGGTGTAACGGTTTAACAGGCGACCCTGTTAACTGGCGACTTTTCAGCCGAACGCGTCCGTTGTTGTCGTAGTTACGACAGCCGTATCGAGAATGCCGCTTTATTTATTTTAATACAGTGTCAAACCCTCTCATATACATAATAATATATCATATACAAATTAAATAATCCGGCATTCACGAGGGCAGCTACGTGTTTTCTTCCTACTTTCAAACAGCTGTCTGTAACCACGACAACAACGGACGCGTTAATTTACCTTGCTCAACATGAACCCTTTTAGATCTGTAATGATGACAGTCCGCCTGGTCCTTTTTATTTTATTTATCAATAAATGTGTCAAAAAAATGTCCTTTTGGCAACATTATTTAGCTCCTTTTTTCAGGAGAAATTTAACTTTCAAAATCTGCCAAGTATTTGTCATTATTGTCATTAAATGTGGTAAAGGCTTAAAACACAGTGTAAAAACTAAAAAGTAAAGAAACGTATTTGACCAAATGATGACCAAAGCTTTTGAGATTACAGAAATTAAATGTAACCTATTTTACATCTTCTCAAACAGTTGTGTTTGCATAGAGCATTCAGTGTCCATGTTAACCATACATGTCTGTGTGAAACTCCTTCGTCAAACGTTATTTAATAATGTTTCTGTTTCTCCAGAGGATGTATTTATCCTGGATTCAGAGTCTGAGACAGGCAGCTGTACTGGAGGACTGTTCAGACCAACTGGACGTACTGGGACTGACCCTGGCAGTGCAGATGGAGAAGGAGCGAGGCCCTGCCGCAGAACAGGTGATTCACTGTGTTGGTCCCTGTTTGTGTTCACAGTCTAGATCAGGGTTCTTACGGTCATGGAAAACCTGGAAAAGTTATGGAATTTTAAAATGGTTATTTCCAGGCCTGGAAAAGTCCTTGAAAAAAATAAAATCCCCAAAGTTTTGGAAAAGTCATGGAAATCTGTTATATTCATGTGTTCATGACGTTCATTTACGCTGAGTTTGAAATAATTAATATGCTTTAAAAAAAGAAAGACGCTCAAAATATAAGCAGGCATACATACAGGCATCTATATCAATGTTTATTCTTTTAATCAAACTATTGTCTCTCATTCATTTGTGTCATTTAAGGCAGTGGTTCTCAACTGGTCTGGCTCCGGGACCCACCATCACCCCTTAATGACAAGCCGCGACCCAAATCGAGGAACATTCTCAACTTCTCAAATGTATTTAATGAATAGATGGTGTAGTTTTAACCTGAGATAGTACAGAATATGAGAGGGAACTATTCCCTTTTACACTCAATTAGCTGCATTTTAATTAAAAAACAAAAAGTGCGTCTTCAGGACACGAGGTATTACAACATACATAACAATTCAGAATCTTCAACCATTTTTAAACAGACTCAACATCTTTCATGCACAAACAAAAAAGTCCAACAACTAAGAAGTAGTTTCAAAAAGACTCAAAGGACCTAACTTTAACTGAGAATACACACTCACTGAATCTATGACCAACACTTTACTATGGAAAAAGTCACTGTCTTGAGGAGCAGCTTTTCCACACATTCAAAATAAATTAAACAAAAAGTGCAATTCAAAAGGATTCATATATACAAAATTAACTTTTCTTGTGATTACCTCATCAGTAACTGAAAAAACATTGTGCTTTACAGAAAATTACCGTAAGCAGCACTCAATTCTCCTCACGACCCCCAAGTTTTTTCCTGTCATGCAGGTAGCGCCATCAGTTGTGAATTTATATTCAGTAGGCTGTTTCATTTAATTATCCTAAAAACCCAGAGTCTCCCCCATATCAGGATGGTTTGACCCAACCTGGCACACGCTGCTGAAAACATGGAGGGACAAGTGCAAAACCAGTTGAAACCAGAACCGCATATATATTTGCATTTTTATTTTATTTTTTCTGGCAAAAGCCTGCGACCCACTGAAAACGGGTCCGAGACCCACCAGTTGAGAATCACTGATTTAAGGTATACTGCATGCTTTGGAATTCTCATTGTAAATACTACATTTTCTCATTTTTTCATGTATACACCGAGATTTCACAAAATGTTTGGTCATGGAAATTTGGGTTAAAGTCATGGAAAAGTCTTGGAAATCCAATGGTCAAAATGTGTATGAACCCTGCTAGATGAACATCTGTCAAACAGCTGGCAGGTGCTTTGATCAGACGATGATGATGTGAATGCTTTTCAGGCTCGGTTATTCTCCATTTCGTGATCTTACTGGTCAAATGTAATGACTAAAACAGCTTTGTGTGTGTGTGTGTGTGTGTGTGTGTGTGTGTGTGTGTGTGTGTGTGTGTGTGTGTGTGTGTGTGTGTGTGTTTAGGAGAAAGCCAGATTGACGAAGATGATGAGAGACTGGTGGGTACAGACAAACAGCCAGAAAACACCATGTTGCTAATCTTTTCTTTTTTTACTGACTCACTTTCTATCTGTGTGTGTCTCTCTCGGCAGTCAGTGTGCCTCGCAGCAGGTGTTCAAGCTGCATTCAGAGCTGCAGGAAAAGCAGAGCATCACTTCTCTGCTGCAGGTGGTGGAGGAAGTGGAGCAGAGGAAGAAGGCTGAGGACATAAGAAGGTTCATCGGTGCATCCGTTTGGAAGCCATGTTATTACTCATCTTAATCATTAGTACGAGTCGTTTTGTAGACATGGCGTGGTTGAATTGTTGAGAGGAAATGAGTGTTGTGAAAGAAAGGGCGCAAAGGGGAGAAAGAAAAAAGGAAGTCTTTGTAGTATCAGTAATATGAGCGTCTCTCTAACCCAGAGAGGCAAAGACGGAGCTGGAGCAAAGAAATCAAACTCTACAGAGGCAGAAAGCGGAGCTCCAACAAAAAAAAGAGACACTGGAGGTGAGAAAGTAGGATTCATTCAAAAACCATAAAGGTCTGCATGAATGGCTGTTAGAGGTTAGAGAATCTGATCATTTGATTCAAATAAAACAAATATTAAATGTTTGTCTGTAAATTGGTGGATACCAATTGTGTCTAATTGTGTGTAAAGGTGTCTAATACCTACAATACTACTGCCCCCAGGACATGTCCCTTCTGAAATTAGACCTGAATTATCAGCTGAATGTGCAGTCATCAAGGATGGCCAATGAGGAGAAAAGCATGGCGCTGCAGGTGCTGAGGGACACCAGCCAGGCTGAGGGGCAGCTGGAGGACCAGCGGGAGGTGGGTCCAACATACTTGGTTACTCTCACCCAACACACTTGGTTACTCCCACCCAACAGACTTGGTTACTCCCACCCAACTAGCAGCCAAGCCGCCAAGACGGAGATGTTTTCAAATTGATCCTCCATCAGGGAGCAGACATGTCCTCCGTCGTGCTCTCTCTGCCCTTTCCGCCCAACAGCGGAGAACACACACCTCTCTCAGCATGCTGAGCAGTCTTCCTAAAATAAATATCTTCGTAATCTACACAGACTCAAGAGTTAAATGTTGTCCAAGTCATGTCCTCGCCTTTAAGTACTTTTATATACTTCTTTATTCAGTCTGTATATTTAATATTCCTCTTTACTGTTTTTTTTACTGTTCTCTATTACTGTTTATTTATATTACTTGACTGTTTTTTTAATCTTTTATTCATTTGTGAGCAATGCTGCTGTAATCCTGTAATTTCCCCACTGCGGGACTAATAAAGGATTATCTTATTTTATTTTATCTTATCTTATCTTCTCTCTCAGCTGCTGCAGATCCAACTGATGGAGGAGAAGAAGGTTCACGTAAGGTCCGTGAAATTCCTTCAAAGTCATCAAGAGGTTGGTACTGCAACATCCCTATTAACAACAGACTAATGTTATTACAATTATTGTCTAATTGCTGCTTTTGGAGGCTCATTAGCTGATCTGCGGTTTAAGGTTTAAACACCTAAATGCAAATGCTGTGTTCTCAGAAGCTGTGGTTTATACTGCACCTGTATACTGCATGCTGAGAACACAACATTTGCACTTAGGTGTTAAGTCTAAAACACAATTGCTGTGTCCTTTAGAAAATCCCCTCAATGTCAGAAGAGGTCACTGTACCTGAGACTGATTTTAACCTGTGGCACACCAGGGCCTGCATGTTAAACTGCTAAAACTGGGAGAGTTTGGACTTGAGTGAAAGATAAAAGTAAAAGTACTTCCCTTTTACCCGTATTTGTAAACTTAAAAAGTGTCCCGTCTGCCAACGAACTGAAGAGGTAAATTCATAGCAATGACCTCATAGTTATTTATTACTGACAGCAGTTAATGCACCAGCACAAATCTAGTACGGTTAATTGGTCTCAGAGCAATCAGTTTAATGAAGGACGCAACTCCGTGTTGAACACCTTTCTTCATAATAACGCCAGAAATTAACCACAAACTGGCATTTAAGGGGTTAACATTTTGAAAATAAATGGTTGGTTAATAGATTTAAGTCAGGGAAAGTGCAAAATAATATTAACACAAAATTTGATGTCCGTTTTTAGGACGCAGACATTTTTGTCCTCCAAGAGAAAACTTTGTAACGGATGCACAAGAGGTCAAGTTGGTTGGTGTTTTGTTGGTGTTTTGCACCTGAGCCGTCGCATGTGGCGTCGTCATTAAAACTGTTTCAGGAGTTGCAGCAGCAGCTGCAGCAGTGGCAGCAGCGCACCAGGCAGATGCTGCAAGAGAAGGAGCAGCAGCTCAACAGCGTGTGCTGCAGGAGAACAGTGACTTTGGACAGGCTGTCGGAGATGAGGAGGAAGGTGAGCGTCTCCCTAGGGCTGAACGCGACGCACCATCTTCACTATTAGTTGAACATGAATGAGTTGCTGAGTTGTGTTCAGTTCATGGAGATGGAGCAGGTGGTGATGGAGGAGCGGGAGGAGCAGAAGAGGCTGCGTCGACAGCAGGCCAAGGCCAAAGCCGCCACCAAGGTAACAACACCTGGTCAGAAGTTACTGGCGTGCCCTCAGATTAGTCGCTCTGGTTATGTAATGTGCTGCAACATCCCTAGGATTAGGGTCCCTAATTCTGACCCTGGCCTGTGTGACCTTTTGACCCGGCAGCTGCAGGCGTGGTGGAGAGGCTGCATGGTCCGCCGGGGCCTCGGCAGTTTTAAAAAAGCAGACGACAAGAAAGGCAAGAAGAAGAAGAAGGAAGGAAAGAAGACAAAGAAGGCAGTAAAGAAGAAGAAGAACTGAGTTTCCTCCAGCAATCCTTTGAGACATAATAACATTAATTTATTGTATGAAAAATGTTTTTGGGCAAACAAGCAATCTTCAACAAAATAAAAATAAAAAAGATATCTTATAAAATATTTCAGGAAAACAAGAAAAGTAGTAAACGGTGTCTATCATATATAAACATTTCAGCAGAAACAATAGAAGCACCTTGATTCAAAGTCCTCTTATTACATATTTTATGTACTATTTATGTACTACATTTTTTGAATGCAAGAAATCAAAATGACTTCTGGCAAACAACACTACTAAGTAGTCTACTGTTAATGACCATGGGCCATACATTTAAACGCATGTTAACGCCTGCATCATGCAGACAATTTCAGATAAAAAAAAAAATCCACATAAAGCGTTTTTTCTTTTTTAGATTATACATGATTTTTGTAAATAATATTCAACTGTATTCTGACATTTTTTGAACCAGTTAACAAGAAACAATCTACAGATTCTTAATAAATATGAATTAAAATAATTGTCAGATGTGGCCCGAAAAAAATTATGCCACAGGAGTAGCAAAGCCATAATATCTTGTCTATAGCCAGTGGTTTCCACACCCGTAACAATAACATAACTGAGTCAGAGCAGAGCAGAGACTGAGAACAACAAAATAAAAGTTGTCTGGAGACTGTGTGTGTGTGCGTCCTCTTCCTGGGGCCAGAGCTTCACACTTGCGGTGCCTCTGTCTCAGTCGAGTGGGTCTGCTCAGCGTGCATGTAGTTATTGTCTCCGATGATGACACAGTTGAGATGGGAGTTGTGGATGTTGACCCTCGGACACTCGGCTGATGGAAGGGGAGGACAGAGAGGAGGAGGAGGAGGAGAACTATGTGCTGCCCCCTGCTGTCCACAGCTGCAGCTGCACCTTCCTTGATTTTGAAAACATGAACACATTAGTTGGTTTCCCCTCTTATGAGTGCAGTCTGAGTGCTGTGACATGTAAGAATGTGCAAATAAGACAAATACCATCGTATAGATTTCAGCTCAAAGTGCTTTCAATTCCAAGAGAATTAAATAATAATAACAGGACTATTAAAAGAGGTTTGGCTGTTACCCACCCTGCATTTGGAGCTCTGATTCCCGCATTAGAGGCTGACTCTCGGCCACAGCGGACGGGTAGGAGTCGTTCCCGATGACGCAGTCGATCAAGGTGGAGTTGCTGATGTTCAAAATCAAAATGGTTGACGGCGGATTCTGGATTGCCACTGTTTTTACGAGTGGGAGGTGGAGAGAAAGGGGAAAAGGGAAGAGAATGTGAGAACGGGAAGTTGTTGTTCCAAAGTGATGTAACAGCAGAAACACGTCACCATCACAAAGTTCCTTATGGTTCCTGAATACGTTGGAAAAAGCTTGCTTTGCATAAAAGTCAAAGCAAGGAAATTGTTCGGGTTTATTTTTAGTAGTGTCTGAATAAAGTGAAAAGGACCTGCATGTTTCAGGAATTCTAAGGTCTATTTGTCACATGCACTAAAGAAATGTTGTAAAATGCTATGTGGCTTGCACCTAAAGCTGTTCTAAAGGCTAGTGTATAATAAGAATAAATATTTTAGCTTTAATTGTGAAAAAAATAATAATACCTGAGTAATAATACCCACAAAAGATAAAACAAATAGCAGAGTTCATACACATTTTGATCAATGGATTTCCATGACTTTAAACCAAATTTCCATGACCAAACATTTTGTGAAATCTCGGTGTAAACATGAAAAAGTGAGAAAATGTAGTATTTAAACTAACAATGAGAATACAAAGCATACAGTAAACCGTAAATGACACAAATGAATGAGACAATAGTTTGATTAAAAGAATAAACATTTATATGTATGCCTCCTTATATTTTCTTTCTTTTAAAAGTATATTAATTATTTCAAACTCCGCGTAAATGAACGTCATGAACATATGAATATATGAATATAACACATTTCCATGACTTTTCCAAAACTTTTTTCAAGGACTTTTCCAGGCCTGGAAATAACCATTTTAAAATTCCATGACTTTTCCAGGTTTCCCATGACCGTAAGAACCCTGAAATAGATATGGTGAATAAATAAAGACCCTGAAGTTTTTATTAGAAATTTAAAAAATCACATGAAATGAAGAGCTTACCTTGTGTAGCTTCATCACCTGTAGTTTGATGAGAACACGTGACCGTCTCACACAGCAGAGCGCCTATGGGCCAGCAGAACAGCTGGCAGGCTCTGACGCTCTTCTGCGCCACCTGCATGACGCTCTGCAGGCTGGAGGATGTGCGACTCATCATCTAGAGGAGAAAGTCAGACAGAAATCCCCCACTTAGCTTCGCGCAAATAATATCTCCCACCGCTGGCCCACCTGCTCTGTTTTTCTAGGTCACGTGCAGTTCCCCTTGCCTCTGAAACAAAAGCCATGTTGTTATTTTCTTCTCCGGACTGAAACACACAATATAGGGAAATGGTAGGCGGTCTACTTTAAATCAGAAAACAAAGTTAGTTTTTGTTTTATTTGAGGGAAACATTAAACGTGTCTCCACTTCTGTTGCGCGCTCCCGTTTGGGGACTTTATACTCCAATATAGCGCGAGGAATAGAAAAGCTGCCGCGAGGCGCATCACGTTGCAGGAAGTTGTCTATTATACATATAATAATACATTATGATATTCAAGTAGGAAAGAGTAAAACCTCTTTCCTACCACAAATGCAGATGTTCTACACCCATAGAACAAAGGGTCCTTAAATATCCTTACGTTATCCTTAAACAGGGTCAGTTCGGAAGAAAATAAATAATAAACTCTCACCTGATTGAACGGCTTTCTTTCACTTTTGTAAAATTGTTGTCCTTAGTACTCGTCGCCCACCATTCGTGTTGTAGTCCAGTTTCAGTATAATCTTTTTGGCGACTAACAACGACTGACATACACATTTGCTTCGGAAAAGCCCGCACGCATGCGCACTTTACTTTGGGGTTTCCGTTTCTGCACGGCTATCTGCAGTGCTCGATGCAGCTTCACGTATTGACAGCGTGTGTGGGCTGAACAGTGCGAGCGGCACGCAAAGTGTCGTGTGCAATTTGTTTTGGACACTTTAAACTTGACATGATACACTTTATTAAGTTATACACTAGAAACAATAGTTGTTGTGCCGCTGCAGTTTGGGTTCTCCCAATGGTTTATGTGCTGCTGGTGCCTTCACTGTCCCTCGTACAGCCCATGTTTAATTACAAGTCTAGCAACGTTGGGAACGTTAGGAACGCAGCAGAACAAGATTGAAAGTACATGACATAAGATGACACACACCGGTTTTGCCCTGGAACATCAAGGAGAAAATGATGCAACAGTTTACAAACTGTCATTTTTTCATTTACAGCAATTAAACTGTCCACAAAGACCACTTTAGAATAATAATTACATCTTTAAAAAGCCGAATACTTTTTTAGGAAATATGATATGGTCAAATTAAGCAACTGATAACAATATGGTGAAGAAAAAAATGACTTAACTATCTTCTTCAAATGTAAAAAGCCAGAGCTGAACATGTGCCTTTCAAATGAGGCATACAATGAAACCAATTTACAATATGCTATATATTACAAGCAAATACAATCTGAGATAAATAAAGAGAACCAGCAATGAGAAACAATATAATAGCACATACATGAGGAATTAAAATATGTAATTAACCTTTGTTGCATGTCATCCTCCCTCTCTTGCGAAATCTGCTGGGCTGTCCAATCAAAAGTGGCCAAGTGTGTAAGTCACTGTAACATCACTTTCAGTTTAGTGTTAGAAAGTGATACATGTCTTTGTTTTATTGATGTATATATATATATATACATTAATGAAATGAATGAAGGAACGAATGAATGAGCGTGTTAGAATAATAGTATGCATGCAGTTTCTAAACAGTTACATCATCTGTAAATTGTAAGGCGCTACTACGACAACAAATTTCCCCTTGGGGATTAATAAAGTATAACATTTTGTAATTTGAAGTATATTATGTTACAGAAATTGTATCTATCAGATATGTTGACCACCTTTTACATTACCTCTTTATCCAGGGCTGTAACCAAGATTTTAGAAACACTGAGGTCATGAGACTTTTCAAAATGTAACAGGTTTTCCAGTTTATATTCAGATTTATTAATTCTGCACAATTATGTGGATTTTATATCCCATTATGAAAGTTTACAGTCTCCATGCTGTCAGGAATGTCATTATTATCAATAAGTCTTTATCTATGAGATACAATATGATATAGGATTTACAATTTAATTTTACACCGGAAGTGTGTGAACAAAAATCAAGATGAGGAAGGAAGCAGTTACAGGAATAAGTTGAGAATTTAGCAGAGCTGAACTTTGATGTGTCCCACAACGCAACAATGTTGTAACGACTCTATTAAGGCAAACATGTAGTTGTATCTGTTATCAGAGAAGCCAAAAGTATAGTGGAAAACAACAATAAATACAATTGTGAGTTACATAATTTAAAGCACAAGTAAAAGCTGTAAACTTCTCCTTTAACATCCAATCAGTTGACATGTTACTCATCTAACGTCTTTTTCATTGATGTATTTTATATTTAGTTATGAATTTGACTGGTTTGATCACCAGTAGCTTTACTACAGTTTCCGATAAGCTACTGGTGCGACTTATATTTTTCCCACTGCACCTGAAAGCATCACAAATACCCTACTAGAATAACCAGCAGGAGCAGTCACGAGAGGAGCTCAGCGGAGAGCAGGCACAGCTTCCTGGATGGAATCAAAACGCAGGAGCAGACTCTCACACACACTCACACACACACACCCTCACTCACACACACACACACACACACACACACACACACACACACACACACACACACACACACACACACACACACACACACACACACACACTCATAACACGCATAACAGATAGGAGCGAGCAGGAAGCTTAAACATGTTTTTAGTTTTTCATTAAACCCGGTGTTCGTGCGTGCGTGCGCGCGCGCGTGTGTGTGTGAGAGAGAGAGAGAGAGAGAGAGAGAGAGAGAGAGAAAGAGAGAGAGAGAGAAGCGGTCAGTATTGGGCGCTGACAGGAGAAGGTTAGCAGCAGACTGTATCAACACATGTGGCCGTGCCACAGTCAGAGCACTGCGGCTGTGGATCTGGACTCGGGCAGCTCCTCCAGCCAGCGATCCAACAGCGAAGGTAAGTCCTCCTCCTCCTCCTCCTCCTCCTCCTCCTCCTCCTCGTCCTCCTCCTCCTCGTCTCTCCTCTGCTCATACTGGCTTACTTTGTCTGCATCACAGACCGAAACCGAAAACGCTTACACCTGAGGAAATATTACACCGTGAATGCGTCAGAATGCAACCTTGAGAGAGGGAGACGTGTCCGATGTGGTCGGTTGGAATATATACTGCGTGACAGATGTGGATTCGCACGGTTACTTTTGTCATAAACAACACTATAACCTCAGAGGAATACATGGACGGGAAGCAAGGGACATTACTTTTGGGATATCTGCCAGTCAACATTTACATCTCAAAGTGAGGACAGTAAATGAAGGTTTGCATTTTCCTGCATCTCGTCATTTTCTTTATATTTCTGTGTTTCCACTTTACTTGCTCTTGTTTTTGGCACAATGTTATGATGCCAATATATTCTGTCACACACTCCCTACCCGAGGCACGCAGTCTGCCTTAAACACAGAGGCGGCCTGTGTGAGCAGCAGCAGCTTTCCTCCTCTTGGTGTCAACAATGATGCTTTGATTCCCCACCACCACCACTGGCTGGAATCAATCTAGACCGAAGGGCCGATACTAATCCGAGATCCGATTCGTCTGTTTTTTCTGAGATAAAAAACAAACAAACAGCAGTTTTTGACAAATGGTCACCCAGATAATCTAAAATAAATGCCTCTACACTTTGTTGATGAACACAAACGGGTTTCCACGCAGGATAGCTCCACAGCTGCATAGAGAGCTGTCGGACAGGACAGCTGACAGTAGTGTAGGACTGCAGCTGGCTCAGGACCACACGCCGTGACTCTGCAGAAATAACCCGCGTGCGCCGCACCGCTTCACGCACGCTCCACATATCAGCCATCCGCCGGTCGGTATCACGTGATGAAAGAGCACTCACTGAGAGATGTAGGACACTGGTGCTGGTGGCTGTATTGATTTTGAGCTGCCCCAACGTTTTTCTGCCTACTTCACCAGCCTGGATGAAATAGAGCTCTGCGTGTTGGATAATGTGTGATTTCAACAGTGTGTGTGTGTGTGTGTGTGTGTGTGTGTGTGTGTGTGTGTGTGTGTGTGTGTGTGTGTGTGTGTGTGTGTGTGTGTGTGTGTTTTTAACACCACCGTTTCCTGTGTGACCCCTTTTCTGTTTCAACCACTGTTATCTACGGGATTAAATCGCAAATCCCAGATTATGGGATGATTATTTCTCACGATGTTTTAGGGGTATGGTTCCCTTTAACACCAGATTAGGCTTTATTACCCACCAAGCTCTGTCCTTACCAGAATGTCACCTATCATACTTACATGTGCATGCGTGTGTCTGCTGATTCACTAACACATGGAACACACTGATTTCAACTTTGAAACTTTTTTTTGTAAAAACTCTTAGTGCTCATTGGTCTTCTGTCTGATTAGAAGTGGTTGGATTTTTGAATTTGTATATCCTGTTAAAGGGAAATTAGGCAGGTGTTAACAGTGAGGTAAATAATATGAACTAAAAGCAATTGTAATACTTATTTTAGTCTGTTTTTATAATCTTTAAAAAGAAAAAGAAAGAAATAAGGAATGTTCTCAAGCTTGTTGGTCTTAACATTTTGGAATTTTGCTAATTGGCATTACTTACTGTAAGATAATGTTGGTTTAAGGCACCAGTACCTGCAGACCTTTGCCGTCGTTCTTGTTGATAAGATGCAGATCTAGAATGGCAGCAGAATTGTTGCTTTGCAGCTTTTTCTTCTTTTCCCATTGAGAAAATGTTGCAATTAACCTCTTTATTTCTCATGGCTATTCACTCACTTCTTTGGATTTATAGAAATAATGCGGCAAATTGCAGTTGCTGCGGGTGACAGTTGATCCTGGGTGATCTTTTCGGCAACTACAGGCACACAATAGCCTCATTTTAATCTCAATCACCATGTATTTATCCATTAGGGTTTGGAAAAAAGATTCTGGATTCATTTAAACATCTTGCATGCACAGGATTAGTGCTATAGACCTACGCTTGATGCTGTAATCGAAAAGATTTAGTGTATATAGCATGTTTCTAAAAACGATCGGCAATCAATTCTTCCTGTCAGGATGAATGAGGAGCCGGTCCATGTAACCATAACAGTAAACACAGACCTTGGACTTCGGCTGTAAAAATGACACGATGAGTAATCAATAAGACTGCAGTAATTACACATAATTATGTTGAGCCTCGCGCTTTGAACAGTGACTAATACGTTTCTCAGGTAACGAGACGGTGACAACGCAAAGCCTCAGGGAAAGGTGAGGTCATTGCGGGTGGCGCAAGAGTTACAAAAAAGTGATGACAGGTCCACTGTTCATGTGGCAACGAGGAAATACAGGGTCGCACATACACCAAAGAGACAAGTACAGGGTTCTTTTCCCACCTGGAAAAGTCATGGAATTTTAAAATGGTTGTTTCCGGGCCTGGAAAAGTCCTTGAAAAAAATAAAATCCCAAAAGTTTTGGAAAAGTCATGTAAATGTTTTATATTCATGTGTTCATGTCGTTCATTTACGCTGAGTTTGAAATAATAAATATGCTTTTAAAAGAAAGACGCTCAAATTATAAGCAGGCATACATACAGGCATCTATATAAATGTTTATTCTTTTAATCAAACTATTGTCTCATTCATTTGTGTCATTTAAGGTATACTGTATGCTTTGTATTCTCATTGTTAGTTTAAATACAAAAATTTCTCACTTGTTCATGTTTACACCCAGATTTCACAAAATGTTTGGTCATGGAAATTTGGTTTAAATTCATGGAAAAGTCATGGAAATCCATTGGTCAGAATGTGTATGAACCCTGACATCAGTGCTGTTTTTGTTGTTGTTTATTCTCGTTCAGGAACATGGAGGCCGTAGCTGCTCTCCGACAGCAGCAGAAGGGCTAGGATCAGACCTCAGCCCCCTCCCTTGCTTCGCCCTACCATGGCCAGCAGGAGTCCCACGCTGAGCCGGGAAAACCGGGGTTCAACACCCGGGACCCCCGGCGCCAAAACCCCCCAACCGGGGCCCGAGGCCTACTGCAAGCTGTGCCTCAGCGAGCAGCCGCCCGCCGCCACCAGGGAGCTGCAGGGCTGCGACTGTGTCTTCTGCACAGCGGTAAGAAAAGCCAAACACAGCTGGTGCTTTTGTTCCTGGAGACGGAGCAGCGGTGCCTCAAGGCTGTGTTTTGATCAGATGCGTGCTGGTCCTTTTACTCGTATCGCTCGTGCTTCTTATTTTTAAGATTTCACAAAATCATTTGAAATGGGATGCTCCCTTTTTTTATTTATTCCAGCGCTGCTTCCTGTTTTAATAACCTTAAAATGCCAAACTGGCATGTTGCAGCTTTAGAGAAATGAAGGGGTTTCCAGCACAGGCCTTGGCTTATTCCTCTCACATTCACTTTTATTTGGTCGAGTCCTTGGAAATTCTTGTGTTAACCAAAGCTGTTGGCAACTCACTGGATCTCACAAACATTTCCTGGGAGCCTTTTCCAGTCTTGTGTTATAGTTAGAATACAGAGCTGTGTCGTTACCAACAGAAATCCAGATGTCTGCTGCCACGCTTTCCCAGTCTCATACAAAACTGAGATGTTGGTGTTATGCCCTGATGCAGAGCGAGTTTGCTATACAGTGGCAGGTCATTTCTGTCCGAGGTAGCAAAGTTGTCACTGTTGCACAAGGTCAGAGAGATAAAACACACACACACACACACACACACACACACACACACACACACACACACACACACACACACACACACACACACACACACACACACACACACACACACACACACACACACACAGTGTCACTAGAGACGAAAGAGGGAGAGGGATACTGTAAACCTCGCTTATCAGTTTAACTCTATTTTATCAACCTGAACACAGACTATTGCTTGTGTTTTCGTGTATTTGTGTTTTTTATTATTATTCCAGCTCAGTATTTGGATGAGCTGTACATCACACTTTATGAGAAAAGCACATGACATGCACAAGTTTGCTTGCACAAATGGGTCTCAATGACACTTTCCGTTCCTCTAGGATAGATTTGTTTTTCCACAGGAAAAGTAGGGACACGTAAATGTATTTTTTTTTAAAAATATTCCTCAAAACTGTCTGCCTTTGAGCAATGTTTACGTAGTTCCCCCTACCCTTCCATATTTCATAGCTGAGGCAACATATGACTTTGATGAGACACGCCGATAGCAAACTCGCGTTTGTGTAGCATGTTTGTACAACAGCTCATTTCCTCTCTGCTTTCTTTGCTTATTGGAATTGTCATGAGAGGATTGCCGTGTCACTAATTCTGCCGTGTTTTCTCCCTCTCCAGTGTTTGGAGCAGTATGTTCAGCTGGCCATCATGGAGGGTGGGGGGGCACCCATCACCTGCCCAGATATGGCCTGCCTGAACACCGGAGTGCTACTGGACGCTGAGGTATGCCCAACCATAGAGTGAAAAAAACACGAACAGAGTATTTATTTACAAAATAAATTGATCACAGAAACACACCCTGAACAACAACAAACTGTTTTATGTCTTTGGGGAAGATACATTTGAATTTCTTTCTAATAAATTTGCGTCAATTGTTTTGTCCAGAATGCTGCAAGCAAACTTCTCAATAAATATAAAGTTGGATTTTCCCCCTCGTGTTATTACAATTGTGTGTGCTGGATTACTAAGATTAATGCAGTGGCCGAAGCCTTAATGACATTTCTGAGGGAATTCTTGTTCCAGTGTGAGGAGCAGAGAATGAGACAATGCGAGCAGTCAGACAGAAAGTGAAACTTAATGAGCACATCGGAGATACCAACCAGTCAGTCAACATGTCACAGCTTAAACTGCTGATTCACTAGCAAATGGAAATTCTGTTCCTCAGTTCCTCATTTGTAATGTTTTTCTTGTCTGACTACAACTGAATTCTTTATGATAAAAACAACTCTTTAACTAGAGCTCATTGGTCTTCTGTCTGATTAGAAGTGGTTTGATTGTTGAATTTGTATCCCCTGTTATCCAAAATAGGCATCTGTTAAACATACAACCAGTATTACTGGGGGGAAATGACATGTTCTTCATTTTAGTCTCTTTTTTTGGCCAATTGGCATATTGTACTGTAAGATAATGTTGGTTTGAACAACTATTTGCAAACCTTTGCAACATCTGTCTTGCTGATAAGATGCAAATGCCAACTTGCATCTTTTACTATGACATAAGAATGGCAGTAGAATTGTTGCTTTGCAGCTTTTTTTTCCATTTAGAAAATGTTGCATCAACCTTTTTTTCTCTCTCTCAATGGCTATTAAAGTATTTTAAGAATAATAAGAAAAGAAATTGCAGTTGCGAGGTGACCAGTTGATCCTGGAGATCTTCTTGGCAACCACACAAAATATCCTCATTTTAATCTCAATCATGTACTTGCATTCTTCCATTAGGGTTAGAAAAATATTCTGGATTCCTCATGCACACATTTTATTAAAAGTCTCAAGAGTGACTTCAACACGTCTCCTCTCTTGCTGTGTGCTTGCAGATAGCTGGCTTGGCCCCAGACGACCAGGCGGATCTGTACCAACGTCTGAAGTTCGAGCGAGGTAGGGATTGTTGCATTAGCATGCTGATGACCGGTGACAGCATTGGGCTATTTCAGGTCTCACTTTGCTGGTGTGCAATTACCTAAGCTTCTCATATCTGGGATAACGTGGGGCCTCCTGCTCTTTTGTCTCTTCTGCTGTGGTCCAGTTTTACCCCGGAGGTCATTGACACTTTGGCTTTAATATCTTCAGTTAAACCAAACATTACCAGCAGGGAATTCAATAACACATTCTGCAAGAGGTCCATGTTTCCATTCTTTTCAATCTGAAGCAATGATCGTTTCAGTGCTCATTAATTGTATGACCTATATGTTGCTGTTTGCACCATTTGCTGTGGAAATGATTGTGAAATGTGTATATATCTGTCTTGCACTGGAGGCCTGGGAACAGGAAGGAACAAAAACTGTTGAAATCGGTTTCTGTTGACATTTACAAATTGCAAACCGAGGTTTGCCTTCTTGCTATATTGTATTTTTTCCAGTAGCACAATATTGTTTACTCTGGCCATAAATCACGAGCCTCATAATATTGAAAGTATAAAGAAGTGCAAAGTACAGTACAGTAAAGTGTTTTGCAGCAGTACCCAGTACCCTTCTGTAAGGATTCTCAATGAAAGTATGAGTTGATGATGGATCAGACCATGAAAGCTCCAGTTTTTTGTTATGGTTGTAAAACATGCCAGATGTATTGTGTGGAAGCATTCCTTCTGTCCCCTAAGCTGCTTAGAGAGTTGTTTGCCTTCATAGATGACCCATTAAAATGACAACAATGAATTTATTAGATGTTTTTGGCCATGCTAACCAGAGATGGCCCACCACTTTGGTCCAGACTTAAATATCTTTTTTTGGTATTGGACATATTGCCATACGTTCATGTCCCCCTCAGGATAAATTGTATTAACTTTGGTTGGATTCTCTGACTTTTTGTCGAGAACTGACGTTGTAAAACTAATGACGTCACATCAGCCTCTGTGCCTGTTAAGTACAAATGTGCAAATGTCAGTATACTAACATGCTAAATTAGGATGGTGAGCATGGTAAACATTGCCTGCTAAACATCAACATGTTAACATTCTTGCTGTGAGAATGCATGTTAGCTTTTAGCCGAAACAACAGCTGCACCTTAAGTACAGCCACAGTCTGTACCGCATGTCGACGGTTAGTTTTGTGATTTAGTGTGTTTTGATGGGTTTTTTTTGTATTCTAAACTAAACAGCAAGAGGGGCTGGGGTCCGATCCCGGGTTGGGCGGTGGAGTTTGCACAGAACGTGCAACCTCCACCGCCCAACCCGGGATCGGGACCCATGGAACCTACGGAACCCACGCTGCCACAGGGAGCGTGGGTTCCGTCCAGGTTCTCCGGCTTTGTCCCACAGTCCAAGCACATGCAGGTTAATTGGAGACTCTAAATTGCCCGTCGGTGTGAATGTGAGCATGAATGGTTGTGTGTCATATGTGAGCCCTGTGATAGATTTGGCAGCAGTGGCTCATGGGTAGAGTGGTTGTCTTGCGACCGCAAGGTTCACGGTTTGATTCCTGGTCTCCCCATAGTTTGCATGTTGACGTGTCCTTGAGCAAGACACTGAATCCCCTGGTGTTCACAGCAGCCCACTGCTCCTCCTACATTTCTATGGATGGCTTAAATGCAGAGACACATTTTTATGTTAAAATATGTAATATGACAAATGTAATTAAGTTCAGTCCATGTGCTTTTACTTTCCCCACGTCCCACAATGTGGTAACTAACTAGTCAATATGCTCAGAGTAACCAGTGTTCTTTTGGGTGGCTGGTTGTTTTCATTGTCATATTTGTTGACTTGACTTTCTCATCGCAGTTCAAGATATTTGATTTACAATGCTATAAAACAGTAAATGCTCACATATGAGAAGCTGGAAACAGTGAATGTTTGGCTTTTCTGTTTTTAATTAATTTCAGTTGAGGGAGAACTTCTTCTTTCAGCACTAATTTTGTTTCTTCCAGATCAATAGTATTACTGTCTGTACTAATCGTACTGATAGTATTGCCAGCATGTCATTACTTGGGATTCAGAGAATAAAAAAGCATGTGTTTATTAGTTTTTTAGCATCTACATCTGCTTGAGATCTGCTTTAGAAATGCACAACCTCATCCCGTCTTTGCTTTCTGCAGGAGTGAAGTTGGACCCCAGTAAAGCCTGGTGCCCGGTGCTTGAATGCCAGGCAGTGTGCAGTGTGCAGCTGAGCACTGAGGGCCGGCCCAACGCCGTGCCCTGCCCGACCTGTCACACCGTGTTCTGCTCCGGGTGCAGAGCGCCCTGGCGGGACGGCCACACCTGCCCGGAGCGCCAGCCCATGATGGCGCCTTCGCCCTCTCGTGAAAGCCGGTCAGTGAGCAAGCTGTTTGGTCAGTTGGACTTTGAAAATCATACGATGCTAAAAGCAGGATTATTTTCATTTCATCCTATTCAAATCCCATCCTTCCATCAAATATACAGTTATTGTGGCAGGATATTTTCATTGGCTGGATTATAAAGTGATGTGTAGTCCCTCATCTCTCAGCAGAGGCCTTGAGCTGAATATACAATAAACATGAATCCAGGATGCTATTAGTATTTCTCAGCAGTGCCCTCTGTGTAGTCCCCGTTGTACAGCATGCCGCTGAGCTGTGGCTCTGCCAGACTAACTGATGTCATTGGGGAGTCACTGATTTATATTGGAACTCCATTGTCAATGTGCCAAAGGGAGGAGGAGGCCACTCGGTTCACTCTATAGAAGGAGCCCGTGCACTGCAGTGAAGTGTCTGCAGTGTGCTGTGGAGGAGGGTGCAGGCATAAGGGGAATGAAGGGAGATCAACTTTAAGTTTGAACTTGAGAGCATGATGTGCAATTGCCTGCAGGTTTAGTACCAGGTCTATAGCCAGGGGTTTAGAAAAATATTTAAAAAATCAACAAAAAATATATTATTTTCAAGATTTTCTCATTTTGCCTTTTAATTGAATTAATTTGATCTCCCGACATAATGAACACATTGTTGTTTCTAAGCCCACTCTACAGTAGCTTGATAATCATATTGTTTTGTTTTTCTCAATCCATCAGCAGACTGTAGACGATATATAAAAAGGTTATTTCTCATCACACACATCATTTTTGTTGCAGTTCTTCTGATGCTGGCACAGAAACATTACATGAGCATTCCTAATCTCCCACTGACTGACTTGATAGCATTTCCATGATCCCTCTTTTCCCCTCAAATTTAAACCTGCTTTGATCAATGTTTTTATTTTAAAAAGGGAGAAAAAAGACTATGTTTGAAGTGAAATGAGTCACTGGTGTTGCCAAGACCCTTGGAGGAGTATCACCTGCAGTTCCCCATGATCTCTATAAAGGTTTTTTAGCATCTAAGAGCTGATTGTTTTGGTTTAACGGCCCACATCTTTTCTGTTTTGGTTCAATCATGTTTTCTAGCCACAACAGGCAGCTGTTTACAGCAAGACTGATTATATAAAACCACTGCAGAAAATGGAAAAGACAAAGTTAGAAACTAGCAGAGATGCACCACCCTCAGCTGGTGGAGACCAAAGCAGTGGTAAAAGGAGAGTTAGTGTTACATTCGTAATTCGTAATGGTCGTAAAGGCTAATGTTGCTCTTCTTTCGACTGTGGCTCAGTGATAGAGCAGGTCGTCCTTCAATCTTTGTGCTATTTGTTTAAATTATAGAATATAAACTACTCAGGTTGTTGAAACCCTCAAACACAACTTTAGGGTTTTTCAGTGTATTGTACGCACAGAATACCTCCCTCATACCTTTGAATCCCAAAAGAATGAACCCAGTTCAAAGTGAGCACTGACACTTCCCTCTGCTGCTAAATAAAGAATGCACACGCTGCCCGGAGGCCTTCGTGGTTTCATCCTCCACCATAACCCAGCTGACTGCGTGTCTGTGTGCACCAACAGAGACTCTGACACGGCCATCAAGCAGTGCCCTATGTGTGGTATCTACATCGAGAGGAACCAGGGCTGTGCACAGATGCTGTGCAAGAGCTGCAAACACACCTTCTGCTGGTACTGTCTGCAGAATCTGGACGTGAGTCTCCCTCGTTACATACACTGGATGAAGAGTATCTATACTACCTCGCCACCTGCTTTTTACAGCTAAGCTCAAAATCTCTCAGCTTCTGCACCACTATCATTAGTCTGTGTTTACATTTCCTTGGTGGTTGCTGGATGGCAGATGTCTCACCTTCACGTGTGTGTTTTTGTCATTGCAGGGGGATATCTTCCTGAGGCATTATGATAGGGGTCCGTGCAGAAACAAGCTGGGACACTCCAGGGCCTCGGTTATGTGGAACAGAACGCAGGTGAGGTCACTCAGCAGACAGCAGACCAGATGTACAGTATTCATGTCAGGCTTGTGATGATGCTGTCATTGTCTGAATGGATTAGCCTGCATCGCCAATCATCCGCGTGTGGTCAATTATTGCGAGCATGGGTTTGATTTCGTAAAACTGTGCCATCTCTCTACCGCGATTGGACGTAAAGATTTTGAACTCCATCCCAGCTGCACTGTTTTGCTTTCAAATCAATGAGTCACTGGGTGCATTTCAAGTCTCTAAATTGTCGTTTCCTCGCTCCTCGATTGAACCGGAAGTGGTTCTGCGCCGCCATCTTGACGGCCGTCTCAAAGCTCTTATTCTGCTCTGAGGATCGAGGAGCGAGGAGGGAAATCGGAGGAGCCATGATCGAGGAGCCCCGAGAGCAGGCTTCCAGGAAGTGTTTTAACGCTGGACACGCCCCCTCACTGTTCATCTGTTATGTGATTGGACGCTGCAGCTGAGCGGACTGATCGCTGGAGTTTCATACCAGAGACGACTCAAGTTATATATTATATTATTAGTTTTCTTATTCACCATCTGGTTCATTGTAGGTCTGAACAACAAAAGGACCACAAACAACTTTCTTCAAATATTTGATCTGCTGTTTCCCTCAATAACTTGTATTATGTATGTAATTAAAATCAGAGAGAGCTGGAGAGAGGAAACACTTTTTTACAACACGTAATGAAGAGAAACTATATTTATATTGTGGGTTATTTTATAATGATGTCACAATCAGAATTTCAAAACATACCAACGTAAATAATAAATAAATAAATAAGACGCATTCCGCTGGTAGAAATGGATCCTGCGCGTATAAGCAGGACACATCACAGTATATAAATACTCAATGCAGTTTATTAAACGGTAACAAACGACATCTCCACTCTGACACTCACGATAACTTTGTCTTTATTAATATAAGTAGTAGTTTAACACCATTAAATCAACTGAAAACATACGATCATTTTTATCAATATTTTAAGTGCATTTTTATTGGAATGTTCGCTAAAAACTCTCGGACAAAACTCCGTCAGCTGTTAAAGCGACTGACAGCTGATCAGATGTGATCAGCTGTCAGGCGGCTGCAGTCATCATAAACCGACGTCGCTTCACGTGACGCATCAGAGGAAAGGACGTCTCATGTCCCTTAAAACATATTTCCTCACGTCTTCTCTCCTCGCATGGTTTCCTTGCGTCTCTCTATGCATCCCTGGTGGGAGGGACTAAGACGCAAGGAAAAGACGCAAGTGAGGGAAACGGGGATGCAATTTAGAGACTTGGGATGCACCCATTGTTCCACAAACGCATCTGAAAGCGCGTCAGATGACACACGCGGAAGCAGACGGTCATTTTAAGTGGTCAATAGGGGCTGGTATTCATATCAAGGTCATATGAGCTGTAGAACACCCGTAGAAGCCCTAGGGTATCCCTTAAGGGGGACCCTAGGGCTGATGAGGTTAAAACATATTTCCTTGCGTCTTCTCTCCTCGCATGGTTTCCTTGCGTCTCTCCAAGCATCCCTGGTGGGAGGGACTAAGACACACTGAGACAGTGGGTACATCGGTGAGGACGTTGAAGGAACCTACGCAGGACAGAAAAGCTTCCATGATGGCACTTTTTGGCACTGATTTAATGGAAAATGGAAACAAAAGTTTAAATATGTGCACAGCTCAATGCTCAACTTTCCCTTTAACGACCCATAAAGTCTTGTTCGCTCGGTTTTAGTGGTTTGTTTTTTACGCCAGTGTGCCCAAATAGTCCGGTAAGCTGACTAATCCCAGCGCTAATCTAAAATGCCTGCCCTTTTATGACATTGTTCGTTCAACAAAATGATCGGCTGCCAAATCCACTTCATTTTCACTTCCCCCACTTGATGCCATTATCACATGATTATCATCAAGTTTGCGGTGAACCTCCGGAGCTGATTGTGTCTCGGTGTGACCGCATCGAGACACAATACTGTGACCACAATACTGGAAATACACTATTGTCGAAGGAATCACTGTATATTATGTAAGATTTCCTGTACTTGAAGCTAAGGAGCGTAGTCTAAGGAGCATAGTCCAAATAATAAAATACATCCTTTGACGAAACGTACACAAAAGCATGTGGACAGGGGTGTCGAATGAAATGAATACTAATATCCTGTAATGAGTCTTAAGTGGCTCTGCTTTGATTCAAATGTTTAAAAAATGATTACAGTAGATTTCCCATAATCCCACCTGCACCCTTCATAAACAGCATGTTGTTCCATCAATGTTTCATTCCCACCATCTGACATTGGTTTAAAAAAAATAAGCTTCAGGTCTACATACTGGTGCTTTATTCGTGGCAGTATGTGGACCTGACGCCTCCCAATAACATAAAACACACATTATATACTTACGTGCCTGTTTTCTCAACAACAGTGACATTGTTTTTTATTTGTTTTTCAGTTGTGTCTTTGTCCACCTGATGAATGATAGTCCAATATTCCTTTAAGCCCTGTTTTGTTTGAAATATATTTGGCTCTTTAGCTGCTGTTAAGTGCTAACTTGGTCTCTTAACTGTTGAGCGCAGGACAGCTAGTGCTTTATATTATTCACTGAAAACAGCCGCCTGCAGCTTGAAACAAGATGGATGAGAGTGGTTGGACTGAACCAAAACCGTAAAGTTAGAGGCTGTAAAATCAAAGCAATGGGCTGAAATATGCCCAAACTGAACTGAACTGTAAAGATAATTAATAATTCTTCTCAAAGAGCAACCCCTTTCACATCACACATAATCACTCGATCCTTTGTTGACATAAATATTGATCGGTGCAGCTCAAGGATGCCGCTGTGTTGTCCTGCAGGTGGTGGGTATCCTGGTTGGGGTCAGCATCATCGTGCTGGTGACGTCTCCGCTCCTCTTGCTGGCCTCGCCATGTATCCTGTGCTGCGTCTGCAAGCCCTGCAGCGGGAAGAAGAAGAAGAAGAAGACGAAGAAGATCAAGATGACAAAGAAGGACCAGCCAGACTCCTCCACGTCATAGCAGCTCCCCTTCTCATCAGCCAACCCAGGATCACCCCGCTGATCTAGAGAAGCCCAAGGAAGCCAGGAGAGAGCAAGCGCTGCATGGAGTACTTTTTCATGACTGGACAGACTGGAAGCCTCGCCAGTGGCTCAGAATGATCGTTGAGCTCATTAAAGACCTGCACCTCGGCACGAGCGCTGCTCAAAAATTATTTACTTTATACGGTGGAAGTGAAAAATAAGGAGAATGAATGTAACTCACCCAGTTGTTTTCAGATGGACAGGCTGTGAGACAGGACAGGGCTTCTGTTATCTCTAACACACACGCACACGCACACGAACACACAGTTCAAAGTGCAACGCCACCCCCATGTGCCAAATGTCATGATGCCAAACCAGAAGTGTTAGGTGCTCAAGTGCCTCGCTCTACAGTGCCTGGTTGTATTTGTTTTGCCTTCCATTCTATCTTTATCTTATGCAAAAAAAAAATAGCATTACGAAAACGGACAGGGTTGTGGATCCCGTAAAACAATGCAAAACATTCTTTGATAATGGGAGAAAGCAAACGGTCCCATGTGTGCACCGATATATGAAACATGATAGGGCTCCAATGGTGCGCAGAGAACTTTTCTTCTGCAAATGGTTGTTGTTTCCACCTGGCATACGTTCCAGACCAAAGGCTTCTAAAAGGTAATGTGTACTTTTCTAAAGTGTGTTAATGTGTATTTATGGGTTAGGTGTGTATGGTATCCTGTTATCATTACATTTCTGTTGATGTTTCTGCATCAGATATTTTATAAAAGCGCCATTGTAATTGAAATAAACACACTGTATTGAACGTGCAGAAGAGTGTTTGTGGGAGACATTGTCATTTCATGGCGCATTACTTCACTTTTGTCTTCGCACAGAGGTCATGTGAGGAGAGTACACGGGGGTTGATGTAGCAGGAGTGAAAATATATATTTATGTTCTCACTGTGGAGAACAAAGAGGTGTTGCCGTAGGGATGACAATGTAAAAGTCTTGAAGCCAACAAAGAAGCGATGGAGCAGACCTCAGGTCGCTGGAAGTTTGCTTCGGCTACGTGTGGTGCACAAAACCTGAAGGTGAAGTTGTTTTTGACCTGCGCATTACAATCTATAATATATTATTATATTATTATTGTAACTTGATTTTGACCTGCACATTACAATCTATAATATATTATTATTGTAACTTCTGTCAAAATGTTGAAAGGACACATTTCCTGAAAATTCTAAATGGCAATTAGATAGTGAGTAAAAAAAAAGAAAAGGAAACGTATATTAAAGATATTTCAGTTTTTCACAATTATTGTAATTATATTGAATAATTTCGCATATGTATTTTGTGATGAACATATGGCTAATTAAGGCTACACGTGACACTGTACTGATACAAACAGTTATGTATTAACAACAGTAAGTAGCCCACAGGGATAGTCAAATGGAATTGTAAGTAGTTTTTTGGCAAAATAATTGAAAACATAATTAATTCATTATCTAAGATATCTTTTCTATTACAGTACACATCGGTAGGGGGAAAAAAGCTATGGAAAAGTAATATGCTTTTTTAATTCAAAAATTATATATTTTAGGATGTTTGTCAACATCCTAATTTTATATATTTATATATATATATATATATATATATATATATATACACATTTATATATATGTATGTATGTATGTATGTATATGTATACATGTATGTATGAGGGTGTGTATATGCAGGTATATCCATATGTATTTTTTCAAAAAAAATTCTATTATGTACATGTATTGTACACATCTTTTCTTTACATGCATATCTAGAAAATCAATACAAATGTGATCACAAAAAAGTGTATTGCTCAGACCTAACAAAAAAGCACATTGCATTCTGGGTAGCCAAAGGATTAATCAAACATCAAAAAGGGAAAACATGACACAAAAGGGCCATTCATCCCCGACCACCGCAACGCTCGTTTCAGAGTCCGGTGTCGGCCGTTTCCTGAAAGCCGAGCTCGAGTCAACACGCGTGTGCGGTCGCTCACCTGCAGGCACACACGCGGGCGTACGCCTTCCCCGGGCTGCTCTTCTGGAAGTCGGCCCCAGAGTCGGGTTGGTACACATTGAAACAGATCCTCCACTCGTCCGAGTCCTTGAGCCTGCGGACAAAAGCACAAGCGTCACCGATGGGTCGACAATGAGGCGCCGGCAAATACCCACAATGCTTTGTGCCTGAAGGCTTTGTGCCTTTGGTTGAATCACATCATCATACATGTGAGACGTGACATGATGTGTCCGATCACAATGAACCACAAGGGGACGTTTAAAGGGATAGTTTAGATGTTCTTCTCCGTGGTCTGTGTTTTACTACAGTAGAAGGTGTTTTACTACAGTAGAAGGTGTTTTACTACAGTATGAGGTGTTTTACTACAGTAGAAGGTGTTTTACTACAGTATAAGGCAGGGGTTCTTAACCTTTTTGACCTCGGGGCCCAACTTTTCAAGTACAAAGTGCCCGGGGCCCATTCAAATATTAACACTGTATTGGTTTATTAACTAATTGATCTCACTCTTGGTTTGATTTGTATTCAATAACTGAATCAAATCTACCTACAGTTCAACAAGCAAAAACCTTGTCAAATAAATGACATGATGCAATGTGATAATCACAAAGACATTTATTGATCATGTGTATGTAAACCTGCACAGACAACAAGTCATGGAACAAATCAAGCTAATACAATAACTCATTTAAAGGCTCAAGTCAGGCGTATTAACACAAAAATAACTAATTGTTCGATTTTTCTACAAAAACATGGGGGACTCTAAAAAAAACTTGAAATTTGATAAATACATAATTTGGTAATAAAAGAAATACACTGCACAATTATTAGGAAAGTAGTTTTTTTTTTAGGATTAATTGTATTATTGAACTACTACAGTGCTCTCAGTTAATCCAAAATGTTAATAAACCTGAATATTTAAGACAGTAAAAGTGAGGTTTTTACTTTCTTAGGAAAATATCTGTGTGTTCACAATTATTGGGCAACTATTAGTGTGCAGACAAGTGTGCACACAATTCAAAATAATAATTTTCTAATTAAACAAACTGTAAATAACATTTAAATAAAGTACAAATTAAAATATAGCCTTATAATCTGTGAATGATATGCTTCAGCAGTATTCATGTTTGCAGAACCAGAAGTTGCTCTTCATATCTGTGACATCTGGCTTTCACAGCACATTTGGAGTCAGTCAGTGACAGACAGACCTTTTCTGCATCTGGAGTACACTGTCCTTTCTCTGGAAAAATCCCAACGTCCTGGATGGACAGCGAGAGCTGAAGATGGAACACCCCACAGAGGACATCCATCAGAACCCGACAGGGGGAGATAACACAAAGGATGATGGGTAAACCACAGGAATTTTGCGGAATTATTAATATCATTATGAAATTTAAGCAGACTTTGAATTCAATTTTCTCCAAAACTGTACAGTAGGATATGGAGGCCATAAACATGGACATAGCAGAGGTCCCCCTGAACAAGACTGCATTGGAATTTCAATGTACCAATCTAAGGATCTGGTTTTATAGCTGTTTGAATATTCATTTAATTCAGCAAGGATCTCCTTTTCTCTGCGCTTGCGTTCTGCCCCCATCTGGCCCGTCTGGCCCCCGTACCGTAACACCTTGAATAGAGGTGCATTTACAATTGCAACTGCGGCTCACTCGGCGGACGTGGGCTCACTTGACCGCAGTATTGAGCGGGACGATGTTTAGCAAGCATCGCTCTGCTGTCGATAACTATGCGGACGTTACCCGTAAGTGAAACTCACGCACGCTAATATTTCATTGTAGAACTTCGGTTCGGTGTCCTTCTTGTTTTGGTCCGCCATGTTTAACCAGTTCAAAGAAGAAGAATTCTTCTTCTTTGAGGATTATTGGCGGTTGGCAAACAACTGATCGGTGCATTACCGCCACCAACTGGTATGAAGTGTGGGTCAGGATGTCTAGTACTCATAATATAAAAATTTAAAAATAATAAAAAAAAAAAGCATGACAAATGATGTCACACACAGACTAAAGGAAGACTTCGCTAAGCCCCTCCCCCCTGGTTAGTGCTCGCGCCGTCAATCATGTGTCTATACCGGCATAGCAACAGTAACCTGGGGGGCGGGGCTTAGATATTAAAGCCGATCTGTTGTGACGTCACTAGCTTTCAGCAAGAAAGTCTGTAAATAGAGACAGGAAACTCTCAGCCGTAAACCGAGGAGTTTTACACCAAGATACTTTAAACCCAGGAGTTTTACACCAAGATACTTTAAACCCAGAAGTTTTAAACCAACATACTTTAAACCCAGAAGTTTTAAACCAACATACTTTGAGGAAACTGTCAGAGTTCATCACACTAAAGATGTCAAGCGCCATGAATTCACCTCCACCACCAAAGACAGAGGAAATGTTCCGGCTGAAATGTAACCTTGGCAAAAAGGTCAATTCCTTTTTTCAAAGGTTGACAGAAAAACAGTGGGGACTGTTAAGAGCATGCACTCCAGATGCCACAACCAGACAGTGGATGTCTGATTTGCTGCTGGACATAGTAATGATGTTGTCAGAGGTCTTCCTGACGACTGCCTGGAGAAATATGTTCACTGAAGAGGACATTAAGGCAAGTCTTGGCAGCATAGTCACCGACGCCTTTAAAACTGCACTAGACATCAATGACGATGTCCAGTGTCAATGCGCAGACAGTTTGCTAAAAATGATAAACGTAGAGGTTAAAAACAAGGTCAATTCTGCCCTGTCCCACGATTCAGAATCTGAGGTGCCAACGCAAGAACTTCCCCCCAAAAGACTTCACATGATGGTTGCTCATGCCGTCATAATGGTGAAGAACTTCTTAGCCCGGGTGAAGAAGAGCTTCACATGCCGATCAGCGAAAAGACGTAAGACCTCAGACCTAGTAATTGAAGACCTTGAGTATCCAGATGAAGACACGAAGACGGCCCCGTCCTGGGACCTAGTGGTTGAAGACGAAGAGGATCTGGATGAAGACGAAGAGGATCTGGATGAAGACACAAAGACAGTCCCGTCCGGGGACCTAGTGGTTGAAAACTTGGAGGGTCTATCAGAGCTTTTTCCGGCGGAAAGCATGGAGAAGTTGGATGAGATAGTTGAACCGCTCATGAATGAAATGCCGGACTCTCAGTTTGACGGTTTAAAATCTGACAGCCCTCTGGAAGACATTACTAATCTCGACGTTGTTCAGGAGGGACATGAATCGGAGGACACAGCTGATGGAACAGGAGGCGGCGAACATTGTACCATTTTTGAATCAGAACCTACGCTGCAAAAAAAGAAGGAAGTGTTCGTTCAGATAGTCATTGAGAAGCTGTTTTCCAGAATTTTTTATGAAAAACAGGACCGTTCCCTCAAGGAATACATTCTTCTGCGTCTAATTGAAAGGACGTGGGCCAAAGTCAAGGGTGTCGACTTTGAGCTCTCTCAGAAAAACATAAAGAAACTGGACAAGATCATTTTCAAAGACCTGTGCAAAAAGCTGGGCAGTGCAGATCAGGTGCTAATGTCTTTACAAATGGAGGATGAGGCAATTTTAAATTCCATCGTCTTCATTTTCAACTGCTGCGTGACGCCACGAACGACAAAGACACAGCGCATCGCCAACTTCTTCTCGTCCGTGTGGCGAACCATCTTCAGGCGAGATCTCGTGGAAAACCCGGAGAAGATCCCGTCCGGGGACCTAGTGGTTGAAGTGCCATTTTCCAATGAAATAATTGGGATGAAGTTGGATGAGATAGTTGAACCGCTCATGAATGAAATGCCGGACTCTCAGTTTGACGGTTTAAAATCTGACAGCCCTCTGGAAGACATTACTAATCTTGACGTTGTTCAGGAGGGACATGAATCGGAGGACACAGCCGATAGAACAGAAGGAGGCGAACATTGTACCATTTTTGAATCAGAACCTACGCTGCAAGAAAAGAAGAAAGTGTTCCTTGAGATAGTCATTGGGAAACTGGATTACAGAATTTGGAATGGAAAACTGGACTGTAACCTCAAGAAACACCAGGACGTCCTTCGGCGTCTGTTTGAAAGGACGTGGCCCAAAGTCGAGGGTGTCGACTTTGAGATCTCTCAGAAAAACTTGAAGAACTTCGACAAGATCATTTTCAAAGACCTGTGTAAAAAGCTGGGCAGTGCAGATCAGGTGCTAATGTCTTTAAAGATGGAGGATGAGGCAATTGTAAATTCCATTGTGTCCGTTTTCAACCACTCCGTGATGCCACAAATAACAAAGTCACAGTGCATCGCCAACTTCTTCTCATCCATCTTCAGGCGAGGACACCGGGTTGGTGTCATGTAGGTGAGCTATCGTTTTAGTTTTTTTTTTTTCGGGTGATCCGTTTTTTTTCCACATTCATAGACTATGGACTGAGACAGGTGCTGCTGTCTTTGAGAATTGAGGATGAGGCGCTTGTAAATTCCATTGTCTCCTTTTTTAATCGCTGCGTGATGCAACGGGGGAAAAAGGAGACGATGGAATTTACAAGCGCCTCATCCTCCATTCTCAAGATACAGCGCATTGTTTAAGGGTTTTTCCGGGTGATCCGGTTTTTCCCACATTCATTGACTCTGAACTGAGACAGGTGCTGCTGTCTTTGATAATGGAGGATGAGGCGCTTGTAAATTCCATCGTCTCCTTTTTTAACCACTGCGTGACGCAACTGGGAAAAAAGGAGACTATGGAATTTACAAGCGCCTCATCCTCCATTCTCAAAGACAGCAGCGTGACACAAGAGGAAAAACAGATACAGCGCATTGTTTAAGGGTTTTTCCGGGTGATCCGGTTTTTCCCACATTCATTGACTCTGAACTGAGACAGGTGCTGCTGTCTTTGAGAATGGAGGATGAGGCGCGTGTAAATTCCATCGTCTCCTTTTTTAACTGCTGCGTGACGCAACGGGGAATCCGGGTGATCCGTTTTTCCCACATTGATTGACTATGAACTGAGCCGCTCTCAGTTTGTGTGCTGACTACTGGGGTGGCAGCAAAGGGGTTTCCCCGGGTGATCCGGTTCCCATACATCCCATCCCATACATACAGTGCAATACAAAAACTAAATTAAACTGAATTTGAACTTCACATTTGTATTTTAGAATATTTCACAATGTTTGTAATGTGTAAACTCTTAAATCCTAAAGTACTGTAAAAGTCGGGTTACAAGCCGCTACTACCTTCGGTCAGTGTCCCCGTTAGCTCCCCGCTGTAGCCAGCTAGCGTTCCTACTAGCGCACCGCTAGCTCCCCGACAACCACCGAAGGTAGCGGGACCAGCCCCGGCTCGACACCCGACTCGGGCAGAGGGGACACGGGCAGTAGCAGCAGCAGCAGGAAGCTAGCAGCAGCAGCGGGAAGCTAGCAGCAGCGCTGCTGCTAGCTTGCTACAGCCGTAACACCCACCGGAGGAAGGAGCGGCTTGTAACCCGGCTTGTACGGTTCCCAATACAAAAACAAAATTAAACTGAATTTGAACTTCACATTTGTATTTTAGAATATTTCACAATGTGTGTAATGTGTAAACTCTTAAATCCTAAAGTAATGAAAGCTTCCAGATAAATGTAGCGGAGAATTACCTCTGTGACTAATATTCAGATTTGTGTTGTGAATTGGCACTTATTTAATAAACTCAAATAATGATAACTCAATAATGACATCTGTTTATCTCACTCTCACTTTAATGATTTAAATGTATTGTTCATAATTTAAAAGGTCTGGACTACTGGTTGGACAAAGTTTTTACAAACCAATTCATGCTAATTAATAGTTAAAAATGAGCTCCAGCTTTTTTAATTAACAAATCAGAAATAGTAATCTTATGATAGAATACAGTCCTCATTAGGGTCGCCAAATAAAAGAGCAGAGTTTCTTCCGTCTTTTATTTAAGCAATAAGGTACTCGCGGCAGTACTGTGTCGTCAATAATGTACTGTTCAAGGGAGTTGTTAGGCCCGACGCGCAGCGGAGGGCCGGCAAACCCTTGAACTGTACATTATTGCAGATACAGTACTGCCTCGAGTACCTTATTGCTTTTATAATACGGTTACCAGCGACTTTATAAATAGTAATAGTAAGCTGCCTTTCAGCACAAAATAGTTGTGGGGAAATTGACACTCTTAGATTCTTTTGAAAGAAAAGTGCATTAAAAATTAAATGTATTATTATTATTAATAATAATAATTTGCAGGATTACAGCAGCAGACGGGTAAAGTGCACCCAAGAGACGCGTAGTAAAAATAAAAGACAAGTAATATAAATAAACAGTGATGAAAAAAAACAAGTAAAGAATCCACAATAACAATAATATATATATATATATATATATATATATATATATATATATATATATATATATATTTAAAGATGCATACCATTATACATATTTAGTTAATTTAGTTACTAATGCATGTTTAAGAAGGAGCCAATATTATGTAAAGCTGCAAATAATTATAATTATTTTCATTATGGATTGATCTGCTGGTTATTTCTTTGATTAATCCGTTTATTGTTTGATTTGTAAACCTTTGTCAGAAGATACAAGTGAGAAACCGTAAAATGTCTTTTTTTTACTGTCCAAAACACACACGGACATTTATTTTTTCTGTACTTCAAGAGTAGGAAGAGCTGCAAATAGTCACATTTGAGAAGCTGAAAATAAACGCAAAAAATCACATAAACCATTAGCCGGTATTAAAACCGTCGCTGAAGACGAGTTTATTCACATCTTATAAGTTCTTCGTGTGTTTTGTCATATAAAGTGCAATCTCATGCAGCACAAGATATGTGACGAGCAACCATTGAGCGGGACGATGTTTAGCAAGCGTCGCTCTGCTGTCGATAACTATGCGGACGTTACCCGTAAGTGAAACTCACGCACGCTAATATTTCATTGTAGAACTTCGGTTCGGTGTCCTTCTTGTTTTGGTCCGCCATGTTTAACCAGCTCAAAGAAGAAGAATTCTTCTTCTTTGAGGATTATTGGCGGTTGGCAAACAACTGATCGGTGCATTACCGCCACCAACTGGTATGAAGTGTGGGTCAGGATGTCTAGTACTCATAATATAAAAATTTAAAAATAATTTAAAAAAAAAGCATGACAAATGATGTCACACACAGACGAAAGGAAGACTTCGCTAAGCCCCTCCCCCCTGGTTAGTGCTCGCGCCGTCAATCATGTGTCTATACCGGCATAGCAACAGTAACCTGGGGGGCGGGGCTTAGATATTAAAGCCGATCTGTTGTGACGTCACTAGCTTTCAGCAAGAAAGTCTGTAAATAGAGACAGGAAACTCTCAGCCGTAAACCGAGGAGTTTTACACCAAGATACTTTAAACCCAGGAGTTTTACACCAAGATACTTTAAACCCAGAAGTTTTAAACCAACATACTTTGAGGAAACTGTCAGAGTTCATCACACTAAAGATGTCAAGCGCCATGAATTCACCTCCACCACCAAAGACAGAGGAAATGTTCCGGCTGAAATGTAACCTTGGCAAAAAGGTCAATTCCTTTTTTCAAAGGTTGACAGAAAAACAGTGGGGACTGTTAAGAGCATGCACTCCAGATGCCACAACCAGACAGTGGATGTCTGATTTGCTGCTGGACATAGTAATGATGTTGTCAGAGGTCTTCCTGACGACTGCCTGGAGAAATATGTTCACTGAAGAGGACATTAAGGCAAGTCTTGGCAGCATAGTCACCGACGCCTTTAAAACTGCACTAGACATCAATGACGATGTCCAGTGTCAATGCGCAGACAGTTTGCTAGAAATGATAAACGTAGAGGTTAAAAACAAGGTCAATTCTGCCCTGTCCCACGATTCAGAATCTGAGGTGCCAACGCAAGAACTTCCCCCCAAAAGACTTCACATGATGGTTGCTCATGCCGTCATAATGGTGAAGAACTTCTTAACCCGGGTGAAGAAGATCTTCACATGCCGATCAGCGAAAAGACGTAAGACCTCAGACCTAGTAATTGAAGACCTTGAGTATCCAGATGAAGACACGAAGACGGCCACGTCCTGGGACCTAGTGGTTGAGGACGAAGAGGATCTGGATGAAGACGAAGAGGATCTGGATGAAGACACAAAGACAGTCCCGTCCGGGGACCTAGTGGTTGAAAACTTGGAGGGTCTATCAGAGCTTTTTCCGGCGGAAAGCATGGAGAAGTTGGATGAGATAGTTGAACCGCTCATGAATGAAATGCCGGACTCTCAGTTTGACGGTTTAAAATCTGACAGCCCTCTGGAAGACATTACTAATCTCAACGTTGTTCAGGAGGGACATGAATCGGAGGACACAGCTGATGGAACAGGAGGCGGCGAACATTGTACCATTTTTGAATCAGAACCTACGCTGCAAAAAAAGAAGGAAGTGTTCGTTCAGATAGTCATTGAGAAGCTGTTTTCCAGAATTTTTTATGAAAAACAGGACCGTTCCCTCAAGGAATACATTCTTCTGCGTCTAATTGAAAGGACGTGGGCCAAAGTCAAGGGTGTCGACTTTGAGCTCTCTCAGAAAAACATAAAGAAACTGGACAAGATCATTTTCAAAGACCTGTGCAAAAAGCTGGGCAGTGCAGATCAGGTGCTAATGTCTTTACAAATGGAGGATGAGGCAATTTTAAATTCCATCGTCTTCGTTTTCAACTGCTGCGTGACGCCACGAACGACAAAGACACAGCGCATCGCCAACTTCTTCTCGTCCGTGTGGCGAACCATCTTCAGGCGAGATCTCGTGGAAAACCCGGAGAAGATCCCGTCCGGGGACCTAGTGGTTGAAGTGCCATCTTCCAATGAAATAATTGGGATGAAGTTGGATGAGATAGTTGAACCGCTCATGAATGAAATGCCAGACTCTCAGTTTGACGGTTTAAAATCTGACAGCCCTCTGGAAGACATTACTAATCTTGACGTTGTTCAGGAGGGACATGAATCGGAGGACACAGCCGATAGAACAGAAGGAGGCGAACATTGTACCATTTTTGAATCAGAACCTACGCTGCAAGAAAAGAAGAAAGTGTTCCTTGAGATAGTCATTGGGAAACTGGATTACAGAATTTGGAATGGAAAACTGGACTGTAACCTCAAGAAACACCAGGACGTCTTTCGGCGTCTGTTTGAAAGGACGTGGCCCAAAGTCGAGGGTGTCGACTTTGAGATCTCTCAGAAAAACTTGAAGAACTTCGACAAGATCATTTTCAAAGACCTGTGTAAAAAGCTGGGCAGTGCAGATCAGGTGCTAATGTCTTTAAAGATGGAGGATGAGGCAATTGTAAATTCCATTGTGTCCGTTTTCAACCACTCCGTGATGCCACAAATAACAAAGTCACAGCGCATCGCCAACTTCTTCTCATCCATCTTCAGGCGAGGACACCGGGTTGGTGTCATGTAGGTGAGCTATCGTTTTAGTTTTTTTTTTTCGGGTGATCCGGTTTTTTACACATTCATAGACTATGGACTGAGACGGGTGCTGCTGTCTTTGAGAATTGAGGATGAGGCGCTTGTAAATTCCATTGTCTCCTTTTTTAATCGCTGCGTGATGCAACGGGGGAAAAAGGAGACAATGGAATTTACAAGCGCCTCATCCTCCATTCTCAAGATACAGCGCATTGTTTAAGGGTTTTTCCGGGTGTTCCGGTTTTTCCCACATTCATTGACTGAACTGAGACAGGTGCTGCTGTTTTTGAGAATGGAGGATGAGACGGTTGTAAATTTCATCGTTTCCTTTTTTAACCGCTGCGTGATGCAACGGGGAAAAAAGGAGATGATGGAATTTACAAGCGCCTCATCCTCCATTCTCAAGATACAGCGCATTATTTAAGGGTTTTTCCGGGTGATCCGGTTTTTCCCACATTCATTGACTCTGAACTGAGACAGGTGCTGCTGTCTTTGATAATGGAGGATGAGGCGCTTGTAAATTCCATCGTCTCCTTTTTTAACCGCTGCGTGACGCAACTGGGAAAAAAGGAGACTATGGAATTTACAAGCGCGTCATCCTCCATTCTCAAAGACGGCAGCGTGACACAAGAGGAAAAACAGATACAGCGCATTGTTTAAGGGTTTTTCCGGGTGATCCGGTTTTTCCCACATTCATTGACTCTGAACTGAGACAGGTGCTGCTGTCTTTGAGAATGGAGGATGAGGCGCGTGTAAATTCCATCGTCTCCTTTTTTAACCGTTGCGTGACGCAACGGGGAAAAAAGGAGACGATGGAATTTACAAGCGCCTCATCTGCTGTATCTTTTTTCCCCGTTGCGTCACACAAATTCCAAATTCCATCATCAAATTCCATCATCTCCTTTTTTAACCGCTGTGTGACGCAGCGGTTAAAAAAGGAGACGATGGAATTTACAAGCGCCTCATCCTCCATTCTCAAAGACAGCAGCACCTGTCTCAGTTCATAGTCAATGAATGTGGGAAAAACCGGATCACCCGGAAAAACCCTTAAACAATGCACTGTATCTTGAGAATGGAGGATGAGGCGCTTGTAAATTCCATCGTCTCCTTTTTTAACCGCTGCGTGACGCAACGGGGAATCCGGGTGATCCGTTTTTCACATTGATTGACTATGAACTGAGCCGCTCTCAGTTTGTGTGCTGACTACTGGGGTGGCAGCAAAGGGGTTTCCCCGGGTGATCCGGTTCCCATACATCCCATCCCATACATACAGTGCAATACAAAAACTAAATTAAACTGAATTTGAACTTCACATTTGTATTTTAGAATATTTCACAATGTTTGTAATGTGTAAACTCTTAAATCCTAAAGTACTGTAAAAGTCGGGTTACAAGCCGCTACTACCTTCGGTCAGTGTCCCCGTTAGCTCCCCGCTGTAGCCAGCTAGCGTTCCTACTAGCGCTCTGCTAGCTCCCCGACAACCACCGAAGGTAGCGGGACCAGCCCTGGCTCGACACCCGACTCGGGCAGAGGGGACACGGGCAGTAGCAGCAGCAGCAGGAAGCTAGCAGCAGCAGCGGGAAGCTAGCAGCAGCGCTGCTGCTAGCTTGCTACAGCCGTAACACCCACCGGAGGAAGGAGCGGCTTGTAACCCGGCTTGTACGGTTCCCAATACAAAAACAAAATTAAACTGAATTTGAACTTCACATTTGTATTTTAGAATATTTCACAATGTTTGTAATGTGTAAACTCTTAAATCCTAAAGTAATGAAAGCTTCCAGATAAATGTAGCGGAGAATTACCTCTGTGACTAATATTGAAGAGAATTTATGATTTATATAGCATTAGCTGAATACTCTGTTTATGATTTATATAGCATTGGCTGAATACTCTGTTTAATGATTTATATAGCATTGGCTGAATACTCTGTTTATGATTAATACAGCATCGGCTGAATATTCTGTTTTTAAGATAATGCTTGCCTAAAGCTGAAGGATGTGTGTGTGTCTCAGGCGTGAGAAACCGCAGAACTCTTACTCCCCTGTCTGTCAGATAAAGTTTGGGACGTCCAATGAAAATAAGCAGCACACTTGAAAGAGAACCATGATATGAGTCTCACACACGGGTCTTGTGTTCATTGTTCCAACTATTAATTAAATTTATCAGTAGGTGCAAACTCATCTATTCACCCTCGTCCTGTATCCGGCCTTGAGGAGAGAGCAACAGTGTTTCAAGGGTAGTTGTCTGGGAACCTGGGTTGTGTGTTTTTCACTGGGAATATTTGAAAAGTATTGGAGTCAGATAAGAACCCTTTACTCTCTGAGTTCGGGGCTCACTCATTCTGAGGCGTGCTGACCGTGTGAAGGGCAGACAGACAGGGGAGCGGAGTCCAAGATCTTGTATTAGGTATGCATTTCATGTATGTGTGTAATTGCTAAAATAAATAACCTTGATTGTAATATAACCCGTTCTGTCAATTCTTGAACACTCGAGGAATATCCCGGCGAGGAGAATTCCACTTCAATATTCAGATTTGTGTTGTGAATTGGCACTTATTTAATAAACTCAAATAATGATAACTCAATAATGACATCTGTTTATCTCACTCTCACTTTAATGATTTAAATGTATTGTTCATAATTTAAAAGGTCTGGACTACTGGTTGGACAAAGTTTTTACAAACCAATTCATGCTAATTAATAGTTAAAAATGAGCTCCAGCTTTTTTAATTAACAAATCAGAAATAGAAATCTTATGATAGAATACAGTCCTCATTAGGGTCGCCAAATAAAAGAGCAGAGTTTCTTCCGTCTTTTATTTAAGCAATAAGGTACTCGAGGCAGTACTGTGTCGTCAATAATGTACTGTTCAAGGGAGTTGTTAGGCCCGACGCGGAGGGCCGGCAAACCCGGCCCATTGAACTGAATGTTGGGATGTTGCGATAATTGTAGTCTACCGATAACATTTAATCTAATATAAAAGGCTAGCGTTTGTTCTGTTGAGGAGAGAAATTTAAAAGAACAAGATTTATTCTCATTCATAAAATATTAAACGTCTCTTCTAAATGGCTGCTTGATATCGGCGTAAGGAACCGCTGTCGATCGCGCGATGTGAACCCCGGATTAATCCCACAGTTTAAAACGTTTTAAAACTCTGTGAGCTGGAAATGAAAAGATGAACTTCATCTCGTTTCTGATCCCTGCATGAACCCGTTTGTCTGTCACCTTGGTTTGTTTTTATTTCTTTATTCAGTTTTTTCTTCAGTTTGCAACCGACTCAGAACCGGAGAGTTTCCTCTTGCTGCTCGTCCGTTCGGTCGCGGCCCCCTCCTCCTCTTCCTCCTCCTTCTGGCCTCCGTTCTCCACACAGCCGCTGCCCGTCTCCTCGTGACCGGCTGGGTCCTCGAGGTCCGGATCCAGCTACGGCTGGGAATCCACGGCCGTCTCCCAGTCCTCCTCCTCCTCTTCATCCTTCTCCTCGTCTTCCTCCTCCTGGTCCCGGTGGGCGCCCTGGCTCTGCAGGAGGCGCAGGCGGGCCATGGCCTGGTCGATGGTCTGCGTGCTGACCAGGTTGAAGTCGTGCATGATGATCAGGTGCAGCAGGAAGTTGCGGTAGAGGTCGTTCTTGACGATGTGGACGATGTGGACGATGTGGACGCCGTGGCGATCGGCGAACAGCAGGCAGGACTCGTTCATCTGGTTGTCCGCTATGAACCTGAGAGGTATGAACGAGATTCTATTAAGAGTTATGAACGAGATTCTATTAAGAGATATGAACGAGATTCTATTAAGAGATATGAACGAGATTCTATTAAGAGATATGAATGACATTCTATTAAGAGATATGAATGAGATTCTATGAAGAGTTATGAATGAGATTCTATTAAGAGTTATGAACAAGATTCTATTAAGAGTTATGAATGAGATTCTATTAAGAGAGAGTTATGAATGAGATTCTATTAAGAGATATGAATGAGATTCTATGAAGAGTTATGAATGAGATTCTATTAAGAGTTATGAACGAGATTCTATTAAGAGAGTTATGAATGAGATGCTATTAAGAGAGTTATGAATGAGATTCTATTAAGAGTTATGAATGAGATTCTATTAAACGTTATGAATGAGATTCTATTAAGAGATATGATCGAGAATCTATTAAGAGAGATGAATGAGATTCTATTAAGAGAGTTATGAATGAGATTCTATTAAGAGTTATGAACGAGATTCTATTAAGAGTATAACTCTTAATAGAATCTCGTTCATAACTAGAACAACATTCTATTAAGAGTTATGAATGAGATTCTATTAAGAGTTATGAATGAGATTCTATTAAGAGAGAGTTATGAACGAGATTCTATTAAGAGTTGTGAATGAAATTCTATTAAGAGTTATGAATGAGATTCTATTAAGAGAGAGTTATGAATGAGATTCTACTAAGAGTTATGAACCAGATTCTATTAAGAGTTATGAGCGAGATTCTATTGAGAAATATGAATGAGATTCTATTAAGAGTTATGAATGAGATTCTGTTAAGAGAGAGTTATGAATAAGATTCTATTAAGACTTATGAACGAGATTCTATTAAGAGTTATGAATGAGATTCTATTAAGAGAGAGTTATGAATGAGATTCTATTAAGAGTTATGAATGACATTCTATTAAGAGTTATGAATGAGATTCTATTAAGAGAGAGATATGAATGAGATTCGATTAAGAGTTATGAATGAGATTCTATTAAGAGAGAGTAATGAATGAGATTCTATTAAGAGAGTTATGAATGAGATTCTATTAAGAGAGTTATGAATGAGATTCTATTAAGAGAGTTATGAATGAGATTCTATTAAGAGAGTTATGAACGAGATTCTATTAAGAGTTATGAACGAGATTCTATTAAGAGTTATGAACAAGGTTCTATTAAGAGTTATGAACGAGATTATATTAAGAGATATGAATGAGATTATATGAAGAGATATGAATGAGATTCTATGAAGTTATGAATGAGATTCTATTAAGAGATATGAACGAGATTCTATTAAGAGATATGAACGAGATTCTATTAAGAGATATGAATGACATTCTATTAAGAGATATGAATGAGATTCTATGAAGAGTTATGAATGAGATTCTATTAAGAGTTATGAACAAGATTCTATTAAGAGTTATGAATGAGATTCTATTAAGAGAGAGTTATGAATGAGATTCTATTAAGAGATATGAATGAGATTCTATGAAGAGTTATGAATGAGATTCTATTAAGAGTTATGAACGAGATTCTATTAAGAGAGTTATGAATGAGATGCTATTAAGAGAGTTATGAATGAGATTCTATTAAGAGTTATGAATGAGATTCTATTAAACGTTATGAATGAGATTCTATTAAGAGATATGATCGAGAATCTATTAAGAGAGATGAATGAGATTCTATTAAGAGAGTTATGAATGAGATTCTATTAAGAGTTATGAACGAGATTCTATTAAGAGTATAACTCTTAATAGAATCTCGTTCATAACTAGAACAACATTCTATTAAGAGTTATGAATGAGATTCTATTAAGAGTTATGAATGAGATTCTATTAAGAGAGAGTTATGAACGAGATTCTATTAAGAGTTGTGAATGAAATTCTATTAAGAGTTATGAATGAGATTCTATTAAGAGAGAGTTATGAATGAGATTCTACTAAGAGTTATGAACCAGATTCTATTAAGAGTTATGAGCGAGATTCTATTGAGAAATATGAATGAGATTCTATTAAGAGTTATGAATGAGATTCTGTTAAGAGAGAGTTATGAATAAGATTCTATTAAGACTTATGAACGAGATTCTATTAAGAGTTATGAATGAGATTCTATTAAGAGAGAGTTATGAATGAGATTCTATTAAGAGTTATGAATGACATTCTATTAAGAGTTATGAATGAGATTCTATTAAGAGAGAGATATGAATGAGATTCGATTAAGAGTTATGAATGAGATTCTATTAAGAGAGAGTAATGAATGAGATTCTATTAAGAGAGTTATGAATGAGATTCTATTAAGAGAGTTATGAATGAGATTCTATTAAGAGAGTTATGAATGAGATTCTATTAAGAGAGTTATGAACGAGATTCTATTAAGAGTTATGAACGAGATTCTATTAAGAGATATGAACAAGGTTCTATTAAGAGTTATGAACGAGATTATATTAAGAGATATGAATGAGATTATATGAAGAGATATGAATGAGATTCTATGAAGTTATGAATGAGATTCTATTAAGAGTTATGAACAATATTCTATTAAGAGTTATGAACAATATTCTATTAAGAGTTATGAACAAGATTCTATTAAGAGTTATGAATGAGATTCTATTAAGAGAGAGTTATGAATGAGATTCTATTAAGAGATATGAATGAGATTCTATTAAGAGTTATGAATGAGATTCTATGAAGAGTTATGAATGAGATTCTATTAAGAGTTATGAACGAGATTCTATTAAGAGAGTTATGAATGAGATTATATTAAGAGTTATGAACGAGATTCTATTAAGAGTATAACTCTTAATAGAATCTCGTTCATAACTAGAACAACATTCTATTAAGAGTTATGAATGAGATTCTATTAAGAGAGAGTTATGAACGAGATTCTATTAAGAGTTGTGAATGAAATTCTATTAAGAGTTATGAATGAGATTCTATTAAGAGAGGGTTATGAACGAGATTCTATTAAGAGTTATGAACCAGATTCTATTAAGAGTTATGAGCGAGATTCTATTAAGAGATATGACTGAGGTTCTATTAAGAGAGTTATGAATGAGATTATATTAAGAGTTATGAATGAGATTCTATTAAGAGTTATGAATGAGATTCTATTAAGAGTTATGAACGAGACTCTATTAAGAGAGTTATGAATGAGATTCTATTAAGAGTTATGAACGAGATTCTATTAAGAGTTGTGAATGAGATTATATTAAGAGTTATGAATGAGATTCTATTAAGAGAGAGTTATGAATGAGATTCTATTAAGAGTTATGAACGAGATTCTATTAAGAGTTATGAACCAGATTCTATTAAGAGTTATGAACGAGATTCTATTAAGAGATATGAATAAGATTCTATTAAGAGTTATGAACGAGATTCTATTAAGAGTTATGAATAAGATTCTATTAAGAGTTATGAATGAGATTATATTAAGAGTTATGAATGAGATTCTATTAATAGAGAGTTATGAATGAGATTCTATTAAGAGAGTTATGAATGAGATTCTATTAAGAGAGAGTTATGAACGAGATTCTATTAAGAGTTATGAACAAGATTCTATTAAGAGATATGAATGAGGTTCTATTAAGAGATATGAACGAGATTCTATTAATAGTTATGAACGAGATTCTATTAAGAGTTATGAATGAGATTCTATTAAGAGTTATGAACGAGATTCTATTAAGAGAGAGTTATGAACGAGATTCTATGAAGAGTTATGAATGAGATTCTATTAAGAGAGTTATGAATGCGATTCTATTAAGAGATATTAATGAGATTCTATTAAGAGTTATGAATGAGATTCTATTAAGAGTTATGAATGAGATTATATTAAGAGAGAGTTATGAATGAGATTCTATGAAGAGTTATGAATGAGATTCTATTAAACGTTATGAACGAGATTCTATTAAGAGATATGAATGAGATTCTATTAAGAGAGAGTTATGAATGAGATTCTATTAAGAGAGTTATGAATGAGATTCTATTAAGAGTTATGAACGACATTCTATTAAGAGATATGAATGAGATTCTTTTAAGAGTTATGAATGAGATTCTATTAAGAGAGGGTTATGAACGAGATTCTATTAAGAGTTATGAACCAGATTCTATTAAGAGTTATGAGCGAGATTCTATTAAGAGTTATGAATGAGATTCTATTAAGAGTTATGAACCAGATTCTATTAAGAGTTATGAGCGAGATTCTATTAAGAGTTATGAATGAGATTCTAATAAGAGAGAGTTATGAATGAGATTCTATTAAGAGATATGAATGAGATTCTATTAAGAGATATGAATGAGATTCTATTAAGAGATATGAATGAGATTCTATTAAGAGAGAGTTATGAACGAGATTCTATTAAGAGAGTTATGAATGAGATTCTATTAAGAGAGTTATGAATGAGATTATATTAAGAGTTATGAATGAGATTCTATTAAGAGAGAGTTATGAGCGAGATTATATTAAGAGTTATGAATGAGATTCTATTAAGAGAGAGTTATGATTGAGATTCTATTAAGAGTTATGAATGAGATTCTATTAAGAGTTATGAACGAGATTCTATTAAGAGAGAGTTATGAACGAGATTCTATTAAGAGAGAGTTATGATTGAGATTCTATTAAGAGATATTAATGAGATTATATTAAGAGATATGAATGAGATTCTATGAAGAGTTATGAATGAGATTCTATTAAGAGAGTTATGAATGAGATTCTATTAAGAGTTATGAATGAGATTCTATGAAGAGTTATGAATGAGATTCTATTAAGAGAGTTATGAACGAGATTCTATTAAACGTTATGAACGAGATTCTATTAAGAGATATGAATGAGATTCTATGAAGAGTTATGAATGAGATTCTATTAAGAGAGTTATGAATGAGATTCTATTAAGAGTTATAAACGAGATTCTACTAAGAGTTATGAACGACATTCTATTAAGAGATATGAATGAGATTCTTTTAAGAGTTATGAATGAGATTCTATTAAGAGAGGGTTATGAACGAGATTATATTAAGAGTTATGAACCAGATTCTATTAAGAGTTATGAGCGAGATTCTATTAAGAGTTATGAACGAGATTCTATTAAGAGTTATGAATGAGATTCTAATAAGAGAGAGTTATGAACGAGATTCTATTAAGAGATATGAACGAGATTCTATTAAGAGATATGAACGAGATTCTATTAAGAGAGTTATGAATGAGATTCTATTAAGAGATATGAATGAGATTCTATTAAGAGTTATGAATGAGATTCTATTAAGAGTTATGAATGAGATTCTATTAAGAGTTATGAATGAGATTCTATTAAGAGAGAGTTATGAACGAGATTCTATTAAGAGTTATCAGCGAGATTCCATTAAGAGAGTTATGAACGAGATTCTATTAAGAGATATGAACGAGGTTCTATTAAGAGTTATGAATGAGATTCTATTAAGAGTTATGAATGAGATTCTATTAAGAGTTATGAACCAGATTCTATTAAGAGTTATGAGCGAGATTCTATTAAGAGTTATGAACGAGATTCTATTAAGAGATATGAATGAGATTCTATTAAGAGTTATGAATGAGATTCTATTAAGAGATATGAATGAGATTCTATTAAGAGATATGAATGAGATTCTATTAAGAGATATGAATGAGATTCTATTAAGAGAGAGTTATGAACGAGATTCTATTAAGAGAGTTATGAATGAGATTCTATTAAGAGAGTTATGAATGAGATTATATTAAGAGTTATGAATGAGATTCTATTAAAAGAGAGTTATGAACGAGATTCTATTAAGAGTTATGAACGAGATTCTATTAAGAGTTATGAATGAGATTCTATTAAGAGTTATGAATGAGATTCTATTAAGAGATATGAATGAGATTCTATTAAGAGATATGAATGAGATTCTATTAAGAGAGAGTTATGAACGAGATTCTATTAAGAGAGTTATGAATGAGATTCTATTAAGAGAGTTATGAATGAGATTATATTAAGAGTTATGAATGAGATTCTATTAAGAGAGAGTTATGAGCGAGATTATATGAAGAGTTATGAACGAGATTCTATTAAGAGTTATGAACGAGATTCTATTAAGAGTTATGAATGAGATTCTATTAAGAGAGAGTTATGATTGAGATTCTATTAAGAGTTATGAATGAGATTCTATTAAGAGTTATGAATGAGATTCTATTAAGAGAGAGTTATGAACGAGATTCTATTAAGAGAGAGTTATGATTGAGATTCTATTAAGAGATATTAATGAGATTATATTAAGAGATATGAATGAGATTCTATGAAGAGTTATGAATGAGATTCTATTAAGAGAGTTATGAATGAGATTCTATTAAGAGTTATGAATGAGATTCTATGAAGAGTTATGAATGAGATTCTATTAAGAGAGTTATGAACGAGATTCTATTAAACGTTATGAACGAGATTCTATTAAGAGATATGAATGAGATTCTATTAAGAGAGAGTTATGAATGAGATTCTATTAAGAGAGTTATGAATGAGATTCTATTAAGAGTTATAAACGAGATTCTACTAAGAGTTATGAACGACATTCTATTAAGAGATATGAATGAGATTCTTTTAAGAGTTATGAATGAGATTCGATTAAGAGAGGGTTATGAACGAGATTATATTAAGAGTTATGAACCAGATTCTATTAAGAGTTATGAGCGAGATTCTATTAAGAGTTATGAACGAGATTCTATTAAGAGTTATGAATGAGATTCTAATAAGAGAGAGTTATGAACGAGATTCTATTAAGAGATATGAACGAGATTCTATTAAGAGATATGAACGAGATTCTATTAAGAGAGTTATGAATGAGATTCTATTAAGAGATATGAATGAGATTCTATTAAGAGTTATGAATGAGATTCTATTAAGAGTTATGAATGAGATTCTATTAAGAGAGAGTTATGAACGAGATTCTATTAAGAGTTATCAGCGAGATTCCATTAAGAGAGTTATGAACGAGATTCTATTAAGAGATATGAACGAGGTTCTATTAAGAGTTATGAATGAGATTCTATTAAGAGTTATGAATGAGATTCTATTAAGAGTTATGAATGAGATTCTATTAAGAGAGAGTTATGAGCGAGATTCTATTAAGAGTTATGAACGAGATTCTATTAAGAGAGAGTTATGATTGAGATTCTATTAAGAGTTATGAACCAGATTATATTAAGAGTTATGAGCGAGATTCTATTAAGAGTTATGAACGAGATTATATTAAGAGATATGAATGAGGTTCTATTAAGAGATATGAACGAGATTCTATTAAGAGAGTTATGAATGAGATTCTATTAAGAGATATGAACGAGATTCTATTAAGAGTTATGAATGAGATTCTATTAAGAGAGTTATGAATGCGATTCTATTAAGAGATATGAATGAGATTCTATTAAGAGTTATGAATGAGATTCTATTAAGAGAGAGTTATGAACGAGATTCTATTAAGAGAGTTATGAATGAGATTCTATTAAGAGTTATGAATGAGATTCTATTAAGAGAGAGTTATGAGCGAGATTATATTAAGAGTTATGAACGCGATTCTATTAAGAGAGAGTTATGAACGAGATTCTATTAAGAGTTATGAACCAGATTCTATTAAGAGTTATGAGTGAGATTCTTTTAAGAGATATGAATGAGGTTCTATTAATAGTTACGAACGAGATTCTATTAAGAGTTATGAACGAGATTCTATTAAGAGTTATGAACGAGATTCTATTAAGCGTTATGAATGAGATTCTATTACGAGAGAGTTATGAATGAGATTCTATTAAGAGAGTTATGAATGAGATTATATTTAGAGTTATGAATGAGATTCTATTAAGAGAGAGTTATGAATGAGATTCTATTAAGAGATATGAATGAGATTCTATGAAGAGTTATGAATGAGATTCTATGAAGAGTTATGAATGAGATTCTATTAAGAGTTATGAACGAGATTCTATTAAGAGAGTTATGAATGAGATTATATTAAGAGTTATGAACGAGATTCTATTAAGAGTATAACTCTTAATAGAATCTCGTTCATAACTAGAACAACATTCTATTAAGAGTTATGAATGAGATTCTATTAAGAGAGAGTTATGAACGAGATTCTATTAAGAGTTGTGAATGAAATTCTATTAAGAGTTATGAATGAGATTCTATTAAGAGAGGGTTATGAACGAGATTCTATTAAGAGTTATGAACCAGATTCTATTAAGAGTTATGAGCGAGATTCTATTAAGAGATATGACTGAGGTTCTATTAAGAGAGTTATGAATGAGATTATATTAAGAGTTATGAATGAGATTCTATTAAGAGTTATGAATGAGATTCTATTAAGAGTTATGAACGAGACTCTATTAAGAGAGTTATGAATGAGATTCTATTAAGAGTTATGAACGAGATTCTATTAAGAGTTGTGAATGAGATTATATTAAGAGTTATGAATGAGATTCTATTAAGAGAGAGTTATGAATGAGATTCTATTAAGAGTTATGAACGAGATTCTATTAAGAGTTATGAACCAGATTCTATTAAGAGTTATGAACGAGATTCTATTAAGAGATATGAATAAGATTCTATTAAGAGTTATGAACGAGATTCTATTAAGAGTTATGAATAAGATTCTATTAAGAGTTATGAATGAGATTATATTAAGAGTTATGAATGAGATTCTATTAATAGAGAGTTATGAATGAGATTCTATTAAGAGAGTTATGAATGAGATTCTATTAAGAGAGAGTTATGAACGAGATTCTATTAAGAGTTATGAACAAGATTCTATTAAGAGATATGAATGAGGTTCTATTAAGAGATATGAACGAGATTCTATTAATAGTTATGAACGAGATTCTATTAAGAGTTATGAATGAGATTCTATTAAGAGTTATGAACGAGATTCTATTAAGAGAGAGTTATGAACGAGATTCTATGAAGAGTTATGAATGAGATTCTATTAAGAGAGTTATGAATGCGATTCTATTAAGAGATATTAATGAGATTCTATTAAGAGTTATGAATGAGATTCTATTAAGAGTTATGAATGAGATTATATTAAGAGAGAGTTATGAATGAGATTCTATGAAGAGTTATGAATGAGATTCTATTAAACGTTATGAACGAGATTCTATTAAGAGATATGAATGAGATTCTATTAAGAGAGAGTTATGAATGAGATTCTATTAAGAGAGTTATGAATGAGATTCTATTAAGAGTTATGAACGACATTCTATTAAGAGATATGAATGAGATTCTTTTAAGAGTTATGAATGAGATTCTATTAAGAGAGGGTTATGAACGAGATTCTATTAAGAGTTATGAACCAGATTCTATTAAGAGTTATGAGCGAGATTCTATTAAGAGTTATGAATGAGATTCTATTAAGAGTTATGAACCAGATTCTATTAAGAGTTATGAGCGAGATTCTATTAAGAGTTATGAATGAGATTCTAATAAGAGAGAGTTATGAACGAGATTCTATTAAGAGAGTTATGAATGAGATTCTATTAAGAGAGTTATGAATGAGATTATATTAAGAGTTATGAATGAGATTCTATTAAGAGAGAGTTATGAGCGAGATTATATTAAGAGTTATGAATGAGATTCTATTAAGAGAGAGTTATGATTGAGATTCTATTAAGAGTTATGAATGAGATTCTATTAAGAGTTATGAATGAGATTCTATTAAGAGAGAGTTATGAACGAGATTCTATTAAGAGAGAGTTATGATTGAGATTCTATTAAGAGATATTAATGAGATTATATTAAGAGATATGAATGAGATTATATTAAGAGATATGAATGAGATTCTATGAAGAGTTATGAATGAGATTCTATTAAGAGAGTTATGAATGAGATTCTATTAAGAGTTATGAATGAGATTCTATGAAGAGTTATGAATGAGATTCTATTAAGAGAGTTATGAACGAGATTCTATTAAACGTTATGAACGAGATTCTATTAAGAGATATGAATGAGATTCTATGAAGAGTTATGAATGAGATTCTATTAAGAGAGAGTTATGAATGAGATTCTATTAAGAGTTATGAATGAGATTCTATTAAGAGTTATAAACGAGATTCTACTAAGAGTTATGAACGACATTCTATTAAGAGATATGAATGAGATTCTTTTAAGAGTTATGAATGAGATTCTATTAAGAGAGGGTTATGAACGAGATTATATTAAGAGTTATGAACCAGATTCTATTAAGAGTTATGAGCGAGATTCTATTAAGAGTTATGAACGAGATTCTATTAAGAGTTATGAATGAGATTCTAATAAGAGAGAGTTATGAACGAGATTCTCTTAAGAGATATGAACGAGATTCTATTAAGAGATATGAACGAGATTCTATTAAGAGAGTTATGAATGAGATTCTATTAAGAGTTATAAACGAGATTCTACTAAGAGTTATGAACGACATTCTATTAAGAGATATGAATGAGATTCTTTTAAGAGTTATGAATGAGATTCTATTAAGAGAGGGTTATGAACGAGATTATATTAAGAGTTATGAACCAGATTCTATTAAGAGTTATGAGCGAGATTCTATTAAGAGTTATGAACGAGATTCTATTAAGAGTTATGAATGAGATTCTAATAAGAGAGAGTTATGAACGAGATTCTATTAAGAGATATGAACGAGATTCTATTAAGAGATATGAACGAGATTCTATTAAGAGAGTTATGAATGAGATTCTATTAAGAGATATGAATGAGATTCTATTAAGAGTTATGAATGAGATTCTATTAAGAGTTATGAATGAGATTCTATTAAGAGTTATGAATGAGATTCTATTAAGAGAGAGTTATGAACGAGATTCTATTAAGAGTTATCAGCGAGATTCCATTAAGAGAGTTATGAACGAGATTCTATTAAGAGATATGAACGAGGTTCTATTAAGAGTTATGAATGAGATTCTATTAAGAGTTATGAATGAGATTCTATTAAGAGTTATGAACCAGATTCTATTAAGAGTTATGAGCGAGATTCTATTAAGAGTTATGAACGAGATTCTATTAAGAGATATGAATGAGATTCTATTAAGAGTTATGAATGAGATTCTATTAAGAGATATGAATGAGATTCTATTAAGAGATATGAATGAGATTCTATTAAGAGATATGAATGAGATTCTATTAAGAGAGAGTTATGAACGAGATTCTATTAAGAGAGTTATGAATGAGATTCTATTAAGAGAGTTATGAATGAGATTATATTAAGAGTTATGAATGAGATTCTATTAAAAGAGAGTTATGAGCGAGATTCTATTAAGAGTTATGAACGAGATTCTATTAAGAGTTATGAATGAGATTCTATTAAGAGTTATGAATGAGATTCTATTAAGAGATATGAATGAGATTCTATTAAGAGATATGAATGAGATTCTATTAAGAGAGAGTTATGAACGAGATTCTATTAAGAGAGTTATGAATGAGATTCTATTAAGAGAGTTATGAATGAGATTATATTAAGAGTTATGAATGAGATTCTATTAAGAGAGAGTTATGAGCGAGATTATATGAAGAGTTATGAACGAGATTCTATTAAGAGTTATGAACGAGATTCTATTAAGAGTTATGAATGAGATTCTATTAAGAGAGAGTTATGATTGAGATTCTATTAAGAGTTATGAATGAGATTCTATTAAGAGTTATGAATGAGATTCTATTAAGAGAGAGTTATGAACGAGATTCTATTAAGAGAGAGTTATGATTGAGATTCTATTAAGAGATATTAATGAGATTATATTAAGAGATATGAATGAGATTCTATGAAGAGTTATGAATGAGATTCTATTAAGAGAGTTATGAATGAGATTCTATTAAGAGTTATGAATGAGATTCTATGAAGAGTTATGAATGAGATTCTATTAAGAGAGTTATGAACGAGATTCTATTAAACGTTATGAACGAGATTCTATTAAGAGATATGAATGAGATTCTATTAAGAGAGAGTTATGAATGAGATTCTATTAAGAGAGTTATGAATGAGATTCTATTAAGAGTTATAAACGAGATTCTACTAAGAGTTATGAACGACATTCTATTAAGAGATATGAATGAGATTCTTTTAAGAGTTATGAATGAGATTCGATTAAGAGAGGGTTATGAACGAGATTATATTAAGAGTTATGAACCAGATTCTATTAAGAGTTATGAGCGAGATTCTATTAAGAGTTATGAACGAGATTCTATTAAGAGTTATGAATGAGATTCTAATAAGAGAGAGTTATGAACGAGATTCTATTAAGAGATATGAACGAGATTCTATTAAGAGATATGAACGAGATTCTATTAAGAGAGTTATGAATGAGATTCTATTAAGAGATATGAATGAGATTCTATTAAGAGTTATGAATGAGATTCTATTAAGAGTTATGAATGAGATTCTATTAAGAGAGAGTTATGAACGAGATTCTATTAAGAGTTATCAGCGAGATTCCATTAAGAGAGTTATGAACGAGATTCTATTAAGAGATATGAACGAGGTTCTATTAAGAGTTATGAATGAGATTCTATTAAGAGTTATGAATGAGATTCTATTAAGAGTTATGAATGAGATTCTATTAAGAGAGAGTTATGAGCGAGATTCTATTAAGAGTTATGAACGAGATTCTATTAAGAGAGAGTTATGATTGAGATTCTATTAAGAGTTATGAACCAGATTATATTAAGAGTTATGAGCGAGATTCTATTAAGAGTTATGAACGAGATTATATTAAGAGATATGAATGAGGTTCTATTAAGAGATATGAACGAGATTCTATTAAGAGAGTTATGAATGAGATTCTATTAAGAGATATGAACGAGATTCTATTAAGAGTTATGAATGAGATTCTATTAAGAGAGTTATGAATGCGATTCTATTAAGAGATATGAATGAGATTCTATTAAGAGTTATGAATGAGATTCTATTAAGAGAGAGTTATGAACGAGATTCTATTAAGAGAGTTATGAATGAGATTCTATTAAGAGTTATGAATGAGATTCTATTAAGAGAGAGTTATGAGCGAGATTATATTAAGAGTTATGAACGCGATTCTATTAAGAGAGAGTTATGAACGAGATTCTATTAAGAGTTATGAACCAGATTCTATTAAGAGTTATGAGTGAGATTCTTTTAAGAGATATGAATGAGGTTCTATTAATAGTTACGAACGAGATTCTATTAAGAGTTATGAACGAGATTCTATTAAGAGTTATGAACGAGATTCTATTAAGCGTTATGAATGAGATTCTATTACGAGAGAGTTATGAATGAGATTCTATTAAGAGAGTTATGAATGAGATTATATTTAGAGTTATGAATGAGATTCTATTAAGAGAGAGTTATGAATGAGATTCTATTAAGAGATATGAATGAGATTCTATGAAGAGTTATGAATGAGATTCTATGAAGAGTTATGAATGAGATTCTATTAAGAGTTATGAACGAGATTCTATTAAGAGAGTTATGAATGAGATTATATTAAGAGTTATGAACGAGATTCTATTAAGAGTATAACTCTTAATAGAATCTCGTTCATAACTAGAACAACATTCTATTAAGAGTTATGAATGAGATTCTATTAAGAGAGAGTTATGAACGAGATTCTATTAAGAGTTGTGAATGAAATTCTATTAAGAGTTATGAATGAGATTCTATTAAGAGAGGGTTATGAACGAGATTCTATTAAGAGTTATGAACCAGATTCTATTAAGAGTTATGAGCGAGATTCTATTAAGAGATATGACTGAGGTTCTATTAAGAGAGTTATGAATGAGATTATATTAAGAGTTATGAATGAGATTCTATTAAGAGTTATGAATGAGATTCTATTAAGAGTTATGAACGAGACTCTATTAAGAGAGTTATGAATGAGATTCTATTAAGAGTTATGAACGAGATTCTATTAAGAGTTGTGAATGAGATTATATTAAGAGTTATGAATGAGATTCTATTAAGAGAGAGTTATGAATGAGATTCTATTAAGAGTTATGAACGAGATTCTATTAAGAGTTATGAACCAGATTCTATTAAGAGTTATGAACGAGATTCTATTAAGAGATATGAATAAGATTCTATTAAGAGTTATGAACGAGATTCTATTAAGAGTTATGAATAAGATTCTATTAAGAGTTATGAATGAGATTATATTAAGAGTTATGAATGAGATTCTATTAATAGAGAGTTATGAATGAGATTCTATTAAGAGAGTTATGAATGAGATTCTATTAAGAGAGAGTTATGAACGAGATTCTATTAAGAGTTATGAACAAGATTCTATTAAGAGATATGAATGAGGTTCTATTAAGAGATATGAACGAGATTCTATTAATAGTTATGAACGAGATTCTATTAAGAGTTATGAATGAGATTCTATTAAGAGTTATGAACGAGATTCTATTAAGAGAGAGTTATGAACGAGATTCTATGAAGAGTTATGAATGAGATTCTATTAAGAGAGTTATGAATGCGATTCTATTAAGAGATATTAATGAGATTCTATTAAGAGTTATGAATGAGATTCTATTAAGAGTTATGAATGAGATTATATTAAGAGAGAGTTATGAATGAGATTCTATGAAGAGTTATGAATGAGATTCTATTAAACGTTATGAACGAGATTCTATTAAGAGATATGAATGAGATTCTATTAAGAGAGAGTTATGAATGAGATTCTATTAAGAGAGTTATGAATGAGATTCTATTAAGAGTTATGAACGACATTCTATTAAGAGATATGAATGAGATTCTTTTAAGAGTTATGAATGAGATTCTATTAAGAGAGGGTTATGAACGAGATTCTATTAAGAGTTATGAACCAGATTCTATTAAGAGTTATGAGCGAGATTCTATTAAGAGTTATGAATGAGATTCTATTAAGAGTTATGAACCAGATTCTATTAAGAGTTATGAGCGAGATTCTATTAAGAGTTATGAATGAGATTCTAATAAGAGAGAGTTATGAACGAGATTCTATTAAGAGAGTTATGAATGAGATTCTATTAAGAGAGTTATGAATGAGATTATATTAAGAGTTATGAATGAGATTCTATTAAGAGAGAGTTATGAGCGAGATTATATTAAGAGTTATGAATGAGATTCTATTAAGAGAGAGTTATGATTGAGATTCTATTAAGAGTTATGAATGAGATTCTATTAAGAGTTATGAATGAGATTCTATTAAGAGAGAGTTATGAACGAGATTCTATTAAGAGAGAGTTATGATTGAGATTCTATTAAGAGATATTAATGAGATTATATTAAGAGATATGAATGAGATTCTATGAAGAGTTATGAATGAGATTCTATTAAGAGAGTTATGAATGAGATTCTATTAAGAGTTATGAATGAGATTCTATGAAGAGTTATGAATGAGATTCTATTAAGAGAGTTATGAACGAGATTCTATTAAACGTTATGAACGAGATTCTATTAAGAGATATGAATGAGATTCTATGAAGAGTTATGAATGAGATTCTATTAAGAGAGAGTTATGAATGAGATTCTATTAAGAGTTATGAATGAGATTCTATTAAGAGTTATAAACGAGATTCTACTAAGAGTTATGAACGACATTCTATTAAGAGATATGAATGAGATTCTTTTAAGAGTTATGAATGAGATTCTATTAAGAGAGGGTTATGAACGAGATTATATTAAGAGTTATGAACCAGATTCTATTAAGAGTTATGAGCGAGATTCTATTAAGAGTTATGAACGAGATTCTATTAAGAGTTATGAATGAGATTCTAATAAGAGAGAGTTATGAACGAGATTCTCTTAAGAGATATGAACGAGATTCTATTAAGAGATATGAACGAGATTCTATTAAGAGAGTTATGAATGAGATTCTATTAAGAGATATGAATGAGATTCTATTAAGAGTTATGAATGAGATTCTATTAAGAGTTATGAATGAGATTCTATTAAGAGTTATGAATGAGATTCTATTAAGAGAGAGTTATGAACGAGATTCTATTAAGAGTTATCAGCGAGATTCCATTAAGAGAGTTATGAACGAGATTCTATTAAGAGATATGAACGAGGTTCTATTAAGAGTTATGAATGAGATTCTATTAAGAGTTATGAATGAGATTCTATTAAGAGTTATGAACCAGATTCTATTAAGAGTTATGAGCGAGATTCTATTAAGAGTTATGAACGAGATTCTATTAAGAGATATGAATGAGATTCTATTAAGAGTTATGAATGAGATTCTATTAAGAGATATGAATGAGATTCTATTAAGAGATATGAATGAGATTCTATTAAGAGATATGAATGAGATTCTATTAAGAGAGAGTTATGAACGAGATTCTATTAAGAGAGTTATGAATGAGATTCTATTAAGAGAGTTATGAATGAGATTATATTAAGAGTTATGAATGAGATTCTATTAAGAGAGAGTTATGAGCGAGATTCTATTAAGAGTTATGAACGAGATTCTATTAAGAGTTATGAATGAGATTCTATTAAGAGTTATGAATGAGATTCTATTAAGAGATATGAATGAGATTATATTAAGAGATATGAATGAGATTCTATTAAGAGAGAGTTATGAACGAGATTCTATTAAGAGAGTTATGAATGAGATTCTATTAAGAGAGTTATGAATGAGATTATATTAAGAGTTATGAATGAGATTCTATTAAGAGAGAGTTATGAGCGAGATTATATTAAGAGTTATGAACGAGATTCTATTAAGAGTTATGAACGAGATTCTATTAAGAGTTATGAATGAGATTCTATTAAGAGAGAGTTATGATTGAGATTCTATTAAGAGTTATGAATGAGATTCTATTAAGAGTTATGAATGAGATTCTATTAAGAGAGAGTTATGAACGAGATTCTATTAAGAGAGAGTTATGATTGAGATTCTATTAAGAGATATTAATGAGATTATATTAAGAGATATGAATGAGATTCTATGAAGAGTTATGAATGAGATTCTATTAAGAGAGTTATGAATGAGATTCTATTAAGAGTTATGAATGAGATTCTATGAAGAGTTATGAATGAGATTCTATTAAGAGAGTTATGAACGAGATTCTATTAAACGTTATGAACGAGATTCTATTAAGAGATATGAATGAGATTCTATTAAGAGAGAGTTATGAATGAGATTCTATTAAGAGAGTTATGAATGAGATTCTATTAAGAGTTATAAACGAGATTCTACTAAGAGTTATGAACGACATTCTATTAAGAGATATGAATGAGATTCTTTTAAGAGTTATGAATGAGATTCTATTAAGAGAGGGTTATGAACGAGATTATATTAAGAGTTATGAACCAGATTCTATTAAGAGTTATGAGCGAGATTCTATTAAGAGTTATGAACGAGATTCTATTAAGAGTTATGAATGAGATTCTAATAAGAGAGAGTTATGAACGAGATTCTATTAAGAGATATGAACGAGATTCTATTAAGAGAGTTATGAATGAGATTCTATTAAGAGATATGAATGAGATTCTATTAAGAGTTATGAATGAGATTCTATTAAGAGTTATGAATGAGATTCTATTAAGAGAGAGTTATGAACGAGATTCTATTAAGAGTTATCAGCGAGATTCCATTAAGAGAGTTATGAACGAGATTCTATTAAGAGATATGAACGAGGTTCTATTAAGAGTTATGAATGAGATTCTATTAAGAGTTATGAATGAGATTCTATTAAGAGTTATGAATGAGATTCTATTAAGAGAGAGTTATGAGCGAGATTCTATTAAGAGTTATGAACGAGATTCTATTAAGAGAGAGTTATGATTGAGATTCTATTAAGAGTTATGAACCAGATTATATTAAGAGTTATGAGCGAGATTCTATTAAGAGTTATGAACGAGATTATATTAAGAGATATGAATGAGGTTCTATTAAGAGATATGAACGAGATTCTATTAAGAGAGTTATGAATGAGATTTTATTAAGAGATATGAACGAGATTCTATTAAGAGTTATGAATGAGATTCTATTAAGAGAGTTATGAATGCGATTCTATTAAGAGATATGAATGAGATTCTATTAAGAGTTATGAATGAGATTCTATTAAGAGAGAGTTATGAACGAGATTCTATTAAGAGAGTTATGAATGAGATTCTATTAAGAGTTATGAATGAGATTCTATTAAGAGAGAGTTATGAGCGAGATTATATTAAGAGTTATGAACGCGATTCTATTAAGAGAGAGTTATGAACGAGATTCTATTAAGAGTTATGAACCAGATTCTATTAAGAGTTATGAGTGAGATTCTTTTAAGAGATATGAATGAGGTTCTATTAAGAGTTATGAACGAGATTCTATTAAGAGTTATGAACGAGATTCTATTAAGAGTTATGAACGAGATTCTATTAAGCGTTATGAATGAGATTCTATTACGAGAGAGTTATGAATGAGATTCTATTAAGAGAGTTATGAATGAGATTATATTTAGAGTTATGAATGAGATTATATTAAGAGTTATGAACGAGATTATATTCAGAGAGAACTGCACGAAGGAGTCAGAAAGCCAGGAAGTGAGGCAGCATCATGACACTTCCTGGTTTTTGTTTAGATGTCTGAAATAAAGTCTGTGTTTAAAACCAGCGTTTAGTTCTCCAATATAAAGCAGGTCAGTGAAAACCTCTTAGCTCAGTGGTGGAGACGTGAAGTCATGCGACCTGGTGGAGTTCCTCTATAACATGAAGTCATGTGACCTGGTGGAGTTCCTCTATAACATGAAGTCATGTGACCTGGTGGAGTTGATGAACTGAAGGTGTAGGTGTGTCAACGTGCGTCACAGAGTGTTTGCTGACCGCACAGACCCGTGCTTCATGACGTGGAGGTTCCACAGCTTCATGATCTCCTTCTCCCCCTCGTTGACGTCAGTGAAATCCTCGATTTGCTGCGAAGAGACAGGACACTCAGGTTTCTGATGTAAGCTTAAGCGACGCGAGGCCCCGCCTCCAGTGGGCCGTGAACTGACCATGGCGGTCTTCTCTTTGGGCCAGTCGGGGTCGCGCTCCTCCTCGCTGTCCATCTCCAGCGAGGACAGCCGCTGTGGAAGTACAGCCGGTTGTGTCCGCTGACCCCCGACCCCCTATTATAACGGTGGGGGAAACACTGGTACTCTTACTTCGGGAGCTAAAGAATACATATAAACTAAAATGAATAGAATTGTAAAGTTTAAAGTATTTGCAGTTTTGTAAATATGGATGTCAGAAGATATCGGCCTCGGAAATGAAGTTTCAACTGAGATGAGGGAAATAAAAAGTGTTTTTAGAATAGTTTTACCTTCCTCTCTTCACGGCTACAAGACTCCATTGATAAAACAAGTATTTGTACCTCTCAGAACACACTTTTCTGAGAGGTACAAATACTCCATCTGTTAGTTTTTATTGTGTGACTTTTGTGTTTTTAAAAGATTAGTTTGGATTCAATAAAGTAACACAAACAAACTAGAGGCCAGAAGCTCCTGTGTTCTGAGGTAAAATCACAGTTTTTGTCAATGAAGTCTGGTGGAAGAGGACACAGCAAAGTAAAGAGGTATAAATATTCTCAATACAGCGTTCACGTACACTAATATTGAATATAAAATACTTACTGTAGAAAGACGGACAGTTCAATCCACCCTTGGGAGAGACGAGGTGGAATTAAAGCTGTGAGTGTTTGTGTGTCTGTCGCTCACGTTTCTGTCTTCTGTCCAGTTTCAGTACAACAGCAACACGCGGCAGCAGACGGAGGCCAGAGACGACCTGCACTGTCCCTGGTGCACGCTCAACTGCAGGAAGCTCTACAGCCTGATCAAGCACCTCAAGCTGTCTCACTCCCGCTTCAACTATGTGGTGAGACGGGCGCACGCGGTCCAGAGGACATCAAATGATCCTGATAAATTAAAGTGAAAGTCCATAAAACATCAAATTATCCTGATAAGTAAAAGTAAAAGTCCATAAAACATCAAATTATCCTGATAAATTAAAGTAAAGGTCCATAAAACATCAAATTATCCTGATAAATAAAAGTAAAAGTCCATAAAACATCTAAATATCCTAATAAATAAAAGTACAAGTCCAGAAAACATTAATATTCCTGATTAATCAAAGTCAAACTACAGGTTTAAAAGGAAAAGAGCATGAAAAAGTAGCTATTTATAGATCATTAGAATATGTTTTTGTTTCTCAAACGTTCACTAACACACTTGATTTATACGCCACCTTTCAAACCGTAACAATTAACATGAATAAATCCTGATCTTTAAGTACAGAAATTGGGACAAAAGAAGAGAATAAAACACTTTTAGAACTGGTTTAATCTGATTTAAAGGCTTTTCTCAAAAGATTAAAAACTTTATAAAGAAAGCAAGAAAGATGGTAATGAGTGATTTAAAAAAAAAAAAAATGTCACTCACGCGTCGCCATCTTTCTGCAGGCGCACGCTAAAGGAGCGAAGATCGAGGTCTCCATCAACGAGTGCTACGACGGCTCGTACGCAGGGAACCCGCAGGACATCCACAGCCAGCCGGGCTTTGCCTTCAGCCGGAACGGGCCGGTCAAGAGGACGGCCGTCACGCACGTGGTGGTCTGCAGGTGCTGTTTCACTTCATCCTGCATATGTACTTCATATGTACTTCATAAGTACTTCATACTCTCTATGAAAGGGGTCGTTGTGAGGTTTGTTGACTTAAAACCTGCAGAAATCCCTGAATTCTTTTCCAGCCTCGGCTGTGATCTGCAGCAGCATTTCTCAAGCTTCTGATTGGCTCAGACGAGTCACATGTCTGTAGGAGCGAAACTAACTAAAGCAGGAAGCGGTGGGAAAGTGAGATTATCTTTTCAGCGGCTTTGTGTCATTTAAAAAGATAGTTCTGGGGTTTTAGAAGTACTTCTCCATGGTCGGTGTATTACTAGAGGAGATGGATGACCACCAGACAGTGATTTAACCAAAACTGTGCGTTGCTACAAGCCATGGATAACCAGCGACGTCAAGGCCCTCCTCAATAGGAAAAAGCGGGCATTCAAGGATGGGGACCAGACAAAGCTGAGGCACGTACAGGGGGAGCTCAAAATCAAACTGAAGGAGGCAAGGGAGGAATACAGAAAGAAAGTAGAGCGGAAGCTGCAACAGAACGGTGTGCGAGAAGTGTGGGAGGGGATGAGGACGATGACTGGCATGAAGAAGAGCGGCCGTAGTGTGGAGGGAGGCCTGGACAGGGCCAACCAGTTAAACCAATTCTACAACAGAGTTGACTGTCCCACGGCGATGTCCACCCACCCCTCTCCAGGAGCTGCCTCTGTAGTGCATGGCCGTCTTGCACCTCCACCCCCTCCAACACACCCCCTCATCATCACCCCACACCACCCCACACCATTGAAGGCGTCACAGGACACCTTCTTCTCCAGCCATCAGCCACCTGGAGAAGACACCTTCTTCTCCAGCCATCAGCCACTGACTGCAGACACTTCGGAGAGCATAGAGTCAACTGATGATCGGCGCTGACTCTATGCTCTCCGAAGTGTGTTCTTCAGGGGGCGCCCCGCCGAGGCAAAATCCCGGACATTTTTGGAATCCCTGCATTTGGAATCCCTGAAAAAGAGGACGTTGGTCACCCTACGTTAGCCTTCCACACCAAACGGCGTGCCTATTGTTTTGCTTCCGGTTGACCTACATCCGGCGTGGTGCTCGCGAGAAAAAAAATCGAAAACTTAAAATGCGTTAACGCCTTTAATAAAATTGACGGCGTTAAAATTGGTTTGCGTTAACGCCGTTAATAACGCGCTAATATGACAGCACTAATATATATATATATATATATATAATAATAATATTTACTATAATATGATATATAAATACCATATAATCATAAATATCATGAATATATTATAATAAAATATAAATATACAATATATAGTCTAATAGAACAAGTTTATATTTTAAGATGCCCCATATGAACCTTGTTTGTTGGGGAAAGACACAATCAGTGTGGTGAGGAAACCTGCATGTTTTTATGACTAATCAAAGTCAAAGTCAGTTTTATTTGTCACTTCTTCCATTTGTAGAAACATACAGAAGACTTGAAATTGTGTTTCTCTTCTGTCTGAAGTGAATAGTGCAAAACAGTTCAAAGTAAAAAAATAATTGAATACAACATAAATTAGGAAACTATATAAGTGTGCGTTATAGCAGCGGTCAGACAGAGTTTAGCAGCAGAGGAGTGTGGGAGTGGTGAGGGAGAGAGTTCAGCTTCCTGACAGCTTGGTAAATTAACTTCATTAACTTTATAATTATTTATAAAGAAACTTTGCTCTTCTGTCCTTCTGAGTGGCAAACCTCTCAATGACCTTCTTATTGAAGTCGGGCATGTCCCTGACAAGTTTCTTCTCCATGGAGAGCATAGCCAGAGCATTAAGGCCATCCTGTGTCATGGTGTTTCTCAGGAAGGTCTCGATCCTCTTCAATGTAGAGAAACACCTCTCTGATTCAGCTGTCGTCATGGGTGTAGTGATGAGGATGCTGAGAAGAGTGACAGTCTCTGTGAAGGTGCTCTGAAGGTTGTTCTCCATGAACAACTGGTAAATAGGCACTGCACCACTGCAAGCCCTGAACCCACTGTTCTCATAGATATGGGACAGTTCTGTTTTGAGCTTGGCCTGGTTCAACATGGGGTATGCCTCCGCTGTTTTTTCAAGCACCGAGTCAGGGAACGTCACACTGTGTTGTGGGAACAACTCTCCATGCAACAGTGTTGCGCTGACGAGGTGCTGGGTGAAGGAGAACCGCTCCTTGGCTTGCATCAGGATGGTATCACATACCTGTAAAAGATAAATCAACTTAAATTTGCAATAAAGCTATTTTGATTAAAGTGATTCTGATTAAACACATGCTTATGTCCAAGTCAAGTATTTAAAAAATACAATGTATGTAAAATCTTACAAATAACTTTAGATTAATGGGAAATTATAACTACATCATCCAAATGTATCAGATGGTCAGTTACCAGCGTGTCCTCCCTTTCAGAAAACAGTCGACTATGTTATTGAATATTTGACTACTTCCTGTCATTAGCATGTGCTGTATACACACCCACATAGTACATGTATGTGTATAAAGTAAAGTATTTATATTGACAACTACATCACACTTACCTCTGTAGCCAGCCTCTGTTGTTCTCCTGGTCCCAGCATCCTCCGCTTTTTGGGCTGCTGCTGGTCAGATCCACTGTCCCCACACAGAGAGGAAATGGAGGCCCTTGTCCAAAAAATAAAGTTTAAGTTACTAACTTGCCATCTTCAAAAACAACTAGGCCTCTTCTAATAATTGACTTGGTGGAAACCTGAATAAGCATGTTATTACAAATTGTTTAATAACTACCTGCAATCTCACAAATATCATTGTGATGTTTTCTATCATAATCATTCACTTTGATGACTAGGCCCATGCAGGCTTTTACAGACTGTTGGACGTGAGCAACTCATCTTTCTAACAACAAAAGCTTTATCAGCTAGTAGTACATATTGTAGCGACCCTGGGTCAGGAAAGCTACGAGACGTTAGCTTGCTTATTGTGTGTTTATTCGGTAACAACAGGACAGTCTACTGTGGGCCGTAGCCTACGCCAAAACAACAGTCAAAACCTCGTAACATGCTTCACTCTGCTCCCGGTCATAGCCTCCTCTCCACAGGCTCCACAACAACAACATCCCACCTCACTCGCTCTGCCGATCACAGCATAGTAAGCTACAAAGCCCATGAGACATTCACTGACCTCCTGAACCCAGTAATTACAATAAACAGTGTTCTTATCTAGAACAAAGTCTTCCACACACAATAACACTTTAAACATAACAGGTTAACATTACATGTCAGTCCGTTACAATATAGTTATTTACCTGATTTTTTTTTAATGTTGTCTGTGAACCTCTGGACAAGTCCTTTAATGAAGACAGGGTCGATGTTCCTCTTCTGCAGCTGGTTGAAGAGCATGTCCACATTTGGCATAATCTTGTGGAACAATGGCAGAACAAAGAAGAAGAAAAGTCTTGTCTTCAAGCATCCTCACAAAGCCTGATGCCTCTCTGACAGTTGTGGGATCAAAGGTCTCAGTCTCTGATGGTCTGGAAACACTTCAGGAGGTCATCCTTGTGCTCGTACACAGTGTTTACAGCGTGACTGTGGAAGTCCCACCGTGTTGTGGAGGATCGAGGAATCTATGTGCCACCACCTTTGCCTAATACGGCTGGCTTCATGGAGTTATCTACGTGCATCCTGGTGTTCTCGTGTTTTATGTCTCTTACTCCCGTATCGGTCCATGCTGCATCTGATCCCGTCGACTTAAAAAGCACGCAGGGAAAGCAAAATACAGCGTTAGCATGACTGCATCCAGCTAGCCAAGCCTTCCTCGTACCAGTCTAGAAGCTCCGCATGTAACGTTACTGCTTGCCTTTCACAACGGTCTGTTGTTTTATGGTGAGTCCAGGAGGCTGGTCTGGGCCAGCCAATCAATTTCAGCAAACATCCTAGTATGATTCGATGCAAAAAACAAAAAAAACGCATTACTACTTTGCAGTTGAATATTTAAACATTTATTCCAACACTGACATAATAAGGACATTATTCATACAATTCAGTATTTTTTTTTCTATATTATATATATATATATATATATATATATATATATATATATATATATATATATATATATATATATATATATATATATACACACACACACAGTCTAATAGAGCAAGTTTATATTTTAAGATTCCCCATATGAACCTTGTTTGTTGGGGAAACACAATCAGTGTGGTGAGGAAAGTTAGCTTGCTTATTGTGTGTTTATTCGCTAACAACAGAACAGGCTACTGTGGGCCGTAGCCTACCCCAGAACAACAGTCAAAACCTCGTAACATGCGTCACTCTGCTCCCGGTCATAGCCTCCTCTCCACAGGCTCCACAACAACAACATCCCACCTCACTCGCTCTGCCGATCACAGACAATAACACTTTAAACATAACAGGTTAACATTACATGTCAGTCCGTTACAATATAGTTATTTACCTGATTTTTTTTTTAATGTTGTCTGTGAACCTCTGGACACGTCCTTTAATGAAGACAGGGTCGATGTTCCTCTTCTGCAGCTGGTTGAATAGCATGTCCACATTTGGGATGATGTTGTTCCGTCTGTAACTAAACAACCGTTTTCTCTTTGTGTAGCAGTGCTAGAGGGCTAACGTTAGCCCGCTAGCTAACGGTAGCACGTTAGCCCTCTCCCTCCCTGTCGCCGCTGCTTAGTTCCGGAGGGCAATGCCAGGAATAAAGCTGCACTGTGGCTCCCCTCATTACAGCAGCCCGTCATAAGCGCTGGAGCGATGGTGTCCGTGGCGTTCTGGATAGTGATGTACCGTTAGCGCCGATGTAGCTTAGCATGAGCATCAGCTGGAAATATCCTGACTCTTCTCATCCACGTGGCGATACAAATCAGCGTTCTTTACTTCCTCCAGAATGTAATCCATTATAACCAACAGCAGCATGCAGTCCAAGTATTGGAGGAGAGATTTGATCTAGTTAGGCTTGAGTCTTAGGGCTCCATTGTCATGACGCGCACCCGGGGCCTGGCCCCGCAGAAGTCCTTTTTAGGGCGCGGATTGGATAAATGATATGTCCATCATTTATATCTTTAATCAGTGATTGGCTAAACTGCGTATTAGACCAGACTTTCTTGGGCCAAATGCTTCGGGGCCCCGGCATGTGCACGAACATTAGAGACCAGCAGAGAAGTGCATGAGCAGCTCAGACCAGAGAGGACGAGCAGGAAAAGGAGATATTTAGCGCAGATATCCTATTTTACAAATATTACCGGATACATTCCATAGCTCAAACACATAAATATTGACAATTAGTATAAGTTATTAATATTTTTATTTATAAATAATGTTTTGTTTTTTTCTGGCTCAAGGTGGGTGGGGCCAGGCGCCGCCACAGGCTACATGTATAATTTGCATGGTCATCGACCAGAGTCGCGTTTAAAAGGGGATCTAGCGGAACTGCGCACTTTGTTTGGGAGGAAGGACGTGGACAAACTTGCAGTCTGAACCGTAGAAGTTGTGATCCAGAAATGGCAGCGCAGGAGGAATTCTTCGTGGGTAAATCACATTATTTCAAGTTCTGTTTTCAGCGTCTGCTGTGTGTATGTGTGTTGTGTGTTGTGGACATAAAGTGTCCGGAGTGTTGCAACGCAGCAACTCGCGAACAACGAAGGTCTTGTTGTGCAGAAGTGCAGTGCACACCAAACAAAACCACACCGTCTGAGACAGTATGACAGTATGCATGCAGTCCAGGCATCTCTAATATATGTATTACTATATTTTAAATCGGTGTGTGTATATTAATACATCTAGCATGTTGTATTACAGTGTGGTATTCTGTGCTCTGGTGTCCATGTCACTTTAATGGCACGTGTTCCTCATGTCACATGACTAAAAGAAATCAATATGCTGTTTTTTCTCATTGAATATTGCACAACATGTATGGTGCACACAGGCATTCCCAAGATCCCATACTCACCCAATGCTGTGCCTGGAGATGTCATGTGCTTCAAACACTACAATGCAGAGGAGGTAGGTATAACACACACACACACACACACACACACACACAGATACAGATGTTTTCTGAGGCATATTGCGTGATGTATAGATCACTTAGAATGGTGTTTAGACTACTCTAATTTAATGTACTATTCTATGTACTTTTTCCTATGAACTTTATTTATTTAGTTTTTTTTTGTCCATGGTTTCATTCTGCTTGATATATATCCACGTAGGATTGAAACTTGATCATTAATAGGATGTTTTCTTGGCACATGTTTGGAGACAGTATCTGAGGCTCAGTGTTCGTCTGTGCAGGTGCTGATGGGGAGAAAGATGGAGGATTGGCTGAGGTTCTCAGTCTGCTACTGGCACTCCTTCTGTGGCACTGGTACTGCAACTGGTCCAACACTAATATTGCCATCCGTCCTCAAATAGTCTATGTGAATAGGCTATTGCAAACACGCATGAATGATGTCATTCTATTGTCTTCAAGGCCATTTTATATATAACGTTTTTGTCTTTTTAGATTCGTATACAGATTTTTAATTGAGCCCAACAAATGTTCTATTCTTTCCTTGAATTGTCATCTTCTTTTATTAGGCGCTGATCCTTTTGGGTCTCCGACCCTCCACCGGCCCTGGAACAAAGGAACTCCTATGGAATCCGCCAAGAAGCGACTCTGGGCCGCTTTTGAGTTTTTCACCAAGCTTGGAGTGAGGAAATCACCTCACTTTTACAATAACAGTTCCAGTTACACAAAGTGAATTATGTGACCTTTGCTTCTTCTTCTTCTTTTCCCAGGTGAAATACTACACATTTCATGACAGGTAGTTGACCATTTCATTGTTTTTGATAGGTTAGTTATTTATATTTATTATCTGGGCTTGCAGCATCAAACTACCTGTACTTTACATGTTTGTGAATATTGTTTTAAGTGGATTGTTGCATTACCTATCTAGTACCGGCCAGATTTGATTTGATTTAATATTATTTAAAAGTAGTGACATCTTGCAAGCCCTCAAAACCCACCTCTTCCAACTCTCCTTCACCTGCTAAACCCCTGCACCTATCCTCCACTATGACCCACACAGCTTCTCCAGTTTTCTTTTTTATTTAGCAAAATTTTTCTGTTTGTTTTTTGTTTGCTTTGTCTTTCTATTTTTGTTTTGTTCCGTTTGTCTCTGTCTCTTGTCCCCAATGTAAAGCATCTTTGTGTACTTAGAAAAGCGCTATAAAAGTTTGAATTATTATTATTATTATTATTATTATTATTATTATTATTATAATATCCATCTTCTATTTTCTACAGGGATATGGCTCCTGAGGGCTCCACCCTGGAGGAGTCCAATAGGAATCTGGATGAAATAACAGATCTGGCTCTCCAGCTGCAGAGCCAAACTGGAATCAAGGTGCTGTGGGTAACCTGCAACCTCTTTGCCCACCCAAGGTAAAAAAAAAAAAATCCTCAGGTTTAACGGGAAAAGAAGTTCTTTCTCACTAAACTTTATATATTCACATGTTATCCATGTGACAGGTACATGAATGGTGCAGCCACCAACCCGGACTGTCACGTTCTGGCCTACGCTGGCGCTCAGGTTAAGAAGGGGCTCGATACCTGCAAGAAGCTGGGGGCAGAAAACTTTGGTACGAGTGACTTCAGACACATTCTGACCAATGGATTTCCATGACTTTTCCATGACTTTAAACCAAATTTCCATGACCAAACGTTTTGTGAAATCTCGGTGTAAACATGAAAAAGTGAGAAAATGTAGTATTTAAACTAACAATGAGAATACAAAGCATACAGTAAACCTTCAATGACACAAATGAATGAGAAAATAGTTTGATCAAAAGAATAAACATTTGTATAGATGCCTGTATGTATGCCTGCTTATATTTTGAGCGTCTTTCTTTTAAAAGCATATTCATTATTTCAAACTCAGCATAAATGAACGACATGAACACATGAATATAACACATTTACATGACTTTTCCAAAACCTTTGGGATTTTATTTTTTTCAAGGACTTTTCCAGGCCCGGAAATAACCATTTTAAAATTCCTTGACTTTTCCAGGTTTTCCATGACCGTAAGAACCCTGTGACTTGTTGGTGCCACACGTGTCTACATCTCTACATGCTCAGCAGTGTTGTCATTGTGTATATATTTGTCTCCTCAGTGTTTTGGGGAGGAAGGGAAGGTTTCCTCTCCGTCCACAACACAGACGTTGCTGCGGAACTGAAGCACATGGCCAACTTCTTCAAAATGGCCGTCCGTAAGTGTGCACGTGAATACGGGATTAATTCCAAATCAGAGTTTTGGATCGGGATGCGTCACACTTTCAATTTCATGTGTGTGTTATTTGTCATTAGAGTACAAAGAGAAGATTGGGCTGAAGTGTCAGTTTCTTATCGAACCCAAGCCTAAGGAGCCCTGCAAACACCAGTATGACTACGGTAAGGTTTGTCAACACAGATGTGCTCTGTAGTCTAACAGTCCTAATGATGCATTTGATGTCGCTCTCTTCCTTAGATGCTATGAGCGTCATCGGATTCCTTAAGCATTACGGTCTGGAGAATCACTTTAAGTTGAACATTGAGCCCAACCACACCACCCTGGCAGGACACTCGTATGAACACGACATTGTCATGGCGTCTGTGTGAGACACTATGAATAATATCTAAGTGTTGCAAAATGTTGTTGCATCATAATTTTGGCACATCCACAGCATCTTAAAGCTATGACTGTTTTACATTCTGTATCATTCTCGCCCGCCGGTGAACAGATTTGGCATGCTGGGTTCAGTTGACTCAAACACTGGCTCTCCTGACCTGGGGTGGGACACCGATGAGTTCCCCATGGACATCAGGAACGCCACCGTGGTCATGAAGGTGAATTTATTTCTTACATTTTCAAATTTGGGTATTTGTTCTTGGGTTAGAACAGAATCTACGCTGGCCGTGAGCAGTCTTACAGTGTTTAGGCTATTTTCATTTCAATACTGTAATATACTATTCAATAATACAGGGCAGAATTGAAGAGTAGAGTGTGTGTAATACTTTACTTTTAAGTTACTGTGTGTAATTTAAATACTATAATACAGTGCAGAATTGAAGAGTAGAGTTAATGTATAATTGAAATACTAAACACTGCCTAAACACTGTAAGACTGCTCAAGCCCCAGCGTAGATTCTGTTCTAACCTAAGACCAAATCCCCAAATAACAAAACATTTAGCTGAAAACGGCTGCCTTCAGTGGCAGGGAACATGAGGACATTTCTGGCTGGAAAACCCCAAAATAAAAATAGATTAAGAGGCTGGTTACTATAGAACATATTGATTAGTGCATCTTTTAAAGTTCATATACATGTGTATTGTACAGTGATACAGGCACCTAGTTATTACTTAGTCTCTTCTTCAGGTCATCATTGAACAAGGTGGTCTGCAGCCAGGAGGCCTGAACTTTGATGCTAAGGTGCGCAGGGAGTCCACAGACCTGGAGGACCTGTTCATCGCTCACATCGGAGCCATGGACACCTTTGCCAGAGGACTCAGAAATGCTGTTCGCATTATTGAGAGCGGGCTCATTGCTGGTATGGTGAAGGTATGTCTGCAGCTAAAGGGAAATCACTGTTAAATAGACATATATGTTCAGGTACAGTACTGTTATCTACGTGTAATTCAAACAGGAGCGTTACTCAAGCTTCAGTGATGGCATTGGACAGAGAGTGGAGGATGGTTCTGCTTCCTTGGAGGAAATGGAGGTGAGACTATAGGAGATGTGTACTCTTAGAAATATGCAGTTAGTGAGATGACGGTTTCAAATATATAAGGTTATGCGTTTTGTTTTCTCAGGCCTTCATCAAGCAGAACGGTGAGCCGAACGTAACATCAGGCAAGCAAGAAAAATATGAATCCATCTTTAATCACTACATATAATAAAAGCATCACCCTCTTCTGTCTACACATGACATGATAACATGTCCCTTAGCATGTCAAACAGAACGTTAGAAAGGTACAGTACTTTTACCCACTTTAATGCAGTTGTTTCACCAACTTAAAAACATTATAATACTAAACACTGAAGGTAGAGAGAGCTCACATGTTGTATTCTTGACATATCTGTGTATCAGTATGTATGATACTGGGAGGCTATATTTTATAGTTTGACTACTGATAATCACTGATGTACATGTTGTCACATTTTCACATAGCAGGTGATGAGTATCATAAAATAATCAAGTATCAAGAAGTTTTCCTTGTAACTATTGAGTAGATGATGATAAATATCCAGGCATTCTGTTTATTCTAAGAGAGCACAACATGTTTTATTATTTACATTGCACAGTGTCTGAAATATTACAGTGTGTGTGTATATATTTTGCTGTAAAAAACACCTGAATAAAGAAGGCAATTCCTGAAGACATTGGGATAGCAATACTGACTGTTGAAAGGCTAAACTGAATTGCCGGCTTTAATTTGGAGGAAGAGGCTGCTGAAGGAGTATGGATGAGTTAAAAAAGTGGGATATGGATGAGTTAAAATCATCAATCAGCTGTGTTGAATATTTTCAAAAAGTATTAATGGGATTACATTCTTTTTTTTTAAAATAAAACTCTTACTGTATGAGAGATGTGGAAGATGTTGATATTTGAATGGAACCTTTACATTTGAGTTAAATGCATTAAAAACAAACTGCTGCAGCAGTATGGATAAGTTTGGAAAGTGATGATGGCTGCAAAATATAGAGTAAGCAATGAAAGAAGTTCAAAGGGTGTGTCGGTTTCAGGATGTTGTCGTGCTAGCGCATGCAGTATCTTACTGGAAATTTCATTATCAACGCTTTCCCTGCGAGGACAAGCTTAAATGTTTGCTGTGAAAAAGATCTATTTGAGAATAAAGAGAGCAGTCTTCTTGATTGAACTAAGTGCCATGTTTTGTCCTTGTGCTTCAATTAAAATTTCAGTTTATTTTGCATAGCCCAAAATCAATACATTTTGCCTCGGAGGGCTTTACAATCTGCACACAAACGACATCCTGCCCCAGGACCTCACATCGGATCAGGGAAAAACTCCCCAAAAAACAGAAGAAAAAAAAACCTTCAGGAGCAACAGAGGACGATCCCTCTCCCCGGATGGACAGAAGCAATAGATGTCATGTGACCAGAATGAACAACGTAACAGAGTTACAGCACATTACATGAATATGACCGAGGCCATCAGGAGAAATGTATACAGTGATGTCATGCAACTGAATACATTCTTATTGGCGTCTAGTTGCCAAAGGGTATCTGTATATCTGCACAGATGATAAACATTCACTCTCCTCACAATAAAGTACACCAACACATTCCATCAGCTATGTGGAGAATAACAGCACCTTGTTGCAGTCAAATAATAATGCATACAAATAAAATCAAGCACCTAAAGTCTATAAAAGGGTTCACGGAGAAGGAAGCCATTGGTTTGTTTTCGTCTGGTTCATGTGTATTTCTACTTCTTTGTCATATATTTGGGGCGAAATTTCACAGTAAACATCTCCATGAAACATGACCGCTTTGCTTAGAGTAAAAATGGTTTCATCAGCAACGAACGATGTGTATACGGTACTTCCATACTACATCAGTTTGCTGACACTGCAGACACACAGTGAACACACTTTGTCTTTTTAGGCAGACATTATTTAGCAGATGCTTGTCTCATGCCCAGTCAGTGGAACCGCAGCCTTTTTTCTCCCTCAAACTGTTTCTCTTCCTCTTCAGAGAGCTGGTTTCCTTTCACACTGTAAGTACACGACCAGAGACCATCAGACATTCATGCTTTCAATAGATGGAAATGGCCCCGTTGAAGGGTTACCCTAAATAATTCTACAAACTACTACAGTGAGTACCTGATGTTCAATGAACAGAAACAGTAAAGCAGTGAGCTCACAAGCACATGAAATATAACTATGTTTATCAATTCCAACCCAAATTGTATAGTTCCAACCCACTATATATATAGCAGCAGTGTGTAGCATGCTGTGAACTTACATTTACGTTGAGATCGGTCGACCAACGACAGTTCTCTCTACAGTCAGAGCTTGCGCAAGAAGGTGGAACGTGAGGGAGATACCATTTCCAAAACTTGTAAGGGGGTAATAACTATTTTCCCGAACGTAGCAAAATCCCGGACGTTTTTGGAATCCCTGCCGGACGCTTTTTTTAGGTCTCGAAAAGAGGACATGTCCGGGAAAAAGAGGACGTCTGGTCACCCTATAATAGAGCATACCTGTCTCTCTCGCTGTTAAATGTCCACTGTGTTCACCAGCTAGTCTCTCACTGTGTGTTTGCTGCTGGGCAGGTCATGTTTTTAGAGCTTTTTCTCTGAAGGGAGCTGCCTGCCTGCAGAGCGGCAAAAACTACGCTCTGAAAGCTGTGAGAGCGAGACAAAATAGTCAAGTCGCTGGTCAGACAGCTCAACAATGAACTGAAACTCGAGGGGAGCTTATAATTCTCTGTAAGTTCATCACTACATAGTTTCACTTTGACTATAATAAAACCGTGATTAAGTCTGAGCTTTTTTTTCCTTCTGAAATCTTGTATCATTATGATAATTTGGATGAAATTACATGTTACCACAGAGAGAATGCAGCAAAACAGCAACCGTGTTAAAACAGTTGGTCGCAGCATTTGGAGGTCATTAGAGAAAGAAGAAATGCCTGAAAGTCATTGTGAAAAGATACTTGATCCTCACCATATCTCTTTGAGGGCTGTGTTGTGGATTAGGGCTGCTGCAAGGTTCTTCATCCCATCCATAGTGAACTGGTTGTTGATTAACCTGCAGACAGATATACAAAGCAGGTGACTTCCTGACAGTCAATGTCTGACCATGGTATTCAACAGGGGGTCTTATTTATAATCCTTGAGAGAGAGAGAGGCACTTCCCACGCAAACATTGTGATCTATAAAATGATGCCTCATATCAAACGTTACTTTGTACCTATACATTCTCTTCATCATAAACATTCAAACCAGGAAGGTTATTTGTGCTTGTGCTAGTGAGCATAACTATGAGCACATTTCAATTTGCCCAGTAATACAGCGTTGTCTGCACCCATGAGCGCAGAGGACACTGATCATTTCAACAGCTGATGAAATGATCAGTGTAAGACAACGTCAAATAGAGTGAAAGAACGGACCGTCAATAGTCTCAATAATCTTCTAATATCACCAAGAACGATTTTAGATTTCAGATCGTTTTTGTTTGTACAATTGCTGTGTATCAATATGCAAGGTTTAATAAAATCTGAATATTTTTGGGCAGAGATACATTTCCTAATTTGTATGTACAGAAATATTTAGTGTGAATCCCACGCACCGTATAAGACCCCAGGTCTTCACATCATGTGAGTAAATACAGAATGTGTTCATGTGTGTGTGTGTTTTCTTTACCAGAGGTGGCTTAAACCTGTGTTCGCTTGGATCAGCTCAGCCAAGTGTGGCGCTGCATCGTCAGTCAACTCATTCTGCACTAACCTACAACAGCACAGACCGCACTTCAATACAGAGATCCGTTGTGTTAGAACTGACAAAATCACTGATCTCAAACTGGTGACCTGCCTACCAGAATATCCTGAGGACGCAGTTCTCCTTCAGCGCTTCTGCCAGGCGCCGCCCACCTTTAGATGTAATGCCATTGGCTGAGAGACTAGAACGCAGAAATTACGCAATTTAATCAATGATTTTAAATAAGCAGGTGTGTATTGTCTTTGAAGATAGCTGCCAGCTCACCTGAGGTTGGTAAGTCTCGGGTGGTGCCTCAGAGCTTCCGCAAATGCGATAGCTCCGTCATCGCCGATGCTGTTCCCCCACATCCTGCAAACAGAAATATCAAAACAGTCATCGGGCGGCGTCAGAAAGCATATAAACACAAAGGGCCTGCAATATCCTCCAAGAGAATTGTATGGGACAAGCTCTCATATTTAAAAAAAAGAAGAAAAAAAAGGTACAGCTTTTGGATACGATTTAGGGAGATCAATTGGCAGAAATGGAATGTATTAAGATGACATAAGTATGTTTTCTTTGGTGTATAATCACTAGGAAATAGTTGGGTTTTCTTTACTTTAGTATGCCCTTTTTATATCTACAAAAAGAGATATAACAGGCTGCCATGTTTCTACAGTAGCCCAGAACAGACAAACCAAACACTGGCTCTAGATAGGGCCATTTGCACGTTTATGTTTTAGGCTTTGGCCACTGTAGTTCTCCGAAACCTTTGGCACACGGGAGAAGTTTCAGTTGATTGCAATCTGCAATCACGCCGTCAAATGCTACACGATGTCACATTATTAAAATGCACACAAACATCAAGCTTAAACAAGTCAAACGACTCCTCTCTGCTGTAATCTACCATGCAATGGATTTTGGATACGGCTGTTAACCGGTCAGGCTAGCCGAAAACGAATTGCTATACTCGCTAAAACTTGGCGGAGGTATTCTAATGGTTTGCAGAATTTGGGTTTCAATCGTCCAATTTAAACAATGATGTTTTCAGATAACATGTTGAACATATTGTGTCACTTGAGATACCATTTCTTTCATGAGCATGAGAATAGGTCAGTAATCTCAACCAGCCAGACGCTGTGCAGTGTCTTACCCCACGTCAAATATAGAAGTGCTCCTCTGAATTGCGCTGGCCAAATGCCTCCCACCAACACTCGTGATCTTGTTTTTCCCAATCCTAAGGACAAAGTAATGTCAACAATATAAGAAACACAAGACACATATTACTTTTACAAATATTATAATCATTATAGTATTTAAACTTTATATTGGTACAGGTTAGAAACATACTTGACAACTCGCAGCTTTGGGCATTCTTCAATTATCTGAGCAACTAGCTTGGCTCCAGCATCTGTGATGTAATTGTTGTAAAGCCTAAAGACAAAAAAATAATTAAGGTTGAAGATTCAGTTTTACTTTTAGAATAAACAATTGTTTATTGACGCTATTGTTTATTGACGCTTGTTTGAAATACAATTATGTACCCAAGGACCAAAATGTAGCCTTAAAATGATCAGTACCCTTTTACCCACTGGTCCCCTTTTCTTCCAATTTAAATTTCCAATTCCCACTGGCAAGTCCTGCTGCTGCTTAAGGCCTGGGGCACACACATCTGCAAATATTTGCTCAACCTCTACAGAAGTTAACTTTCATGAAAAAAAAAAAACTAGAACAAAAATGTATTTAAAAGAATGAGCATAAAGCATAAAGTTCAGAATGTGGAAAGTATGACAGAGGTTTTAGTAGTTTTAAAGAGTCCCACAGATGAGAGAAAATCCCAACAAATGAACTAGTTGCTCTCCACTCCTTCATTAAACATCTCATGATAACTCAGATTTATCTTGTGACCTTTAAGGATGGACCCGACCGCTCAGTTGGGAATCACATAATTACCGAACTGTATCGAAAGTAGATCAATAATCTCAACCTCGAACAACCAACCTACAGTAAACAGTACAACTCTGCTTTTGCATTGATGTATCAGTATTAACAATCTAATGACATATAATGGTGTAGTAAAAGTACTTTACTAATACACAAACGTGTATGAGTAAATCAAAATATATTTAGATTGTTGTTTTGGCTCTTTCACCTCTGAATACTTCTTCCATCACTGGAACACATGTATCTTGGAGCGATTGCCTCGTTTACTCACCCTAAGACCTCCACAACTTTGTGCTTACACAGCTCTTCTGCAAGGACCTCGATGCTGCTGTCAGACAGGTGATTGACACACAATCTGAAGACAAGCAGCTAGATTAGTGTGTACATCATAATATCAGTCTGAATATCCATCAATGGATGATTTGACGCTGGTTAAAACGTGTGTATATTGGCTTACCTCACTACTGTCATCTTGCAGAAGGAGGGCCTCAGCTGCTTCACCCCATAGTCACTGATATTGTTGTTGTCCATGTCAAGGCCCAGGAGCTTCTGACGGTGCTGCAGTACAAAGTTCAGGGCGGTGCAGTCACCTGAGAACACATTGCAGTAACCCAGCTTGATTAAGCTGGCTGTGATGCCTTTTGCCGTCATCCGAGCGATGTCCTTGCTCCCTGTCTCGAAGATGCACCTCAGCGTCCACAGGAAGTTGGGCAAAACGTGAACTTTCTTCCCCTCTTCACTGTTGTAGTGGGGTAAGCCAATGAGGTGGGACTTTACGCTGGTGGAGAGGTACGATTTCAGCAGGGCCCGTTTTTTCTTTAACAGCACAGGGGACACCAGGTGCTCCATCAGGCCGGCGTGGGCCTTGGACAGCAGTCCACACAGGAACAGATTAGTGAACTGGAGGTGTTCATTAGTTTCAAATTGTGTCTTCTCGTTGGACTTTGAGGAGCTACAGATGCAGAAGCCAAAAGGCAGACAGGCGGGTTCACTTTTCCTGCTGCACTCCGTGAAGAACTTGAGGATGGAGCCGGCAGCAGCCTGCTCATCTAACACTAGAGCAAACGCCGCCAAGAAAGACTGGAGGATGATATGGAGGATTTCAAATGTAGCGGGGCTCCCGCTGGCATCGTACTTACTGACAGGTCTGAGAAAGCCCAGGGTCAAGTCCTCCTCTGCCAGTCCACACTCAGTGATCTCCTCTTGGCTGTAAATGAAGCTGCCACTCTCCATACCCTGAAGGGCCAGTTTGGCAAATGCCGCGAGAGGCCTGAGGCCCGCTTTGAAGGTCTCCGAGACACACCGAGTGCTTTTCTTCAGCAGAGACGGTGCAGGTGAGCCTGCATGGCTGAGGAACACCTCAGACAGCAAGAGGAAGATGTCCGTGAGGGTGATGCATGTCTCAGGTAGATGAAAGCTATCGTGCATGGTGTGCAGGTGCCTAAAGCTCTTCAGCACGATCCAGCAGAACAGTGGGGTGGAGCAGAGGCCACAGAGGTGGGGGCTGGCATCCAGCTGAACCGACACCAGTGCTCGGTGCTCCTGCTCCTTGAAGTGAAGATCGATGTAGGTCTTCAGGTGAGCCGGTGAGAACCCCCGCAGAGCCACCTTCTTTCTGATCACCCTACTCTGGATCGTGGTCCCCGTCCGGGCCGTCAGCACCTTCTGGGAGCCCTTGAGTAGTTTCCCACAGAGCAAGCTGATAAGCAGCTGGACGGGGTGTGCCTTGACTTCTGGTGACGCCACTTCAGGAACATTCATCAGGTCATGCATCTCAATCTCATCATAGCCATCAAATGTGAAAAGAACCTTCTCCGGGAAGCGCAGGATGTAGTCAAACACCTCATTATCTGGATCGTGATCTGGGTAGCAGTTGTATTTGAACAAAAGGTCTCCGAGGGAGATCTGATCGGTGTCCTTGAAGACGCTGAACATCCTGCAGCGGAACTTAAAGCAGAAGATGGCATCCGTCTTCAGCTCTTTCTTGGACCAGAGGTTCTGGAGCTTCTGCAGGAGGATGGATTTTCCCACACCGGCATCCCCCATCACATAGATGGTTTCACCTTGAGGATTGAAGACTGCATGGTCTCCGAGGAGCTGCTCTGGACTTTCCAAGAAGCCCAAACTTTCATTGCAGTCATTCAGCAGTTCCATCTGCGTTTCAGTGTATAGGTCCTCCAGACGGGTCTCCTCTCGCTGGCCGTATGACATGATGAAGCAGGTATCCCGGCTCATCTCATGCCTCAACTTCTCACAATATCTGCTGACTTAGAGGAGGCAGACAGCGAATTAGTGCGATACAGAAGTTTTTGGTGGTATAATAAGGTCTGGTCAGTGGTGGGCCATCAGGGCCAGCTAAGCCTTCTCTGCTGGCCTAAACAGAATCACAAAATTATAGCTATTTTATAATTACATTTTTGACAAATACACAAATACACATTTTTACGTATTAGCTTATTTTTTCATTGCACAGCTTGTGTCTTCGTCTGTTGCTCTGCTTCCAGCCTGCAGCTGCTTCTAGTGCAGCTGGTTTTAAGGAGAGCTCTTATCCAATCGGATTTCACCTCAATGTCTCTATGGAAGAAGAGAGGCCTGTGGCCTTCTAGCTGGCCTTTGCAGATTAAAGTACATGGGGATGTTATCATTGATTGTCATAGTCTTCAACCAATCAGATCTTTAGTTTGACATGCTGGCCTGCGAGGTGGCCTGGAAGAACGTCGGCATTAACATGCGCTGTGATTGGTCAGTGAACCAGCGTGACTTGTATCAACAGAAAGCTACCTAGCTGCTAGCAGAACTCAGTAGGAGTAAGAAGAGTTCAGGTTGAAACATAAGAGAAGTTATGACATTTTTAGTGTTTTGCTTGGTGTAGTTTTTTTAACACTCAATGGCTGAAGGAGGAGGAGAAACGGACTTGGTGGTGGATTTACTGAGGACGCCTTTCTCATGGAGGGTTACGGACCTGTTACTGGGACTGAAGCAACCGCGTCATTGAACTCTTTGTTAACAAGAGCGGAGGATGGACTTTGTCTTTAAGTGAACAGCATCTGGTGAGTGAACTGCTTTTGTGTTTTTACATCTGCATTAGCGTTGTGTTAATGTGTCTAATGTGAATGGTGTTATTTTTATTGTATAGTTAATATCGTTCCTTCTGATCATAGCTTGTGCTTTTGAGTGTGTGGTGTTTTAGTGCCACAGTTTTGTTGGATTGTTTTGTTATAACTAAATGTGACTGGTTGTTGTGAATTTGTTCTTGTTGATGTGGACAACTGCATTGTCCGTTAATGACTCAGCATCCCGTCATGCGCGGATTTATATATACAATATCAGACGGCACAGAAGGCCCAGGTAGAAAATGCACGGCCTGCCACTGGGTCTGGTGAGTCAGAGTTCTCTTATTTATGGCCCATAGGTGGGACCAAGTCATTGTTTTCCAAGTCACAAGTAAGCATTAATTATTTGCACATAAGTCCCAAATCAAGAAAGAAAGTATCCTTAATCCCCTTGGGGAAATTATTCTCTGCATTTAAGCCATCCTAAGTAATTAAGGAGCAGTGTGCTGCTGTGAGGCACCCAGGGAGCAACTGGGTGTCTTGCTCAAGGACACTGAGACACACAAACTATGGGGAGACAAGGGATCGAACCGGCTACCTCGTGGTCTCAGAACGACCGGCAAGACACCACCGGCTACCTCGTGGTGTCTTGCTGCCCCAAGACAAGCAAGTCCCAGGAACACCGACAAATGAGAGCAGGCTAGGCTTCTTCGAAGGCGGGCTTAAAGAGACAGGCGCTAAAACTGAGTGTTCCAGACAGAGGGTGAATACAAATATATTTCACAAATATATATATTCACAAATCAGCACCTTAATCTTAAAAAGAGCTAAATTGATCTGATAAAATAAGTAGAACAGACTCCAGATCTCCCCAGACAGTTGATGACTCTTTCATACTCTGGGGGGTGTAATTGTTCTAATCTTAAGATTTTACATAGATTCTTCCATTTAAGCATTTTGAAATGTTGCAAATCTTGCAAATGGGTATTTTTACATTTCTACCCAATTCTACACTCGATGTACAGTAAATGGTGTGGACAGAATAGAAGAAACACCTCTCTGTATGATGCAATACAATACAACACATTACAACAACTGTTCAAACCCGGCTAACATCTAGGCATCAGAACACACAATATGGGCCTTTTAGTGTCTCTATGAAGCATAAAACAAGAACATCTTGGTGGCACAGAACAGCATTAGTGACTGTAATACTTACTGGGATCGGTGTTGACCACCATCATCGCCCTTACATCACTGCTTGGGGTGTAGTTGATCTCTTTCAACCATGGCTGGAAGTCTATGTATGCGTCACATACTTTATATATGATGTAAATAAAGTATTCACAGGCCTCCTCCCCTTTGCACTGGACTAACTCCAAGATTTTACGAACCTGGAAAATGAGCATGTGAAAGAACGTCTCCGTTGGTTATCATTTGACCAGAAGATATTATACAGAGAGAAAGATAAGAATATATATATATATATATATATATATATATATATATATATATATATATATATATTCTTTTTTTCTTTCTCCAATGAATGAAAATGAAACTTTTAACAGATGTCTTTGGTGTTCCTGCCTGATCCGTCTTGGTGGCAGATCGCTGTACGATCTCCACATCCTCTTTACAGACGAAGCCGCAGGCCAACAGGTTGTCCAGGATGCACTGAACACTCCTCAGCCGGGACACCAGCAGCTCCCTGTGGGAGGTAAGGATGCTAAGGCACGGCACCTTGGCCTCTTCCATCGGACCCATATTTACCTGTGTGGGATTACAGTCAAGACAAGACAGGCAGACTGTATCGTGAGCCATTTAACACATTACAGTAGGAGCAGCTACAACGATAAAGTGTTTACACTGATATCACAATTGTACTCACAATGAGAATTGCAGAAATTGGTAACGTTTTTGAGGAGTCCAGATACTATTTTTAGACGTCTGAATAAGAATCCTCATGGGACAAGTATGTGTCCTCTGATGCAAGACTAGTCCATGAAACACTGCTGATCAGCGGTGGCTCAAGCGTTGTAACCACTAGTCCTTTACTGGGTTATCATTTTGACAATCCAACGCTATAAACATCTGCAATTGATCTCGTCGTCAAGTAATGCATTTGTAAATAGTTCTCCCTCTTTTGGCGACATGGCTGTTTCCTTGATCTGTTGGTGTCAGTGAAGAATAACCGGTCTATCATTAAGTCAACTGTCACATTAATGAAGTCTCAAAGTGTTCGAGGCTCATACATTCCTCTCTCTCTCTGTGTGTTTAGGAAGTCAGTTAAAAGAACATCTGCAGATGACGAAAGACGAACACAACGTTACACATATTGAAAACAACCGCTGCGTTGCTTCATCAGCGCCAGCTAAAGGTACATTGGCGATATTTTAGCCCGGATAAAAGAAGACCGCAGTAGAAAGATAACGCTTTACCTACCGAGTGAGTCCGACCATGGTGCTACGCCCACACCAACAAACACTACTTTAAATCAAACAAAAACAAAAGCCCGATGTTAAAAGGAACTAACTGTTGATATCAAGTTACCACGGGATGTCCGCTGTGTACACTACCCGGTATTAACAGTCCACAGACCTTTTCTTCTGTTTTAGGAAGCGAAAGTTGCAACGCGTCATTTCGCAATTTGCTGCATTCATGTCCTCACGGAAATGAGGGAATTAAAATCAAAATCAAAACAGGTGTTTTTTTGTGTTAATAATACATACATATAATGTTGTGATTTAATCAAATGACCTCGCAGTCACTGACACACAGAACATCTGGAGCCAGTCAGTGTTATTCCAACGCCTATGACCTACAATAACTCAGATAATTTACTGATAACCTAATCTCCTGTCCAGGGCATTGTAATTAACTGCTGCTGTAATCCTGCAATTTCCCCACTGCGGGACTAAAGGATTATTTTATTTTATTTTATCATTTTCCTCTATTACTTTGTCAACATGTTCTACCAGTCAGCGTCCACATGGTGACACTACCGGACAGATATGTATGGAACAAGAAGCTGCTATGTACAGTAAAACTTTAACGAAGGTGTATTTCATGTTAGACTGACATTAGACAACCATTTCCATGAACTACTTCACTGCTGAGTAGGGGAGACCGGGGTTGGTTCTCACACTTTTCACTCTCTGCCCTATTTCTCTGTCATAATGTTAGAATATTCTTGAGGTTCATTTCAAAGTCAAGTCAAAGTCAGTTTTATTTGTCACTTCTTCCATATTGTGCAAACATACAGAAGACCTGAAATTTTGTTTCTCTACTGTCTGAAAATAAAGTGAATAGTGCAACATTTAGAAAAAAAAAGTAAAAAATAGACAACATATAACATATAAACATATAAACTAGACAACATATAACATATCAACATATAAACATATAAACAACATATAAACTAGACAACATATAACATATAACCAACATATAAACATATAAACTAGACAACATAGCATAAACAGCATATAAACATAGTGCAGAAACATAAAGTGAATAGTGCACCAGTTAAGAAAAAGTAAAAATAGACAACATATAACATATAAACAACGTATAAACAGTGCAGAAACGTATAAACATAGTGCAAAGACATATAAACATAGTGCAAAAACAAATTAGACATATAACATATAGTGCAAAAACTAATTTGGAAACTATTTAAGTGTGCGTTAGTAGCAGCGGTCAGACAGTTTAGCAGCAGAGTCTAGATGTGGGAGTGGTGAGGTAGAGAGTTCAGAGAGTTCAGCTTCCTGACAGCTTGGTGGATGAAGCTGGTTGACAGCCTAGTGGTGCGAGCCCGGAGGCTCCGGTATCTCCTCCCAGAGGGCAGGAGGCTGAAGAGACCGTGTGAGGGGTGGCAGGGGTCGCTCACAATCGAGGTCGCTTTGCGGGTGAGGCGGGTGTTGTATATGTCCTGCAGGGAGGGGAGGGGGGGAGTGAGGCACCAATGATTCTTCCAGCTGCATTTACTATGCGCTGCAGGGCTTTCCTGCTGTAGTCTGTGCAGCTTCCGCCCCACACAGTGATGCAGTTGGTCAGGATGCTCTCGATGGTGCCACGGTAGAAGGTGCACATGATGGGTGGAGGGCTTCCTGCTTTCCTCAGTTTCCGGAGGAAGTAGAGGCGCCTCTGTGCTTTCTTTGCCAGGATTTTCGTGTTGACTGTCCACGAGAGGTCCTCACTGATGTCCACTCCCAGGAACTTGGTGCTGCTGACTTGTTCAATGTCAGCACCGTTGATGGTCAGTGGTGAGTGTTGGGTGTGGCCTTTCCGGAAGTCAACAACAATCTCCTTGGTCTTGCTGTTGTTCAGAAGGAGGTTGTTGTCTCTGCACCACGTGGTCAGAAGGTTGACCTCTTTCCTGTAGTGGGTCTCGTCATCCTTGGTGATGAGACCTATCAGAGTGGTGTCGTCTGCGAATTTGACCATGTGATTGGTGCTGTAGGTGGTTTTGCAGTCGTGTGTCAGCAAGGTGAAGAGCAGTGGACTGAGCACACAGCCCTGAGGGGCCCCTGTGCTCAGAGTGATGCTGCTCGAGGTGTTGTTGCCGACGCGTACTGCTTGTGGCCTCTCACTGAGAAAGTCCAGCAGCCAGTTACACAGCGAGGTGTTGAGCCCCAGCTGGTCAAGTTTGCAGATGAGTTGTTGTGGGATGATGGTGTTGAACGCTGAACTAAAGTCTATGAACAGCATTCTCACATACGAGTCTTTTTTGTCCAGGTGGGTGAGGGCTGGGTGGAGAGCAGAGCAGATTGCATCCTCTGTGGACCGTTTGGCACGGTATGCAAACTGGAAAGGGTCCAGTGTGGGGGGGAGAATGGATTTTATGTGTGACATGACTAGCCGTTCAAAGCACTTCATTATTATGGGGGTAAGTGCCACTGGACGATAGTCATTAAAGCAGGATGGAGTGGATTTCTTTGGCACAGGTATGATGGTGGTGGCCTTGAAGCATGATGGAACAACAGCTTGTCTCAGAGAAGTATTAAAAACATCCGTGATGACATCCTTAAGCTCCTCTGCGCAGTCCCTCAACACACGACCAGGGATGTTGTCTGGACCTGTTGCCTTGCGGGTGTTGATAGTGGAGAGAGTCCTCTTCACGCTGGCAGCAGACAGGCACAGAACCTGGTCATGGGGAGGAGGCGGAGTCTTGTGTGGACGTGTGCTGTTCTGTGCTTCAAACCGTGCAAAGAAGCTGTTGAGGTCGTTTAGCAGAGAGATGTTGCTGTCGCAGGTCTGTGGCGCGGGTTTGTAGTCTGTGATGGTCTGAATGCCCTGCCACAGGCTCCGTGTGTCTCTGTTGTCTTGAAAGTGACAGGTTATCTTGTTCGTGTAATCCTGTTTAGCTTTCCTGATGCCGTGGGACAGGTTGGCTCTCGCTGTTCTCAGGTCCGTTTCGTCCCCAGCTCTGAAGGCCTTGTTTCTGGCCCTCAGCAGCCGATGGACTTCCCCTGTCAGCCACGGCTTCTGGTTAGCCCGAGTGGTGATGGTCTTTACGTGGGTCACATCATCCATACACTTACTGATGTAAGAAGTAACAGTGTCTGTGTACTCCTCAATGTCTGTGTGGTTGTTGTATGTGGCTGCCTGCTTAAACATTCCCCAGTCTGTTGTGTCAAAGCAGTCTTGGAGAGCGGAGGAGGCCCCCTCTGGCCACACCCGGACCCGCTTCAGAACCGGTCTGGAGACTTTTACTCTGGGTCTGTATGCTGGCATTAGCATGACGGTGATGTGGTCAGAGAGTCCTATGTGGGGGAGGGGGAGGCCTTGTATGCTCCTTTGTGTGTGGTGTAGACCAGATCCAAAATGTTGTCCCCCCTTGTTGGGAAATCAACATGCTGGTGAAGTTTCGGAAGAACAGTCTTGAGATTTGCATGATTAAAATCTCCAGCAAAGATGGTGAAGCCGTCTGGGTGAGCGATCTGTTGTTCGCTGATGGCCTGGTACAGTTCACAAAGTGCCGCATTTCTGTCGCTGTTGTTAGGGATGGGAGGGATGTAAACGGCGACTAGCAGAATCGCCGTAAATTCCCTCGGCAGATAAAAAGGACGGCACCTTATGATCACAGCTATAGAATACATATGTTTTGTTTTGTTTTTAAAATAACCTTAGCCTTATTTTTCTGACCCTAGTTCTCACTTGATTTATTCCCTCAGTAAACATTCTCTAGTTTCAAGTCTTCTTCAATACAGCATGATGTTGATTTAGTAAATTATGGTCCATTTAGAGTCCAATAGACCATAACGTAGGGTATGCTTTAGGGCGTATACCTTGTGATTGACAGGTCACTACCACAATGATGGAGTTGTCCATGTTTTCGTCTTACAACTTTAATCATTTCACAGTGTGTTTTTAGTTCATGAAAGTTATTTGTAACATTTTGGTCGCCTACAAATATCTTACTCAGTGTTCGGTTGTACTTAGCTTCCCTACTTCTGGTTGCAAAAACCCCCAAATGACGACAACCAAAATGCCCACAGGTGCCAACCAACTTGCTCACGTTTGAGACAGCTTTGTAGTTAAATGATGTTAGCAACCTTCCATCACTCATTACAGACTTTCAAATATTCTATCAAAATGTAGACTCCTATGCCTATAAACTAGAAGAAACATCTTTCAAATATCTCAGTACACACAGCTTTATAATAAGTTTGATCATAAGTTTGGTCACTTTTTTTTACTATCGATACTATAATACTATTAAAGACATGTTACCCTCACCCAAAAAGTTAGTGACTTTCAAATGATTTAACATAGAAGATGAAGGCATGCAGGTCAAGAAAACAAACATGTTGATTTTTTTTGTTTCTGTGACCGGCAAAGGATCAGAAAATAGTTGTGTGCTAACCAACCCCGGTCTCCTCTCCTCTCTACATGTACAGCTCACATCTGGAAGACTGAGCTGAAAAGCAGCTGGTCTAACTTCAAAATGCAACACACTTCATTTAGTAAAAACACTTGTTTATTGTGATGACATTTACACAAAGCATGAATAGGTCTCACAGGTGGTAAATGTTGAAGGGAACACATCAATTCATCATCATATCACTGACATTATTGTTACCGTGCACGGAACAAACACACACACACACACACACACACACACACACACACACACACACACACACACACACACACGCACACACACAAACAAACACAATCACAATCAACAGTCAAACATGATCAGAAAATATATGGATTTAAATTCAATACATATACACACAAACACACACACACACACACACGCACACGCACACACACACACACCATTGCATTATCATTTCATAAAAATAAAAAAGACAATTTCTTCTTAATCACTGAACATAATCTGTTCATAGTGTAGAGTATACAGAGTGGATCAATGTCATATTGCTAGGTAACTGAATGTTAAACAGTCCGGCCTTGATACTGAAGTGATAGTTTTGTCTGGGACGGATTCTGTTGATGGTTTTATAGTGCAATTAAAGATTATTCAAACACTTTAAAACACACAGAATATTGTTTGCAACAACTGTTCTTGGTACTGCTAGATTATGACAATTAATACAAAGTATGTTTGAGTATACAGGGCAATCAGTCCTGCATTATTATTTGATCTTGTGGTTCTTGTACCACATCAAAATATAGTTTTAAGACTCATCTTTTTATGCTACCATGATGCAATTTTTGTAAATGAAGGTGTGTTTGATAAAATTGCCCTTGAAAACAAAATAAAACGCGTGTCCTTTAATATTCCAGCAAAGGATTAGTGTGGGTTTCTTGGTCTCTGGTTAGTAAATCCATCTGTACTAGACAACTCCTGACCAGCCTTACTGCTGGAGAGAACACAACGTAAACATCAGAAATCTCAAAGAGCAGATGAAGATATTATAGCAAACAAAACACTTGATTGCGCTTGAATGTTTTTCTGTTATTTGCACATTATGATAAACAAAAGGTACTGGTTTAGATTCAATTTGAGCCCTTTAGATTTACTCATATAGGTCATGTTGTTCAGTTTGATGTAATTTCATTGAATCTGAGTGCCGACCAAGCTGCTCAACAGAATAAAGTGGACAGTGCCACAGCTAGTAGCTCAGCCTCAGTGGTGTTCAATGCCATGTCTTACAGATGGAAGCGATGAGAGTAAAAGGGCCACAACAGAGCAGGTGCACACGGCAGCCATAGCGTCCAGCGAGAGCCTGAAGCTGGCGTAGGTCAGTGTAACGGAGGTGACAGCACCTCTTCCTTGTACCACATACATTCACCACGGTTAAAAAAAAATAAAAAAAGGAATCAGCAACATCAGCGTTGACAGGAGATGTCAGATCTCGCTCTCGTACGTGTGCATGTAGGTCTTGAGCGAGAGGATTTCGCCGTAGCTCCGGGTTGTTCTGCGGTACAGATCCAAGCCTGCCAGGATCTCCACATCTCTGACTCGAGCCGTGTGCATCTTTATCAGGTCCTCCACCCAGCGAGACTCCTCCTCGGAGCTCTGCAGGGAAGCAGCGAGGAGAACAGAAACGTTAGTTACCTCCTCCTATGCAGCTTGAAAACCACAACACAGTCCGAAGAAACACAGTCCGGATTGTCATGAGAGTGAGATGAGAAAATAAATACCACTCTCATGTTTGTGAGTACAGAGCTGGAGTCAGTTAGCCTACTTAGCATAAATATCATGGACTTTAGAGGAGAAGTGGACGTAGTCGTCGTGACGTCACCCATTGGTTTGAGGACTGTGATTTTTAAACCTTGAATACAGCATTTTATCCATCGTCATCTTGGATTTTGGCTGTTGCCATTTTGTTCTTTGCAACCAGTGAACGGATGGTCTGTTTGACTCTAGTTTCAAGTCTTCTTCAATACAGCATGATGTTCATTCAGTAAATGATGGTCCATTTAGAGATTGAGACCATAAACAATGTTTACAATGTTTACTGAGGGAATAAATCAAGTCATTTTCTCCAAGACTTCAATACAATCAGACTTCTTTTTGCAGCCAGAGGAGTTGCCCCATGATGGTCATTAAAAAGAAGGCAGGTTTAAGGCGCTACAGCAATGGCTTCACTTGTCAGAACCGGCGGTTGCCGTCTGATAGAAATAGAAATATAAAGAACAATGAATAGCTTTAGGGGAAAATAGGCTGCATTCACAGCAAATCAGGCATTTAGGCGATCAGCGCAGGCCTGTGTGGCGTTGAATCGCTTAATTAACGGCCCATTTAAAGCCAAGCGTGTCTTCAATGCTGGGTTTCACCGCACTGGATTGAGGGTTATGTGATTGGCCACAGCAGCGTGTTGTTGGGTTGCATTTCTCCAAAAGTTGATAACTCAACTCATCTGAGACTCAAGATATGCTATACAAAATAAAATCTATTCTGTTTCGACTTAAAACGTAGGTAAATAATAGCTGTTTCCCCCTGTTGCTACTCTATACCGAGCTAGACTAACATATATACCCATCAGTGTCATCAAAAATATATTTATACATATCAAAACTGATTATTTGAAACAGTTTCAATATCTATTTCCCGCAGCATCGGCACATGGAAAGCACTTTCTGCTCTCTCTTCTCACCGACAGCCAGTTGACGCGCACACTGCTATTTATCTTTTAATCAGAATCTAAAAACGTATCCCCTCAATGTTTCCCAATGGTATCAAAAAAAGTATTAAATTATCGATATTTTTAATAGTATTGTTTTGAAGATAGAAATGTCAGCATCATGGCAAGAATAATGACTAACCCAGGAAAGTCTGGGAAATGTAAAGTGTCATAATATGGATTCAGCAGTATATTATTCATCATAGTTTGGTCCTTATGTTGTTCCCCATCTTTAACAGTTATTTTAGATTTAGGATAGAGTCTATGCCATCCTTACTTAGGATTCCTAACTTGGGGAATCCCAAAGTAAGGACAGTTCTGTAATAGCGAATAGCTATCTCTAGTATATGTATATGAGTGTTATTAAAATGTGGTGATGAACACGTGATAGTTCCTTACGTTGCAGGTCTCGTCGTTGCTGGCTCTGTGCGGCAGGATGAAGGCCGCGCTGTTGAGCGGACCGCTACACGAGTCTGCGGCCTGCGTGAAGTCTAAGCAACTGGTCAGAACCACAAAGAAGTGCGTGGGGACCGGTATCATCCCACTCACGTACCTGCAATCACAAAAGACTCAACTTGTTTCATTTGTAACAAACATTTAGCCAGGAATAATTTTTTCCTCCTACTTTCTCTATGAACAATGCCCAGCCAGGGACGTGCGTTCAGCTGTGGCATAGCATAGGTAGTGTATTTCACATACGTGTAGAACCTATTCAGTCTTGCTGGTTGACATAACACCGCAGGGGAGGCAAACAGTGCCTCTGCCTCAATGAAGTGCAAGAGCCCACAGGTCGGGTTTATGCTTGTTCTGCTGTTGCTCTTCTTCTGCTCTTTTAAAACTAAAAGAATATAAGGAGGACTTTTACAACAAAGTCATGGAGATTTTTGTCCAGAAGGATAGACGAATGGCCTTAATTTACAAGTAAAGGTAGGACCATGCATACAATGCAGTAGGCTATACAGCCTATTTTTTATTTGTATTGAATGAGTATGAATTGTGGAATTGCATTGGCAAATGAAAAGCACAATGAGGTTGCAGAGGAAATGCACTCTTTCTCTGAGCCGTTATAAATTGGTGGAATCAAATATGTACCTTACTTATGAGTGTGTAAGGATGTTGATATGAAATAGCAAAAACAACCAGTAATCAATGGGCAAGCTGCCAACTGATTTAAGCTACTCTATTGGGGTCATATCTTTTGTAATCTGACTTTGAAAGAGTCCGTGCCTCACCAGCCACGAGCCTCACCGCACGCCACTGTGACAAGCATACATTTAACTGTGTGTGTATTGAAGCTGAAACAGAAGTGGAGGAAAAAGAATGCTCTTACTCTTTAATCTTCTCAGCGGAGTCCCTGACACCATCGTAGTTGTAGTCAAATATGGGTCCAACGAGCACGTTCACTCCATTTCTCTCAGTGGCGTATTTCTTCACCAGCGCTCTCTGGAAGTAACTCCATATTCCTGGGAGAGAAAGGTGGAGGCGAGGGGGAAATGAAACAGGGGCGATGGGATGGGAGGTGATAGAAGATACAGAAAAGCGGTGAATATATCCGTGAATATATCAGCACTGATTTAGATTTTATTTCTTCAAATTCACAATATAAAAATTCACAATATACGGACTCCAAGCACTCCCTTGAAGAAACTTGGAATTACTGATGGACTTACTCTTGAATGCAGGGAACATGGGGACGGTGTTGGTGATGAGGACAGCATCATATTTTTTGTCCATGGTTGTGGAGAATTCTGCCAATAATAAAAAACAGAACATGATTAACTAGAATAATCGCTTCACAGTTGTATGCCTTCGCCAACTAGTCAAATTTCTGTTTAAATCCACATCTGTCCAAAATGACATTACGTCATTTCTCCCAACTAAAACTGTAAATATGAGTATGAAACAGCTAGCATAAGGTCTACAAGTGTCTTTGTTCAAAACATTAAATAATATGAGCCAATTTATCAAAGTAACTATTGACTATTTCTACAATCAACTAACGGATGTTTTATTTTTCTCAATAGATTACAATTATTTATTGTAAAAAAAAAATAATAATGGGAATTTGTCTGATTGATAGTCCAAGACAAATATTCAGTTTAACATGAAAATGAGCTACAAAATATCCATTTTATTATCTCCGACAGGAGATTATGTATTCGGCAGTGTGTGTGCGGGCGCTCTGTGTCTGTCTGTCTGTCCATGGTGAACTTTGCATACTACTGGACCCATCAGCCTTATCGTGTTTGTGCTCATTTATGACTGTATGAACCTTTCATGGTTGAAGTAATCACACTTTTTAAAAACACATGTCATTTACTTATCTTCTATTGGCCAAATGTAGATACAAATATTTATTCTATGACTTTTATTGGGCATCAACATTTCATTTTTACGTGCGTATCGTTGAGAAAATGTACTTGAAGCATAAACAAATGCTTCAAGGTGCGGTTACCCCAGTTAGACGCAGCTGAAGTGTGGGCACTTGTCTGACACATTTGCGGTCTAGACTGGGAGTTAGACAACTGTGGTTTGTTGTGGTCGTTGCAGACGCAACGGGCGGAGCTCTGCCCTCTAATGAGTGTACCTTTTTAGTTTTGTTAGTGTAATTCAGTGTTGAAGCAGTAAACTCACGTGGCGGGTACAGGAAGGCGTAGGTGATCTGCTTCTCTGCTCTGTAGTTGGTACAAGACTGACTGGAGGCTGGAGGGACTCTGGTATCAGGTCTCACACAGTTGGACAGGGCTTCAGGAAGAGGGGATACCTCGACCTAGAGGATGACACACACACACACACACACACACACACACACACACACACACACACACACACACACACACACACACACACACACACACAGAGGTCAGAGGTCAGAGGTCAGCTGACTTCTAGTTTAAACTATCGGTGGTTTTCAGTGGTCTGATGGATGAGAAGGATGGAATCTAGATGAAATGTATTGTATTAATTTTTACAATTAACAGTCAGGGATGTGATCAGATGTCATGAGGACAGAGGGCGTGTGAAGTTTTGCATTTGTAGCTTTGAGCCACATCCACTACTTTCATGTCTTAAAACTTCACTATAAGCAGCCCTCTGCAACATCCAAAATATATCTTTTTTATTTTCAATACTATAACATTATTGATCAACTTGAACTAGCGTGTGTCACCCTAATTCTTGTATTTTGGGCGGTAGGGTTGGGGGTGGATTGCGTGTGTGCTCGGTTGTATCTTTGGTTTCTGAAATGGAGATTTTGTTATTCACTATGTTAGAAACTATTTTATATATTACATTATTTAATGCATTGTTGGAAATGATAGCAAATGATAATTTGAACATATTTCAAAATGAAGGGTCTAATGAATAGCCCTGTATTTACGTAACCCGCAGTCAAAGAAGAGTCGTGATATTGGCGTTTAAGACTGAAACTCTGCTGTCCTCTGGATGAGGTGCCTGCTGCCTGTTTGCTGACAGTAAATATCCACACTAGAAGAGCACAGGATGAAGTGTACCTGTCTGCTGATGGCGTATGATGTCCAGAGAGGCATAGAGAGCGCCTCGCTGTAGCCGCTGATGTAGTCACTGTGGTGGAGGATAGAGTACTTTGTACGGAAGAGTACAGCAGGTCGGCCATACGGCAAGTTCCTGCTGTCTGAGAGAGAAGAAGCAGAGCGGGGGGGACACACAGCAGAGGTGTGGACATTTACAAATCTATTTACAAAGGAGTGAAAGAACAGCAACATGTGACGCTGACGGGTGATGTATCTACAGGGATAGGATCGTGATCACACTGGGGCTAATTTACTGTGTTTTTACAATTTAAACAAGTTTACATATACCAAATTACATTTTCAGTAACATCGTGAAAGACTGACCATCCATAGCTTGCCTGAGTCGCTGGTTTAACTCCTCCACTTTGTTCTGTAAGAGACAGAGCCAGAGTGACTCCAGGTTATAGCCTCGTACGAGGGTCACTTTCAAACCTCTCTGGCCCCTACTTTTTACACGCAACTGCAAAAAGATCGGAGATTGAAACAATCTCTTGAGATCTTCATGGGAATCACAAACACAGTATAAAGTGAAACACTGCAGAGAGGGGCTGAGTCTCTTTCACTTCCAATCCAAGCTATTCGGGAAGTAGATCTAAAAAAATACACACAGAATGCGTCTAGACCAAAAAGGGCGTCGAATGTCGACATTAGACTTTGATGGAATGAGAGGTTTCCTTTTTATTGGCACGTTATCTACGGATTTAGTTTGAACGGCTTGACTTGGAGGTGAACTGAGTCCAGCTCTGCAGCAGAAAGCACAGATGTAACACAGTTGTTTCAGTTTTTAAGGAAGGTGAATAGGGCCGTGGTAAGACTTTGTCTTTCTCAACGTGACTTTTATGATCAGATGCGCCAGATCGCACTTGACACTTGTTGTGTCCCGTGCCTGATCAGATATCATTTATATGTTCAAAGGAGCGTCTTTAAAACAATGAATAAACTCATTTCATTTCCTGTAGTCCCATTCTTTGTTTCTGCAGTATCAGAAGACTTGTTTTGGAAGACTGCCAACAAAAAATACAGTGACAAACACACTGAGGTCTGATTTCAATGTAACCTCAGTATATTTATTGTCTGGCTGATCGGATCCCGATGCAGCCAAGATCAGGTCTCGGAGCGCCCAGACCTGACAAGTAATGTCCTAATGTCCCAATTCACATTGAAAAGAGAAGTGAACCACGGCCAAAGACACATCAAAGCAATCAGGTAGTTACATACTTTTCAAACAGGCTCACAGACAGACACGCACAATAATGAATAACAGTGGGTGATGTGCCCATGCAGATTCATCTTTTTACAGGTCTACAGGAGTGAAAACACAACTTTAACTGCATTTCAAAAGCAAAACAGAAAAAAAGACATGAATATAATGCTGCTTGTGCACAATTTGAGCACAATTTCTAGTTCTTGGACATATTTAAAAAATAATGATGACTGAGCAACTGTCATGTTTCATCTTTCTTATCACATCTCGTTTCAACTAAAGATCGTCTCCATTGTCAGTCAGTCATTGGACTGACTGGAGGGATGGTGAACTGTTCCTTTTAGCTCCCTCAAATCTGTATTATTATGAAAATACCAGATTTGTAATTCAAGGCCTACAGATGGAAATTTGCTTTTCGCTAAATCTGGTACAGTAAATGTTTAGTGCATTGTCACTGTTAAATAAAAACATACATCAAATACATACATACTGAGGCTTAGTCCACAAGTTGATTTGCCCCCCAAAAATGTATCCTCCGAGTTACAGAGGTCTTTTTTCCAATGCAAGTCTATGGGAAGTCACTCACTGCTATATTACCCCACACTCCAACAGCGGTGTGTGTGACCCAACTTGCACACTGCACAACGCTGGAATTGTGTTTTTGGTTGGCCAACAACACAGTCATACTCTGTTGAACTCTGTGGTCCAGTTTGGCCTGGTAACATCAGCATCATATCATTCTTAATTGACTTTGCAGCTCTCTCACAGAGGAGAGCGCAGTTACATACGGTTCAACCCCAAGAGGGGTTCAACAGGTAACCTTTTGAAAACATGCTAACTGGCACTTTTACTTACATTTAAGCATTTTTTTGTTTCTATACTCTATAAGATAATAACTGATAGGGTAGGTGACAGTAGCACATGTGTTACAGATGTATGGTTACCACAGCAAAACTGCCTTGTTGCATGGGCTCAAAAAGTTGTTGCATCTTTATCATCACGTTAAAGTAATACAGTGTCATTTTTGTAGATTGGCTTGTTGATCAACTTACCTTCAATTGACATGCAATAGATACCAAAAGTATCCGAGTGTCCCTAATCACTTTAGTGCTCCATGCCAACAAGTTACACTATGCTTAGGGACATTCACTCTCAGTAACATCAGACCAAAATACACTGCTTTTGTTGTGTTTCCAGTGATGGTTTCAGTTTAGAAATCCTACTGATGTCATATATTATACCTATAAGTTTTACACTCCAGTATATTACAACTTTCATGTTATTTTTGTAATTTTACTCATTATGGCCTTAGGGCCACATTGAAGGTCCACATACTTAGCGGACATCCTCTATGTCTGCAAAAGAAAGTACTCATTTGCACGCTTATTAAAGAGCGACAACCGGCAAAAGGGATTCTCTTGGATAGAGCACACACAAAACATGCTGTCTGTTCTACGGAGTCAGTTCTACGGAAACGGACAGATGAATATCGCAACAAGGCTATTAATGAGGACCCCTGGTGTATTTTTTTTAAATTTCTTCTTTAGTTTAGTTTCTACTTTAAATGTGTAGGCACTGGAAGTGCATTGCTGTCTCCTGCCTGTTAAAAATAACAATGCATTTGTTTTTTGCACGCGTTTATTTGCATAGAGAGCGGGGAAGTGAGATCCGTTCATAAGTGATCACTCGAGACGCATGGGGGGGATGCGTTCCAGACGGGAAAATGTTGCGGTGGCTACCTGTCAAAAGCATAGCCTGCTTATGGTATATTTGACTCTAAATGGACCATACTTTACTATAATTATTATATAATTTATCATGCTGTATTGAGCGTTTGCGTCACTCATGTTTACAATGTTTACCGAGGTAATAAATTAAATAGACTTCTATACAAGCAGACTTCTATCCAACCAGAGGAGTCGCCCCCTGATGGTCATTACAGATAATGCAAGTTTAAGGCACTTGTACATTGGCTTCACTTTCAGACCCAGAGGTTGCCGTCTGGTGAGAACTGACTTAAATCTGTCCACTTGTGATTGGATAAGACGCATGTCAATGCCCGATGTGAACATGGCCTACGTCTTTCAGTTGTGATAATATTTTACTCACCAAAGCACAATATCAAAGTATCCCTAGAACTTAGCAGTTACATTGGTGAATACAATACTATCAAAACCATAGAACCAATGTTCAAACTTCTAAATATTAGATCCAAGTTGTAATACACTGGAATTATCCTTTAGGAGCATAACATTTACTAGCTGCCATCCAAATCAGATAACCACTATATTCGTGACTTAACTACTTATTACTACTTAGCTTTACAGCTGTTTAAACTTGCAATTCATTACTTACTAATCAACTTAGTGAATTATTGACACTTTTTAAATAAATGTATGTGCTATCGGCCAATCTCATGTATGGCATAGTGTCTGCGTGGAGTTCCAAGGCCGGTGATAAAGATCAGAAGGATTTTGATTTCACTGTTGTTATCACTGATCTAAGTGAGCTTGACAGACAAGCCAATCTCCTAAAAACTGGTATTCCTTTCAGCAGTGGACAGGAAGCCGGGTCTGGGTCATCATGGCTGACCTTGTCTTCACAAGTGCAGCCCAGGTCGTCTGTTCCTGCAGGACCAAGACCAGATGCTGCTGGCCTGGAAAGCTCCTCTGGCATGGTGGGCCTGTAGGGGGGGCTTCTCAGCAGGTGGTTCAGACTGCCATGGGTTCCATTATTGGGGGCTGGTTTCAGACCCAGAAGATCTGAGAGCGGGAGAAATCAGTTTCATGTCAGCCAAAAAGAATTAGTGGAGGCTGTCACACATACAACACCACTTATGTTGTGACTCATTATCACATATTCATTCAAACACATTTTGGCTAGACTCATAGACATGCACTCAGAACCAAACACAGAAGGACAAAAATAGAAAATGCCTTACCACACATGACATTATAAAGTTCAATGTTTTCAAAGGCTGGAACTTTAGTCTTGAATTTAAATGTAGGTCCGTACCCCAAGAAAATAGTCTGAAAATGAGAGTTGATGGCACAAGTAAATAACCAGATGACCAGGTGAGAATGGGTGAAACTGGGGGAAGTAGGTGGAGCCTCCAGTAGATTACATTCATGTCAGCGAACAGGAGCGATAATAATTGTAGTATTCTTTCCTGCAGACTTTACAAAAAAGGTTTTGTTGAGATATCGTGATTCATCAATGATCCATGGGTACTCCTCCCCCACTCGACCTGGTACCTGACGTAACTATTTAGCTTTTTGTTCACCATGCTTCATGTCAGCAATGGGTGGTTTACTTTCTCTCAGTAGATGTTTTAATTCAACAACGTCATTGCTATGCATCTACCCTATGCATAGTTGTTTCTCAATTTTCTGCAGTATTAAACTGCACTGTTTTTAACACTGTTAAAATAATGACAATTAAGTGCTAAGGAGATAACACCAAAATGATGTTTCACAACAGACAGTATCTGATGTTTTATGAGGCTAGAACTAATCAAAGTCTAATTTTCAGGACATACAGGGTATGTCACAAATTCTTCAGGACGTCTGGTCACTCCAGTTAGTAAGTTACTGTTTTAGATTGAAGACCTAATACTTGTGTCCTGTGGCTGACTGTAGATTATCAAGAGTACCTGCATGCTGTTGATTTTATTGTCATATCCATGGTCACCAGAGAAGCCACAGTGCCTCTTCCCTTCAGGAACTTTCCTGTAATGAACAATATGAATCAATCAATCAGAACTTGGTTGTCTGTGTGCAGTAGACCAGAGCAGTGTCGACCGGAAAAGGCTGTGCGATGTCTCTGGCAAAAACCTCTGCTAACTAATGCTTTTCAGTCTTACATTGATCATACGTTACAAAACCTGGCTGGAAGGTTCAGATTATTGTGTCATATGATTCAGTCAAGTCAAAAGCTAAAATATTGCATACCACATTAACCAATTTTGTTTCATACTGCTGGTTTTGCTGCTTGTTGTATTCAAGTTTCTTTTGGCAATTCTTAAATATGGCCAAACTGTGGTCAAATCAGCTGAATCGAGTAGGAGAATGAAAGACCAACTTTCAGAAAATTGTAAAAAGAATTTACAACCTTTGAGGATCTATGAAAAAACTAATCATGATTACTGGTGTCTAAATAAATGTGTTAAATCATGATTGGTTCAGGCTGCAGGCTGCAACCGGATCCTTGTGGAAGTGCCTTAAAGTTGCATTCTCTCTACTGGCCATCATGGGGCGACTCCTCTGGTTGCAAAAAGAAGTTGAATTGTATAGAAGTCCATGAGAAAATCTCCCTACTTCTCTCTTGATTTATTCCCTCAGTAAATATTGTGAACATGAGTTTATGGTCTCAAACTCTAGTTTTAAGTCTTCTTCAATACAGCATGATGTTCATTTAGTAATTATGGTCATTTAGAGTCAAATAACGTAGGGTAGGCTTTAGGGCGGGCTAACTTGTGATTGACAGGTCGCTACCACGGCGTTGTCTGGTTTTAGAGTTGTCCATGTTTTTGTGTTACAACTTTAACCCTTGGTTTTCCATTCATAACACACAAATGTCTTATTCAGCATTCAGTTGTACTAAGTTGTACGATTCACTTCTGGTTGCAAAAAAACCAAGATGGCAATGGCCAGAAACCAAGATAGCAATAAACCAATGGGTGACGTTGTGGTGACTGCATCCACTTCTTACATACACAGACAGTCTATGGTTCTTTCTCTTTGGGCAGTAAGTTTAAAATGTGTTTGAGCATGGTAGAAATCTGGAGTCAAACCAATCAAAAGGGGTTTCAAAAACCGCTACATTAACCTCCAAGGTGGTTTAGAAAGACCTGATGCAGTGCGCCGTCAGGTCCATACAGGTTTTTACGGTTTAAACCGTGGTTTAAATACAGCTGAACTGCAGCATGTTGTCAGTATTCACCTACTTTGGCCCTTTAGGCCCAAGGACAAGCACTCCTTCACACAACCCAAGCTACATTCCTCTGATTGAAAAACAGCCACTTTTAAGTAAGTGTCCATTAAAACACTACTTCCAGTTATACACCTTAATAAATGTGTGTGGATGTGTGGATGTCTAGGGGGTGAAGCCACAAGCATGTTAAAAATGTCAATGGCTATCTGACAGGGAAATGAGACAAACTCAGTGTTTCATTTGGTAAACAGTTAGTTGGTTTGGGATTCACGCAGACATTGCCTTACGTACTGTTAATGTGCCTGTGTATGTGTAGTGTATAGTGTGTGTGCACGTGTGAGTGTGTATGTATGAGTGAGAGATTGTAAATGCTCAAACACTCTGCTCAAAGCGCCGGTGCCAATGATTAACCCGTCTGTCTATCTGAGCTGCACTGAAACCTCAAAGATATCTTTCATTTAGCAGCTCTGCGTGTGCATGCGTACTGAGACAGAATGGAGATGTCCCATGGTTCACCAAGCCAAAACAGCATGGCAGCTCAATGCAAAGAGGCTGTTACTCTTCACACACACACACACACACGTGTGCCGAGGTGGTTTCTTTTCTCTCTGAGTCCTGATGACCTCATGGTTTACTTTATCACTGACTCACTGCTCTACATCAAACGCCTGTCAGACTACATTGTAGCGCGTCATTAACCTTTCAGCAGCTGCACTTTTGGAAAAACATTTTTTAAACAGGCTCAGAACGGGACATCCTAAAACCTTTCAGCAATAGAAGTGTTAATGATGTATTGATAGCAGCCCACGTTAGTATAAAATGTGTTTTTAAGTAAAGCAAGATGTGCAGTAAAAAGCCTCACTGATGGGTGGGTGGGCTGAAAATGCCACGTACTGACATCGACTGCACAGAACATTAGACACACTTAGAAACACTTCCAGCAACAAATTAAAACTAAATTAGTTAGATCTTCCGGAGAAATTCATATCATCTAAAAGAAATTAAAAAAACTAGCCTATCTATTAATTATTAAATAACTAATAAGATAGGAGCCCATTTTTCATTATATGCATGTATTCAGTGCAAATAGTAAGTCACTGACTCCTGCAGTATTTATATGGCGTGTGTTCGGCTGAGGTATGGCTCTAGAAGAAGGAGTGAAAGATGCAAAGGATTAATATTAAAAATCAATGAGAGACAATGGCTTCACCTAATCTAAGACAATCTTTCTTGTATTAAACTCGGGATATCACACATATTTTAAGTTGGGTCTCGTGTTATATCGTCACAGGTTAAAGGCGTAAAGAGAGAGATATCTCAGCCCACAGTTCTGGGTTTCACAGTGGGGGTTGAACGTGTGTCAGGTAGACATCACCTGCACATCAGAGTTTATTCTCCCTGGTTTGGAAAAAACTGTGATCAAAATCAATAAATTTTTTATCTACAACATATTCTACTGACTGTTATATATTAACATATATCATTGACTGCTGACTAGTCATTACTCTTAATTGGGCATATTGAAAGGACTTTTTTTTTTTTTTTTTTACATTTGACCAGTTCTGCTTGTAAACGTCTGGTGTTATTTGTACTTCCTGTTGTCGGGGCAGTTCTGTACCTGGCAACGTGCCACTTCCTCTCCACCAGCAGGTGAATCTCTTCGATGCGCCGGTTGTTGGCGTAGTGCAGCCTCTTAGGCAGGTGCTGCTTCAAGTATGGCTTAAAGTGCTGGTCTGCCTTCTTACACTGTAACAACAACACAAGTATTGGTATTTTGCTCCAATATCAGTTCACAAAGTGCTCTACAGAGAAGCAAAGAAGACATAACTTAAATATTGGTAAACAAAAAGGGACCATAAAGGCAATGAATACTACGATAACCAAAACAAATAAATAAATAAAATATACAAACAAAACCAGGGGAACAAAAGAACAGAACTCTATATAACAACCAAGAAAAGAGAACATCTTAAACCAATACTAGCATCATTACACTGACAACGTGTAGGGTTGAGGATTGACTTTAAAATGATTTTACTTAAAAGCTCAAAACTAATTTTCATAATTTTGATTTAAATTATTTCCAACTTTCTTAGTTATTATTCAATATCTATTTCATTTTCTCATACTTTTGTATGTTTTTATATCTTAAAATTGGTTATTAACTTGTTTTTATTACTAGTGTTATCCATTTGATTTGATCTCCTTAGGACTTAAATATTCTAGTGGCTTTACTGGTGTTTCCTGTTTTTAATACCTGTGTTATTTATTTGTTTCTCTTGTGAAGCACTTTGAGCTGCATTTTATGTAATGAAAGGTGCTATATAAATAAAATAGTATTTATATTATTAAAAAGTATTATTATTATTATCAGATTTTACAAAATGATATATCATTAAGTTGACAGTTGAAACTTCACAGAAGTTTGAGTATTTTTCATGCAAGCCTAATACTCACTGTTAGATTTGCAACAACAGCCTTTGGGTCATCTGAAATTAAGAACAATGAAAACTGTAAAGTACAACAAAGCAACATACTGTATCTTAAAAGTGTTAAAAAAAAAAATCTATGAACTTTAACTGGTACTGATAAGTAGGACAAATAAGACCAAACGCTCCAAATACAAGGTCTGCATGAATAAGAATAAGTAAAACAAAATCACAAATAGATACCACCATGACACTTACCCAGTTGATTACTTATATTAAAGACAATACTTTTTTGTAATACAAGTTTTCTGAAATGTATATAAAGAAAGTAGTGAAATAAACACCTCAATGAGTATTTTGGATGTTTTCTTTCTACTAGTCTAAAAGAAGCAAAATAGCCCAAAAATACTGCGTGAAAAAGCAATGTCTTTGCCTGTAGGAAAAAATAATGGAATGTTAAATAAAATTAAATTTCATGAGCTTGTCTCTTCTCACATTTAGGGTTGTTGGTGTATCTTGAGCGTATTCTGCCCAGAGACCCGGGGATGAGGATGATGTCATCAACGTTGGTCAGGTAGTTGCTGAGGAACTCGGTGCGATCACAGTGCGCCTCTTCCATACCTGAGAACAACGGGGAACGAGTGGCCGGCTGGTGAAACCTAGAATGAAGGGAACTGCCTCTGCAGCAAGACTTTGAGCAAAGCATTTCATCCTAAATTGCTTCAGTCGAGCATGCATGTGATGTGCTCTACCTTACATCAGTGTGTGTTTATGTGTGTGTGTGTGTTTATGTGTGTGTGTGTGTGTGTGTGTGTGTGTGTGTGTGTGTGTGTGTGTGTGTGTGTGTGTGTGTGTGTCTGTACCATGATCCCCCACCAGGATGATGTTGACACAGCGGTGCAGTTTCATCTGTTTGAGTCCATCCATCATTTGGCCGACAATCCTGTCAATCATCCGCAGAGGGTTGTTCAACTGAAACACAGAAAGGGAGTGAGAACCCACTGTGTGTGTGTGTGTGTGTGTGTGTGTGTGTGTGTGTGTGTGTGTGTGTGTGTGTGTGTGTGTGTGTGTGTGTGTGTGTGTGTGTGTGTGTGTGTGTGTGTGTGTTTTGATACACAATACACACCAAGAGACACTATAGGGGTTTGTATGTGTACAGTTAACATGCGCTTTCCACGCAAACGCACAAATTCCCACACACAAACACAGCAGATACACGGTACTCACTTCTGTGCTCATGGGCCCCACTTTGTGTCCGTATGTATCTGGTTGTTCAGAGTGCATGGCGTAAACGTAGGGCCTGAAACAAAAAGATGGAGATGTGCTGGTGGTAGTTGTAGTGATAGTAATAATCGACAAAAACAGGTGCTTTAAAGTGCATCACTTGCAGTGGTGAAGACAAAGTCAATTAACTCAAATACAGCACTTCAATTGAAATGATTATAGCTTTCCCTCTACTTCATTTATTTGACAGTTAGTTACTTTTCAGATTTTACATTAAAGGGATAGTTTGGATGTTAGATAGCCAGTACAATCGCCTAAGATATCAATTTGACAGGAAAATCCAACACCTTGTTGTTAGATAATAAATATATATATCGCTTAATGGTGTGTGTGTCAAAGTATCTTACCTTCAAATTAATCTGGTGACCCTAACTGTAGATGTAAATGTTAGATCTTCATAGAAACAGTAGTGGCTGTAATCGTTACAGAAGTACAAGTGAAGGAGTAGCAGTGGTGACATTAGTAGCAGCAGCTACACACGCACACACACACACACACACACACACACACACACACACACATACACGCACACACACACACACAGAAAACAGAAAACAGGAAGATGAAAGACAAATGTGAGATGGACAAATAAAAATAAAAACAGAGCTCACCTCTCCCCTTCAGGGAGGTGGAGCCACTGCAGCATGGTCAGTATTCGCCTCTCCAGAGGGATAGCACTGGAACACAAACACACACAACGAAATGTTAACCAGCCATGGCATAAGCACAGAGTTATAGTGATAGACTCCGATTCAGGTGCCCTTCATGAGCCATGAAACCACCATTAAACTCCAAACTGTTCTCTCTGACTCTCAAAGAGCCCATAAAGTAGAGCACACTTGGAGCCCGCTCACTGTTTAAAGTGTCTGGAAGTCAAAAGGCTGCCTGTGATGAGGCCACCAACCAAGACGCTGGCTGACAAACAGTCCACAGCTGGGGGGGGGGGGGGGGGTCTCTCTGCGTGAACACTTGACAGCAGGTTTGATCCCTCTCTGCACTTTTGTCTATGTTCACACTTTCAACAACATTTCCCGTCCTCTTGTTTTATATACTCTCTTTCGTCTCCTCTTTCTATTCTCTTGTGGTTAAGGGGTCCCAGAAAGCTGAACCCAAAACACACCGTCAACCAGCGAGCCAATCATTTATAATAATCTCTGAACCCCATTACCGTGGTACTATAGAGCTAAATGATGTAAAATAAATTGGGCATGGGCACAGTCCTGTCTGTCTCCCTCTCCTCACGCTCCCTTTCTTTCTCACGCACCTCTTGTCAGTGCCAAGTGCAAGAAAAGCCCTGTAAAGTTAACCACATGCTCCAGCCCCAGGCTTCCGTTGGGCTTCTTTTTTTTCTTCTCGCATGTCTGCAACCCTGGCTCACAGAGGAACCCTGCGTAGTGTAAACAGGCCCATTTGCCCAAATTGCTGTGAAAACAGCCCTCTGCTGAGATCTGCCTCGCGCTCCATCAAAGCCGCCTCTGTGCCAATAGATGTGGGCTCCTTTGTGTTCAACACACAGGCTAAAGGTTTTGCTGCTGCAGCCCGAGTGAGCAGAACATGAACGTGACTCTCGTGACTTCCTTTGGGAACTTTCCCACCAAATAATTTACATTTCCTGAAATATTAGTTATAAGACAATGCATCTGCAGTGGCATTTAAGGTACATTAACTCCATAACATCAGATGTCATAGGTATGAGGACACTGATGATGCCACGTGATTGGCCGAGATGTCTCATGGTTGTAAAGCTTCCAATATCAATACAGGCGAGAAGGCAAATTGTTGGCAATTTATTAATGTGTTCTTACCTGGTGCCAGAGTACATAAATGACAACAAAGAGTGCATTCAGTATATTAAACAACCTGACATCTGACTCCCTGTGAGTTTTGTTTACAACGTCTGATTCAATCCAGGCAACATGCAACATTTTTAAACTGCCAAAGACAACTATTCCAGATCTGCAGCAGAGTGTTAGGGCCAGGCATAAGGAAACATTTTTCCTTATTCCTTATAATTTTTTTAATTTATTGAACCTGATTTATTTTGAACCTTAAAAATAAAGTCAAAATGTTGGGAATAAAGTTATGTTTTCTGCATTACGCCAGGAGGAAGAATTGTATTTATTTTCTGCAATTCAAGAACAAAGTCGAGAGTACGGTCAAACTTTCAGTATTATTGCCAGGGGGAAGATTATTTTATTTAGCATTTCAAAAACATGTAAAAATATTAAGAATACAGTTGAAATACCATTTCAAGAATAAAGACACAATTTCAAGAACAAACTTGAAATTTGAATAAATCAAACTACGAGAACTTCGACTTTATTCTAAAAAGGCAAAACACCTCTCCTTTTCCCCCTTGTGCATGACTAATACTCCCGACTACCGTACAAAACAGCTCAGACCAAAGAGAGCAATGAAAACTGCGCCAGAAGCTTTAAATTGTGCTGACTAAGCCGGTGGCACAGAGAGGAGAGGCTGTCTTTTCAAAGCATCTACCCAGCTGTAATTTCCTAAGAATTAATAAGGGAAAATAATACTACAAAAGTATAGAAAATCAATTAGAGCTGCAAATGTAGACTCACACAGGCCAGAAGAAGGTGGCAGCCTTCACCCCCTGTTTGAGCGCTGTAATCCAGATCTAGGAGAGAAACAGTGCAGTCCTATTATTTTATCAGTCTGATATATTTTAGGAGGATGCTATCGGAGTGTTACACTGGACAACAAAAACACATAGTAGGTTGGTTTTCTTCGGTTTGTCAACTATTTTGGAAGACACTGGTAAAGCCTTGTTGGTTAGCAGTGCATCCTGACTCTATTATTCTTTCATATAAAATCTTAACGCAGGTTTATTCTTTAAGTAAAACCACTAAAGCAAAACCCTAAAAGGTTCCAGACTACCTAGTGTCAACGCTTTGGTCTTGCAAAAACTAAAAGTAATCCCAAAGCCGATTTCATATTAACATCTGTTATTAATCACTGGATTATAAACTTTATCAGTTGTGATTTTGTTAGATCTGAGTCCCGCCACTCATACTGTGGGTGGCTTCAAAAGAAAACTCTTTACTGCCTTTTTTTGCCTCTGATCTGTGACCTTCAGATGGTCATACACAAAATGAGAACAGAAAAAAATTCATTCATGTCAGCTCACGAATAAAATACAATCATTGTGTTGATGAACTACAGATGGTGAAAAAAAAAATTACAGAGAGAAGAGACTTTACTTACCGGCTGTCCTCCCCACCAGCGATGATTGAGCTTCTCTCTGCCTCTCAGGGTGAAGGTGGCATCAAACACGGGGTCATGCATGGAGTTGCCGATGATACCATGAGACTCTGGGTAGAGACCCTGACAACGATTAACACTGAGATTATGCCTGAGGCCAATAACATTTGTCACTTCATAACTGTACTTAATTGGTCTTCTTTTCTCAGTGTTGCCTTAAAAAATATTTAAAGCTAGAGTTGGTAACTTAGTTTTTTGTAACTTTTACTCAAACTGTTACTGAGGTACTGTTAATTTAATTGTGTATCTAATTGAACGGATCTTCTTTTTTCTTAACTACATCTTGGTGAGGAATAAATTAAGGGCTTTTCACCTCGGTATCTGCTGTTCATGTTCCATGTGAAACCAGAAATAAATGTTGAGTTTGCAATTGGTAAGTAGAGTTGTGATATTTGTTACATGATGCTATGCAAAAACGTCCGCTAAGTGTGGTTGTTATTTATTCATACTAGTTACATTAGTTACGCTACGTTGTTACGCTACGTTGTTACGCTACGTTGTTACGCTACGTTGTTACGCTACGTTGTTACGCTAACGTTGTTACGCTAACGTTGTTACCCTACGTCAGGGATTCCCAAAGTGTGGTGCGCGCACCCCTGGGGGTGCGCAAGCTGCCTCTAGGGGGTGCGCGAGAGGAAAAATGTAATGGTGGGCTAATGGTGTAATAATTAATATTAAACATAATTTTAAAAAAATTAAGTAGGATTTTTTAATTATAAAAATTCCCTTTGTAAGATTTAAATTTAAAATTAAAAACGTACAATTTAATAAATAGATGCACTTCCGGTCCGGCCGCCAGACTGTCTTTTACGTACACACTAGCTAGCCTAGCTTGTGCCCCTAACGTCATTTCATTCATTCAGCAACATCCATGAAAATATGTTAAACTGGCTGAAATCGGGGAAGCTGTCAGGTGGGACATCTGAAGCTATCAGTAATAAAAGAGGAGAGGGACAGAGAGAGAGAGAGAGAGAGTGAGGAACCGGAGGCGAGAGAAACGGAGAGGTGCGTTGGGGAGAAACCGGGAGAAGAAATCGACCGGGAGTCGGAGACGGAGGAGACCGAGAAGGAGGAAGGGAGCACAGAGGCCCATCGCGGAGTCGAGGTGAAAAAAGAGGAAACGAGAGTGAGCATCAGACTGGGAAAAAAAAAGAGGAAATATGATGACAATTATCTGGGTCTGGGCTTCACTTGGATTGGCAATGCAGATTGCCCGAAGCCACAGTGGTGTTGTGCAGTGAGGTTCTGGCTAACAGCTGTCTGAAGCCCTCTTATTTGCGCCGCCACCTGAACACCAAGCATGCCAGTGCAAGTCAGAAGCCCCTTACATTTTTTAGATCAAAATTGGAAGAGTTACAAAACAGCCAAAAACAATTGCAGTCTCATTCATGTGTTGGGTCTACACAAAACGCACTACGTTTTCTCACTTTCTCCCCCTCCCCCTCCCTCTCTATCTCTCTTGCTGCAGGCTGAGCCACCTGCGCTGCATGTGAAAATCCTCATATGGACTCCTCCTTTTTTATTTATATCTGTTTCTGAGCCTATGCATGTGCCACTCTTTGTTCTTTACGTGGCTTACTGTGTTTAAGTAAATAAATGTGAAACGCAATCTGCCTCTGAGCCTGTGCGTGTGTCCTCGCCATCCTTATTGCTCTTTAAAAGTGACGCCTTGTGTAACTGAAATTTATACAGCGGACAAAATCTTGTAACAAACGCCACGCGCGAGCAAACAGTTCTCGCATTGGTCCGATTTTATGCGGCTATAAATAGGCTCTGTTGCGTTTTTTTTTTTTAGGTGTGGGGGATTGGGGGTGCGTGAACCCGGTCGGGATGTAGAAGGGGGTGCGTGGCCTAAAAAGTTTGGGAACCGCTGCCCTACGTTGTTACGCTACGTTGTTACGCTACGTTATTACATAATGTTATGTAAGAAAGTCTGCTGTTATTTATTCATGCTAGTTACGTTTCATTGCTACGCTACGTTGTTACGCTACGTTGTCACGCTAAGTTGTTACGCTAAGTTGTTACGCTACGTTGTTACATACATAGTTACTTTTAACTTAATATGAATGTTAGCATGCTGTACTTCCTTATGTTACCAATACTAGATATCACAATCACCTGGCGAAAAAGTACTTCTGAAATGTCAAAATTACAACATTAGAACTGTGAACATTAGCAAACATGCTAATTTATATTTAGCTAGCCTTAGTTTTACTTTGAGCTTAACGCTAATGCTATCAGACCATTTTAAGATACAGCTGAGATTATTGCCAGTAAATTATTTTTTTATCACAACAACAACTGACAACCTGATCATTGATAGCAACATGCTGCTGTGCCATACCGTAGCCAGTGAGTAGAGGTTGGGGAAGGTTTTTGAGGGATAAACAGGCCTCATGTATGGCGCATGGGTTCCACATGTTCCTGCAAGGGAAAAGAGAGCAAAGGAAATCCTGATATTAGCAACCATGAATAGTACCAAATCAGTTATTGATCGTCTGTCAATGCTCTCGGCTCCATAAATAAGCACATCGACACAGTCTTCCCTCTCACAGCTAAAAAAACACCTTTCTCTTACTCCCATCCAGGTCTTACTCAGTTTCTCGATGTTGGGGAGGACTGTGTTTCCTCTCTTCACATAAGAAGCTCTAAATCCATCCACTGACAGCATGATGAGTGGCGGGCGCACAAACCTGCACCACACACACACACATATAAGAGGAAGATCAAAATGCCGTTATATGAAATCCAATTTGGTCAACCTAGTTCAAGAGCAAATCAGAGTTCTGATCATAATTTAGTTATGTGGCATATATATATATATATATATAAACACTTTAATCTCCTTCACTGCTCAGATGTAAACGTACCCAGCAGGACATTGAGATGTCTTGATCTCCTCACACTCGTCTTGCAGCCATGACGTGTCCCCTAAAAGAACACAATCAGAAGAGGGACTGAGAGACAAAATGTTGCTGAACGTAGCAAATACAAACTACTGACTTTGTATTATAGACAGGTCTTGAAATGTATTACTCTTAATGCTACATATACACGCAGTAGGTCAGCAATCAGAATTCTCAAACCATATTTTGCAAGCATGGCTAACTTATTTGAACTGTAATTAAAAGTTAAAATATGTTTTTTTTCATTGCTGCGCGTGAGTGTGAGTGTGTGTGTCTGAGCAGATTGACAGTGAGAGGACCAACAGAACAGAGCTCTTCCTCAATGTGCAAATTCTACAAAATAGTGATCCTATCACTGTCTGAAGTTTTTCAGTTTTTTTTTTTCTTTAAACCCTGTCCCAGGTTTAAAGGATCCGCTTACTGGAGAAAGCTAACATTCAGTTACTTAAATGCATTGTAAACTGTAGCTTAGCAGGCAAAAGCAGGCGACACTTGTTCATTTTTGTATGGACAAAAAAACAACCAAAGCATTTAGCATTGTAACTGGCTGAATTGGTTACGTTTTTAAGATGTACACTTTCTTTTGGAGAGGGGGGGTCATTTTGGGGTCATGATAAGATATATGTCCTGAAAACCTGATCAATAAGCCTTTACATGGAACTCATTGGATGCAGTTTCATATTTCAAGGTACAAACCTTTGCACAGTGTCTTGTAGTTGGTACAACAGTCTCCTCTGGCCAGACAGTCATCAGAGCAGTGGCAGGCATGTTGTTCATTCCGAGTCTCCCCACACCGATCTTTGCGGCACTCGTAACCCCCCTCTGTATACAAGAACGTGGAAGAATGTTCACATGACAGGATCTACCAGGATCAGAGCAGCGTCTGGCAGTCTGTCTGAGGTCAACTTGTTGTATAGCCTATGGTATTGTAGGATGGTTTATTGAGTTTCTTTGTAGCAAAATGTTCAGAGTAAATTGTAGTTCCCTCTGGTAAACAGTTGTATGTCTTTTATTGTGAATTGTGAAAGCTAAGAGCGGAAAGAGTGGATCTGGTCTGCGTTGCCTTTGTTGATAGGAGTTATAAAGTTTACTGTCCTGGTTCGGACTACGGGGACTCCGAGTTGTTGTGCACTATAAGTGTATGTTTTGAATATGTCCGTTCCACACAATTTGACTGTTTTCTAAGTTTAGACCAATTGGTTGCTGCATTAAAAGGTTTACACTTGAAATATAATCCCTATTAATTTTGAAGATTTTTTTACCAAGTTCCTGTTGAACAATACATTTTTTAAATAAATAAGTCAATATACATATATCTATGAATTTATTTGTGACATTTTGTTGTATATAATTGGAAAGCAATGTTTAAGTCAAGCCTGACGTTGGTGTACACATAAAAGAATGATCCCGGTCACTTCCCACATAGTGAGGCATACAGCTAATTCTTTAAACAATGGTATCGGATCAGTACAGAGTAGTAGACCAGGTATTGGTATAGGTACCGGGAGTGAAACAGTGTGATGGGTGCTTCTCCATCTATAGCAATGCAAAACATTGTATAGGCTCATATCTGGTGTGTACATCTTAATGTATTAAGATCTAGTCACTACAGCGGTCAGATAAACATAAACATAAATGTTTCCCCTCTGAATTGTAGCAGAGACGAACTATAAGCTGGCAGAAGATAAAAAATACTCGAGTAAATTACAAGTACCTCAAATTTGTGCTGAGTACAGAAAATGACTAAATATTCTTAGTTACACTCCACCAAGTAATTTATCGGTAATTAAAGGAGCACACATATTTGAAAAATTGTTCACTGAAGCGTGTGTTATGTCTCTTGACAGTGAGTCACGATGAAATGTGGAATAATACTGTAAATCAAGTCTCTCTCTCTCTCAGAAACAGCAGTCACAGCAACACATCAAAGACTCTTGACGACTTGATTAACATTATACGCCAGATGTCTGAGGATTTTTTCCCTTGCCTCTATGACCAGACCTGCACCACCATGAGTCCCTTTCCTCTGGTATCAAACACACGCCAAGAATCTGGGATTAATTTTCTTTCTTTCAAATCACAGCACAATGTCTATTCCTGTCCTTTCCTGTCGCTCTCTAAGACCGAGGGTATAAAAAATTAAAAAAAGCTAGGTGGGAAGGAAAAACAAACAAATCAGACCACAAGCGGTGGAGGGAGATCGAGTACCTGTCCTCAGGCAGAGCTGATCAAAGTCAGAGCAGCAGCCGATGAAGGTCTTGCACAGGTTGTCACAGCGGCAGTTTGGCGGCTCCAGCTCAACCAGCTCGAAACACCTGTTCCTGCAGGAGCCGGAGGTTGGCGCATACTGAGACGCAGAGCGAGCTGACGGGGACAAACACAGATTCAATGAGTGGACACTTTAATGTCATCTGTGTTTTGTTGTGCTGTGGTGTCTCCGAACACTGATGAAGACGGTTTGAAGGTCAATACGCAGAAATGGTAACCTGCATCAGTAAAGTCGACCAAACAAAAGTCAAAAATATTATTATATTCACAAATCCCTCGTATTTTGGTTTCTATACAATGCTAACATATATTTGATAATTCATTCTGAACGCAGAAGTGTACAATTTAATATTTGTGTGTTCCCAGGTGTATGATTATAATGTATCTGTATAAGCCCTTTGTTTGATATGTGATCAATAGTTCTAAATTGTTTTGAAATGGTATTTTTGCATGATAGTGAAATAGTAAGGCACTGATTCTTCCTTAGTCTATTGACATTCTATTGAAATCCTCTTTATATATAGAGATTGAGACCATAAAGTCATGTTTACAATGTTTACATAATAAATCAAGTGAGAAGTAGAGTCATTTTCTCCTCGACTTCTATACAACCAGACTTCTTTTTGCAACCTGAGGAGCCGACCCCTGGTGGCCATTAGAAAGAATACAACTTGAAGGCACTTCCGCATTGAACCGGCGGTTCCAGGTTGCAGCCTGAACCAATCTGGATTTAAAAACATCACATTGGAATGAGTTGTTTTTCTTTGACAAGGATATCTTGATGCACATGAATGTTATTAGATGATAGTGAAGTCACTAGTCGTTTTGCTATACAGTATATATCATATCCCTAATTTCCTTATTGTGGGTATTTGCCTGTGTGTTTAGATATCAAATGGCAAAAATGTTCCCTCTCAAACTGACACCCTTTATTATTTCATAATAAAGGGTGTCAGTTTGAGAGGGAACAGAGGGAACAGAGTGTCTTAAGCTTTCAGCTTAAGACACTTTTGCTGTGACTTTAAACCACAATCCCTGGTTTTGGTAAAGCTCCCACACACACACACACACACACACACACACACACAAAATTGTGGTCACCGCGACCACAAATGTCCTTGAACTCAACACCTTTCACAGTTCCAAAACATTAACAGTGAACTGGGGGGACATTTTGGCATTTGGCCAGTGGGGCTATAGCAAAATACTGCATATTGTCCAAAAAATTAATGAATGGCTGCACTGTTCAAATGTCTATCAACCCGTACGGACCTGCAAACAGAAATACTTTATAAGTAGAACATACTACTACAAATGTGGTCGGCAAATTCAAATAGTATTTCATAATAACTGGTAAGGACTGTGACAAACTCAACAGTTACTAAACTTTGAATCCTCTCTTGGGACCCAAACTGTGGCAATTCTATCTCACTATGTGGACAGGTTTCCTCAGACATAATAACACTCTTGTCCACTGAGATCCCAGAGGACGGTAGCCCCGGAGTGGAACCCAACCCGCAATGTGAGAACCCCCTGGCTTAACTGAAGACATCCTGGAGGTCTGAGAGTGAGGGAACTTTTTGCTACATTTCTAACAACACGCTACTTGTCCAGAAAAAAACAACTTCGCTCACAGAGAAGTTCAGGGGATGCAAACGGGAGTTATACAACACGGCGGACTTGTGTGGACTTGTGTATGTGTGTCTTCATCCAAGTACAAGCGCATATAAGTGTCCTCCTCCTCCTCTCTCTCTCTCCACCCCCCCCCCCCCCCCCCCCCCCCCCGGAACGAAGTGTCCTCTTTTTCACAAACTCAAATCTGGTCACCCTAGTGTTGCAGCATCAATCCCCTCTTTGCTGCGAGACTCACTCTTGCTCTGTCTGACTCCAGGTCAAAGGTGAAAACCCTGGATGTCTTTTTTGTCCACTAGAGCACATACAACGTCCTCGTGGCTCAATGAGTTCAAATTTATCAGCAGAATGTGAAGAGGTTACAGTGTTGACGTTCTGTCAAAGATGTCTAAGTATTGTGTTGCAGGGATATCTACTGAAATGCTAACCAGCTAGCCCGTCCTGTCTTGTAATACCGCTTGTACCTGGAGAGGCGATAGTGAGTCACTGCCTGCCCTCGGTCCAATTTGAGAGGACGAAGAAGTAGAGCTGACCCGAGGACTTGAAGGTACCGGCTCCTTGTACGCTGTGAACATGTGTTTATTGGATTAAATCCAAAGTCCAGTGTCTCGTATTTTGGTTTTGTCCTCCCTGCCACGACGAATCTAGACAGCGGGCGGCAGGTCTGGTAGACGGACCTTCAGTTAACAGTTAGCAGTGCGCTTGGTTTTCTCGTTTCTGCCACTTCGGATTTAATCCAATACACAAACTGTCAAAACGTACAACGACTGCCTGCATTAGCGTTGCAGTAGACACAAAGATAACTGACAAATTACAGGCCGATGCGACACCGGAAAAAGAAAAAGACCGGCTCTCAGTGGATATCGATTTCTTGATTGAAATGACAGAACTGAGTTCCCCCACATGGAATCACACAAAAGCGCCACTTTCTTCTCGTGTTTACCAGAGATGGGCTCATACGTTTAATAATAAGTCATTCAGCATGAAAACCATAAAATAAATGCGTTATTGTCTAAAGAGGGTTCCAAATGGAACTATCCTCTTCCAAGGTCTCCCTACAATCCCTTATCACGTCACGACTGCCACTTAAAAAAAACACGGGATATCGGAAAATCCAATAGTTTCCAACTCCCTCAACATCTGGATACAATTCCGTAAACATTTTGGACTGGACAAACCTTCTACTTTGGCTCCAGTCTTTAGAAACCACTTATTCTCACCCTTCGTGTCCGACCGACCCTACTTTTCGAACGTGGCGTGACAAAGGCCTTCATAAGGATGGGGACTTTATGGATTTCACAGGACTGTCATCTAAATTTGATCTGCCTAAATCTGACTTTTTCCACTTTCTACAGATTAGACACTTCGTTATATCCGAATATCCCCACTTTCCTAACCAGCTGCCTGGATCTCTGATGGACTCCTTGCTTACTCTGGCCCCTATGTGAAAGGGCTCCATTTCAACTATCTATGGCTCCTTGGACTTCCTTAACCTGGACCAGACATCTCATCTGAAACAGGCCTGGGAAAAAGAAATTGGTAAACCCATATCTGACAATCGATGGGTTCGCATTCTGGACTTATCCCATTCCACACGGGCTGTTGCAATGCAAGGTTTTGTTTCGTGTTCACTACACAAATGCCCGCCTGGCTAAAATTTACCCAAATATGAACGACAGCTGCAATAGGTGCAACTTGGGACAGTACAGGGTATGAAACTTGATCCCGAACCACTCACGGCACTATTTGGAATCCAACCACCGGAAATACCCAATCTGCCATCGACAGGGCGACGCATCCTGGCCTTTATGACACTGTTAGCTAGACGCCTCATACTATTCAAGTGGAAACACGCTCTACCGCCCACACATAACAGTTGGTTAAAAGAGATCCTAAATCATATAAAACTCGAAAAGATCAATCCTTCGAAGAGACCTGGAAACATTTTTTTTTTTTTTATTTGGTTTGTGTGTAGTTATGTATGCATGTTTCCACGTCTTAATTTCTACTATATTTAAATCTGGTTTAAGTTACTATTATCATGGTTGTTGTTTTGGGGATCTTTTTCATCTGATTGGGGAGGTATGATATAAAGATTCAGAGTGAAGTGTTTGTTTGTTTGTTGTATTTGCAATCTCTGTACATAGTGACAGCGTGTCACGGTTACACCTCCAAGCAACTCAAACTGAATGTAATGTTCTGATACCGCAACTTATTGGGAGTGGTACTGCTCTTCATTCCTGTGTAAAGTGTTTGCAAAATAAAAAAATAAAAACGAGGTTGAAAGCTCTGGGAAAAGCTAGTAAGTAGACCTTGATTATTTATTTTGGTGATCAAATGAGTATTTCCAAAGTCAACGATGAGCTTTTACACTCTTTTCAGTATTTTTCACATTTTAAACTGTCGAGCACAGGTGTTACTAATTTCAACATGGCTCCGTTCTATTCAGGTGTCCCAGTAAGAAATGAGGACAGTGTGACAGTGAGCCAGCATGAACACCCGGACCTTGAAACTGAAGCAGCTAAATGGAATCCGGCCATCATTTGTCATAATTTTACACCTATTCTTATTTTTCTACTGTGATGTGCAAAATGCAAAGATGTTGCAAAATATACAGCAATTATAGTCCAGAATGGCCTGCAGCCAGCGCCGCCTGTTGCGATGACAATCTAAGCAAACCTCGGCCTCCTTATGCCGACAGGGTTTGAGAATTTGAGGCCGAAAATGAGCTCCAACGCTCTCTTAATATTGGCTCAAGGTAGAGCAACACAAACACTTTCTCTCCCCCTAAAAACAACAACACATGGGCTGCCCAATCACGACCTTGCAGGGTCACAGTGATCCGTTGTAACGCCCCCCCACCACTACCACAAACTCTCTGCTCGCTTACTTCATATGCTCTGGCAGACGCTTCATATAGAAAACAACTCGGCAAACAAACTGAGCAGGAGACATTCCTCTGGAGCGGCTGGTGTGGAAAGTGAGTTCTCATGTTGCCCGTTAGGGGAGTGATCTTGGAGACGGGCTGGGGGGTGGAGGAGTGCCTGATTGTCCTTGAAGCTCACACAGAGTTCAAGATGAACACAGTTCATTTTTAAAGAAGTAGTTTTCTGAGTGTGTCTTGGATTTGGAGCGCAGCTTCATGTCCCACGAATACTTGGCCAAGATACATTAACGCGGGTCCAAAGTACACTCCACATGGCCTGTGCCCAGCCACTTTGGCAGCAACATTTTGGATGATTATTTTTTTTGCTGTTTTTTGCTTCATGAACACAGTTCTGAGGTGCTGAAGCTCACTGCATTGTTCTCATTCATTGGACAGCAAACAACCACACGATACTTGTGTAGTGGAGTGGAGTGCGCGACTAACAATTATTTTCATTATTGCTGAATCAATTTATCGTTCAATTTGCGCACAAAGAAATGTCAATGTGACATCTTAAATGTTTTTATTCTGTCCAACCAACAGTTAAAAACCCAAAGACATGAATGATAGTAACCTGAATATATTTGGGTTTTGGACTGTTGGTTAGACAGAATAAGCAAATTGAAGATGTCAATTGGTTGGGGTTGATTCACTTGTTCATCGACCAAATGATGAATCGATGAGTCAAAAATAATCTTTAGTTGCAGCCCCACTAAAAAAAACTAAGGGTCACAAATTCATGTAAAGTGTTACAAGATGATTAAGAGGGTTGGAAAAGGGAAACACCCTATTTTTTCTGAATCTTTTTCTTTAATATATATATTATTCACAAAGTTATGCACCCCTTCAGACTTTAACATTGTAATCCTTTCTAGAGCCCCGACTGTTTTCTAGAGCCCCGACTGTATATATATATATATATATATATATATATATATATATATATATGTTTTATTTATTTATATATATATATTATATATATATATATATATATATATATATATATATATATATATATATATATATATATATATATTATATATATATATATATAAATAAAACAGTCGGGGCTCTAGAAAGGATTACAACGTTAAAGTCTGAAGGGGTGCATAACTTTGTGAATGCCTGGAGGGATGGAAACACCCTTTTTGTTGAAATTATAGCACACCAAAAGAAAAAGGACCGTCTCCCAGGTTCCCACTTGATACTGTTTCCTGTAGAAGCCTTTTCTCTTCCTTCTATCCACAAGGAGGTCAGAGGTCAGGGTCTTTTGCAAAACAGCCACCCTGACGGTCTTTTTTATTTTTTTATTTTTCAAGGCCACCTCAGTTGTGCGAATGCTCTGCGGTCGAGCAGTTCACGAGCTGTTATCCATTTCTCCCTCAGGAACAAGGTCGTACTCACACTCTGATCTGGCGGAAGTCCCGTCCTCTCCCGCGCGTCTGGGCCGGTCGTACACAAAACCCCGACACACGTCGGTGCCACACAGGACGGACAGGATCCAGACAAACTGAGACGACAACACATCTGACATTAGAAGTTCCATTTATTATACCGCTTGTCATGAGATGTATTCTCCATTAGAGTCAATGACAAAACAGAAACAGCATCTTGAGAGCACTTTACATGATTCTTATCCAAAGCCGGTCAGGTCTTCCTGAGTATGTAAAGCAACGCTACAATTTGCTGTACTTTTAGTTTGCTTTACATTTGGTGTGATTATTGCAAAAATGCGCTCAAATGTTTTGACTTTCTATCCTAGCTTCATTAAAGAAGAAAAAACGCCTCAAAGGGGGCCAAGCAACTTCATATTTTCAAAAGTTTGTTCGGCATTCAAATATAAAAGTGGGGGCAGAACCAAACCGATACACGGCGCTCTGCCTTTCTTAGCATCGGTGTAACACAGATCATGTTATAACGGCATTGTCTCGATGACCTGTCCAGACTGGTGCAGCGCAAAGTGAATCGGGACCACTCGCAACCGATAACTATACCGCCTTTGATCGTTTGGCTCTACAATTGTTCTGCAAATGCTTAGCAGCAGGAAGGGTAGAGAAGTGTTGGAGGATACAAGCTTAGACAACTAGTTAAATGCCCTTTCGGCCACAATAAATTACTCAAACCATCAAAAACACACGCGTAAATGCCATAATTGCGCACGGATTTACGCACAGCTCAAACTTGCGGACGCGGACTCTTACCGTACCAGTTTCTGAAGCAACATGTTCCTCCGCCGGGCTGAGCGTACTGCGCTGTAGGTCGGAGAGTGAGTGATGCTGACTCCAGAGCCGAGAGGACCACCGGAGAGGAGGACCGTTGAAAGGAACAGGAGGGAGACGGAGGGGAGGAGACGGAAAGGAGCGCACCGGATTCTTATTGGGGTTGGATTGGAGGAGGGCTCTCATCTCGGCTGGGATACTGCAGTCAAGCAGCCAGCACGGTTTGTTTGATACGCGTAAGGCAGGGGTGTCAAACATACGGCCCGCGGGCCGGATTCGGCCCGCCAGGGGGTCCAGTCCGGCCCGCGGGATAATTGTAAAAATGTGAGAGAAAAAAAAAATGCAAAAAACAATTTGGAAAAAAAAAAAAAACCTCAGTATGGATTCGAACCACTGATCCTCTGATTGTAAGACGTGCATGGTAACCATTGAGCCACAGACACAATTAATCACAGTACTGACTTTACTAAAAATATTGCCTAACTGCAAGGGAGTCTGCAGAGGAGAGCCCAGGCAGGTAAACAGTGGGCTGATGTCTGAATTGTTGGTCTTTATGTTTCTAGTTTATTGAAGAAAGACCTTAAAACAGGGTTTATCATCCAAAAACCTCCAACAATGATTTAAACAGAGAGTAATATTGTCATTATGTATGCGTTATTATGCTGTGATTTTAATGGTCCGGCCCACTTGAGGTCAAAATGGGCTGCATGCGGCCCCTTAACTAAAATGAGTTTGACACCCTGGCGTAAGGCATTACGGTAAGAGCGTAAAAACGAGTTAAAAATAAGAGTTCCGGTGAACGTGATAGTCATTCAATAAATGAGTAAATAGATACAGCAATAAATGTAACTAAATGAATGAGTGAAAAAAGTATAAATCTTATGAATGATAGCTTTAATTTTAAAATCCTACATCAGAATGTCTGATTTTTTCTGAGTGACACCTTGAGATGGTTTACTATTAATCTGAAATTAAATTAGTTTATAACTTTGGACCATTTCCTTTCAAATCTAGTATGAAATTAGAGGTACATTTACTCATGAATATGATTTGAAGCTAGCTCATGACTGAGGTTTTGAAGGGCTTTCATTTTCCTACATCACCTTGAAGTGGAATTAGTTTGTAACTATGGACCATTTCCTTTGAAATATAATCTAAAATTTGAGGTAAATTGGCTAATGAATGTTATTTGAAGTTCGCTCATGAAGGAGATTTTGAAGGACTTTAATTTTCAGAATGTCTTGATTGTCTCCGAGTGACACATTCTAGTTGTCTACTATTACTCTGAAAGGAAATTAGTTCCCAACTATGGACCATGTTGTTTCAAATCTAATCTGAAATTAGAGATAAATTGGCTCATAAATGTGATTCTCAAGCTCTTATTTTGAAATTCAACATCAGAAACTCCTGATATATAGTACTTCCAAGGTGGCATGCTGTAGATAAGAGGAGGTAAGTATTCACCCAATGGAAATTAGCATATAGCTTGAGCCAAGAGCTCATTCCCCGTGAAAGTATTTTTTGGGGGAGTTTTTCCTGAACCGACGTGAGGTCCCGGGACAGAGGATGTCGTGTGTACAGATGTAAAGCCCCCTGAGGCATTTGTAATTTGCGTCAATTCAATAATTCCTTAAAAAAATAAATAAAAAAAAATAATGATTATAGTACATCTGTAAAGAGCAACCAATAAACCCACAGCGTTTCTTTCTTTCTTTCTTCATTGAGACTTGAGTTCAATTTGAAAACCAATGATAAATATTGTTGAGAAATTATTCAACCAAACTTTCTGTATTTGATAATCAGCTGTTGACTACATACAGACGTTAATACAACTATAGGCTACTTCAATATGTATGGAACTAAATCATAGCGCAAGTTAGACATTATTGTGATGCTCAGGACCTTTGCATGAAGAAAATGCTCTCTAACTGGACCTGACGTGAGGTTGCATTAGGTACTAATGCACAGTCAGCGCACGGGATATAATAAATGCACTGATTTGGAAGGCAAAACATATATTAGCTAAATAATTTCCGACGAGGACAGGTTTCCCAACTCCACTTCAAAATACTGTCTCTTTAAGGAACACTTAAACACGGTCTCTTTAAGGAACAAGTAGCAACACATTCTACCCAGACATGAACACAGAAGAAAGGAAAAAAAAATCTAAAGTCTTCCATGTAGCTTTAAAAGTTGTCACAACCCATTTTCCACAATGGCATTAGTACTGTCCGTTTTGCTTTCGGCACAAATAATAATAATAATACAAATTAAATTGCATTCAATTTATTTAAAAAACAATTAAATCAACAAATCTTACAAAACAAATTACAGCGTAGAAAATCCCTAAATTAAGCATCCCTAATTCTCCATGAACTCTACTCGATCTCTCGTTCCTCTGCATTTCTTGCATGACTGGTTTGGATCTACTGTACATTTGTGAATCCAATATTGTCTGATAGCTTTCAGTAGGTTATTGTGTCGAACAAGAGGAATGAACATGTAACAAGTTCTAATGAGAAATCTCTGGGAATAACTGCTGACAGGGACTATTTCACCAATGTAGGACTTTGTCTTTTGTTTGTCATATTTAGGAAAGGCAAGCCTAATTTAGACTAAATGAACAAGAAAACCATACTTTAACACTTTGCATTACTACTTCAGTACCCTAAATGGGCAACATTGAATTCTGCCTGTTCTTTCCATTGTTTAAAACCATCTAATCAAATCTAGGAAATAGTGCCCAGCACTAACTGCCTTTTTTTTTCTTTTAAATAGAGCTGGATTCCATCTAGTTAAAACATTCATGAGCACAAAAGTATCTTTCATCCTCAATGACAGCAGTTGGGAAACCAAAAAAAAATATATATTTAAAAGAACACACTAGCATTAATTGAGTTTCAATTGTACAGGAAATTCCAATGTTTTAATTTTCATCAGGGAGAAAAATGGAGGGGGTGGGGATGCTGTTTGCAGGACGTTAAAGACACCGAGGCCCAGTCCAGGCAGAACGGTTTAATCCACAATCTATCACGTCTCCCCCGTGAGAGAGCGAGAGAAAACAAGGAAGCCTCTGGAGGGTTTACCTTAACGACACTGCAGCCTCAGTTAAAAAGTCGGTGTTTCCTCTCAAACCAATGCGGACCACTGCTTCTGCTGAGGAATTCAGCGCTGAAATATATCTGGGGAACACGACACATGGAACAGCTTCCTTTCCCTTCACACGACTCTTCCTGTTGGTTGATAGCACTGAGTCGAGAATATTTAGATCAACTACACACCTTTCGCGTTCTATTTCGTGTCTCTGTGCTCACTTGAGATGCACGCCTGCTACGGCAAGACCCAAAGTAGCAGTAGGAAGTCGAACTTTGCCCCCAGATGTTTTAGTCGGACAGGGATGGCGAGCGCAGGGACCTGCCGCTGGCCGGGCTGTTGCTGTAGGCGTGCGAGTTGTCCTTCTCCTTGTCCTTGCTCTCGTGTTTGTGCTTGTGCTTGTGTTTGTGCTTGTGCTTCTTCTTCTTCTTCTTGTGCTCGTGGTGGTGGTGGTGATGGTGGTGGTGGCCGTGCTCGCCTCCATGTTTGGAGGTCGAGGATGTGGTCTCCTTGGGGAAGGACGGCACAGGTGTGGCGGGCATGGACAGCATGGACTGTTCCACTGACGGCGGCTCTTTACCTGGGAAGGGAAAGAGGGCAGGTGTGTGTTACCAGGTTATTGGGGGTTTTAATTATTTTTCTGAATGATCTGTGTGTGTGTGTGTGTGTGTGTGTGTGTGTGTGTGTGTGTGTGTGTGTGTGTGTGTGTGTGTGTGTGTGTGTGTGTGTGTGTGTGTGTGTGTGTGTGTGTGTGTGTGTTCACCTGGCGTGGAGGGCCTCTCTAATAAATTGAGATGATGGTGAATGAAGGCCTGACTGTCATGCACCGTCTCCATATCAATATCTTCATCTTCCATTGTGTTGAACTACAACAAACCACAACTACATGTCAACACACGTTATTGACATCAAAAACAGATCACTGTGACTCTTATATATCTTTTTGACTTTGTAGTGGCAGAGACATTGCTATAACAGAACATGGCAGATGCCAGTAAAACACTTGAATAGTCAGCCTGAATCAAAAAGAAAGACTGAAAGTGCGTTACCCTGATCTTGATGCGCCCGCCTCGTGCATCCTCCTCCTGCTGCTGCAGCACCTGTCCTGGCTCTGGAGGGGAGCCCAGCGGGGTCTCAGCCTTCCTCTTCAGGCCCAGGGAGGGCTGGCCCACCCCGCACACCCCCAGTGAGATAGGATCAGGCTCTTCGTCCATCTGGCAGACACAAACACAAACTTTAATACGTAGCAAAATAGCTTATATTGATAAAAGTGTCTAAAATAATTGTTTGTTCCATTTTGTTGACCGCCATCTCCTGTAGGACTACAGACAAGTACCTCATAAAAGCGCACTCCCTTTAACCTGCTTCCATGTGAGAGTTTTGCTGGTAATACTGATTTAATCAGCAGTCAGAGAGATCTTTCATTGTGCTCTTAGAAGTGACACAATGGGAATGAGGTGCAGCCAAATAGTTGGCAGCACTACAGTACTTATAGTTAAACAGATCCAACTTAAGGTAGTTACTATTTATCTGCCATCGGAAAAGATGTGTTATGTTATGTTAAAAAATAACCGCTAAGCAGCTCGCTGATTACGTCTCCATTAGCAGAGAAACCAGGACGACGCCCTGCCAAGAAATAACTAATAATCGAGTTCAGTCAGTAGTTCATAAAGTGCATTTCCTATTAACACTCCACTAACTGTCCTGAACACCACTTACAGCGGAGTAGCTCATGCCCACGCCATGGATGCCTATGCTGGCGGGCGTGTCCACGACAGAGCCGACCCCCGGCTCGGGCTTGATGGTGGGGTTCAGGACGGCTTTCTTCTCCTTCAGGTTGAGCACGAGGCCCAGTTCTGGCAGCGGGAGGCAGGAGGGGCGAGTCAAACCAAACAGGGTGTAGTAGAGGTTCACAGCGTCACAGCGCAACCGCCAGTCGTGGGAGGTGCCTGAGGGTGTTGAAAGCATTAAAAAACATGTTGACAAAGCTTTTATCAGTCAACTATTCATTACAGTCACGTCTAAGAAGCTCAGATTGCCCACACAGCGGGCGAGAAGTCGCAGATATTTGAATTCAGAGGCGCACAATCAAGCGCCGTGACCACTTTGCACACGACGTGCAGGCCGTGGTTAAAGTATTTGTAATCTGCCGTTATCAAAATGTTTTGCTTTCAGACAGTCGTGGTGCAAATGACTTATTATATGATATACCCCAGCCGGGGCTAACTACCACCATATAGTCTGTGGCTTTGGAAGGATTACTTGAGCAGCGGCAGAACGCATGCTGAGTTTGTGTTCTTACAGTGAAACACAATATAGTGTGTGTGTGTGTGTGTGTGTGTGTGTGTGTGTGTGTGTGTGTGTGTGTGTGTGTGTGTGTGTGTGTGTGTGTGTGTGTGTGTGTGTGTGTGTGTGTGTGTGTGTGTGTGTGTGTGTGTGTGTGTGTGTGTGTGTGTGTGTGTGTGTGCGCGTAAAAACTGGCAGCACAGTCCAGCAGCCACCCACACGGACTGACCGACAAATAGAAGTTTACTGGAAATAATGAACATCAACATTTTTGGTCGTCCTTCAAGCTTGTAAGTCAATAAATTCGATAACACGCCGCAACTAGAGCCCAGTGTCCTTCAGGAATATGGAATTGTGATCGTATACTTGTCAGTAGGTTTTTGAGATGGTGTGTATTTGGATTGGCTGAGAGACACATAGAACACTGGAAGAGAGAAAAATAATGAAACCCGAGGACACAATACACGGCAGAACAGTGTGCGTACATGGCGGAGGCCCATCACCAAGACGTAGAGCGTAACCGTCGACCAGATAATAATGAAGCTGAATATTGCATATTATTATAACTGCAGTGTGCTATCACTGCTCCCAATACAGACGGTGGTTAGCTCTTAGGAATATGAGGTGTCTGAGATCCTCCCAATGACAATGAACAATGAGGACAGTGGAGCCAACAACAACCCACCAAATGGCTGTGATTATAACATGATAATACTACTAATTTAGAGAGAAAAAACACCCAAGTGCTGCAAGATGTATATTTGTACTTGGACCTGGCATGTGGACATCTTGTATTGTAACCACAGACGGTTTATAAGAAGTGGACATCATCACTGTGACGTCACACATTGGTTTGTGGACTACCGCTTTGAAGCCTTGAGTTAGACTTTGTAGGTGCCGCCATAGCCATCTCCTTTTCTTTTTTAAACCATAAGGAACATGAGAGGGTGGAGCCAAGTACAACCAAATGCTGAAGACATTTTTAGGTGTACTTGGTGTAAAATGTAACAATTAATGTAAATGAATGTCTCTCATGACAATTCCCAAATGGGAAAACGCTGTGGTAGCAAACTGTCAATCACAAGATAGCCCCGCCCTAAAGCATACCCTGCTTAATGGTCTATTACTCTATTTGACTCTAAATGGGACTATCATTTACTAAATGAACATCATGCTGTTTTGAAGGAGACCATAAACTCAGATTTACTGAGGTAATAAATCAAGTGAGAAGTAGGGTCATCTTCTCAACAGAACTACAGTGTTATGTTGGAGGTAGCAGTAAGACACATTTACAACATTCAGGACAAAGCAGGAGTGTTCCGGTAAAAAGCCAAATAAAGGAAGTTTACCATCGACCCATTTCATATAATAGCAACAGGAATATCTTTGTGTTTCTGGACTGTTGAGACCGAGATGGTGTAGTGCCAGTGAAATGTCTGTGGCTGCAGGAGTTAATACTTTCCAAGCTGTTTCACGAAATGTTATGTATAAATGTATCTGTCGAGGTAATGACTCGAGATCATCTTGGTTTTATCAAACATAAAGTATAGTACCACACGCTACCAGTCCCATCTGTGGAGACACTGGTACAGCTATCTATTTATAAAGCATTGACAGGTCTATGTATTTTAATTGTGCTTTTATGTATTTTATTCTATGTCTTTTGTGTTATCTGGACCTTGAGTCTGTAATAAAAGTTTGATTGATTGATTGTTGCTCGCATAAAAACAAGATATTTAAAGAAGTCACTTTTGGCTTTAAAAACTTGTGAAAGGCATCTTTCAGTTTCGTCCATATTTTATAGAATAAATTAAAATCACACCGCCACATGCACAATATACGTGGCTGGAAGTGAATGTACAGCAATGTATATGGACGTAAGCAAGTGGAACTACAACTGCTCTTTTTACCACATGACGAACTGTAGCAAAGGTTTGTCCCTTTTCCTCTATGAGAACAGAGGAAATGTCTGGAAACAAGCTGATTGAGACACACAAGTGATTCCTTTAGAGCTCATTCAGCCTCTTGGGATAAATTATAGAGGATTACAGCAAACGTCCAAACGTGTCAGTGAGTTGTGCAACAGCAGCATAGCAGTCTGACAGAAGCCTATCAAGTGGTACACATGTGGAAACGTTATCTCTGAGAGAAAGCCATCTGCTATCAGCTCTTTTTTTATCAATGAGATGATAACAGATGTAGCATGGTTGTATATATATCCTTACTGTAAAGGGGCTCTGGTTGTAATGGATGCTGTCGCAATGTAAGTGCTTCTCTCTGTTTATTGAACAACACAGAACCAAAAAACAAGGTCCCTGGACACTGACAATAGTATTTCATAAAGCAAAGGGGTAGTGAATTAGTTGTCATGATCACAGGCAGTTATAAACAAGAACTCTGCAGGATTCAACTTCCTGCCTGGTTACTGAGTTTGGCTTAAGTCAACTCAAGGACGTCGTGAATGAAGCTCCAAAGCTATTTCGGTTCAGTCCTTGTGACAGATTGAGAACACTGCTTTAGAAATTCTTAGATAATGTGCTTGAAATGAAGCCTGGAACAGAACAAAATCTGGAAGGGGACTTGGTACTTTCTGAAGCTAATCTAGTGTCCGAAAACATTCAGACGGCACCAGCCGTTTAGGAATTTGGTAGGAAAAAGGAAAGACGGAAACAGACAGGAAATGCCTTGTTTGTTTTCGATGCCACAGTGCAGAGGCAGGCTAGCACAACCTCTCTCCATCGTGTCAGGACACGGTCACCGGCATCTGATCAACAATGACGTGGCTTTGGTGAGCATAGATGTCCTTTTCCAACTGCTTCCCCATTGGAAAAGGCTGTATGTCGGCAAGGTAAAGCAGACTGACATGGATAAGTACCTGCGAGTGTGAGTGTGTGTGTGTGTGTGTGTGTGTGTGTCTCTCTCTCTCACCTGAGTTCATAAGTTTCCAGAGCTGGTCGACTAGAGCTTCATTACACAGAGCCGAGTCTGTTGTCTTGGTGAAAGGTGGATTCTTACAGAGCATACCCAGGATCTGATGTCTGATTGGACAACAAACAAGAAAGGCAGACATGAAAATGAAATGCTGGCTGTTCGTCAGTCATTTACCATCAACAGCTTTCTTTGAACAGCAGAGGAGGTATACTGGTTGCTGGCATTATTCCTGGCACAAAGACATTCCTTCCTAAAGCGATTTCAGTCCCAAAGTTCAGGCAAAGCTAAGTTCAGGCTTCAGCAGTTTAAGGTCGACAAAGTCAGAGCCGGTTGGTATCAAGTTCTCTTGTGCTTCCGTGGACGGTGTTTTCTGGCTGAGCTGCAGCAGAGAGGAGATCTGTCCCACTCAGACTGTCAGAGCCTCATTACAGCGGTCAGACCTCGAGCGATTCCTATTCTAGCTACATGGCTGTTATAACGTGCAACAGAAATACAAGATTGAATGTCATACAAATGTTTCATTAGTAACAGTATGAGAGTGTGTTAACTTACCTGACATAATGAGCTGGGTCATTCTGGACCATATTGAGCAACCACTGCAGGTCCACTGAGCTTCTTTCAACTACGGGACAAAACCAAAAAAGACACATGACAGCCTCCTGGTCCTAAATATTTCAAAATCAAATTGAACAAACACCGTTTCTTTCAACAAACATTAAGGTTATGCATCGTTCAGTCTCCCACGAACTGATTTTGATTCTTGGGGGTCAAGATTTGATTCATAATTGATTTTCGATTCCGTAGATAGCAGGTTAGTTTAATAAAGGCACTGTGTGCAAGGAGTTTTGAAAAATTTGAAAAACTTTAATCAACTTATTGCAATAATGTAAACAAACAGAGGCACACTTAAAACAATAGGTATGATAGATTCATGCTAAACTTGCTCAGATAAACACTTTTTACTTCATTCTTAATTCTCAGCGACTCTGAGAATAAAAAGGTCAAATAGTTTAAAAAATGAAAATGCTGCCCGCCACATAAATTAAATTGGTAGGCTTAGGCTAGCTGCCTGTTTATTTCTGATACCGGCACACTGCGATAATGTCCTACCTCTAGTATAGTCCACCAGCGCCTCCAGTGCAGCGACGCGAACGTCTACAAAGTGTCCGTACTCGGCGTAGGACTTAAAGAGTGACGCGTCACTGGGAATATGACCGTTCTTCTGAAGCTGGCGGATCGCACTCAGACAACTGCAGAGAGCGAAGGGGAACAGGTGAGTGACATGAAAGATAAAACATGACTGATAGAAGGCAATACGCCTTTTCTACGTCAAAAGAATAACACAGTTTGCGCTTCCTTTTGGAAAAATTATATATACATAATACCTTATTATTATATAATAATACATTAGTCTAATCTTATGACTCACGCTTTCTTGGATATGCATAATCTAAAACCATAAAATAATAAAATGTAAGCCATTACAAACTGACAAAATATAAACAAGGGCAAAATATGGCCAAAAAAAAGAAAACAAATGTAATTCCTAAGGAATGTTTAAGCATGGAAACTTTGTCAACTAAAGACAAATTATATATTTTGTCATGTTAATTGACATAACTTCCATCTCAACATAAATAAAAATACTAGAACTTTCTCTAGTTCTTCTGTGGTCCCAACATGCACTCAACACTATATTACTTGTAGTATATAGGACACCAATCTTCATTTGCATTTTCTGACATTTTAAGCATTAACTTAAGATCCAGACTAATTTAATACTTTGGTGTCTTCCAACACAATTATTGTACCCTGTAAAAACAATGTCCTCAATAATTGTGGTAGAATTCATGGCAGAACACTTAATTATAACTTCCTAAAATAACTAGTGGCTGCTTGTTTTTGGAGATAAGATCCCAGTGCAAACCTGGTCTGTTAAGTTGGAAACTCCTTTACTTGGTTTACAGCAGTAGTAAGAAATATACCAACAACTGAAACTAGTGTGTTTCGAGAGATCACACAGGCAAACGCAGCACTCTTAACCTGACAGTGATGGTGTTTCTGAAGCTCGGCAGCAGTTTTTCCATGTTGAGGAATCGCGTGATCTCCTCCAAAATGAGACGGACGTCGGCGTTCAGATTGTCCACAGTGCGCACCTCGTTGTTGATGCTGATGGCCGGAGTCAGAGAGTTGGTAAGCGCTTCTATCAGCTCAGCACGGTAGTAGTTATCTGAGAACTGGAGACAGACGGAAGGAGTGGATGAAGATGTATTGTTGGCATCTGGAAATATGCTATGGTTTTACAGTTTTTCATAAAGAACGCTTTTAAAACACGTGTATGAGGCCACTCGATTAGCTGAGAATTCTAACAAAATAACAAGGGTTAAACATAATTATGAATATCATTCAATTTCTGCTAATAGATCCCTGACAATGCTACACACTGGCCCTTTAAAGTCCCAGTGAAACAGATGCAAGCGCATTTTTAGCTTCTATATTGTGATATATTCCCAGTGAACCTGAATATTTGAGTGGTGTACAGTTACAAGAGGGATTTAAATCAAATTCTTCGCATTTGATTGGACTTCTAATAAGACCGCCTCCCTTGTCGCTAAAAGCTGCAGATTGATTGAGGAGTGGATGTCGTTATATTATTGGTTGGTATTCGCTTATAAGCTCACATCATATTTAGTCATACTGAGTTATTATGTTGGAGTGAAAGCGTGCGTGATGCATTACTTTGTTTTTCCTGTTGTCGTTATACTTGATGAGATCAAGGATGAAGTTGAGGACGTCTTTGGGACAAAGGTTCTGGACGTCTCTAAGCAACGCCATGGCAACGGGCATCGTCTGACATGGAAAACAAAGACAAAACGATCATCCTTATTTGATGATATTGCTACGGAAAAGATGGAGAAACATATTGTGCTTCAGTGTAGCACATGAAGGTTGATGAATGCCAAATCATGTCCTGAGTGGGACATTTTAATGCTGAAAAATCAACTCGGCAATGCAGTGGACAAAACACTAAAAAGCAGGGTTCATACACATTCTGATCAATGCTTTTCGATGACTTTAAAACAAATGTCCATGACCAAACATTTTGTGAAATCTGGGTGTAAACATGAAAAAGTGAGTAAATTTAAACCAACAATGAGAATACAAAGCATACAGTAAACCTTAAATGACACAAATGAATGAGACAATAGTTTGATTAAAAGAATAAACATTTATATAGATGCCTGTATGTATGCCTGCTTATATTTTGAGCGTCTTTCTTTTAAAAGCAAATTCATTATTTCAAACTCAGCATAAATGAACTTCATGAACACATGAATATAACACATTTACATGACTTTTACAAAACCTTTGGGATTTTATTTTTTCCAAGGACTTTTCCAGGCCTGGAAATAACCATTTTAGAATTCCATGACTTTTCCAGGTTTTCCATGACCGTAAGAACCCTGTAAAGGCTTGCTGGTTGTTCGACAGTACCTTTTGCAGGAAGTAACTCTGGAAGCTGAGGAAGGTGTTGGTCTTGACGATGTTGGGGCAGCTCTTACAGCAGAACATTCGGGTAAACAGGGACTTCATGGCTGGCGGACCCTGCCACGTGCTCACCATGGCATTGGCTATCTGCAGGGTTTCCATGCACACGCAGGAAAGAAGAGAAGAACGCCATTCCACTTTAGTCAATTACTGCGGTTCGGCTCTGTTGAAGCTGCACGTGTTGAGGGAGCCGTAGGTTGCCATCACGGTAAAATAACGGCCAAATTTGACATTTTCTGAAAAGCTTTTGGAAAGTAAAATGAAAACAGACGTATAACCTGCTCTCTCAAGAGCTGTGGGAGTTGTTTGGGAAATATTGCAGCAGCAGAAAAATGACAAGTCGAGTATGTTGTAACTTGTATAACAATGTTAAGTCTGTTTCTGTGGCGAGGGCTGACCTTCAAAGTAAAAGGCACATTTACACATGAGCAGGAAACATGGTTTCCACAGGAACAAAGACCAGCAGCTCCAGTGGTCTTTGGGTTCCAACAGGATATTGGGGAATTTATGTTAATGAGGTAATAAAGGAGTCAGGGTCACTGACACAGGATTTTGTCATTTGGTAAGGTAAATAAAGGGATGCACGCACACAAAGTGTGTGCACACAGTCACGGATATATCTGTGACTTTCTTTGTGTCAAAGAGTTTTAACGTGCATTTGTCAGTTTTCACACACACACACACACACACACACACACACACACACACACACACACACACACACACACACACACACACACACACACACACACACACACACACTTTTCTTCCCACATTTTCTGCCAATAACAAGCAAGCAAATGCCATCCCAACCAACCATAATGCAGCCAAGTCCATCTGAGGTCAGTCATAATTCTCTTTGTGGTCTGTGTGTGTGTGCAGTATATACCAAAGGCCATTACGATGGGAGTCTGTTGGGGGTTCTTTTTTCAAACACAGCAACATATTGAAAGAGGTGAAGCGCTGCCATTTCAACCTCCACTCAGTTTATTATGTTGTGAAAATATTGGTTCAGGTGGAACGCCGGAAATCCAGCGGGGTTAAAGCTGGAGCAGACCGAATCCAGAGAATAGAGAGTTTCCTGCAGCCACAGAATATTATTATTTGGTCAACCGGTGGGTGGCATTACTGGCTGGGAGGTTATATGTTGTTCTCATACTGCAGCCCTTTGCACAATACTGTTTGAACTACAAAAGAAAAAGATTTAAACCCAAATAGTGAATGAAAGAGAGCGATGTGATAAGTTCCTAAAAAGAAATGTAGGGCTTTCCTCGACCAAAGCAATTCTTAGTCAACTGACACTCATACGATTTTGTCACCTAATCGATTAGTAAAACTTTTTCTCCAAAAGGTGTCACACAAAAGCCCCATTCTGAATCTTGTGTTAACCAGAGACATTTTTTTTAAATAAGTCATTTAGCATGAAAAACAACTAAACGTTGAAATAAATCTTAGTCGACTAATCGGTGGCGTTGGTTTGGATGTCAACATCACAAATTAAACACAGCCATCTCTCTGCAGCAAGTCAGAAGAATCTTAAACCCAATCAGGTGTGCTATACATATCTTATAATTGATAAAGTGAGGATTATGTTGCTGAAATACAAAACACACGCACACACACTGACTGACACATACTTTGGCCAAACAGAAGCAGGCCTGCATGCGGACTTTGTAGAAACACTGTTCCTGCTCCAGGATGTCTGTCAGAGCCAGTCTGGAGGCAGGAGTAGGGAACTTTTCCAACGCTGAGATGGACTCCTCCTAGCAGAGAGAAAAGGCGCATGAATAACTAAAGATTAAATAACTCCATCTCAAAGATGTCTAATCAGCTTTTGTCGGTTGAGAAAGCTGAAACACTCCAGTTTACAGTAGTAGCCAAATTAATTAATGATTACAGCCAGTCGCCACAACCTGAAAATGAAATGAGCAGCAGGAAAAGAAAAGAAAAAACATAAAAGTTACTGGAAGGAATTTTCTTTTTGTGTTGCTTTTGTCAGTTACCTATGAACAGAAGTTTCATAACCAGTTAAAAGTTCCTCGTAGTAACTTAAAACCATGACAGTAAAAAAATAATGAGAAGCTGATCCCAACATGTTTTTAATGCTCTTGGCTAATAAAAGAGTGAGGAGAGATTAAAGGATTGGTGAATACTTTGACAAGCAGGACCCGGATCCAAAATAGAATAGGCTACGGGAAAAAACTGAACAAACTGCAGCCAGGTGGATGTATAAGAAAACAAGTTAGTTTTATGATTAACAAACGTAACCGTTAGCTCACCTGTGCAACTACATCCCTCTCATAGCGCAGCTGATACTGCCACATGAAGTCAGCCTGCTCAAACTCCACTTTCCTCAGAATGGACATGTCCGGGTCGATGCGGATCCAGAGGAGAGGGGAGTCCGCACTGCAGACAGGAACAGGAGGCAAAAACAAAGTTAAAGTACCTCAACTCACGCAGGTACATCTAGCTTCACGTAATACATGATACATTCATATAGTGACAAGACAACAACTAAAATCCTAGATGGCATGTCCCATATTGACAGCGGTGACGTCTTACTCCATGGCCGATAAATCCATGTCAACTTCCTCTCCATTCATCAGAGGGATCTTCTTTTTCTTGTTTCTGGAAGAGGAAACCAACAGAACAATCAGCGATTAGTCAATAGAAAAACTCCATGACGAACACGGGGCACATTCTTTTTTTCTTTTGAACTCTTTATTGTTGACATATCTGTTTCCCTAGAACAGCACTAGTGTCTAAGCAAAGGTGTTTTTTTTGTATCCAATCAAAACATTGGGATCCTACAATCCCTGTAGTATCCAACATTAAAACACAACACAAAATGAGCCACTGTCTGCCAAAGATCTATGCATCTAAACTAATATTTAAAAAGAGATTCTTTTTAAGATAACAGTATCACAAAAAATAACATTGCAACAACATTTTAGCAGGAAGTCAACCACTGATCACACATTAATATATCACACCTATTGAATTCAATGAATTATAATATTACTGCTATAACACTAGAAAAGAGTATAATATGATACATAACTGTCTCTGTATTATTTGATGGTACAATAGATAGTCTCTAATGTAAATAAGATGAACTGTGTAACATACACCATGCACTAATCATGAGAGAATGAACTGGAGTAGATACCGTCTGCTCTTGGAGTGACAGGGGATGTCGTGTTTGAGGCTGTTCTCCTCAATCTGCAGCGTATGGTTGAAGGATCCATCCAGCTCCTGCACCGTCACTTTGATGGGACCCTGCAGGGATATATACACAACGTATTATGACTTTGGCTGTCAAATAATCATACATGTAAATGTGATGGTACGTCTACAACAATCTGTAACATGACACGCTAGATTTATTTATCTGTTCAAGGCATGGCTTTTTGGTTTTCAAATACAGGTCTATAGATGTATAGAAGATGTTTTGTTTGTTTTACTCTGCACTGTAAAAATAAGAACTAATGCATTCATTGACTACTAGCATCAGCAAGCATTCAGACTAGGTTTTTTGGCCAACAGTATACCTTGGTTTAAATTTGAGATTTCTACAAATGGACTTTCAGTTTGCTCTTGACACAGACGACACATTCATTCCACATGTATCACAACGCTCACCACATATTTCTGAGTCCCCGATGACGTGTAGTCCTGTCGGATCTCCAGCTCGAGCACGTTCCTCTTCCTATTGAAGGCAAAGCTGCCAAAGAATTTCACCACAGCACTTTGATCTCTGAGTACAAACATGTTAAAGATAACTAAGGAGAGCCTGAAAAATGAACCAGGTGAGAGAACATTCAGCAAGTTACATGTACTGATAATATTGCAGTGACACTGCTGGAGTAGTAAGTTTATTTCCAACTCAAGAGCAATTGATGAACTTGTAGTTAAATTTCATACAGGTGTTTCCATTTCTTATGAAAGTTGTCAAACCTACTATTAAGTGCTTTATTTTTAAAGAGGATTTAAGACCTGGCATGACTAAAAGCAACTGGTTCATTGGTAATCATCACAGAAATCCACTAGAGATAAAAGGATACACCCATTGTTTGATGAGGGGGCCGATGTCTTTGCCGGAGACGTTGGAGATGGATTTGAGAAAGGCGTGAGTGGACAGAAGCATCTGGCTCCACATATGACTCTGGTACTTCTGGGACGAAGCCGTGCTCGCCAGGCTCAGAAGCTTGTTGAAAACCTACAGGAGGACAGCAGAAAACCAAGAGTTCAAGATGAAGACGTAACCAGTTTTTGTTATGAAGTCAAAGAGATATTTCAGATGTTTTGAAGTGGGGTTGTATGAGCTACTTGGCAGTGGGCAGTTTGGAGAAGCATTTAGGAGTTGAGACACATGAGCAAAGCAATGTAATGCTATGGGCCGAGGCAGCAGCAAAACGTATTTGAGTCCATATCAGTTCACTATATTCAGAATATTTTCGCCGGTTTACCTTGCTGTGAGACAGCTATACAGTCTATGTTTCCAACAGTGAACTGAAGCTATATCTATGCTCTCTCCAAAGGCACCAGACTCCATTAGAAAAAACTTAATTTGCTTATACTCCTGTCTGTTTCTCTAAACTGGAGGCGTGCCGACCGCCATCCACTGTAGGTAATACACAGCCTATAGACAAGTACCTCATACAACCTCACATCCAAAAATCTAAACTATTCCTTTAACAAATTCTTTCTGAGACAATTGCAGAGTCAGAATACTAGACAACACAATGCCGTTCTTGTCTCACCTGCAACATGAACTCCATGCTGATCCTGTTTTCTATCAGCCTCATCACCAGGTGGGCCTTGCACTGGAACATCTTGTAGTACTCCCAGGACAGAGTGTGGGGGTGCTTGATGGAGAAGTGAAGGTGGGGAGTTGGACTAAAGAGAACAAACAGTTTGATCAGTGTGTTATCACTTTATGATCCAGAAAAGTACTTCTACTTCAAACGTCACAAATAAATTACTGTAACTGATGCATAGGTATTAAAATTTAAATTGATGTGTTACTTGTCCTTCTCTTTGCCTCCACTGAAAGTCGGGTGCAACAGAACTCCTCCCATCTTTAGCTCATATTCCACAATCTTGTCCAACTCCTGGTAAACAACGAAATAACATTTATGAACACTTACAAAAGCTCAGGAAAGAAATCAGTCATTTAAATTCAGTTGTAAATCTACAGTCATACATTATTATGAAATATTCTATTCGCAGATATGGAATATAATGTTCATAACTATGTTTTAATTATAATCAACTGAAACCAAGAACCGTTGTGGTTTCGAGAGCTTAAAATGAGTCCTCATTATTGCAGGCGAGTGGCCTTTTGCATTTTGAATGTTACTTGAAAGAAACCTCCCTGCTGCACTGCAGGAGTTGGGCCTCTATTAGCGCCTCTGCTGCCAATTCCCTGGAGAAACCTTATTAAGAGTTATGACAGTTGAAAGAGAAGCAGGTACCTCTTTGATCCAGTGGCGGTACTCATTGACTCCAAAGGTCTTCTTCAGGTAGAGGCCGTAGATGTAGCCTGAGATTCCTTTCAACACCCACTCATCAGCCCTGCAGAGGTAACAACATCAAGTCACTGCTGTCAAAGCCTAACAGAATACTAACCAGTCGAAAAATAACAATAAATTCATCAGGGGCGGGTTTAGTTCCCTACGGTTTGCATGGTATATGTCAAACCTTTCTTGAATATTTCAAAAGGAATAGCAGCAAATGAAGTGATGTTTATATCAACAATATTTAAGTGAATTCACTTTTGACCAGTAATCACTCAAGACTTAAAAGTTCCTCTTCTTAGCATGTGACGTATGGCGACCAGGAAGTGTGAAGCTACTTAACAATCGGGCCAGAATAAAATAGGAGTAATGAGTTACAAGACAGCTTGAGACTGAGAACAGAGCCCGTCACACACACACTGTTTTGAGCTCCTTAAAAGTGGACACCCTTTTAGTTAAAGACATACTTCATCACTGGGTATTTGTGAAGGTTACCCTTGTGGTTTTTCTAGGAAGAAACTTGGCATGGCAGACACAACTCTCATACATTTATAAGCCTGGACTTATTAGCTTGTTAAAAAAAAAAAGAGGGGAAAAAGAGACACAATGATGAATGAACACGCTGATTCAACCGTGGTGGTTTCACCACTGATGATGAACTGAATGAGCCAACAGTCTGCCCTAATATGAAATAAAGAGGATTTCATCCAGTATTGTCCAATAAAGTATTGTGCAATAAAGATTTAATCCACTATTTGCCCCAATGCTGTCAATAAAATCATATTATGATTGACTATTAAGAACTGTGGAACTCTGAATTTCCTTTCTCTCAAATATATTGTCCATATTCTTTTAGTTTTCTCACCAGCCGTAACAGAGTTGTGAGTCTGTTATCTGGCTAAATGTGTTCTACCTACTGTATTTTGAAATGCTTTTCCAGGTGTAGGAGGATTTATGGCTGGTGTGATCCATTGCAAGATGGTTTCTAGTTTTATATTTTTAAATTGTAAAATTCTTATATTTATAGTTCTTGATTTGTACTTTTAATTTTTCCATTTCATTTTCTCTCACTATGTTTATGTTGCGTACCAATACCAATTTAATATGAAAATCTACTTTGCAATAAATGAATAAATCATGATTCTGATTTTAGGATTTAATAAACCTTTCTTGAAAAGTAGGCTTGGAAAACTCCACAATGCCCTAAAGCACAGAATATTAGCCAATAAAGCCTTCAGATATTGATATGTATCATGAAGAAACAACCTGGCTCATCCTCTATTAGACAGATGGAGAGATTCAAATTGAATACATTACTTGTTTTCTAAAGATCATACCCACTCTGTGAAGCGTGTTCGGGCCCTTTTACTAGTCAACACCTAATTTGCTTTAATCAAACACTTGCGCAGTTCGTTTGGGCAGTTGTGATCCCAGTAATCGTACGCTGATGCCAACCACAACAACTGGTCCGAGACCACTTGCGGAGGTGGTCTCAGATTGTTTCCGAGCAATAGAATATGCCAAATAACGTTTTCGTGGACCTTTAAATAGTAATTCGAGATGAAATGGAGGAGAATGGATTTGTGCGCACAGCAGATCAGTGCTGCGTCAAGGTGACCAACTTTAATTCATGCAATGCCATTCATGCCTCACTGTGTCGAGTCTCACCATGACATCCTGGAGATGAAACAGCCAAAGAACTGCTGAGCCAAGGCCTGGGCCAGACAGCGGCGGGTCAGCGGGGTCTGGTCTATGATCATAGCGCTGTGGAGCAGGTTGGTACTGGAAAACAAAGCCAACAACTTAAGTTCAGACTAAATAAGAATAAAGAATAAAGAATAAAGTAACACAATGTAAAAACTATCTTCACAGAAAAAACGGCCACTTCCCCATAGCTGGGAATGTCTTGTATGCACACAAAAACATGAAAATACGTTTACCAATCCTATCCACACTCCACCCACTGTCTCATGCTCACCTGAAGATGCTCATGGAAGCGTAGGAGGAGACTTGCACATAGGCCTCGTCCACAAACACGGTCTTGAAGCAGGCGTAAGGGTAGCGGCATGTCAGAATCTCCTCGTAGAACTCAAAGATCTCATGAAGGTACGACATGGAGTGTTTGAGCAGCGGCAGCAGCTGTGGCAGGCAGAAGTGGGTCACCTGCGAGAGGACAGGCCAAAGTACGATGTTGTAAATGTTTTGATAGTTTATCAGTTGTTCTGTACTGTAACTGTCACACTTTGAATATAATATGAAATACTTAGTCACAATGAATGAAAAAGGGCTTCCTTGCCGCATTACACAGGCAGCTTGTCATGACGCGAGTTCATCTTAAACACTGCTACTATGTATTTAGGGACATCTAGTGGTCATTACTGGAAAATACAAGGACGGGCAAAATATGACTGCATTACATCAAACCCGTAGTTAATAACAATTTAGTTGATGTCATAAGCTTTTCTGTCGAAATAAAACAATGCAGAGATGATGTTTTACCTCTTAGTAAGAGGTGTGTGTTTGGATATTAGTCAGCAAAATGGCTTTGTATATCCAAGAATGTGGTTGGAGATGGGATCTGTTCATTTCTCCCTCATACTGCTCCTCCCAACCAATAGATGCAGATGTGGAGATCTGCATCACGCTGTATGTGAATTATATCTCCCTTAAATCTTCCATAAAATAAAGGTGTCCGATTAAAGAAGATAAATGCTCCGACTGTGGTTTCACTGCGACGTCAAACACATCAACGTTTAAGCGTTGCTGAGCTTAATTTTTAAGTAAAAGCAGATGTTTTGAGAAAAGGAATCACACCATTATACAATTTGCTAGTGTAGAAATGATCAACACCATAAAAACAGTGACATACGGTTCCTTTTTAGCATCCCAAAACTACATGCAGACACATTGTTATTTAAACCCCACTTGGTCACTGCAGACCCACCTCATGCATGTAGGGGTCGACAAGGATTTCAAAGGGCCCCACTGCCAGGGAGATGTTGGGGGCCGCAGTGGGGATGGGCAGGACATAGTGGAAAGTCTTTTTCCTCATGTCATGGGTGTAGATGGTCTCAACCAGGTCGCCGCACGACACTGCCACCATAGACGCGTCTACGGTGAACTCCAGCTTCCACGTGCACAGCTCTGAGTAGGAGTCCACACAGGGGAACCAGAATCTGGTGGCACAGACAATATGATGAGTGTTGAGCATGTGGAGAGTGTGGACGAGAGTGTAGGATATGTCCAAAGAGAAAAAGAGTGAAGATACTTGACACACTGCAAGGCTTTATTAGAGTATACTTAAACCGTTTCTAGACCTGGTGGAGTTCTGGTATCCAAAGGAGAAGACGTGAGCTCCTCTCTCCGCCATGCTGCCTTCCACATCAGGAACAACGAAGTGGAGACCTCCCTTTGGCTGGTCCAGGGAAAACTCTATGTACACCTTTAAGACTTTCAGATCTGGAGACACAAAAACACAGATACATTGCTGCATCAGTCCCGATCTTATAAAAATGATCCAAAACAACTTTTTGATTATTATTTTTTTTGTCTTACCATCTCCTTGTTTCCAGAGTTCTGAGGGAACTTTGATGACCAGCTCCCCGTGTCCTGCATCAGGGTCAACAGCACTCACTGCTGCGGTGTAGGCGCTGGAGAAATAGTTGAGGTTCCTCCTACGTAGACACACACACACACACACACACACACACACACACGACATTTATAGAATAATAATATTGCCCTCACAAAAATTATAATGGAAATAATGTACCCACCCAGCCCTAGTGAAATGTTAGATAGCGACAGGAGTCTAAATGTGAGGAGATAAATAAAAATGATTTCTCTTTAATACCATCTCTGCTTACTAGATACGAGTTTCTTAACACACGCCTCAGCATCACAGAGTATCTCAAAGATTGTCTGGTTAGCCTCTATATTATTATTATTATTATTATTATTATTATAATATGGTGACATCAGTAACTTAGGGCCCGCAATTCAAGAAAAGCAGATGTTTTGACACAACTGAGTTGGTACATTTTCTGGAAATTCCATTGAGACACCAGATTTTAGATTAAAATAATCAGATTCCTATGTCATTTATATTTTTTGGGACAATCCATTGAATTGAATATTCAACAAATGATTTATTACAATGATGCAAAAATCCTGTAAATCCAATTTTGACAACTTACAAATGTATAGCACATCATCATATCGCCCAAACATAAGAGCAAAAAGACTAAAATAAATGTCCTACTACTAGTTGTTCAAGCACGAATATTTCAAATGAATTTAGCTGGACGGCTTCCCTTTTGTTCGGTGCCTTGGAGCTGAGGCAGAAATATAAAAGACAGTTCTTGTGCTGCTTTAAATCTGCACTCAGTTTGTTATAATCTTAGACAATTACTTTTAGCTTATGTTCTCTGCCTTTCACTTAACCATACAACTAGCTAACATTGTTAAGATTGTAGAAAGTAGATTTGACGGTATCTACACAGAAGGATTTCACATGTAGACTAAGGGTAGACTAACTCTTTTATGGAGGTCTGACTAAAAAGAAGTGCAGTCTATGGCTATAACTTCTCTACGAAATCATCTCTTACATGTTTAGAGATTATGACAAATTGATCATAGAACGATACAAACACACCTGCAGATGTACAGCACTTCACTTTATTGTGAAGCTACCTCAATATTTCACGTTAAGGTCTATTTAACTTTAACTATGCAGCATTGCATTTGAAGAGACAATGCTAGCAATGTAAAAAAAAAAAGAAAGCCCCATAAGCCAGTATTATCCATTGTTTTGGACTCCCATTCATTGTTTTGACCTCTGATTTCCATTCATTATAGTCATTCTCTGTCAACAATGCCCCACACACATGTGAGACCATTGCTCTCAACCAGAGCTAAATCACAAACCTTAAATTTATGAGCAAAACAAGCGAGCAAGCATGTCAACTAAAATATGCTAATCAATTTAACAGTATTTAACTGTTTAAATCAAGTTATGATGAAAGCAACTTCATGTTAAGTCATCCAACCTGATTGTGCTAACATGTGACGTGACTTTGGTGTTCACAGTGTTTCCAAAACATAGCAGCCTATTCAAAATAAACTAGCATTTGAATGTTAATATGATCCTGAACATAACTTAGCTCCTTCAAGTGGCAGTGTTATCTGTTTTTGGAAGCTCGGATAGTATATAGCCTATAGTTCAATCTCAGATAAATGATGTACGAGCCATAATAGACTTTAATAAGATGTGTTTAGTGATTTATAAAAGTGTGTTGAAATGCTCCTTTAAGTTACGTTACTGACTACGTCATAGCCTATATCCCTCAGTTGAGGTTAATCAGTCTGCGGAGCAAGACAGTTTTTTGACCGTCACGTTGTGCCCAGTTGAGCACTGAATGATTCTTGTAACTTTATTTTTTGTTGAGTAAACTTTGAAAATGGAGTTACTGCCTCTGAAGATTCATTACGCGTCAAGCTCATTGCCCATACACAGACTGTAACAGTAGTGGTAATAGGGATTACCGGACGGAGACAAGATTGCCACTACAAATGATAATAGGAGAATGTCCAAATAATAAGATTTCCCAGGACATTTTTCTTTTTGTTTCATTTTCCACGCATTTTCAATGACAATTGGTGAACTGTTTTCCATAAAAAGTGGGAACAAATTACAAGCTGATGTTGTTCGGATCACCGTACAATCCGAAACACTGAAATGTGCACCGACATACTCACTGCTTGGACTCATGGTGGCACACCTCCAGTGTGGGGTCGTTGTAAATGAATGGGGCTTCGAGTTCATTGACCCGGACCCTGTAGATGCGACACTGTTTACTGTTGAGCTTGATCCTGTTCAGGTTGACCACTGTGGGGAAGATGGTCAGCTCAACAAAGCCCTAAGGGAGGCAAGAGAGGAACAGTTTGGTTCAAATGGACAACAGCCGTCATCAGTTGCTGAAGTGATTTGCGTTGTCTGGATTAAAACCCCAAGATGTACAGAAAACGAAAAGAAGAAAAGAAACATGCACTTTATTAATCCCCTTGGGGAAATTCTTCTCTGCATTTGACCCATCCCTGGATGGGGAGCAGTGGGCAGCCCTGTGAGGCGCCCGGGGAGCAGTTAAGGGTTCAGTGTCTTGCTCAGGGACACTTCGACATGTGAGCTATGGGGGGACTGGGGATCGAATCGACTGCCTTGTGGTTGCGGGACGACCACTCATCCCCCTGAGCTACAGCCTCCCATATTTTTTTCCAAACACCAGTATCTGTGCTGGCTTTGTCCTTGTGACCTTCACTTTGACAGGAACAGGCACTACAACATATCTTGCAAATACAAATTATGACCCATTAGAGTAATTATTAAATAATTGTTTTGTCCCCGAACACTAAATGGTTGAGCAATTATCTCTTAGAGTTGGCTATAATATTAAGAGGGGTGCAGTAACTTTAATCGGAAAGGGTGCACCTTGATTTCATGTCAGCCATTGTTGTCTCTGAACAAGTTAGACTGCAGCGCATATTTAAAATAAAGCAATGAGTTGAGCGTAAATTCACATGTGTAGCGATTACTCACGATGACAGACTTCCTCTGGAAGTTGATGTTGTTGATGCACACTACCTGGTGGGTCGTAAAAGCAACGACGGAAAAAAACAATGTTAATATGTGATGAACTCAACAAGCGGAGCACTGTTTGTATCTGAAGTAAAGTCACTGCCTGTAACGGCTAACCTAAGTACTCTATGCACATACTACTAGCGTTACGTTAGCTTTACGTTACTACTTAACCCGTTTCATTCATTTCACGCCAACATTACACAGATAATACTTATAATTTAAAGGGGCGAGGGCTCTCAAACGCTTTATCCTTCTTCCTGTTCATCTTCGTTGCAGGTTGTTGTTGTTGACTGGAGTTTCAACCCGGCATGACGCTTCTCCACAGCCGTGTGGGGCTAACGTCACTTTGCTAGTTTCAGGATTCAGCAAGCTCCCGAGAGCGAAAAGTTAAAAATAAAAAATAAATAAAAAAAGTTGCATTCCAATGTAAAGCGACACGAAGAGAAACGTTAGCTATATGTAACGTCTCCGGTATAACAAGGCTCGCAGACAAAATGCAACCAGCACCGTACCTATACTAGCGGTAGAGTCTCTGCGGTGACTGCTTTATATTCGGGTTGTTTCACGGTGTTTTTTATTGCAAACACAATGGACGTATCCCCAAATACAAGTCGGCCACGACTAGCAGTCGGTATTGTTTGAAACAGAAATGTCCAAATAATCATTGCTGCGGTCGCCGTGGATCAAAACATCCTAATATCCCCTGACTATCCGGCTGCTGGTGGAATTGTGTTCGCGGCTCTTGTGTGCGCATCCATTTTGTTTATAACCTTTGACCTGCCGCGTAAAATAAAAAACAATAAATACTTTTTTGTATATCAAGAAGCAGTCGTCAAAATGAACAGCACACGTAAGAACCAACGTATGTAATTGTTTCTAAAAAACAAATGCGAATGAATTTAATTTATATATCGAAAATATTTTTTGCGTACGCTGCCTGTCCACCGACGAGTGCACGAGCTTCGCAAGAGCGCGCACAATGCAGCTCTGCCGAAGAATGGCCCATGTGCATGCAATGGTTTTAACAGCACTGCATTAAAACCAGACTTTAATACTTAATTTATGGAGAAAAAACAGTTGTGACTGGAACAATTGAATGAGATAATCAGTTGTGAATGCGTTTTCAAACACACCAACACAAAAAACTGTCTAACATACAGCAAAATATGAGATAGGCGGTAACTCTCGGAATAAGTTACATGACATTTACAGTTTTTGTTGTTCATAACACTTTAAGTACCTAAGTACTTTAATTACCATACTTTACTTAAAGTCCCCTTTTAGTATTTATAATCAGTATGAAAACATTAATAAATGCTTCATAACACATTTTAATATTTTAATGTAGTTGTACGCTGCTACAAGAAAATGTTTAAGTGTACACTAATGTCAAGTAACGTACAGATATATGTATTATTATTATTACAACTGTGTAATACTAATTGTATTACAATGTAATACAATTACATTGCAATTGCATTGTATTATTATACAATGTAATTATTAATGTAATTATAATTACAATTATTATTAATTAGTTTACATTATTAATGTAAACAAATTTTCACCCCGGGCCACATCAGCATTATGGTCGCCCTCAAAGGACCGATTGTAACTGTAACACTGTATAAACTACTCCCTAACATATTGTTAAATAACTGTTTTTGTATTTGATTATTGTTTATTCAAGTGTAAAATTATTGGACATTTATATCAAAGTAAAAATATAAGTAAGCAAATGTCTCTGTTATTACAACATAACTCCATTTAATGTAGTGTTAAGAAACCCACATTACTCTATCAAAGGTCAAAAAAAAAAAAAAAAAGAGAATAAAGACAAACATCAAACGCACGTTATTACATTAACTTTGTTCAAAGTTTTTTTTGTCACAGTTGAGAAGGACATAACTGGTCCAACAACTAATTGTGAGCAGTAAGAACATGTGAGCAGGTGTGGTCTGGGGCTCACCTGTTCACATGCCTTTATTAATGGCATGGGGCACACCTTGGACAACTATGTTTTTCTTGGAGGCTAAATTTTGCGTACTTGGCTTCGTGTTTGGTGTCAAAACGGCGAGGGGAATTGTATTCCATCATCACTTCCTCATAACACAGAAGACTTATCGGTTTCTCTGAAGCACAAACATGTACTTTCCCATCTTCTTTAAATGGCCTTCCCTCTGCATCCATCTCGCTCTTCTTGGACATTTTGGGATTATTTGTCGATCTTTTTAAATAATCATTTGTCTTTAGTTAAACGTCAATATGGAAACGCTGCTTTCTCGCGGTAGGATGCCGTTCATTTGCAGGTCACAAAATTGACATGCATTGTGGGAGATGTAGTCTATGCCCTCCATCCTGGACTTGCACACCGCCAGAGTCAGGAAGCGGGCTGTAAAGATCACCACAGACCCCTCACACCCTGGACACAAGCTGTTCCAACTCCTCCCCTCTGGTAGGCGCTACAGAGCACTGTACGCCAAAACCACCAGACACAGGAACAGCTTCTTCCCACTGGCCGTCACTCTGATGAACAGTTAAACAGACTCTTCATCTGCACTATCTGCACTTTTTTGTTGTTTTTCTACTGTCTTTAATGTCCTTTTTATATTTTTTATATTTATCTTGTATATTGTGTGTGAAATAAAAAAAAAAAAAAGTACGAAGAGCAAGTGAAACCGGAGTCAAATTCCATGTATGTGCAAATTTACATGGCCATTAAAGCTGATTCTGATTCTGATTCTGATTCTGAAGCGGCATAGACTTTAATTTTAAGACGATCATATGCCTTTCAAGCTGTCGAGGGCCACATAAAATTACGTGGCGGGCCGAATTTGGCCCGCGGGCCTTGAGTTTGACACCTATGCTTTACATTTTTAACCATATTTTAACCGGATGAAGGATAGTCATCGGACATCTGGATTCTCCAGAAAGTTCTTTGTCCACCACACAGTGCCGGAGAAACGGTGATTGTTGACGTTAACCAGCAAGTTACACAACTGTTGGCAAGACACAACTGGATAATGGCAGGCTGATGGTGACTACTGATGAAGGGAATAGTGACTTAATTTCTGCACAAAAACACCCAGATTAAATTAATTTTATAGTAAAAAACACAGATATAAAATTCATTCAAGTTCAAATGATGAAATGATTTTCACAAGTTATTATTGAATCGTCGTTAGGGATAATGGAGGACCTATTTAATCTTAATTTGATGCAGATATGATGCGTTGTATGCTTATGAAGAGCTCCTATTGCACATGTTTCTGGCACTGTTACGATTTGGGCTTAAATTTGTGGTTTTGGGGGTGGGGGCTAAATTGCGATTGGGCTAGAAACTGGCAATTGGATCTGACAACACTGTTTACAAAGAAAGGATTAACTTGCTCTTCGGCACGAGAGCTAACCGTCAGAAGGAGCAGTCATAGCAAGAGCCTCGACAACGACAAATTGACTAGGCGTATTGTTCTTTGGATTTGGTTAGGTAGTAATTAGTGTTAGTCATCACAGACATCTGTTAGTATTGTCCCAACCCCTGACAGTTCATGTGTTTGACTACTAAATAACATAATATATATATAATATAATAAATAAATAGTCAAGTGATCATGACTATATCACATGCCACATGAAACATTAAACGCAACAAAAGAAAAACCAAACCGAACACCGTGCACATTTGACTAGATGTGGTTTGTCATGACAATCCCAGCAGACACCACCTTCTTTTGTGCAGCTGTAATGACAGGGAAACGATTCACTTAATACTGACACTGTACTATTATACATAACAAGTGGATCAGCTAATGGCCTATATGCACTCAAGCAGTGGCCTTACCCATCTCCACCTTTAGTACATGTTAGTTTTACAGGCAGTCAACTCATGCCATGCATGGTGATTATATATCGAGCAAAAACTTCAAAAAAACAAAAGACATTATCCTTACTGGGCTCAAATACTTATCCACGGTGATTCATCTGCAATATGTGATGCCACATTCCCTTAAACAGAGTGAAGGGAATGTTTAAGGGAAATACAACCAGGTCAATTCCTGTGTTAGCGGCCAAGTACGGACACTTTTGCACCTTATTACCATATCATCTATCATGCAGAATAATAATGAAGCGATTATTTTGACTTTTGTGTCTTTTAAGATAAGCTTTAAAAAAATATAATGCATCAAACTCTATGTCGTCTTTGTATGACTGATAAACTGGTAAAGCAAGAACTGCAAGTCAACAAGAGAGGACAGAGGAGGAACGATGTGAGGACTGGCGTGACAATTTGGCACTTATGAAGACATGGGGTTTGTTCATTTACTGTTTGAGGAGTTCCACATACCCATCATGGCCACACCCAAGCTCTCAATTATTCCAATAACCAGCCCACACAACAAACACAAACGCACTAATTTCCAATATGCTTTTCTTTCAAGCAAAACTGCCCGGCAACACGTGATTGTCTTTCTCTCCATGTCTCTGTCCCTGCCCTACTCCCACTGCTATAAATGTCCCTTCATCCTGCCTCCACAGGGAACACGCTCCTGTCTGCTGCAGGTACAGTATGGACGCCTCTGGTGATAATAGTGGTGGTTGGGGTATTTTAAGCAGGGATTAAAGTATGATATAGGATTTTGACAAATTTACTGAGAAACTTTAGGTTTGTGAAGTAAATGTTTATAATAGATCAAATAATAAATAATCCCCAGAAATGGTTATTGGTGATGAAATGCAGTTCATCATTATATCTACTACAGGGAGTTTCTAGAAGAAAAAAAAAGAGATGTTTTTTTTGTTTTAATGTGTGCTTGCACACTTTGTCCTAAAAACATGAAAATATTTTTTATTTCTCCATTATTATGACTACACAGTGCAGGTTTTAGTAATACAATTAGCAGTAGAGATGCACGTCCGAAAATGTAACTGTGAGCATTCTTTACAATGGTTTTCTTTGGACGTTTTGTGAAATGTTTCAGGATGTATTTTAGGTATTCTGGAATTGGCATGTATTGATTTGTAGTAGCCTGTAAGCCAATGAGACCTGGGTACAGTTGTGTTAAAGATAAAATAATGCAACTTTCAATAATTCCTTCAAGACATATTTCAACTGCAGGGCCTTACATTACCAAATCCTGACATTAATATAATGTAATGTTTATTTTGATTTTGATCAATGGTCAACAGTCACATGCAGCTGAATGTGTAGGGTTTTAAATAATTGCTTGGGTTGACATCTCACACGTTATTACAGATTCATTGACATTTTAAATAGTTTTTAAATTTTTCTAGACTCCATCAGGTAACCTTAGTGCATGTTTTTGTTCACATTATTAATGTAAAGGATTACAAAAATCACAACTGTGTTGGGCCACCCGTGGTTTACTGTCACCACAACTAGTGCTACCTTTCTTACTATTAGCAATTCCACTACTATTACTAATGATGCTGGCACTGCTGCTACTTTAGCTGGTATTAAAGCAAAATTACTGACTTGCCATAATGCAAATGTACAGTCTGGTCAAAATGTAAATTTAGTATTCCTCTAATTGCCAATACGTTAGCACATCATTAACTAGCTTTAGTACTTCAATGCTACTCTAGCTACTGAAGGTATATAGAATGCATACACATGCTGCTTTTGCTTGTTAATCATTTTAACAGTAAATAAAGACCTACCATGCCTTACAGGAACAGTGTTGTTCCTTAATTTCATTGTCTTCAGTCTCGATTGCTAGGTGATGTGCTGGTTCACTTTAAATCTGTGCTTTAGCTTCTATCTTTATATGTTTAACCTGTTTTCACTGCTGAATCAGTTTGAAAACCTGCATATATCTTTCAAATGCATATTGTAGGCCCTCCTGTCTGCTTTTTTTTTCAGGGAGTGCAGTTAGTGACTGTGTGGGCTCCATTGTAGCTTTGACAGATTGACAAAGGAGCACCATGTTGAAAATAGATGTAAACATCAATCTGATTCTTCTAGCGTGATATTAATATCACGCTAGAAGAATCTTTTAATTCTAAAGCATGTTTACAGTAGTCCATTAGTCTTGGGACCTGCTTTATACAAAATAAATTGAATTGAATTGAATCTGCTACCGTTAGCATACTCCGTGCTTAAGTCATCATTCTGTAATATTATGTATATTGGTTTAAAATGAATTTTTACCATTGTGTATGTTTCTCTTTCTCTATCAGCAATGGGAATAAGGCCTCTTACGGTGTGTTTGGCTGTCTGTGCTGCACTCTTGACAGGTATTACCATAGGGAGGCCAGCAATATTAAGTCTCGCTCTTTAGTCATGCTTTATTTCATGTATCCAAAATCTCTTCTCTTTTCTCCAGTATGTCATAGTTGTTCTACAGGAAAGGAGTTCATCACGACATTTCTTCCTAACTTCAAGGGTCGTGCTAAAAAAGATCACAGTCTCCATGTGGTTCTGACTGCTCAGGGCTCTGAAGCCAATGTTCACATACAGGTTAGAATCAGATTATTTTAAGGAAGGGCAACAGTCCAAAAGAAAGACAAGATTCAGTCTGTTTTAACGTGGCTCATGAATGTTTAACCAATCCAGACGAATTGATCTGCAGGTGTCTTCAGTGAAATTCAACAAGCAGCTGAAACTTTCTGCAGGTGAAAGCCTCCAGGTTTCTCTGCCATGGAAAGCCGAGCTGCAGAAGCCATTTGGCACTGCCAACTCTGCGGTTCGAATCTCATCTAGTGCTGCGATCTCTGTGGTCTCTTTCAACCGTCGACACGCCACGGGAGATGGCGCGGTGGTTTCCCCAACCAAAGAGCTGGGTACCGACTACTTTGTGTTCACACCCTCAGCAGGCAGGACTCGCATGGACAGTCTATTTGCTATTGTTAATGGCAATAAACCAAACCGGATCACCATCACACCTGCTGCCAATGTGGTGCTACGAGGCAGGAAGAGGTGGTCACGTGGGAAGGCGGTGATCTTTGTCCTGGCCCCCTACGCATCATACCTTGTACGAAGTCAAAAAACTTTGACAGGCACACGGATTCAGTCGGAGCATCCTGTAGCTGTCCTAGCAGGCCATCAGTGTCTGTCACTGGGTGGTACGTGCGAACACGTGTATGAACAGCTCCCCACTGTGGCAAACCTGGGTAAAGAGTACATGGTACCCAGGACCGGCGGCAGTAAGGCCACAAACTGGGCAGTAATAGTAGCGGTTGAAGACAACACCGATGTGACACTGCACAGGGCCCTACAATCACGTAAACAGTTGAGTGGACTATTTAATATTGTGTATACTGTTAAAGCTCCAGCCAAGGATATTATGGTCTGCCTTTCTGTCCACTTTTCCATCCACACGGTCTCCTAAAAGAAGGCATTCCCATACAACTAAACTGCATTCTCAAATGTCTGAGAAAATTGATACAGTCCAAGTTTTAACTTTAACACGTAGGTCATGTTTTAAATTAAGACACATTTCAGAAGGCTACCAAGCAACTTGGTTTCAGCAACATAACTATTAGATTAGGTTGAGTAAAATATCATGATTAGGCTTAAAATAAGTATGTTTTGGATGTAAATTTAAATCCGATGAAGTCCAATGTTGACCCATCCATCTTTTCCACGGAAACCTCCTGCCTGTGCAGACTTCTGTCGACTATGATTGGAAACAAATATGTGATATCCCCAAAAAAAAAGGGTCAGAATCCTATCCCATTTATTTATTTTTTTTCATTTTAATGCTCTTATCAACATGAAAAAGTGGATTGGCTTGCTTTATTTTATTGAAAAACAACTGCCAACAGGGCGGTACAAAATAAAATCACTGCACATTTCAGGTAAACAAGGGTTTACAAAATAAAATTATAGAGTGCACCAGGCATGAAAACGGGTCAGGGGTGAAAAAGGTGAGAAGGATATTACCCCTCTAGGAGGGTCCGGGGGCATGCTCCCCCGTAAGAAAAATTGAAATATTCCATATTTTAAAGCATCAATCTGATGCATTTTTAGATGCTTTTTTTGCCAACCTGGGGAGAGCTGGAGAAACTTAACTTCAGCCATGAGTCAAAAATTATTATGGCCTCCTTACTAAGTATTATGCAAGCCATTTCATGCCAGCCTGTCACTGGGTCTAACATTTACAGTATATGAGGCACAATGTGGTAAGGGAGAGCATGGCTGCCTTTGTTAGCATAATTTATATCTTTGATGCAGAGAATGCATCTGGAGAATCCCTGCCTGTTGATTTTGGAGAATACATCTCCTAGATGAAAGGACACCTCTTGCCCTTTTATTGAGACCTTGCCTTCCAGTTTTAGCCACGACCAGTTCCAGATGCATTTCAATCCAGCTGTTAACAATGGCTGCATCCATCTCCCCTAACACACTCATTGTGCAAAAATAATGTTTGTATTAGTGTTAACTTCTAGTTTAGCCTTATTCAGACCTGCCAACCTTGATATATAACCTATATATTGATAAGTCATTAAATACTCGTCATGCATTATATTGCATTGCATATAATGTGTGCTGGTCAATTAGTCTAAAATTAATTTTCGACAAATTTTTACCAGCGTACTTTGACGTCAAAATGCGTATCCGCTACGCAAATTGCGTACAGGTTGGCAGGTCTGCTTATTGATAGAACTGTGGACCACTTTACCTTCTGCCTTGTCAGTCCCCTCTCCTCAAAATCTACCTCCTCAAAAACGGTAGCGTTACGCTGTGTTCACACCGGACGCGCCGCGTCCGGTGTGAACACGGCTTAAGCTAATCATTTCCCACCGGAGCTTTAGCTAGCTGGCTAACGTTGCGTTCTCTCCTGCTGTGTTCAATGTGTTCACTCGCGCTCCCTTCTGGCACGCGCACCTGTTCGCAGTTCACTGAATATCATTCATTTTGCCGTATCGCGCTCACCATTCATTCATTTAAAACCGTAACGTTAGCCTAGCTTCCAAGCCCAAACGGCGTGCCTATTGTTTTGCTTCCGGTTGAGCTACATCCGGCGTGGTGCTTTAATTGAAAAATTAAAATGCGTTAACGCCGTTAATAACGCGCTAATATGACAGCACTAATATATATACACATATAGAATAAACTCCAGGCCAGGCCATCGCAACTGTGGCTCAGTGGTGAGCAGGGTCAACCTTCAATTAGAGGATCGGCCGTTCGATCCCCGGCTCCGCTAGCCCATGTCGATGTGTCCTTGGGTAAGACACTTAATCCCAAATTCCTCTTGTAGATGTTCCTATGGTGTATGGATGTCAGTTACTCCTGATGGGCACGGGGTACCTTAGCCACTGCCATCAGTGAATGGGGGTGAATGATGACAAGTAGTGTTAAAGCTTTGAGTGGTCGGAAGACTAGAACAGCACTCTACATGTACAGGTCCATCGGGAGCAGCGGTTGCACTCCAAATGGACCCTGGCCCTGTGAGTGAGTGCATTTAGTGACAGTGTGGGCTCCATGGTAGCTCTGACAACTTGACGGAGCAGCAGTGCAGGGCGTGGCTTCGGAAGGGTCCATTATTTAATATGTTCCATCTTGCACTGGCTATATTATAAGAGTGATATCAATATGTTATAAATGAAACTAGCAATGTTTTTCCTCAGTTCAACTAAACTTGAAGTACACTTATCTAACTAAGTAAACATATCTTCACCAACAGGAGTCTGAAGAGAGCCGGGGACGTCACCTTCAGTAGACTGATGTCAAAGCAGCCACTGCTTGTCAAGAGCAACAAGAAAGTGATGGTGTTGCTTCTCAGCAACAACAAGCCACATGACCCTATTCTAATAACGCTGACCCCTACATCCAAGCTTGCCACCGATTGGGCGGTGGAGACAGTCAGTGGATTTGTCAGCACTATTGCTATTCTGTCAGAGAAGGAGGGGTCCGGCAGTGTGAAGGTGTGTGTGAAGAAGGGACAGTGCCACTCACCTAAGTGGAACACCCTCCTGTCAAACAAGCAGTGGGTGTGGTCCAATGTAGTAGTGGGGACACAAAAGCGTCATGTGACAGTGGAAGGTGACGCCCGTATGGCAGTCTACGCCTATGGCGGGAAACATCGTCATGCATATGGCATTGCTGGAGTTTGTTCTGAAGGTACACTTGCCTTTACACACACACACACACACAAACACACACACACACACACACACACACGCACACACACACACACATACACACACACACACACACACACACACATAATATAGAAGATTAGGGCCACATGAAAAAACACTATTTGACTTTAGTTTATGAAGTCAGAATTCTGAGAATAAAGTTAGAATTCAGAATTTAACGAAGACTAAAAACTAAACAAAAAAATCTAATACATTTTTCATATCATGGACTAATCTTCCGTACAGTATATTTATGGCTGAAAGTGAAGATACACTAATACATGCAATGATGACAATAAAACATATCTGCTTTGGTGTTGCATGTATTCTTTATATGAGGTGTTTGTATTCCTAGATTCCTGTGAACTGGTGAAATGTCGTGTAAAGGAACATTGTGTTAAGGGGGAATGCGTCCCTGTTTCTACGGCATCCTGCCATGCAGTCGGTGACCCCCACTACGAGACATTTGATGGCCGACACTTTAACTTCCAGGTAGGGTTGGGACAGCTCGACCATTGACAATTCAATGACCGACGCCAAAATCAACGTGTATATGTATCTGTGGTGCCATTTGTGTCTACACACATACATCTGTGTCAACACTACGGTCAAAGCTTTTCTTAGCTACATTTTCAAGTGATTACAAGAATGATTATGAGATTATGGGCGTATTCACACCAATAGTGTGTGCTAGTAGTGTTGGGGAAGTTACTCCAGAAGTGTAATAACTTACTTTTTTGGTATTACTCCTTAAAAAGTTATATTATTACTCTGCTTTTAACTTGGTATCAAAAGTTATAGCTATGTTACTTATTATATTACTCTATCACTTTGGCACCCTTGTAAAACTGGGCCTATCTATTCCTCTTCCTTTCCCTTGGGGCACAGTCACACATACTTACATCGTACATTGAACTGTGTGACATTCAAAGAACCTTCAAATTTGCTGTTACTGCATAGAGCAAATTGCCCTACATCAGTTTTTTTTTTACAAAAGTATAGGAGAATGAAAAATGTAATGGTGTCTTTGTAAAACGAGGTGGCAAAAATGTATATAATTGGACTTTTGATTCAGTTGACCAATCACGTTCATCTTTTCTTTCAGGGAACCTGCAATTACATTATGACAACAGTTGAAAAGACGGCATCTGACCTTCTGCCTTTCACTGTGACGACCACGAACAACAACCGTGGTAACACTCGAGTTTCATACGTGAGGACTGTAACTGTCAGTGTTCACGAGCAGACAATTATCATCGGCAGTCAAAGAGGACAAGTACAGGTAACAGATCTGCTGTCATCTACTGTTACAAGCAGTGAATATAATAATCGATGTTCAGATATTAAGGCAACTTCATGAGAGTAACAAACCATACAACACATTCATACAAACTGTATTACCTTTAGGTGAATGGAGAACTTCAGTACTTGCCTGTCAGTTTGTTGGGTGGCAAGGTCTCTGTAAAGCAGAGTGGAACCTACGCTGTACTCACCACTGACTTTGGCCTGAGTGTAAAGTATGACTGGAACATGAGGCTGTACATTACAGTGCCATCTTCCTACTATCAACACCTTGGCGGCCTCTGTGGAAACTACAATGGAGACAGGAGCGATGACCTGCCTGAACCAACAGGTGAGGACAGGGACATAAAGGGATAATACTGTAGAGGAGAGATGATTGGGTCTCTCAAGTTGAACCAATCACAGCAAGCGTAGCATTTATGTTTCATTACATTGGATAAAAACAATTGAGCTTTTCCTGAGTTGTTGACTGGAGTCTCAAGTTTGGCATTTTTTCATTTAGTTTTTTGGCCACCGCATCTAGGTTTTTGTCTGTCGTCATCTTGATTGTTGGACGTCGCAAGCTTTGTTTTTGGCCTCGCAGTCCTAGTTTTTTTACAGTCACCATCTTTGATTTTGGCCACCGCCAACTTGTTATTTTTGTTGTTACAATTAGCTTTAATAAACTGGAAAAAAAACTGTGAAAGGGTTACATTTCGAGGACAAAAACTCATCCAGCTCCCAAACCGGACAGCGCAGAGGTAGCAACCTGTCAATCACAAGGTAGCCACGCCCTACTTTACTCTAAATGAGACCATGATCAGCATCATTAGTTGTAACTGCGATGTGTGCGCAGTGCAGCGCCGGACATTACACACCCAGTGGGACACGCACATGTGCACTAAGCTCGGGTGCCGCCCTGGCTATGTAAACAAAGCAAGGAGAAAATCATTTTACACTCACAGAGAGATAGAGTGACTTCATTCTCAAATCATTTTACAACTCACAGAGTAGAGTGACTTCATTCTCTACTACTCAGCTAGACATTCCTGCACTATATCTATACATAGATAACAAAGTGGTTTGATGCTATATTAATGGTCTGAATATCGCATAGAAAAAACGTTAAAAGATAAATAGATCCAAAGTTCTGAGTTTGGCTGAGTTAAATTGCTAACTCCCCCGGAAGTCAAAATTTTGATTTGTTCAAATGCTTTTCAGTATTTTGCTTTCTGTTCTCTTGCAGGCGCCAGTATCTCTGCTGTGCTGAAAATGATCCAGAAGTGGAAGATAGATTCGTCCGATACCTGTCACGATAACTGTGCTGGTGACTGTCCCCAGTGTTCGACAGAGCAGAAGGCCCACTTCAGCCGTCCCAACCTCTGTGGCATTCTGACAAAGTCAGATGGGCCATTTTCAGCCTGCCACAAAAAGGTCGACCCCTCTATGTACCTGGAGGACTGTGTCTACGATGTCTGTGCCAATAAAGGTGAGCACATATTTGAAGATGTTTTCAGGGCAGAATGCACACAAAAAATATGACGTACAAAAATGAAGAAATTGCAAATTGATTAAAGCCATGCTGTTATGTTGCCAAGAGTTCCTGTGATACTAATGTCTGTGTGTGTGTGTGTGTGTGTGTGTGTGTGTGTGTGTGTGTGTGTGTGTGTGTGTGTGTGTGTGTGTGTGTGTGTGTGTGTGTGTGTGTGTGTGTGTGTGCGTGTGTGCGTGTGTGTGTGTGTTTATCCAGGTGCTAAACAGATTCTCTGTGAAAACCTGAAGAGTTATGCTGATGTCTGCCTGTCAGAGGATGTGAAAATCAACCCTCAGTGGAGAACGGTTGCCAAATGCTGTAAGTATTTAGGGAAATAGTATTCCTTTGTAGTCCTATAACCTATCATGAACCATGCAGCAAGGTGGTGCTGATGTAATATAATCTGTGTTTGTTGCCTAGGATAGGATAGCTCAACCAATGGCACACTAGTAATAAGTGTGCAAGAGCGGTTTAATTTTTGGGAAATGTTAAAGTGTCCCCTCATCTGCATGTAAATGATCATATTCACAGTGATTGGCTTTACACAGCTTGCTATTTACGGAAGTTGGATTGATTCCTGTGACAACCTGGCAGAGTACTGCCTCTGATTGGCTACTCGTGACCTTCTTCACAGAATTTATTCAGATTATTGCTGATAAAAAAGTTTGGTGGAAGGTTGGTAGGGTTCATAAATTAAACTCAGATGTTTTTATATAGATGGCAGCCAGTCATATATATAATTACAATATCCTGACTGGGAGAATTCATTTATTTTTTAAATGTTGCCTCTATAGATGAAATAATGGATGGAGATTAACATTTTTATAAATAAACTTAATGTCAACCTAAATGGTAATATGGCACACTGATTAAAAAGAACAGTTAATTTGTTGAACAATGAAAGTGTTCCTATGACTAAAAATCTGTTAAACTAATATACAAATATTGCTATTTTTTAATAATTGTCAGGTGTTGGTTATTATTGGTTTGGACAGAGTATGTTTCTCACAGATAAGAACAATGATCTGTACTCTCTCCCCCACCCCCTGCAGTACCTTCTTGTTCCAAACTTAGCCATACCCATTATGAGGCGTGTGGGTCGCCCTGCCCTGCCTCCTGCATGTTCCCAGACAGCGAGAAGCTGTGTAAAGGCCCCTGTGTGGAGGGGTGCCAGTGTGATGAAGGATGGGTGCTAAGTGGAGACAGGTAACACATATAGCTTTGATGCTACTACTACTAATATCATGGACAAAATACAAACAGTCTTTTACTCAAACCAGCGGGCAGCAGGCTCATAACCACCAAGGTGATGTTCTGAGATCATGACTCTGAGGCTGTGGGAATGGACTTCATTAGGAGTGTGTTACACCAGCACGGCCTCCTAAAAATTACGCTCACATACAACTAAATTGCTTTGTCAATTGCCGATTATGTTTGTTTTGTACATATCACAAATTAATTTCTAACAACACCTAAATAACGTGATGAACATACTTATTTTAAGTCAAACTGCGTAGTTACAGAACCAAGTAGTTGTGATGCATTTTTGTGTTGTTTCCATTCACAACATTAACCACGCGTTTAAAAACCGAAGAAAAAAAGTTAATGTCCATGTGACATGTCAAGAATTCCAGGTGTTAATGCGTTACAATAAAACATAGCTTGTTAGTCTACTCAAGAGAATAACCTGCCTAAGGTCAACAAGGAACCACAGTGAAAATGTACCTCAAATGTTTAAACATCAACTGAAGTGTGGTAATTAGCAACACTAAACCATAAAATACACAGGCAAGGTTTCATGTGTCTATAATGTTCATTTAATAATTGTGTGTGTGTGTGTGTGTGTTTCAGATGTGTTCCTCTGAATAGCTGTGGATGTCAGTATCAGGGCAGATATTACCCATCAGACATCACATTCTGGGGTGATAACACCTGCACCACTAAGTGTAAATGCATTAAAGGGAAAGCCAAGGTTGGTGTGTGTGTGTGTGTGTGTGTGTGTGTGTGTGTGTGTGTGTGTGTGTGTGTGTGTGTGTGTGTGTGTGTGTGTGTGTGTGTGTGTGTGTGTCTGTTACTTAAGCCCTGTGCCATCACAGTTACTGTGTGCTGTTCTTGTTTTTGTTCACTGTGATCTAATATTCTGTTATCTCATTCTGCTGAAGTGCAAACCAGTCACATGTAGGAAGACTGAGCAGTGTGCCTTGAAGGGTGGAGTCAGAGACTGCTACCCAACATCCCACGCGACATGCTGGGGCTCTGGAGACCCCCACTACCGAAGCTTTGATGGAAAGCGGTTTGATTTCCAGGGCACTTGCACCTACACCCTTTCTAAACTCACCAAGGATCAGGACCTGGAGCCGTTCCAAGTGCTGGTCCAAAATGAGAACAGAGGCAGCAATAAGGCTGTTGCCTACACCAAATCCGTCTCTCTTACTGTATTTGGTAACATCACTGTCAGCATGAGTCGTGCCAGTGCGGGGAAAATGCTGGTAAGATTGGTCTGTCTACAGTATTTACCCTTAGTTCTCCTCATGAATAACTCTGTAGTGTAGTTACAGTAGCCCACAGAAAGTATTTATCATTCTCACAATTGAAACAAATTAAGTTTTTGGCTAATTATCAAATTTTTAACAATGAGCTAGCAGCCAGTAGTTGATGACCACAAGGCCGTGGTGTCCGTGTTCAGTCTAAGAACAAGTTGTTTTTAATATGCTCTTCATCTGGAATTAGTCATTTCTGTGCCGTAAATATTAGCTAAAGCAAAGCACATTTGAAAAGAACAAATGGTTTTGTTCACACACAGAGCATATATATTGCCTCCACACAGCTCTCAACATGGCGAAGGCTTCGCCAGCATCTATGGGTGCAAACGGAGCTTGGTGGGGTGGTGTAGGTTTATAGGTTGACATGGGCAACCAAACCAACAAAGAAATGATCGCTGCTTCTAAAACCGCACACCATGCAGTCCAAACTCAATATGTGTACTATCGTTCAGCATACTTTTGTGTGAATAAACAGTGAGCTAGTTTGTATCTTTTGGGACACTGAGCTGTAATTACCACGTCACTTCCTGAGAGCCTCTGGCGGTTGGGGCCGCATGACTATGGTACCGTGCCAACCTCACTTAACCAAACCATGATTTGTGAGGTCTGAACTCATTAAAAGTTCTGCCTAAAGGGAAATGTTATGCTTACAATCAACCGCCATTGTCTGTTGCAAATGTTTTCTTCATTATCGCATTGCATTTTGGGATATGTGTAGTTTCCAGTGTTGGTGTTCTGTAATATTTTAATGGATGTATGCAATCCCCATACCATTGGTTTCTATGCTAAAACTTTGGACAAACAAAAAATATCTCACATACTGTTTTAACAGCTTGTTTATGTGGAATTTCAGACATTTAATTGTTCATGTTCTCAAACAGGTCATTAGGCCGTTACGTAGCTTATATATCCTTTATACATATAAGTATACGTACACAGTGATTCTGTAAATGTGTCCATGCTCCCCCTCAGGTGAACAGTCAGCCAGTGAACCTGCCTTACACCACGACAGACAGCAAGCTCTCCTTGTTCCGGTCTGGCTTCTTTGGCTATGCTAAGACATATTTCGGTTTGACGCTCAAGTTCGACTGGAACAGCTACGTCAACTTGACTTTGCCCAGTTCATACTCTTCTGCTACAGGCGGTAAGTTGGGGGGTTGTTTGGTTAACTCAAATATGTTTATTTGTATCAAGAAGCAAAGTAAGTCTTTTTTCCCAGGGTAGATCTCCAACTGTCAACATACTAAATACTGTCTAAATACTGAAGGCATTTACATGCATATTCCATCCGTGCATCTGAGGCTGCTATGTGACGATTGTTGGAAATAAACATATACCTATAAGCTCAAACAGCTATACTCTTAACTCTGCTATGCTCTAACTGTGACTGCTGTGGTTGGTGCACGTTTCTCTTTATCAGGTTTGTGTGGAAATTACAATGGAAACCCTGGCGATGACTTAGGGAAACCTGATGGCATCCAGGCTAACAATGTGACTGCCTTTGGAGCCAGCTGGAAGGTGAGATTGGGGATGTTTGTGGTTAAAAAAAAAAGATCGAAATGAAAAACACACAAGTGAAAACAGTTTGAAGCCAAAAGCGCCACACACAGGTGTGCGGCTCCTCCTCCAATACACCCTGGCCCACGAAATGCATCTGACTGTGGTCCCTGGCTTCGCTATCTTCAAGTTTCTGACTATGGAGCTGCCGATAACCAGAGTTGGTTTCTCAGCGGGTGTCGCTGAGTTAGAAACGTGAAGAGGTTGGTGGTGAACCGTGGGCTTCTGCTTAGACTTCTGCTTCCTTCGTTCAGTTACCCGCCGTGGAATGACTAACAGAAGCTATACTAGTTGGTCCTCACCAACTATGGGGGTTGGGCTGGCTAATGTAGCTAACGTCTGAGCTTCGATGGTGTGGAGCCGTGCATCTAACCCACAGAGACCTGCCTCCAACCTAGCAAATAAACTACACTTATTACATGTACCGTTATCATTAAATGAGGCAGGGAAATAGCTAAACACGTGACACACTGAGCAGGAGAGGTAGCAGGAGAGGTAGACAAGGAAGCCATTGCTAGCTGCTAATTTAAAGTACAGTAGTTAACGTTAGCAGAACTAACAATGTGAAAATAAGACTGTTGGATTGAGGCGATAAGTCGCAAAAAGAAGCTAGAGCATGTTTATATGATGAAGATGTACAGCAGGGAATCAGCCGCTTGTACTGAAGAATATCACACAATTAACTTGGTTTAGCTGGAGCTGAGAAAACACGCTATCGGATGGCAGACACGCAGGCCTGGCAATATGCTTACGCCAGCACCTTTCCCCATTATGTTACAATGAATAGGTTCGTTCGAGATGAGCCAGTTCCGCGCAGAATCGATCACCGGCTATCGGCGCGCAATGCATGCCGGTTAGATCTGTGTCCGACTTGATCCCAACTTGCTCTGACATCATGCACCCGTGGTCAACGATAATCTCACGAGAGCAAGGCATGTTTTCTGTGACTTCCTGTGTATACTTTGAAGTCAGCTGAAAACTGTCCGACTTGACCACAGTTTGCTGTCGTCTGGATTCCAGGCGAGAAGCAGCTCTTTCGAACGAGCCTAATATTGTCACAATACTACAATGAAGTGGCAACCAGTATCTTTAGTTCTTAGTTATTATTAGTTTATTCATTTTTCAAGCCAATTAACACATTTGCATGTCTTTGAACCCATGCAGGCAGGAGGAGACCCTGGCTGCACTAGTGACTGCCCTGGTAAATGTCCGCCGTGTGAACCTGCGCTGATAATACGTTACCAACAGTCAGGCTACTGTGGCATCATCGCTGACAAGCTGGGACCGTTTGGGTAGGTACTGCATGCTGCTGGGTTGGGCAATAAGCAATATATACTTGTGCTTAGTATTAAGGAAAAACTATTGAGATCAGATGTGATTAATGTCCAGTTAAAACAAATCCATGGTTGTTAAACATGTACAGTATATTGTTTTGTTTATTAATGGTGTCTATAAAGACTGTGCCCTTCTCCATCTCTGCCCATACAGAAAGTGTCATAGTGTACTGGACCACACCCCCTTCCTCTCAGACTGTCTCTTCGATGTGTGTGCGTATCAAGGCCACGCCACTGCCCTATGCACCAGCCTATCAGCTTTCAGCCTCGCTTGTCAAGAGGCGGGAGTGAAAGTGGGGATTTGGAGAACTAAAGAATTTTGTCGTAAGTCATGCGCACACTCACCCACACTACCTGCAAAAATTGAGAACTACAGTGCCATCCATCCAAGAGTAACTTGATTGGAAATCAGCTAACCTGGCCACCTCACAATCAGGACAGTACTTTTAAGGTGTTGCATGCAGTCACTGGGCCTACAAAAAATATTTAATATTCTCTGAGATTTATGTGCCATATATATATATATATAAAATAAATATATATTAGTGCTGGGCAAAGATGATTTTTTTTATCGATTAATCGCATGATTTGTCTGTGATTCATTATGCGCAAAATTAAAAACTAGTGTATTGCACACTTTTATTTTAAAGTAATGTTATCAGAACAATATAACAGGAACTCTCGGAGCAACAACAAGTTAACATACAGTATATAAATGTTTTTTTCTTCTTTTCTGTACCGTACCAGAAGAAACATTTGTCTTTTCAGGGAAGAGCATAAACAGTCTATGTTCAGTAGTAAGGGTCCCTGTTAGAGCATTGGTTCTCAAACTTTTTCTGTCACGCCCCACTTTGGAGGAAGAAACATTTTTGGGCCCCACCGCCCCAACAAAAATTGAAACCTTTTGTGACTCTTCCATCCGTGCTTTTTCAAATAACAGAATAAAGAAAATTGAAATCCCTTTCAAGTAAACCAGATTGCTCCGTCAGACATCCATTACCAAAAAAATAAGTATCTTTTAAGTATCTTTATCTCCCCCACCCCCTAAAAAAACAAACATGCTTAGTTAACAGATGATAAAATCATTGTCGGCGTTAATGGATTGCTACGTTAATGTATTTATAACGCGTTAACGTGTCCAGCCCTAATTTATATATATATATATATATATAAATCTCTGAAATTATAGTCATACATTTCCAACAAAAACAAAAACGTATAGGATCTTCACCTTACTCAAAGGATATCAGTCAGAGAGGACGAAATCTTTTTTTATTTGATTATCCATTTTTTTTACAAAAACGTACAACAGGTTGAACATGAGGATCAAGTACAATTCATATCGACGTATCTTTCGGGACTCGCCTCGCTCAGAATCCTTCCTAACCATAATAATACTTACTTTAGGCACAACATTTTTTTCTAAGGTTTCTACTCATCTCATAATCTCAGAGGATAGCAAGCATTTTTAGTTTTTTTCTCTTCAGTCTGGACTGGATGAAGGCCCTATAGAGATAACTTAGATATTGATCGTCTCAACTGATTCTGCGAGACGTGGCAAACAAGCATACTTCCTGAAATGTCACTGTAGTGTTCTTGGTTGAGTGAGTGGTGACCCATAAGTCCCAGTGGTCCCAAGCATGTTTGTAATGTCTGTGAGGAGCATGATCACATCACTTTGATCCTGACTGACTTGAGCGTCTCTCCACCAGCTCCATTGTGTGGCGTGAACAGTCACTATGAGCTGTGTGCACCGTCCTGCCCGCTGACCTGCAGCACCTTAGCGCCCCCAGCGGGCTGCGACCAGAACGCGCACGGCACAGAAGACTGTGTGTGCGACGACGGATTCATGCTGAGTGACAAGAAGTGTGTACCTCTAGCCGAGTGTGGGTGTCGGTACGAAGGACAGTACTATCAAACCGGACAGGTACTACAACTGCAACAGTATCACTGTTACTATCTGTTACTATTTCTGCCACCACTATTACTAGTGCTGATACGTCCGGTCGAATCTCCCCTCTATTCTCAGGTGTTCTTCCCAGCACCTTCATGTGAAACCCGTTGTGTGTGTTCAGAAGGTGGACAAATACAGTGTGATGAGAAATTCCGCTGTTCGCCCAATGAGATGTGTGTTGTGAAAGAGGGCGTCGCCTCCTGTACTCCCAAGAGTGTTGCTTCCTGTTCTGTGAGCGGAGTCAGGAGCATCAATTCCTTTGATGGGCAGGTGAAGGACATTTACACTTAGACAATGTGTCGAATTTATTTATTCTTTTAAAAAATATTGTATTGTTGAAATAGATGATTTTATAGATAAAACATTTTACACTTTATTCAATAATATGTATTTAAATAATGACAAAAAGGTAAGTATACGTTAAATGTCGGTCCTCCATTCTCACAGTTGGTCAGCAATGTTAAAAAATATGTCCAAATCTAACAGTAATGAGTCATGGTTTTGTCTTTGACCACATCATATAAAAAACAACAACATATGGGACATTTTGTTAATAACAACATATCTTATGTTAAATTCTGTTAGTTAGTTGAACTAATGGTATCTTATGCCGTAAGATGAGTACCATCATTCTCTTCTACAAATGTATGGGTTTATAAATCATTATTGAACTATTAAGAGGATTATTATGAGCATTAGCACCGCCAAATCGAAGGGCCATGATGCTCTGCCGGAAACCGGTAGATGGATGGATGAATGAACTATTAATTATCTTGATATTCATTACATAATTCATTATCATTTATTAAATCTGCTACTAGCAACAACGCTACAAACGTGTCGCTTGTAGTGATGATGAACCTACAGATCCACTGAATGTGCAGCTCCTCTGCTTCACAGAGAGGTTTCAGCTCACTGTTGATCCATAACTTCCCTGCTCCGATTCACTCTTACCATTATTACTGTTCAAGTTCTGACAAAACATTGAATATCTTCCGTTTCATCCTCTAGGCGTATCCTCTGTGGGGAAACTGTTTGTTCGTGTTGGCAGAAGTGGAGGAGGAAGGAGAGATGGAAGCCTTCTCTGTGCTCGTACAGCAGAAAACCAGTAAGGATGGCGTGGTCTTTCGCAGTGTGGAGCTCAAGGTTTACGACGTGGAAATCACTTTGGATACCGGGGTTATTTGGGAAATCAAGGTATGACTGACATGTTGTGTTGGCCAGGTGGATGGCGTGATTATCATTTTCAAAAGAACAGTAAAGTGAAACCAACCAGTATTAGAACACACTGTCCAGCAATGTACTACATTTGTCTAATAACAGTCAAACACATCTGGTAACTTTGTGAACATCATTTTCTGGCCTCTTTAAAAGAAAAAGCTACGTCTTGATATTATTGTCCATTTGGTTGAAATGTAGACCTTTCTAAGGAATTCAAATCACAGGCCATTCTAACTCTTAATGGGTGAACCGTGTTACACTTCTTTGCTGCCATTGTCAAATATGTATCTTGGCTGGCATCTCCTTAAGTGGGACAGAGCCAATGTACTACCAGCTCATGTGATTAAATACTTTTTACTCCTCTATGTCTCAGGTCGGTGACAGCAGAGTAGGACTTCCTGTGTTACTGGCTGACGAACAAGTGCGAGTGAAACAAAATGGCATGCACATCATCATTGAAACCGTCTTTGATCTGAAGCTAACATATGACAGTGTTGCGGGAGTGTTCCTACAAATCCCTTCCACCTATCGCGACTTGCCACACGGTCTCTGCGGCAACTATAACGGTGAGCCGTCTGACGACCGGGCAAACACATCCGCAGCTTGGGTTGTGACGAAGGACAACACTTTGTGTGACACAAGCTGTGATGGCGGTTCCTGCATTTCTCCGCCACCTGCACAGTATGGCCGAAAAGCTAGAAAGAGCTGTGACATCATCAGAGCCCAGGGCCCATTTGCAGGTTGCCACTCAACAGTGTCCCCAACGGCCGACTACGAAGCTTGTGTCAGGCAAGGAATTATTTCTAATGTCCAAGTGTCACATTACATATACACACTTAAATATGTTCCGACAGAACATGAATATTACGTGTGTCAGGCCGGGATTCCAATCAGGACTCAAAAGCTGAGGTGTCAGTGAGCAGACTTTATTAGAGAAAGCAAAAACCCTCCTAAGAGGTGGAGGCTAAACAATACTAAACTCACTATGACAAAGAACTGAAAATCTCTCCAAGGGAGGCTGACAAAAATTCGACTAAACTAAGTACTAAGAAACAAAAAGCTAGACTAAGAAAGTTACAACAAAAAATCACTCTTTCGAGGTAGGATAAAACTTACGAAAAGAACTCGGTAGCTGTGAACAAGGCTTTGGAGCTGGCTTAGGTGATCGGACATGAGACGAAACACTTTGGCACAGGACAAAGGGAAGACGCAGACTATAAGCACATGAGGGTAATGGGGAACAGGTGGAACCAATCAGGGATCAGGGGAGACAATGGGTGCATCCCAAGTCTCTAAATTGCATCCCCGTTTCCCTCACTTGCGTCTTTTCCTTGCGTCTTAGTCCCTCCCACCAGGGATGCATAGAGAGACGCAAGGAAACCAAGCGAGGAGAGAAGACGCGAGGAAATATGTTTTAAGAGACGTCCTTTCCTCTGGTGGCGTCACGTGAAGCGACGTCGGTTTCTGATGACTGCAGCCGACTGACAGCTGATCACATCTGATCAGCTGTCAGTCGCTTTAACAGCTGACGGAGTTTTGTCCGGAGAGTTTTTATCGAACATTCCAATAAAAATACACTTAAAATATTGATAAAAATGATCGTATGTTTTCAGTTGATTAAATGGTGTTAAACTACTACTTATATTAATAAAGACAAAGTTATCATGAGTGTCAGAGTGGAGATGTTTTCTCTGTCGTCTGTTACCGTTTAATAAACTGCATTGAGTATTTATATACTGTGATGTGTCCTGCTTATACGAGCAGGATCCATTTCTTTATTATTTATTATTAAGTTGGTATGTTTTGAAATTCTGATTGTGACATCATTATAAAATAACCGACAATATAAATATAGTTTCTCTTCATTACGTGTTGTAAACAAGTGTTTCCTCTCTCCAGCTCTCTCTGATTTTTATTACATACATAATAAAAGTTATTGAGGGAAACAACAGATCAAATCTTTGAAGACAGTTGTTTGTGGTCCTTTTGTTGTTCAGACCTACAATGAACATATTTTAACCAGATTGTGAATAAGAAAACAGATTTAATATATAGTTTGAGTTTTAATCTGTGATCGTCTCTGGTATTACACTCCAGCATCAGTCCGCTCAGCTGCAGCGTCCAATCACATAACAGATGAACAGTGAGGGGGCGTGTCCAGCGTTAAAACACTTCCTGGAAGCCTGCTCTCGGGGCTCCTCGATCATGGCTCCTCCGATTTCCTTCCTCGCTCCTCGATCCTCGCTCCTCCGAGCCGAATAAGCTTTGGGACGGCCGTCAAGATGGCGGCGCAGAACCACTTCCGGTTCAATCGAGGAGCGAGGAGCAAGGAAACGACAATTTAGAGACTTGGGATGCACCCAATGGGTACATCCCAAGTCTCTAAATTGTCGTTTCCTCGCTCCTCGATTGAACCGGAAGTGGTTCTGCGCCACCATCTTGACGGCCGTCCCAAAGCTCTTATTCGAGCAAGGAGGGAAATTGGAGGAGTCATGATCGAGGAGCCAGGGGCTTCCAGGAAGTGTTTTAACGCTGGACACGCCCCCTCACTGTTCATCTGTTATGTGATTGGACGCTGCAGCTGAGCGGACTGGTGGCTGAAATTTCATACCAGAGTGAAGACGATCACAGATTAAACTCAAGCTATATATTAGATCTGTTTTCTTGTTCACCATCTGGTTAAAATATGTTCATTGTAGGTCTGAACAATAAAAGGACCACAAACAACTGTCTTCAAAGATTTGATCTGTTGTTTCCCTCAATAACCTTTGTTATGTATGTGATTAAAATCAGAGAGAGCTGGAGAGAGGAAACACTTTTTACAACACGTAATGAAGAGAAACTATATTTATATTGTCGGTTATTTTATAATGATGTCACAATCAGAATTTCAAAACATACCAACGTAAATAATAAATAAATAAGACTCATTCCGCCGGTAGAAATCGATCCTGCGCGTATAAGCAGGACACAGAACACAGTATATAAATACTCAATGCAGTTTATTAAACGGTAACGACGACAGAGAAAACATCTCCACTCTGACACTCATGATAACTTTTCCTTTATTAATATAAGTAGTAGTTTAACACCATTAAATCAACTGAAAACATACGATCATTGTTATCAATATTTTAAGTGCATTTTTATTGGAATGTTCGCTAAAAACTCTCCGGACAAAACTCCGTCAGCTGTTAAAGCGACTGACAGCTGATCAGCTGTGATCAGATGTGATCAGCTGAGATCAGCTGTCAGTCGGCCGCAGTCATCAGAAACCGACGTCGCTTCACGTGATGCTTCAGAGGAAAGGACGTCTCATGTCTCTTAAAACATATCGCGTCTTCTCTCCGCGCTTGGTTTCCCTGCGTCTGTGAGGGAAACAGGGATGCAATTGTGAGGGAAACAGGGATGCAATTTAGAGACTTGGGATGCACCCAATCAGACCGGTGACACATGAGGAAGGGCAAGTGACCTGAAACGAGAGGAGAGTTAGGCTTCAAAATAAAACAGGAAATTACGAGACAAAAACCCAAGACAAGACAAACCTCACCGCAGTGTGACACCGTGTCGAAAAAGCACCACCTTTTTTCAGGGCGAAGGAGTTTTTCCCACCGCATATAACGGCATCAACCAATCACGTTGTGTTGACATATTCAAAACATACACAATAGTGGACACAACACAGCTAGTAGTCTGTAGTCTAAAACAGTAAACTTTATAACTCCTATCTTGACAAAGGCAACGCAGACCAGATCCACTCCTTCTGTTCTTCCCTTTCACAATAAAAGCCCTAGACACATACAACTGTTTCCCAGGGGGAACTAAAATGCACTCAGAGCTTTTTCGCAAAAGTAAAACTCAATAAAATAGCTCCGGTTATACAACACTTTAGTTTAGACAGACTGCCAGACACTGCTCTGACCCTGGTAGTTGGGCCTTTGGCTGCTTTCAGCTTCAAACTTAACCTGAAGTACCACACTGTTTTGCTATAGGATGTGGGATTATTAACAACATTTCAGGTGCACTGATTTACATTTTTACCTGTAATCAAAGTGGTTGACTAGTTAATCTGGATAAGATATTTGCTGTCTGACGGCATTTGTTTCTTAACCCCTTCGAGAATTGTAGCGGTTAGGGTTATTATTATGATAAAATGGGAGACAAAACTGCCAAAATAAGATCCAGAACCAGAATTATCCTTCACCAACCAGGAGTTTCTGTAATATGATCGTTGCTGGTGTTTCCTGTAATTAAATGAACGTTTGTTTTACAGGGAGATGTCCACAGGCAAATGGGGCGCGGACATCGTGTGTCGTCACATCCAGAATTATATCACAGCGTGTCAACTTGCTGGCGCCAAGATAAGCAAATGGAGGAGCGACAGCTTCTGTCGTAAGTCTCATCCGATTGGCTGAAGCTCGCTGTTGCTAAATGTGGTTCATCGTATTGATTTGATGTGTTTATTCTCCCATGCTGTACAGTATGATGGGCATGGATCTTTTGTTCATTTGTTTTCTTGTGTTTTTTTCAAATGTGTTTTCTGACTTGTTCTTGTTGTGCTACATAAACCCTCCGATAGAGTACTATTATTATTTTTTAAATGGAAGTCTGTAATGTAGATTGTGAAGAGGAGTGGGACCAGTACAGTTCCTTGAGGTGCTCCGGCGTTGCTTGGTGTTGGGCATGGTGGGCATGGTGTTGAACGCAGCGGAAAAGAACATGGGGAGGCCGGCTTGCTGCAGCTGTGATGCGTTTCATCTGCTAATCTAATACTCATCTAATCTACTAATACACATGACTAAATGTGCCAAATAAAAACCTTCAATTTGTGGATTATTAACAACTGGAACTCTGCGTCAATTCATGAATTTTAGGCGACAGAAATCCAAACAAACCTCCTCAATACTATGCCTCTGCTCTTTTTGTCTTGCAGCTGTGAGATGTCCAGCAGGAAGTCACTACGAGCTGTGCTCTTCTTCCTGCTCCTCCACCTGCTTTTCTCTGCAGAAGTCGGAGCCCTGCCCACTGTGTCAGGAGGGCTGCCAGTGTGACGACGGCCTCATGTCTGATGGAGTCCGCTGTGTTCCCGTGGAGAAATGTGGCTGCGTGGTGCATGGACAATATTACGGGGTAATCACTATTGTCCACGTCAGCTTCTTCATTGTAATGCTTATTCAGCACAATATGGTAGCTTACCATTATCTAGTCTGTTGTTAGTCCTGTTGGTGCTCCAGAGTTCAGTGGCACGAAATAGCTGGGTGCAGGTCTAATATTTGGGTGATTGAAATGAATATTTCAAATGTAATGTTCGATATAAGATCATGAATTATTGAAAGGCTATCCCTGAAATTCTTACAGCTCACAATTATTACCGTGTGTCAGTGACATGCAGTAAGGCGAGTAACTGGTTAGGTACTGCGTCCTGAAAGCAAATGGCACGACTACAGAAAAACACGATTATGGAAACCCATTTCCACCAGTAAAAGAAAAAGATTATGAGATATTATGAGATAGTAAGTGCGCATGCGCTTCAGTAGCAAAAATATCAACATGTCATAATTTCGACTTTCTATCTCTTAATTATGACTTTTTATCTACTTTCGGGCTTCCATACAAGATTCAATGATCCCGGCTTATATGACACATAAAAAAACAAAAAACAAAACAGAAACATGCACTTTTATTAATCCCCTTGGGGAAATTCTTCTCTGCATTTGACCCATCCTTGGATAGGGAGCAGTGGGCAGCCCTGTGAGGCGCCCGGGGAGCAGTTGAGGGTTCAGTGTCTTGCTCAGGGACACTTTGACATGTGAGCTATGGGGGGACTGGGGATCGAACCGGCTACCTTGTGGTTGCGGGACGACCACTCATCCCCCTGAGCTACAGCCGCCCTCATAATTGATATGAATGTTTATCTTGACAAGATCTCCTATGTTAAGCATACCAGTGGCTATTCTATCTAATGCATACCTGACTTCTTTTAGCCGGGGAAACCTATATTACTGGAGGACTGTTCGGAGCGCTGTGTCTGCCATTCTGGACACTTCATTTGCAGCTCCACAAGCTGCCAGAAGGATGAGGAGTGTCGCATTAGGGATGGAACCGTTGGCTGCTACCCCACAGGTACTTGCTGAGGGACTGTGATCTTTTGGATCGAGTGCTGCTGCTACTTTCGTTAGAAAAGAGTTGGCAACACTGGCCTGGGGTTTTTGGTTGGATGATTAAAATAATCTGGCACACTCTCGCTGATTTCTCAAGATTATCAACCTCAGCTTTGATGTTATCTGGCTGGTCAAAAATATATATGTTTGCATTTTAGTGTTTCTATTATAGAAAAAATGTAAAAAGAACTCCAGGGTGCGTCAGTGCACTGTGACATCACTGGTGGGTGTGGCTACAAGTGCAACAAACTTTGTTTCTGGTCTCTTCAGCCTGTCGTTAAAGCGACAGCTCAGCCCAAAATATATATTTTTCTTCTACTTGTAGCGCTATTCATCGTTCTAGATCGTTATAGTGCGAGTTGCCGAGTGTTTGAGATATCGGCAGTAGAGATGTCTGACCTCTCTCCAATATAATAGATTAGTTCCATTACTTGGCTTGTAATGCTCACCAAAAGCCAAGAAAAATCATCTTTCCAGAAATCATTACCGGGTTGCTGTTGAGTTTTTTCAACAATATTCTTTTTTGGGCTCTTGAACACCACAAGCCAAGTAATGCCATGTCGCCCCATTACACTGGAAAGAAGGCACGCATCTCTAGGGTTGATATCTCCAAAACTCTGCAACTCGCACCAAAACAATCTAGGGAGCACAACAGGTAAAATATGTAGTTTTGATTCTGGGGTGAACTGTCAATTTGAGTTACTCTTTAAGATAAATATCAACAACCAGCCACTTACTTTCATTTGGAGCTGTTTTGCTTTTGCAATTCATGTTCCATCGGAATGGTCAATGCCACTGTGGGAAGTAATGCAATCCTCACATATTTAAACTGGAACAAAGCCTCCTGTCATTAAGAGGGCCGAGATTTGATGAGTCATTCAAATTTGGATTACTGTGCAAACTTTTTGATTCTTGAGGGAGAAAAAAGTAGAAGAATGTTTATTTATTTATATACATCTTCCGGGAGCCAAAGCCACATGACCCTTTTCTAATAACGCTGACCCTTACATCTAAGCTTGCCACCGATTGGGCGGTGGAGACAGTCAGTGGATTTGTCAGCACTATTGCTATTCTGTCAGAGAAGGAGGGGTCCGGCAGTGTGAAGATGTGTGTGAAGAAGGGACAGTGCCACTCACCTAAGTGGAACACCCTCCTGTCAAACAAGCAGTGGGTGTGGTCCAATGTAGTAGTGGGGACACAAAAGCGTCATGTGACAGTGGAAGGTGACGCCCGTATGGCAGTCTACGCCTATGGCGGGAAACATCGTCATGCATATGGCATTGCTGGAGTTTGTTCTGAAGGTACACTTGCCTTTACACACACACACACACACACACACACACACACACACACACACACACACACACACACACACACACACACACACACACACACACACACACATAATATAGAAGATTAGGGCCACATGAAAAAACACTATTTGACTTTAGTTTATGAAGTCAGAATTCTGAGAATAAAGTTAGAATTCAGAATTTAACGAAGACTAAAAACTAAACAAAAAAATCGAATACATTTTTCATATCATGGACTAATCTTCCGTACAGTATATTTATGGCTGAAAGTGAAGATACACTAATACATGCAATGATGACAATAAAACATATCTGCTTTGGTGTTGCATGTATTCCTTATATGAGGTGTTTGTATTCCTAGATTCCTGTGAACTGGTGAAATGTCGTGTAAAGGAACGTTGTGTTAAGGGGGAATGCGTCCCTGTTTCTACGGCATCCTGCCATGCAGTCGGTGACCCCCACTACGAGACATTTGATGGCCGACACTTTAACTTCCAGGTAGGGTTGGGACAGCTCGACCATTGACAATTCAATGACCGACGCCAAAATCAACGTGTAGATGTATCTGTGGTGCCATTTGTGTCTACACACATACATCTGTGTCACACTACGGTCAAAGCTTTTCTTAGCTACATTTTCAAGTGATTACAAGAATGATTATGAGATTATGGGCATGTTCACACCAATAGTGTGTGCTAGTAGTGTTGGGGAAGTTACTCCGGAAGTGTAATAACTTACATTTTTGGTATTACTCCTTAAAAAGTTATATTATTACTCTGCTTTTAACTTGGTATCAAAAGTTATAGTTATGTTACTTATTATATTACTCTATCACTTTGGCACCCTTGTAAAACTGGGCCTATCTATTCCTCTTCCTTTCCCTTGGGGCACAGTCACACATACTTACATCGTACATTGAACTGTGTGACATTCAAAGAACCTTCAAATTAGCTGTTACTGCATAGAGCAAATTGCCCTACATCAGTTTTTTTTTTACAAAAGCATAGGAGAATGAAAAATGTAATGGTGTCTTTGTAAAACGAGGTGGCAAAAATGTATATAATTGGACTTTTGATTCAGTTGACCAATCACGTTAATCTTTTCTTTCAGGGAACCTGCAATTACATTATGACAACAGTTGAAAAGACGGCATCTGACCTTCTGCCTTTCACTGTGACGACCACGAACAACAACCGTGGTAACACTCGAGTTTCATACGTGAGGACTGTAACTGTCAGTGTTCACGAGCAGACAATTATCATCGGCAGTCAAAGAGGACAAGTGCAGGTAACAGATCTGCTGTCATCTACTGTTACAAGCAGTGAATATAATAATCGATGTTCAGATATTAAGGCAACTTCATGAGAGTAACAAACCATACAACACATTCATACAAACTGTATTACCTTTAGGTGAATGGAGAACTTCAGTACTTGCCTGTCAGTTTGTTGGGTGGCAAGGTCTCTGTAAAGCAGAGTGGAACCTACGCTGTACTCACCACTGACTTTGGCCTGAGTGTAAAGTATGACTGGAACATGAGGCTGTACATTACAGTGCCATCTTCCTACTATCAACACCTTGGCGGCCTCTGTGGAAACTACAATGGAGACAGGAGCGATGACCTGCCTGAACCAACAGGTGAGGACAGGGACATAAAGGGATAATACTGTAGAGGAGAGATGATTGGGTCTCTCAAGTTGAACCAATCACAGCAAGCGTAGCATTTATGTTTCATTACATTGGATAAAAACAATTGAGCTTTTCCTGAGTTGTTGACTGGAGTCTCAAGTTTGGCATTTTTTCATTTAGTTTTTTGGCCACCGCATCTAGGTTTTTGTCTGTCGTCATCTTGATTGTTGGACGTCGCAAGCTTTGTTTTTGGCCTCGCAGTCCTAGTTTTTTTACAGTCACCATCTTTGGTTTTGGCCACCGCCAACTTGTTATTTTTGTTGTTACAATTAGCTTTAATAAACTGGAAAAAACACTGTGAAAGGGGTACATTTCGAGGACAAAAACTCATCCAGCTCCCAAACCGGACAGCGCTGCGGTAGCAACCTGTCAATCACAAGGTAGCCACGCCCTACTTTACTCTAATGCCGTGTTCACACCAAAACAGTTGCGAAATATTCGCGCGTCCAGATTACATGTTAAGTCAATGCACAGCCGCGTTAGGTTGCGAAAAAGTGGATTTTTCGCCGGGCGGCGCGATACTGGCGAAATGGCGAATTGCGAATATTCGCAACTCCGCTTTTTCGCTTTTTCGCTTTTGAAATAATTCATCGCCAGCGAAAAATTCGCCCGACGCGGAGTTGCGAAAGCCAATCAGCGTTGAGAAGCTCCGCCCGGCATCACCGCCGTTCTGCCGTCACTGAATCAAACTGCGGGTCCGCTGAAGGAGCGCTGGAAGCGGCTTCATTCAGACACTCGTCCCGGAGGAGTCGGAGCTGTGTGCGACTACGGATAATATTATGAACCCAGACACGACTACGGATAATATTATGAACCCAGACACGGGGGCGTTTGATGTTCCGACGTGTGTGGGACTTTCTCAACAAGTATAAAGCAGAACTAGTGGTTATTTCAATGGTCAATGGCGGAAATAGTAAATGTTTTCACTGACATGGAGATAAGCCCCGCCCCCTTTCCCCAGCGATGGTTGCGAAAAACTAATTAACCACTAGAGCGAGTTTTTTGCCGGGCGGCGCGATATAGGCGAAGTGGCGTTGCGAATATTCGCAACTGTTTTGGTGTGAACACGGCATAAATGAGACCATGATCAGCATCATTAGTTGTAACCGCGATGTGAGCGCAGTGCAGCGCCAGACATTACACACCCAGTGGGACACGCACATGTGCACTAAGCTCGGGTGCCGCCCTGGCTATGTAAACAAAGCAAGGAGAAAATCATTTTACAACTCACAGAGAGATAGAGTGACTTCATTCTCAAATCATTTTACACTCACAGAGAGATAGAGTGACTTCATTCTCAAATCATTTTACAACTCACAGAGAGATAGAGTGACTTCATTCTCAAATCATTTTACAACTCACAGAGAGATAGAGTTACTTCATTCTCTACTACTCAGCTAGACATTCCTGCACTATATCTATACATAGATAACAAAGTGGTTTGATGCTATATTAATGGTCTGAATATCGCATAGAAAAAACGTTAAAAGATAAATAGATCCAAAGTTCTGAGTTTGGCTGAGTTAAATTCCTAACTCCCCCGGAAGTCCAAATTTTGATTTGTTCACATGCTTTTCAGTATTTTGCTTTCTGTTCTCTTGCAGGCGCCAGTATCTCTGCTGTGCTGAAAATGATCCAGAAGTGGAAGATAGATTCGTCCGATACCTGTCACGATAACTGTGCTGGTGACTGTCCCCAGTGTTCGACAGAGCAGAAGGCCCACTTCAGCCGTCCCAACCTCTGTGGCATTCTGACAAAGTCAGATGGGCCATTTTCAGCCTGCCACAAAAAGGTCGACCCCTCTATGTACCTGGAGGACTGTGTCTACGATGTCTGTGCCAATAAAGGTGAGCACATATTTGAAGATGTTTTCAGGGCAGAATGCACACAAAAAATATGACGTACAAAAATGAAGAAATTGCAAATTGATTAAAGCCATGCTGTTATGTTGCCAAGAGTTCCTGTGATACTAATGTCTGTGTGTGTGTGTGTGTGTGTGTGTGTGTGTGTGTGTGTGTGTGTGTGTGTGTGTGTGTGTGTGTGTGTGTGTGTGCGTGTGCGTGTGTGTGTGTGTGTTTATCCAGGTGCTAAACAGATTCTCTGTGAAAACCTGAAGAGTTATGCTGATGTCTGCCTGTCAGAGGATGTGAAAATCAACCCTCAGTGGAGAACGGTTGCCAAATGCTGTAAGTATTTAGGGAAATAGTATTCCTTTGTAGTCCTATAACCTATCATGAACCATGCAGCAAGGTGGTGCTGATGTAATATAATCTGTGTTTGTTGCCTAGGATAGGATAGCTCAACCAATGGCACACTAGTAATAAGTGTGCAAGAGCGGTTTAATTTTTGGGAAATGTTAAAGTGTCCCCTCATCTGCATGTAAATTATCATATTCACAGTGATTGGCTTTACACAGCTTGCTATTTACGGAAGTTGGATTGATTCCTGTGACAAGAGTACTGCCTCTGATTGGCTACTCGTGACCTTCTTCACAGAATTTATTCAGATTATTGCTGATAAAAAGGTTTGGTGGAAGGTTGGTAGGGTTCATAAATTAAACTCAGATGTTTTTATATAGATGGCAGCCAGTCATATATATAATTACAATATCCTGACTGGGAGAATTCATTTATTTTTTAAATGTTGCCTCTATAGATGAAATAATGGATGGAGATTAACATTTTGATAAATAAACTTAATGTCAACCTAAATGGTAATATGGCACACTGATTAAAAAGAACAGTTAATTTGTTGAACAATGAAAGTGTTCCTATGACTAAAAATCTGTTAAACTAATATACAAATATTGCTATTTTTTAATAATTGTCAGGTGTTGGTTATTATTGGTTTGGACAGAGTATGGTTCTCACAGATAAGAACAATGATCTGTACTCTCTCCCCAGTACCAGTACCTTCTTGTTCCAAACGTAGCCATACCCATTATGAGGCGTGTGGGTCGCCCTGCCCTGCCTCCTGCATGTTCCCAGACAGCGAGAAGCTGTGTAAAGGCCCCTGTGTGGAGGGGTGCCAGTGTGATGAAGGATGGGTGCTAAGTGGAGACAGGTAACACATATAGCTTTGATGCTACTACTACTAATATCATGGACAAAATACAAACAGTCTTTTACTCAAACCAGCGGGCAGCAGGCTCATAACCACCAAGGTGATGTTCTGAGATCATGACTCTGAGGCTGTGGGAATGGACTTCATTAGGAGTGTGTTACACCAGCACGGCCTCCTAAAAATTACGCTCACATACAACTAAATTGCTTTGTCAATTGCCGATTATGTTTGTTTTGTACATATCACAAATTAATTTCTAACAACACCTAAATAACGTGATGAACATACTTATTTTAAGTCAAACTGAGTAGTTACAGAACCAAGTAGTTGTGATGCGTTTTTGTGTTGTTTCCATTCACAACATTAACCACGCGTTTAAAAACCGAAGAAAAAAAGTTAATGTCCATGTGACATGTCAAGAATTCCAGGTGTTAATGCGTTACAATAAAACATAGCTTGTTAGTCTACTCAAGAGAATAACCTGCCTAAGGTCAACAAGGAACCACTGTGAAAATGTACCTCAAAACTGAAGTGTGGTAATTAGCAACACTAAACCATAAAAGACACAGGCAAGGTTTCATGTGTCTATAATGTTCATTTAATAATTGTGTGTGTGTGTGTTTCAGATGTGTTCCTCTGAATAGCTGTGGATGTCAGTATCAGGGCAGATATTACCCATCAGACATCACATTCTGGGGTGATAACACCTGCACCACTAAGTGTAAATGCATTAAAGGGAAAGCCAAGGTTGGTGTGTGTGTGTGTGTGTGTGTGTGTGTGTGTGTGTGTGTGTGTGTGTGTGTGTGTGTGTGTGTGTGTGTGTGTGTGTGTGTGTCTGTGTGTGTGTGTCTGTGTCTGTGTGTGTCTGTTACTTAACCCCTGTGCCATCACAGTTACTGTGTGCTGTTCTTGTTTTTGTTCACTGTGATCTAATATTCTGTTATCTCATTCTGCTGAAGTGCAAACCAGTCACATGTAGGAAGACTGAGCAGTGTGCCTTGAAGGGTGGAGTCAGAGACTGCTACCCAACATCCCACGCGACATGCTGGGGCTCTGGAGACCCCCACTACCGAAGCTTTGATGGAAAGCGGTTTGATTTCCAGGGCACTTGCACCTACACCCTTTCTAAACTCACCAAGGACCAGGACCTGGAGCCGTTCCAAGTGCTGGTCCAAAATGAGAACAGAGGCAGCAATAAGGCTGTTGCCTACACCAAATCCGTCTCTCTTACTGTATTTGGTAACATCACTGTCAGCATGAGTCGTGCCAGTGCGGGGAAAATGCTGGTAAGATTGGTCTGTCTACAGTATTTACCCTTAGTTCTCCTCATGAATAACTCTGTAGTGTAGTTACAGTAGCCCACAGAAAGTATTTATCATTCTCACAATTGAAACAAATTAAGTTTTTGGCTAATTATCACATTTTTAACAATGAGCTAGCAGCCAGTAGTTGATGACCACAAGGCTGTGGTGTCCGTGTTCAGTCTAAGAACAAGTTGTTTTTAATATGCTCTTCATCTGGAATTAGTCATTTCTGTGCCGTAAATATTAGCTAAAGCAAAGCACATTTGAAAAGAACAAATGGTTTTGTTCACACACAGAGCATATATATTGCCTCCACACAGCTCTCAACATGGCGAAGGCTACGCCAGCATCTATGGGTGCAAACGGAGCTTAGTGGGGTGGTGTAGGTTTATAGGTTGACATGGGCAACCAAACCAACAAAGAAATGATCGGTGCTTCTAAAACCGCACACCATGCAGTCCAAACTCAATATGTGTACTATCGTTCAGCATACTTTTGTGTGAATAAACAGTGAGCTAGTTTGTATCTTTTGGGACACTGAGCTGTAATTACCACGTCACTTCCTGAGAGCCTCCTTGGCGGTTGGGGCCGCATGATTATGGTAACCCGTGCCAACCTCACTTAACCAAACCATGATTTGTGAGGTCTGAACTCATTAAAAGTTCTGCCTAAAGGGAAATGTTATGCTTACAATCAACCGCCATTGTCTGTTGCAAATGTTTTCTTCATTATCGCATTGCATTTTGGGATATGTGTAGTTTCCAGTGTTGGTGTTCTGTAATATTTTAATGGATGTATGCAATCCCCATACCATTGGTTTCTATGCTAAAACTTTGGACAAACAAAAAATATCTCACATACTGTTTTAACAGCTTGTTTATGTGGAATTTCAGACATTTAATTGTTCATGTTCTCAAACAGGTCATTAGGCCGTTACGTAGCTTATATATCCTTTATACATATAAGTATACGTACACAGTGATTCTGTAAATGTGTCCATGCTCCCCCTCAGGTGAACAGTCAGCCAGTGAACCTGCCTTACACCACGACAGACAGCAAGCTCTCCTTGTTCCGGACGGGCTTCTTTGGCTATGCTAAGACATATTTCGGTTTGACGCTCAAGTTCGACTGGAACAGCTACGTCAGCTTGACTTTGCCCAGTTCATACTCTTCTGCTACAGGCGGTAAGTTGGGGGGTTGTTTGGTTAACTCAAATATGTTTATTTGTATCAAGAAACAAAGTAAGTCTTTTTTCCCAGGGTAGATCTCCAACTGTCAACATACTAAATACTGTCTAAATACTGAAGGCATTTACATGCATATTCCATCCGTGCATCTGAGGCTGCTATGTGACGATTGTTGGAAATAAAAATATACCTATAAGCTCAAACAGCTATACTCTTAACTCTGCTATGCTCTAACTGCGACTGCTGTGGTTGGTGCACGTTTCTCTTTATCAGGTTTGTGTGGAAATTACAATGGAAACCCTGGCGATGACTTAGGGAAACCTGATGGCATCCAGGCTAACAATGTGACTGCCTTTGGAGCCAGCTGGAAGGTGAGATTGGGGATGTTTGTGGTTAAAAAAAAAGATCGAAATGAAAAACACACAAGTGAAAACAGTTTGAAGCCAAAAACGCCACACACAGGTGTGCGGCTCCTCCTCCAATACACCCTGGCCCACGAAATGCATCTGACTGTGGTCCCTGGCTTCGCTATCTTCAAGTTTCTGACTATGGAGCTGCAGATAACCAGAGTTGGTTTCTCAGCGGGTGTCGCTGAGTTAGAAACGTGAAGAGGTTGGTGGTGAACCGTGGGCTTCTGCTTAGACTTCTGCTTCCTTCGTTCAGTTACCCGCCGTGGAATGACTAACAGAAGCTATACTAGTTGGTCCTCACCAACTATGGGGGTTGGGCTGGCTAATGTAGCTAACGTCTGAGCTTCGATGGTGTGGAGCCGTGCATCTAACCCACAGAGACCTGCCTCCAACCTAGCAAATAAACTACACTTATTACATGTACCGTTATCATTAAATGAGGCAGGGAAATAGCTAAACACGTGACACACTGAGCAGGAGAGGTAGCAGGAGAGGTAGACAAGGAAGCCATTGCTAGCTGCTAATTTAAAGTACAGTAGTTAACGTTAGCAGAACTAACAATGTGAAAATAAGACTGTTGGATTGAGGCGATAAGTCGCAAAAAGAAGCTAGAGCATGTTTATATGATGAAGATGTACAGCAGGGAATCAGCCGCTTGTACTGAAGAATATCACACAATTAACTTGGTTTAGCTGGAGCTGAGAAAACACGCTATCGGATGGCAGACACGCAGGCCTGGCAATATGCTTACGCCAGCACCTTTCCCCATTATGTTACAATGAATAGGTTCGTTCGAGATGAGCCAGTTCCGCGCAGAATCGATCGCCGGCTATCGGCGCACAATGCATGCCGGTTAGATCTGTGTCCGACTTGATCCCAACTTGCTCTGACATCATGCACCCGTGGTCAACGATAATCTCACGAGAGCAAGGCATGTTTTCAGCTGACTTCAAAGTATACACAGGAGTGTATACTTTGAAGTCAGCTGAAAACTGTCCGATTTGACCACAGTTTGCTGTCGTCTGGATTCCAGGCGAGAAGCAGCTCTTTCGAACTAGCCTAATATTGTCACAATACTACAATGAAGTGGCAACCAGTATCTTTAGTTCTTAGTTATTATTAGTTTATTCATTTTTCAAGCCAATTAACACATTTGCATGTCTTTGAACCTATGCAGGCAGGAGGAGACCCTGGCTGCACTAGTGACTGCCCTGGTAAATGTTCGCCGTGTGAACCTGCGCTGATAATACGTTACCAACAGTCGGGCTACTGTGGCATCATCGCTGACAAGCTGGGACCGTTTGGGTAGGTACTGCATGCTGCTGTGTTGGGCAATAAGCAATATATACTTGTGCTTAGTATTAAGGAAAAGCTATTGAGATCAGATGTGATTAATGTCCAGTTAAAACAAATCCATGGTTGTTAAACATGTACAGTATATTGTTTTGTTTATTAATGGTGTCTATAAAGACTGTGCCCTTCTCCATCTCTGCCCATACAGAAAGTGTCATAGTGTACTGGACCACACCCCCTTCCTCTCAGACTGTGTCTTCGATGTGTGTGCGTATCAAGGCCACGCCACTGCCCTATGCACCAGCCTATCAGCTTTCAGCCTCGCTTGTCAAGAGGCGGGAGTGAAAGTGGGGATTTGGAGAACTAAAGAATTTTGTCGTAAGTCATGCACACACTCACCCACACTACCTGCAAAAATTGAGAACTACAGTGCCGTCCATCCAAGAGTAACTTGATTGGAAATCAGCTAACCAGAGGCCTGTCTCACGAAGCTGGATTTCGGTTTAGCGAGGTAACTTCTGGATTAACCCTGGGTTTTCCGTCTCACGAAGCTGGTTCACTTCTTAGCGGGGTACGTTGCCCCGGTAATTTATGCTGAACGCCTAACCTGCTCCGGAGCAGGTTAAGTTCCCGGATAAGATCTCAGCGGGTCTATAAGACCGCCTACTGGCCAATCATTGTCTTGGAAAAACGGCCTGCCCATTTCTACAGAATCCCGTTGAGGAAGGCGCACGGATAGTAAGAGCAGCGCTCCAGAGAGCGTCTCTTCATCTGTTGCCTCCTCAGTGGCCGACATGAGAAGTGGCAAAATATTTCTTCCTCTTTAATGCACGATCAGCACCAACAGATTGCTTGTAAGTGTATATGACAGTTTGAATTTACTGTTACCTTTTAACTTGCGCCCATGTTCTTTTAGCTCCACTGGGGTTGCAACTGAAATGAGGTTAAATTGTTAAAACGAAAAGATAATCAAAATAGGCACATACATTTGAGACAGTGATTTAATATTACAATCCCAGTAATTTATACATTGGCGGAGTCGGCGATTTTTTCCCCACGATTCCTTGCGGCTTCTGGCTGCTGCAGCAGTGTTGCTTTTTGCTTGTATTCTTTCTCTATATTTTTCGTACATTCTTAAGATTATGGTTTGCTCCTCCGTCGTAAAATACGTTGCTCTCGGCGGCTTCTCCATGGTGCACAATTGGTGTAACGGAGTTAACTCCGCCCCTTTTATGTGCACGAGCACAGATCTAGATGAGACGCTCCTGGGTTCACTTAACGAGTTGATAACCGGCTTCGTGAGACCAATAAGCGAGACCGCGGACATCTGGTTAAGTGCAGCTGGATAACTGAGGGAAACCCCGGGTATGTTAATCCAGCTTCGTGAGACAGGCCTCTGGCCACCTCACAATCAGGACAGTACTTTTAAGGTGTTGCATGCAGTCACTGGGCCTATGAAATTTTTTTATCGATTAATCGCATGATTTTTCTGTGATTCATTATGCGCAAAACAGGCACTCTCGGAGCAACAGCAAGTTAACATACAGTATATAAATCGTTTTTTTTTCTTCTTTTCTGAACAGTACCAGAAGAAACATTTATCTTTTATCAGGGAACAGCATAAACAGTCAATGTTCCGTAGTAAGGGTCCCTGTTAGAGCAGTGGTTCTCAAACTTTTTCTGTCACTCCCCACTTTGAAGGAAGAAACATTTTCGGGCCCAACAAAATTGAAACAAAATGGTCCAACTTTGACTCTTCCATCCGTGCTTTTTCAAATAATAGAATAAATAAATTTTAAATCCCTTTCAAGTAAACCAGATTGCTCCATCAGACAAAAACTAATAACATGTGCAATCACTTTGTTAGGACAATGCAAATAAAGGTCTATCTGTGCAAAAAATAACCAATATAAAAAATTAAATAAAAACTATTGTGGCTGCAAATAACCTGTTTTGCATTGAATATATTTTCAAGATAATAACAATAACGTTCTACCTGTGCAAAACAAAATGAGTGCAGATGTGTGAGCCATCACGTTGTATCAGTATTAGTGGCTGCAGTGAGCTGCTTTCCTCTACAAATATTACAAAAACGGGGTTGTAGATTTGATACGGCTCTCAATTCATGCTCAATGTTGAGCTTAGATCTATATTCTGTTTTGAGAGACGCAACAGCAGAAAAGACCTCACGGAGATCTCACGGAGGCTTTTAGCAAAACGCCAAGAATCGGTGAGTCACGCCTTAATTACTAAGGATGGGTAAAATGCAGAGAATAATTTCCCCACTGTGGGATTAATAAAGGATTATTATCAAAAAAAAATATCTTTTAAGTATCTTTATCTCCCCTACCCCCTAAAAAAACAAACATGCTTAGTTAGATAAAATCATTGTCGGCGTTAATGGATTGCTACGTTAACGTATTTATAACGCATTAACGTGCCCAGCCCTAATATATATATATATATATATATATATATATATATATATATATATATATATATATATATATATATATACATCTCTGAAATTATAGTCATACATTTCCAACAAAAACAAAAACGTATAGGATCTTCAGCTTACTCAAAGGACATCAGTCAGAGAGGACGAAATCTTTTTATATTTGATTATCCATCTTTTTTACAAAAACGTACAACAGGTTGAACATGGGGATCAAGTACAATTCATATCGACGTATCTTTCGGGACTCGCCTCGCTCAGAATCCTTCCTAACCATAATAATACTTACTTTAGGCACACAAAATGTTTTTAAGGTTTCTACTCATCTCATAATCCCAGAGGATATCAAGCATTTTTAGTTTTTTTCTCTTGTGCTTCCAGTCTGGACTGGATGAAGGCTCTATAGAGATAACTTAGATATTGATCGTCTCAACTGATTCTGCGAGACGTGGCAAACAAGCATACTTCCCGAAATGTCACTAAAGTGTTCTTGGTTGAGTGAGTGGTGACCCATAAGTCCCAGTGGTCCCAAGCATGTTTGTAATGTCTGTGAGGAGCATGATCACATCACTTTGATCCTGACTGACTTGAGTGTCTCTCCACCAGCTCCATTGTGTGGCGTGAACAGTCACTATGAGCTGTGTGCACCGTCCTGCCCACTGACCTGCAGCACCTTAGCGCCCCCAGCGGGCTGCGACCAGAACGCGCACGGCACAGAAGGCTGTGTGTGCGACGACGGATTCATGCTGAGTGACAACAAGTGTGTACCTCTAGCCGAGTGTGGGTGTCGGTACGAAGGACAGTACTATCAAACCGGACAGGTACTACAGCTGCAACAGTATCACTGTTACTATCTGTTACTATTTCTGCCACCACTATTACTACTGCTGATACGTCCGGTGGAATCTCCCCTCTATTCTCAGGTGTTCTTCCCAGCACCTTCATGTGAAACCCGTTGTGTGTGTTCAGAAGGTGGACAAATACAGTGTGATGAGAAATTCCGCTGTTCGCCCAATGAGATGTGTGTTGTGAAAGAGGGCGTCGCCTCCTGTACTGCCAAGAGTGTTGCTTCCTGTTCTGTGAGCGGAGTCAGGAGCATCAATTCCTTTGATGGGCAGGTGAAGGACATTTACACTTACACAACGCGTCTAATTTATTTATTCTTTTTAAAAATATTGTATTGTTGAAATAGATGATTTTATAGATAAAACATTTTACACTTTATTCAATAATATGTATTTAAATAATGACAAAAAGGTAAGTATACGTTTAATGTCGGTCCTCCATTCTCACAGTTGGTCAGTAATGTTAAAAAATATGTCCAAATCTAACAATAATGAGTCATGGTTTTGTCTTTGACCACATCATTTAAAAAACAACAACATATGGGACATTTTGTTAATAACAAAATATCTTATGTTAAATTCTGTTAGTTAGTTGAACTAATGGTATCTTATGCCGTAAGATGAGTACCATCATTCTCTTCTAAAAATGTATGGGTTTATAAATCATTATTGAACTATTAAGAGGATTATTATGCGCCAAATCTAAGGGCCATGATGCTCTGCCGGAAACCGGTAGATGGATGGATGAATTAACTATTAATGATGTAAATATCTTGATATTAATTCATTATTATTTATTAAATCTGCTACTAGCAAGAACGCTACAAAGGTGTCGCTTGTAGTGATGATGAACCTACAGATCCACTGAATGTGCAGCTCCTCGGCTTCACAGAGAGGTTTCAGCTCACTGTTGATCCATAACTTCCCTGCTCCGATTCACTTTTACCATTATTACTGTTCAAGTTCTGACAAAACATTGAATATCTTCCGTTTCATCCTCTAGGCGTATCCTCTGTGGGGAAACTGTTTGTTCGTGTTGGCAGAAGTGGAGGAGGAAGGAGGGATGGAAGCCTTCTCTGTGCTCGTACAGCAGAAAACCAGTAAGGATAGCGTGGTCTCTCGCAGTGTGGAGCTCAAGGTTTACGACGTGGAAATCACTTTGGATACTGGGGTTATTTCGGAAATCAAGGTATGACTGACATGTTGTGTTGGCCAGGTGGATGGCGTGATTATCATTTTCAAAAGAACAGTAAAGTGAAACCAACCAGTATTAGAACACACTGTCCAGCAATGTACTACATTTGTCTAATAACAGTCAAACACATCTGGTAACTTTGTGAACATCATTTTCTGGCCTCTTTAAAAGAAAAAGCTACGTCTTGATATTATTGTCCATTTGGTTGAAATGTAGACCTTTCTAAGGAATTCAAATCACCGGCCATTCTAACTCTTAATGGGTGAACCGTGTTACACTTCTTTGCTGCCATTGTCAAATGTGTATCTTGGCTGGCATCTCCTTAAGTGGGACAGAGCCAATGTACTACCAGCTCATGTGATTAAATACTTTGTACTCCTCTATGTCTCAGGTCGATGGCATCAGAGTATATATTCCTGCGTCACTGGCTGACGGACAAGTGCAAGTGAATAAAAATGGCATGCACATCATCATTGAAACCGACTTTGATCTGAAGCTAACATATGACTGTGTTGCGGGAGTGTTCCTACAAATCCCTTCCACCTATCGCGGCTTGCCACACGGTCTCTGCGGCAACTATAACGGTGAGCCGTCTGACGACCGGGCAAACACATCCGCAGCTTGGGTTGTGACGGAGGACAACACTTTGTGTGACACAAGCTGTGATGGCGGTTCCTGCATTTCTCCGCCACCTGCACAGTATGGCCGAGAAGCTAGAAAGAGCTGTGACATCATCAGAGCCCAGGGCCCATTTGCAGGTTGCCACTCAACAGTGTCCCCAACGGCCGACTACGAAGCTTGTGTCAGGCAAGGAATTATTTCGAATGTCCAAGTGTCACATTACATATACACACTTAAATATGTTCCGACAGAACATGAATATTACGTGTGTCAGGCCGGGATTCCAATCAGGACTCAAAAGCTGAGGTGTCAGTGAGCAGACTTTATTAGAGAAAGCAAAAACCCTCCTAAGAGGTGGAGGCTAAACAATACTAAACTCACTTATGACAAAGAACTGAAAATCTCTCCAAGGGAGGCTGACAAAAATTCGACTAAACTAAGTACTAAGAAACAAAAAGCTAGACTAAGAAAGTTACAACAAAAAATCACTCTTTCGAGGTAGGATAAAACTTACGAAAAGAACTTGGTAGCTGTGAACAAGGCTTTGGAGCTGGCTTAGGTGATCGGACATGAGACGAAACACTTTGGCACAGGACAAAGGGAAGACGCAGACTATAAGCACATGAGGGTAATGGGGAACAGGTGGAACCAATCAGGGATCAGGGGAGACAATGGGTACATCCCAAGTCTCTAAATTGTCGTTTCCTCGCTCCTCGATTGAACCGGAAGTGGTTCTGCGCCGCCATCTTGACGGCCGTCCCAAAGCTCTTATTCGGCTCGGAGGAGCGAGGATCGAGGAGCGAGGAGGGAAATTGGAGGAGTCATGATCGAGGAGCCAGCGGGCTTCCAGGAAGTGTTTTAACGCTGGACACGCCCCCTCACTGTTCATCTGTTATGTGATTGGACGCTGCAGCTGAGCGGACTGGTGGCTGAAATTTCATACCAGAGTGAAGACGATCACAGATTAAACTCAAGCTATATATTAGATCTGTTTTCTTGTTCACCATCTGGTTAAAATATGTTCATTGTAGGTCTGAACAATAAAAGGACCACAAACAACTGTCTTCAAAGATTTGATCTGTTGTTTCCCTCAATAACCTTTATTATGTATGTGATTAAAATCAGAGAGAGCTGGAGAGAGGAAACACTTTTTACAACACGTAATGAAGAGAAACTATATTTATATTGTCGGTTATTTTATAATGATGTCACAATCAGAATTTCAAAACACACCAACGTAAATAATAAATAAATAAGACTCATTCCGCCGGTAGAAATCGATCCTGCGCGTATAAGCAGGACACAGAACACAGTATATAAATACTCAATGCAGTTTATTAAACGGTAACGACGACAGAGAAAACATCTCCACTCTGACACTCATGATAACTTTTCCTTTATTAATATAAGTAGTAGTTTAACACCATTAAATCAACTGAAAACATACGATCATTGTTATCAATATTTTAAGTGCATTTTTATTGGAATGTTCGCTAAAAACTCTCCGTCAGCTGTTAAAGCGACTGACAGCTGATCAGCTGTGATCAGATGTGATCAGCTGAGATCAGCTGTCAGTCGGCCGCAGTCATCAGAAACCGACGTCGCTTCACGTGATGCTTCAGAGGAAAGGACGTCTCATGTCTCTTAAAACATATCGCGTCTTCTCTCCGCGCTTGGTTTCCCTGCGTCTGTGAGGGAAACAGGGATGCAATTGTGAGGGAAACAGGGATGCAATTTAGAGACTTGGGATGCACCCAATCAGACCGGTGACACATGAGGAAGGGCAAGTGACCTGAAACGAGAGGAGAGTTAGGCTTCAAAATAAAACAGGAAATTACGAGACAAAAACCCAAGACAAGACAAACCTCACCGCGGTGTGACACCGTGTCGAAAAAGCACCACCTTTTTTCAGGGCGAAGGAGTTTTTCCCACCGCGTATAACGGCATCAACCAATCACGTTGTGTTGACATATTCAAAACATACACAATAGTGGACACAACACAGCTAGTTGTCTGTAGTCTAAAACAGTAAACTTTATAACTCCTATCTTGACAAAGGCAACCCAGACCAGATCCACTCCTTCTGTTCTTCCCTTTCACAATAAAAGCCCTAGACACATACAACTGTTTCCCAGGGGGAACTAAAATGCACTCAGAGCTTTTTCGTAAAAGTAAAACTCAATAAAATAGCTCCGGTTATACAACACTTTAGTTTAGACAGACTGCCAGACGCTGCTCTGACCCTGGTAGTTGGTCCTTTGGCTGCTTTCAGCTTCAAACTTAACCTGAAGTACCACACTGTTTTGCTATAGGATGTGGGATTATTAACAACATTTCAGGTGCACTGATTTACATTTTTACCTGTAATCAAAGTGGTTGACTAGTTAATCTGGATAAGATATTTGCTGTCTGACGGCATTTGTTTCTTAACCCCTTCGAGAATTGTAGCGGTTAGGGTTATTATTATGATAAAATGGGAGACAAAACTGCCAAAATAAGATCCAGAACCAGAATTATCCTTCACCAACCAGGAGTTTATGTAATATGATCGTTGCTGGTGTTTCCTGTAATTAAATGAACGTTTGTTTTACAGGGAGATGTCCACAGGCAAATGGGGCGCGGACATCTTGTGTCGTCACATCCAGAATTATATCACAGCCTGTCAACTTGCTGGCGCCAAGATAAGCAAATGGAGGAGCGACAGCTTCTGTCGTAAGTCTCATCCGATTGGCTGAAGCTCGCTGTTGCTAAATGTGGTTCATCGTATTGATTTGATGTGTTTATTCTCCCATGCTATTACATGTATAGTATGATGGGCATGGATCTTTTGTTCATTTGTTTTCTTGTGTTTTTTTCAAATGTGTTTTCTGACTTGTTCTTGTTGTGCTACATAAACCCTCCGATAGAGTACTATTATTATTTTTTAAATGGAAGTCTGTAATGTAGATTGTGAAGAGGAGTGGGACCAGTACAGTTCCTTGAGGTGCTCCGGCGTTGCTTGGTGTTGGGCATGGTGGGCATGGTGTTGAACGCAGTGGAAAAGAACATGGGGAGGCCGGCTTGCTGCAGCTGTGATGCGTTTCATCTGTTTATCTAATACTCATCTAATCTACTAATACACATGACTGTAGCTCAGGTGGATGAGTGGTCGTCCCGCAACCACAAGGTAGCCGGTTCAATCCCCAGTCCCCCCCATAGCTCACATGTCGAAGTGTCCCTGAGCAAGACACTGAACCCTTAACTGCACCCCGGGCGCCTCACAGGGCCGCCCACTGCTCCCTATCCAGGGATGGGTCAAATGCAGAGAAGAATTTCCCCAAGGGGATTAATAAAGTGCATGTTTCTTTTTTTCTTTTCTTTCTAAATGTGCCAAATAAAAACCTTCAATTTGTGGATTATTAACAACTGGAACTCTGCGTCAATTCATGAATTTTAGGCGACAGAAATCCAAACCAACCTCCTCAATACTATGCCTCTGCTCTTTTTGTCTTGCAGCTGTGAGATGTCCAGCAGGAAGTCACTACGAGCTGTGCTCTTCTTCCTGCTCCTCCACCTGCTTTTCTCTGCAGAAGTCGGAGCCCTGCCCACTGTGTCAGGAGGGCTGCCAGTGTGACGACGGCCTCATGTCTGATGGAGTCCGCTGTGTTCCCGTGGAGAAATGTGGCTGCGTGGTGCATGGACAATATTACGGGGTAATCACTATTGTCCACGTCAGCGTCTTCATTGTAATGCTTATTCAGCACAATATGGTAGCTTACCATTATCTAGTCTGTTGTTAGTCCTGTTGGTGCTCCAGAGTTCAGTGGCACGAAATAGCTGGGTGCGGGTCTAATATTTGGGTGATTGAAATGAATATTTCAAATGTAATGTTCGATATAAGATCATGAATTATTGAAAGGCTATCCCTGAAATTCTTACAGCTCACAATTATTACCGTGTGTCAGTGACATGCAGTAAGGCGAGTAACTGGGTAGGTACTGCGTTCTGAAAGCAAATGGCACGACTACAGAAAAACACGATTATGGAAACCCATTTCCACCACTAAAAGAAAAAGATTATGAGATATTATGAGATAGTAAGTGCGCATGCGCTTCAGTAGCAAAAATATCATGTCATAATTTCGACTTTCTATCTCTTAATTATGACTTTTTATCTACTTTCGGGCTTCCATACAAGATTCAATGATCCCGGGTTAATATGACACATAATTGATATGAAGGTTTATCTTGACAAGATCTCCTATGTTAAGCATACCAGTGGCCATTCTATCTAATGCATACGTGACTTCTTTTAGGCGGGGAAACCTATATTACTGGAGGACTGTTCGGAGCGCTGTGTCTGCCATTCTGGACACTTCAGTTGCAGCTCCACAAGCTGCCAGAAGGATGAGGAGTGTCGCATTAGGGATGGAACCGTTGGCTGCTACCCCACAGGTACTTGCTGAGGGACTGTGATCTTTTGGATCGAGTGCTGCTGCTACTTTCGTTAGAAAAGAGTTGGCAACACTGGCCTGGGGTTTTTGGTTGGATGATTAAAATAATCTGGCACACTCTCGCTGATTTCTCAAGATTATCAACCTCAGTTTTGATGTTATCTGGTTGGTCAAAAATATATATGTTTGCATTTTAGTGTTTCTATTATAGAAACACTAAAATGCAAACATATATATTTAAATATAAGCCGACAAAAAGAACTCCAGGGTGCGTCAGTGCACTGTGACATCACTGGTGGGTGTGGCTACAGGTGCAACACACTTTGTTTCTGGTCTCTTCAGCCTGTTGTTAAAGCGACAGCTCAGCCCCAAATATATATTTTTCCTCTACTTTCTGCTATTTATCGTTCTAGATCGTTTTAGTGCGAGTTGCCGAGTGTTTGAGATATCGGCAGTAGAGATGTCTGACCTCTCTCCAATATAATAGATTAGTTCCATTACTTGGCTTATAATGCTCACCAAAAGCCAAGAAAAATCATCTTTCCAGAAATCATTACCAGGTTGCGGTTGAGTTTTTTCAACAATAATCTTTTTGGGGCTTTTTGAACACCACAAGCCAAGTAATGCCATGTCGCCCCATTACACTGGAAAGAAGGCACGCATCTCTAGGGTTGATATCTCCAGAACTCTGCAACTCGCACCAAAACGATCTAGAGAGCACAACAGGTAAAATATGTAGTTTTGATTCTGGGGTGAACTGTCAATTTGAGTTACTCTTTAAGATAAATATCAACAACCAGCCACTTACTTTCATTTGGAGCTGTTTTGCTTTTGCAATTCATGTTCCATCGGAATGGTCAATGCCACTGTGGGAAGTAGTGCGATACTCACATATTTAAACTGGAACAAAGCCTCCTGTCATTAAGAGGGCCGAGATTTGATGAGTCATTCAAATTTGGATAACTGCAAACTTTTTGATTCTCGACAGACAAAAAAGTAGAATAATGTTTATTTATTTGTATACATCTTCCGAGAGCCAAGACTTGTTTTGGTTTGTTCAAATTTCTAACCAATATTTCTATCAACTTGAATTACACATTTTCTTAATAACTCTAAATAATACAAATGTACAAATGCTGATACTGTGTTTGTTCCAGACCCTTGTGCTGAGGTTAAGTGCAGGGTGAAGGAGCACTGCGAGGTGTCAGAAGGCCAAGGAGTGTGTATTCCTGATTCCAAGGCCTTATGCTGGACTTTCGGCGACCCGCACTACAACACGTTTGACGACTTGAGCTTCTCCTTTCAAGGAACCTGCAGCTACGTCCTCGTCAACACCACAGGTTCGCAATTACCTCAGCGTGGAAATATGAAACCATAAAATACAACTCTATTTCCCAAATAGTGCTTCGCATCTTGGGAGGATGGTGCTGCCAGACATATCTCAACCTATTGAGACACATTCTCCACAGGGACTGCCAAAATCAACACAAAAAGAAAGTTCCTCATAGTAGCTTCAAATGTCTCGGATATCGCCAAGTATAAAAGCATTCAATACAATTGACATTTATCATTGATTGATCTCACAAATGCCATATTGTGTTGCCCACACACACACACACACACACACACACACACATTTATATATATATATATATATATATATATATATATATATATATATATATATATATATATATATACATGAATGATTCCCTTTTACACTAGTAGTTAACTAGTAGTCTACTGAACCAATTGTTGATATTTTTGAGATTGGTCAAAGAAAACCCAATGTTAGAAGTGAAACTTCAGTGACCCTTATTGGTTATGGAAGAGATTTATATGATGTATTCGCTGGAAACAGGAATTGCACGAACACCATTTGATTGCTTGTGACAGAAATGCCCATTCATCTGTTATGGTAGCAGTTTGTTTTACGTTAAGATGGAAGGGAAGCTGATGTAATGTTGTGAAAATGTCCAATCAAACAGATGACATTTGTGAACTAAACGACTGCACGTTAAGCAGATGTTATAAAGTTGACACGCTGTCTTGCTAGCGTTAACGTGAATTATTCGAACTTCCACAGGTCTTGACCCCACCCTGCCAGAGGTAACTGTGATCAGCAAGAATGAGCTGCGCGGGAACTCTGAAGGCTCCTTTGTGCGTTCAGCCACTGTGGAGATGCTGGGCCACCTAATAACCCTCCCCAACAAAGACAGAGGCATCGTATTGGTGGGTCTTACTTCAATACATGGGATGTGTCAACACCGCCAACTTTTAATGCACAATTCTTAGTTACGCTGGTTATCTGGTTCAATCACTACAATTCAAGTGTTTTTTAAACCTATTTCGACTGTGTCAGCCATCATTGCAGTAAATAATGATGACATTGGGGTCGTTATTGTTGGGCTATACAACAACTCACATTAGGTCTGACGTCGGGTTGACAGCTAGGAGACTCTTTTCTGTTTGCCTTAGCTTTTTTTAAAGCCACGTAGTGAGATGAATCCATATCGGCTCCCAAACCTGCGGGTAGGTGCCAGGTTTTTAATGAATGCAGCCCAAGGCACACGTTATCTTGCTGTGGCCAGTCTGCTGTGCACGGACAAATCATCATGTAAAGTTTCAACTTGATGTTTTTCCTCATTTAAAAATGTGCATTGTCAGGGGATGGGATGGGATACCATATCTCGCTACCGTATAGTGAATTTATTTTAAGCCCGCTTTTTGAGGTGTAAAATGTCCCTTATGCCTTTTCTTTTAGTTCTTTCACAACCAATTCAAACATTTGCTGTTGATGATATTTCTATCAATAAAATACTATTTTTTTGTTTTTTGACATTTATTGTTGAAGGCCCAAGGATGACAGAATATTTCAAACCAAACCTAAATCTTTTAGCGGGTGGCAGCAGCGCTAAATCATCATCATACAATAAACATTTGATTTCATTAACCCTCTCTCTCTCTCTCTCTCTCTCTCTCTCTCTCTCTCTCTCTAGGTGGACGGTATAAAGACGGAGCTTCCTGTCATCCTTGAAGAAGGCAGCATCTCCATTACAGAATCTGGAATTAGAGGCATAATCCAGACTGATATCGGCGTCCACGTTACTTTTGATTGGTCCACACTTCTCATGGTATCCATCAGCAGCAGCTACTACGGCAATGTCGCTGGGCTCTGTGGCAACTACAACGGCGACAAGAAGGACGACCTGACAACCGCCAGCGGCAGCCCAGCTTTCAATGTGACACAGTGGGCCGGGACATGGAGCATCGAAGACAACGACCCGTTCTGTTACCATTACTGTGATGACGCCTGTCCTCAGTGCTTGGCAGAGGACCGCATAAAGTAATTTTATGCATTATTGAGTTTTATCGTGACTTAATAGGTCTCATTTTGTCGAAAAGCGAGATTTTTAGGTCTTTTTTTATCGTAAAGACAGTTTTTTGATACTTTCACAGTATATCTATATACTGTGCAAGTAACTAAATTCACAGATAAACGCACACGGCCAGTATTCAGAAAGACAGACAGACAGACATTAAAGCGTGTAAACATGCTGTAGAAACCCAACATACAAGTATTAACTGGAAAATAAGCATGATGTATCTCCTTTAAATAACCAGTATGTCTTCCTTATAGATGTCACTGTTATGTTCAACTGATCACATCACAATATTTTAGGGTATTACATGATGAAGGGCTGTGAGTGGACTTTTGAAGTTTGAGTTCATGACAAAAGATTATCTGCTACTTTCACTTAACATTTGATGATTAACACTAAACCCAAAGCACAGCTGAGGCTAATGGGAATGTCAGTAGAAATAATCTGATACAAGTCAAGGTCCTGCATTCCAAATATTACTTCAGTAAAAGTACATAAGTATTAGCATCAAAGTATAATTTAAGAAACAAAAGTAAGTCATTATACAGAACGGTCCTTTTCAGAATGATATTCTTGGATTATAATAAGTGATACATTGTCAACTGTCACTATATCCTGACTGTAGTACATGAAACGGATAATGGATGTAGTAAAGTAGAAGTTTACAGTAATTCAAATGGAAATTCTCAAGTGCATCTACCTCATAATTGTACTTAAGTACAGAACTTAAAGTAAATGTACTAATGATCATGTACTTTCACATGAGTGCGCTGACAAATAAACCCCTTTGACCTCAGGTACTCTGGTCCAGAGTACTGTGGGATCCTGAGCGACAAGAAGGGGCCTTTCTCTGGTTGCCATGCTCTCGTGCCCGTAGCAGAGGTTCTGGCGGACTGTTTGTATGACGTCTGCATCAATGAAGGACGGCGGGAAGTGCTGTGCGAGGCCCTGAGCAGCTACCTGGCAGAGTGCCAGGAGGCCGGAGCACCTGTGGCGTCGTGGAGAAAACTGGACAACTGCCGTGAGTTTCATACACGTACATCTATGTAGACTGAAACACTACAGACAGATGTAAAGTCACTCACTTGTGAAAAAAAATAATATATATATTAGTCTAATTGTATAGCTGCAGGTCTCTGGTACCATTCATACTGGTATATCATACCAGTATGAATGGTACACAAGTGGATCCTTTTCAGACGTTTATACATTAAAGTTTATTTATTAATTTTGTATTATTTCATGAGAAACCATTGCAGGTTTTCCATTGGTTTGTGGTTTAAGTGGTGCTGAGTTATTTAGAAATTAATATAATTCTAAATAACTGTATCAGTCAATTTACCGGTCACTCCCCTGCACATCCCTCCACACCTCATATTTAAGTACACTTGCCACTTTACTTTACAGTTGTCACTTTCACACAATCACTTCATTCCGTGCACTTTATTTTAATTAAAATTTTAACTTAACTTTTATATTCTGTAGATCCAATTGTAAATATTCATGCTCCCTTTTTATCGCACTGTTTTATGTTTATCATTAAATGTTTATTGTTAAATGTGATGCACCTCCCGCCAGGACAAATTCCTTGTATGTGTAAACGTACTTAGCAATTAAATGGTTTCTGATTCTGATTAATGTATGGCATAAATAAATCTGCATAAATCTTAAATTAAAAAAAAAGGTCAAAACTTGGATAGAATCATTTTTAAACAGTGTTTTAAATGTGCTTCGGCTCGAGAGGTCACCGTATGCCCACCCGTCCTCCTCTCTGTCCGCCCCCTAAACTCTTCCCCGCTCTTGTTGTTGTTGTGCCTCCAGCTGTTGTGTGTCAAGCCCACAGCCACTACAAGATGTGTGGCACGGCGTGTCCCGCCACCTGCGCCCCTCAGCCAGAGTTCTGCATCAAGGTCTGCGTGGAAGGCTGTTTCTGTGACCCGGGATATGTGCTCAGTGGAAAAGAGTAAGTGCGAGATGTTTCTTACGTTCCTGACAAGTCTCCAGTACTGAACTCCTCTCTGCGCTCAGACCTTTTGTTCCTGTGTTCCTTTTCACCTTATTGTGTTTATTGTACTGTGTTGTATGTGTTAGGAGGACCCAGCGAAACACGCTTTTCATTTTACAGAGTAACTCTGTTATCTGTCCATATGACAATAAAAATATCTTGAATCTTGAATCTTTTTGTCCAGGTGTGTTATCAGGGAGAAGGGCTGCGGCTGTAACCACGACGACCGTTACCACCTGCCGGGTGCGACCTTCTGGACCAACTCGCTGTGCGAGGAGAAATGTGTGTGCGACGCGGCGACCCAGAAGGTGAAATGCGAGCCGGCCGGCTGTCGAACCGGAGAGAGGTGCGGCGTCGTGAACGGAGTCCAGGACTGCTACCCGGTGGGCTTTGAGACGTGCAGCGCGCACGGAGACCCGCACTTCAGCACCTTCGACGGACGCAGGTTTGACTTCCAGGGCGACTGTGTCTACAGGCTGGCCAGTGTGTGTGGAGACGCCACGGGTCTGACGCACTTTGAGGTGAGCTGACCACCAAACAGCACAGTGCACCATGAAGCTCTCCACCACACGCCCATATATTAAATACAGGCCTTTCCCTTGTATGTTTATATTGGATATTTCAGAATATTTGTCTCCTCTCTGGTACCTGTACATATATGTCAAAAGAAGAAATATCTGTATCATATATCCTAACTAAATCATCTATTTGATTTGTTTCCTTAACCATTTACTATCTGACTTCTCTCTTCTCCTCTTTTGGATTCATTGCAGGTCAACCTGGAGAATAACAACCGTGGCAACAAGAGAGTGTCTTATGCTCAAGTGGTGACTGTTAATGTGTATGGCAACACGTACACACTGTCAGTGGACTTCCCAGGCAGTGTGCTGGTAAGGAACACACACACACACACACACACACACACACACACACACACACACACACACACACACACACACACACACACACACACACCTACTCTGTGGAAATCAAATGTGGACCAGCTCAGTCAAGATCAGATTTTTTTTATTGCGACTTTTATTGTGAAGGCTTGTAGCTCTACAATTATTATTTTTAGGATATTAAAAGGCAGCAGAATAAGCTGAGCATGATGATATTATAATAACTATACACAGTGTTTAAATGAGTGAAGAATGTGAATAGCTGTGCTCACACCAAATGTGGAGCTAATCTTTGCATGGCGTTACTTTTGTGATTTGTTTCAACTGTGTGGCTGTAACATTTTGATCTGTGCCGCTGTGTACACACATGAAAAAAAACAAGTCTGATCAGCCTTTTGTGTGTGTGTGTGTGTGTGTGTGTGTGTGTGTGTGTGTGTGTGTGTGTGTGTGTGTGTGTGTGTGTGTGTGTGTTTTATGCAGGTTAACGGGATTGTAAACTCCTTACCATTCAGCAATTCATCCAATCAGTCCGCGGTCGAGGTACACAGGAAAAACAGACTGGCTGTCCTTGAGACCAACTTTCTGAAGGTATAAACACCAACGCATACACCGCCATTGATAAAGTATCTATAACACCTTTGGGTGGTGACAACAAGAGGGAACTAAATCACATTTGATGGATGGTTTAAAAGGCTTAGAATGTACCTCCAGAGGACTGTGGCTGTCGCTAAAAGTTGTCATGATAATATTGTCATGATAATATTGGTTGGTACTAATTTAAAAAAACACACGTCCTATTTTCTTTTCCAGGAAGAAAAGATGAATGATTATATATAAAAGAAAATAAAAATAAAAATAAATAAAAAAAGATGCAATGTTTTTGCATACAATGCAAAAAGAAAATTGCATTGCAAAGAATTTTTTGCGATCTTAAGGAAAAAAAAGAAAAAAAATCGTATCCCGTTATAAGGCATTTTAATAATAGGAAGGTGAAAGCCAATAAGGTAATTATTTCCAAATGTATGGATGATGAGGACTGTGTTATATACTGTCAAATATCTAAGTTCTAAAATATTTTAAAATCGCTCATTTGATTGCTTAAAGAGAAAGTTTTGTGCGTTTTTTTTAACCAGTATTGTATCATTTAGAATGTATAATACACGAACAGTGTTTAACTCCTCAACAGCATTTAGGCTGTTAAGGAGCGTCTGTTTCAGTGATGTGGTTCTCTTAATGCTACCTGCCAATCTGCCTCAGCTTGAACTTTGATATAACTTTCCTTTATTTTTCACATTGTTAAAGGTCTCCTTTGACTTTGCGAGTTCAGCGAGGGTGGAGCTGGCGACGAGTTATCACAACGCAACCTGTGGTCTTTGTGGAAACTTCAATGGTGACCCTGCTGATGACCTGGCGTTGCCCAATGGGAAGTTGGCCTCCAACGCCAATGACTTTGGAGTGAGCCAGTGGGTGGCGGACGTGGATGGCTGCTCCCGGGACTGTAAGCAGCTGATGCAATGTTATTTATCTTCACTATTATGAATGAATCTTTACAGTAGAGCGTATTTGGTACCTACCGGCTCCATGATACTATTGTTTGTTTACCTACTATCTACCTAGATAGTAGGTAAACAAACAATAGTATCATGGAGCCGGGGGAGGGGGGTAATAATAGAAAAATGTCACAATTACCGATATTAAAGTCGTAAATATACCAGAAAAATACTTGGATATTCTCTGAAATTAAAGTGGCAAATTAGGACGTCATAGATTTATGAGAAAAACACTATGTGCTAAAATAAAAGAGAAACACCTTTGTGGAGTCAAAGATGGAAGTTGTAGAGAAATGTTAGTATTTATTTATGTTAATGAAATAAATGTGTATATGTATCTTTCAGGTCCACAAGTGTTTTCTCATAAATGTATGAATTTACAATTTCATTATAGATTTTCCTGTAAATTTGCCACTTTAATCTCAGAGAATGCGCATGTTTTTATCTCGTTGATTTTCGACTTTAATCGTGTAACTTTGTTCTATTTTCACAGAATATTACTCCATTCCCCAACAATTATTATTTTTTTAAACCTACAATGGCCCTAAAACACAGTCATACTTTCAGACACGCACCTTTTTATGAAAATATATGCACATTTTAGTCTCATGTCAGTCTCATATCTAAATAAACACCCCAAGTCACTTTTATGTTAAAGACACAATGTCAGTCTTACTCGGTTGGACCTGATTGGAGATGCTTTACAAACTAAGGGGACTATGATCTGCACTGCCATTTACACAATGAATGGATTCAATTATACAGTTATTATTAGTTATCATTCATGTAAAGATTAGCATGCTTCACAGACTTCATCAATGGCAGATGATATCAGCTGTGTATCGATGTCTTTGTGCTGCCAGGTAAAGACTGCGCTCAGCCGCTGCCCCCCGGCTTCAAACCACCCGCCTACACGTCCGTCTGTGATGTCATCACAGCAAAGGACGGACCCATGGCTGACTGCTTAAGCCGAGTAGATGCCAAGCAGTACCGCGACGACTGCATCTACGACATGGTGCTTAATGAAGGCAAACAGCAAGCGGCCTGCGACGTCATCGGCAACTACGTAGAGGAGTGTCAGAGAAACGGAGGCTGCGTGAAGTCATGGCGGACGAGGCGCCTCTGCTGTAAGCGCTCTGAGACGGTTGATGCGACTGTTCTTGTGTTTGTGTGTGTGTGATCTGAGCGCTATTTTGTGTGTGTGTGTGTGTCTCAGGGATGCATTGTGCCGCCAAAAGTGTGTACAGTGTCGCGGCTCCTGGCTGTCCGATCAGCTGCACCTCTCAATCTCCACCCGCCAAGTGTGAGACCCCGCCAAGCGAAGGCTGTGTGTGTAACCCCGGTTTCCTTCTGAGTGAGGTAATCCTACACACTGCTGTGGCCTTCTTCAATTACAATGATACATGACTTTCATCAAAGAATTCAATTACATTTATTTCGTATAGCCCAAAATCACAAATTTGCCTCGGAGGGCTTTACAATCTGTACACATATGACACATACTATTTTTGAACTGAATTACACTGTGTCCAATACAGAACAAAAAGAGGTGAGTATAAGCAAAGCTGTATCTTCCAAAACTTCTTATGGAATAGTTTCTCCCAATATCCATACCCTAGGCAGCTTTAGTTTTATCCCATGTGTACCAGATCCTGTTATGTGTTTTGCATATTGCACCCTGACAATATAGAGAACTGAGTATGTCAATATTTTGGGGGACAGTTGGGATGGCATGAAATAAATTAGAGCCCAAACTGTGGACCTAAAATAATGAGACTTCGGCAAACTGTGCTCCTGGCAACTAAACCACTTCTGTGCCAGACATTAAAGGCCTCGGTGAGATGGTTTAAATACACGGTTAAACTATGCTGTAGAAAAGAAACTGTTTCAACAAAGATATGGTGATTTCAGTTTAAAAAATGAAATGAAATGAAATTGGAGAAATGGGGAGGATATACCCAAAACCGAAGCCTGACATATTGGCTGCCCAGTAGTTACATTCAGACGGGCAATGCAACACAGTGACAGTGTCCTGACTGAACTTTGACCTTCCAGGATCGCTGCGTGCCACTGGCTAATTGCGGCTGCAACTTTGACGGCCGGTACATTGTGTCGGGTCAGAAGTTCTACCCTGATAACGACTGCCAGCGCGTCTGTGTGTGCCACGGAGGGATGGTGGCCTGTAAGGACAAACCCTGCAGAGGAACGGAAAGCTGTGGAGTGCGGAAGGGAGTGAGGGGTTGCTACAAAGCAGAATAGAGAAGCAACCAACTTCATATTCTCTTCATCTGAGAATAAACACAGCAATGTTGTGTTTATACTATAAGCTTTTATTATAATTCTATAACAGCTATATTCACATACAAAAGCTACAGAAAATGTTGTTTTTACAATTAAAGATATAGTTCATTTATCAAAAATCTGATCTTAAAGCTCTCTTCCTATTGAAACTAACGCAGGGTGATATGGACAACATTGTCTATCTATATTCGATATCTCGCTAACATAGGTAGCATGTTTGCTGGTAATTCTATAAATAAATATCCAACAATAAAATAATCTGACTTTTTAAGTCTCCTTGCTTACTATTAATTCCAGGTCATAATAACAACTAAAACCACTTTGTTTATGAATTCTGCCTTCATGAATCTTCCAATACTCAGCTTTTGCTTCAAACTCTTACAGTGTTTTATTACGTATGTTCTAATGATCATTAAACGCATGTCAGCAACGTCCCTGTTTGTTGTGTCTGTGATTGCTCCACATCATAGTGACCATCACCTTGCATCATTTCTACTCTGTTTTAAAAATTATCACTGAGCAAGTCCACTGTTATGATGAAGACACCTGCAGTGCTGGACTTGAGTACTGCAAGTTACATGCTACTTTACTGTATACTTGTGCTTTACTTCATTTCAGAGGGAAATGTACTTGTCACATGCTATATTTTCTCATGAGGCATTTTTCCAATCTAAGCAAGGCTACATACATGTATTCCACATTGAAGCGGACATGTCATGAAAACTCAATTATTCTTGCAAGCCAATCAGAGCAGATTGGCTTTTTAGGGAGGGGGTGTTTAAAGAGACAGGCGCTAAAACGGAGCGGTTCAGACAGACAGTATGAGAAAAATAATGTTTTTTTTTTAACATTCAATTCAATTCAGTTTATTTTGTATAGCCCAAAATCACAAATACAAATTTGCCTCGGAGGGCTTTACAATCTGTACACATAACATCCCTGTCCCGAGACCTCACATCGGATCAGGAAAAACTCCTCCAAATAAAGCTAGTAAAAACCCTTTCACAGGGGAAAAAGGAAGAAACCTTCAGGAAAGCAACAGAGGAGGATCCCTCTTCCCGGATGGACAGAAGCAATAGATGTCATGTGACCAGAATGAATAACGTAACGGAGTTACAGCACATTACATGAATATGACAGAAATTATTCATATAATGAGTAGTAGGCATGGACCACGATCCAGATAACCACGATCCATGAAGCAGAAGGAGGTAGAGTGACGCTGGAAATTATGCTTGCAAACATTCCACCACTTCCTGTATCCATTGTATGTCACTAGACAACATGCATCAACATAATACATTTGAAGTAGATCTGATAAATTCCCTTTATCAGGACTTCGTTGACGTATAGTACCAATAGAAATAGACAAAAATGAACAAAGAAAATCACACAAAACTCAAAATGGAACCAAGAGAGATATTTTTAAGTTGACATGTGTTACATAAGCCTACCAAATTATGTATATCCATGTCAAATGTACTGTGAGGGTTGCTTTGTCAAATTTTGTTGAATTTTCCCCTTAGAAGTTCATTGGTCCATATCTTCAATTCCAGTGTTTCCCCCACCGTTAGAATAGGGGGGCGGGGCGCCCCCCTGAAAAAAACCTCCGCCCCCCTGTAATTTTCTCGCCAGATCACAAGTCGTCATTTAAGTTTCTCTTTCCTATAGAACAGGTCTACACCTTGTTCTGTTATTAAACAAACTAAACGGGCGTATTTTATTGATCTTATCCACACACAGCTTGTCATTTCGGTCTCTACATGGTCGCGTTAACACTTCTCCTCTGCTCTGCATCGCGCACAGCGGAGTTCCGCCCTGAAGCGCACAGACACGTGCGCGCGCACAGACAGGTGAGCGCTGAGCACACAGCAGCGGACAGAGAGCGTCAAAAAATATGTCGCATGAAAAGCAGACCTATATCTGCGTTTTAAACGCTCCCAGGGTGAAGATGGCAACAGCAGCTCTCATGTGAGGAACACTGGAGCAACTCTCTGAACACAGAGCAGCTCTCTGAACACAGAGCAGCTCTCCTGCTCCAGGTGAAAGAGACAAAGTGCTCGTGTCTTCTACCAACAAGCTGCTGGCTTCACATAGTACAAAAGTACAAAGTACACGGATATAAAACTAAGTCATTAATAAATACATGGAGAAAAGCCTGTACTTTCGGGTAAAGGTTTACGTTATGCCGTTAACAGGTTACGCTTGCGCATGCGCATAGCGACTCGCCGACTTTTGGCTCTTTGCCAGAAGTCTCCGTGACGTCCTTTCTGCTGCTGCGTTTCTTAAAACAGAAAACAGATCTCAGATCAACGTTGAACATGAATTGTATCAAATCTACAACCCCGTTTATAAAAGATGTGTAGAGGCTCACTGCTCCACTGATACTGATGCAACCTGATGCTCACATATCTGCACTCATTCTGTTTTGTTTGGCAAAAGAAAAATAGCTTATTGTTTTCCACAATGAGCTATTTAGTAGTAACTAAATATTAGTTATTTTTTGCACAGATATAACTTTATTTTCATTGTTCTAAGTGATTGCAATTTAAAAATAAAAAAATGTCTGATGGAGCAATCTGATTTACTTGAAAGTGATTGCAATTTTCTTTATTCTGTGCTTATTTATAAAAGCACAGATGGAGTCACAAAATGAAGTTATTTACAGAAAAAGTTTGAGAACCACTACTTTAAGTGGTTGTGTCGGTGTCGTCGCCGTCGCCCCCGCCGCGCCGCGCCCCCGCCGCGCCGCGCCCCCGCCGCGCTGCGCCCCCGCCGCGCTGCGCCCCCCCCTGAAGCTGTAAACCTAGGGGAAACACTGAATTTAATTCAGTTTATTTTATATAGCCCAACATCACAAATACAAGTTTGCCTCGGAGGGCTTTACAATCTGTACACATAACATCCCTGTCCCGGGACCTCACATCGGATCAGGAAAAACTCTAAAAAGATAGTAAAACCCTTTCACAGGGAAAAAAAGGAAGAAACCTGAGGGAGAGCAACAGAGGAGGATCCCTCTCCCCGGATGGACAGAAGCAATAGATGTCATGTGGCCAGAATGAATAGCGGAGTTACAGCACATTCAATGAATATGACAGAAATTATTCATATAATGAGTAGTAGGCATGGTCCATGATCCAGATAATCCACGATCCATGAAGCAGAAGGCGGTAGAGGGGGGGCATCAGCAGGGCCATGGCAGCAGGCAGGACCGGTTCCAGGCCGGTTCCATCAGCAGGGCCATGGAAGCAGGCAGGACCGGTTCCAGGCCGGTTCCATCAGCAGGGCCATGGAAGCAGGCAGGACCGGTTCCAGGCAGCCATGAATCCATGGTAGGGGGCAGGACCGGGGGCAGGACCCGGGGCAGGACCGGTTCCAGGCAGCCATGAATCCATGGTAGGGGGCAGGACCGGGGGCAGGACCCGGGGCAGGACCGGTTCCAGGCAGCCATGAATCCATGGAAAAAGAAAGTAGAGTTAGTAATGTGCATTGAAGAGACAATAGTTTATCCAGATGGAGAGAAAGAAGAGGAGAGGAGGAGTGAAAGAGGAAGAGAAGAGGAGCGAAAGAGGAAGAGAAGAGGAGCTCAGTGTATCCTAAGATGTCCCCCAGCAGTCTAGGCCTATAGCAGCATATCTAGGGGCTGGACCAGGGCAAACCTGAGCCAGCCCTAACTATAAGCCTGAAACAGCCCTAACTATAAGCGCAATCAAAGAGGAAAGTCTTAAGTCTACTCTTAAATGAGGTGACTGTGTCTGCCCCCCGGACTGAAAGTGGAAGCTGATTCCACAGAAGAGGAGCCCGATAACTGAAAGCTCTAGCCCCCAACCTACTTTTTAAGACTCTGGGAACCACAAGTAACCCTGCATTCAGTGAACGTAACGCTCTAGTGGTGTAATATGGCACTATAAGCTCTTTAAGATATGATGGTGCATCACCAGTTAAGGCTTTATAGGTGAGGAGAAGGATTTTAAATATGATTCTCGATCTTACAGGAAGCCAGTGGAGAGCAGCTAATACAGGAGTAATGTGATCTCTCTTCCGAGTCCTTGTTAGTACACGAGCTGCAGCATTCTGGATCAGCTGGAGAGACCCAAGGGACTTTCCGGAGCAGCCTGATAATACAGAGTTACAGTAATCCAGTCTTGAAGTAACAAATGCGTGGATCAATGTTTCTGCATCGCTTTGAGACAGGATGTGCCGGATCTTTGAGATGTTCCGTAGGTGAAAAAAGGCAGTCCTTGAGATCTGTTTCACGTGGGAGCCAAAGGATAGGTCCTGGTCAAAAATAACTCAGAGATTCCTTACGGTGGTGGTGGATGCCAGAGCGATGCCATCCAGAGAAACCATATCGTCAGATAATTGATTTCTGAGGTGTTCTGGGCCGAGTAGAATAACTTCAATCTTGTCCGAGTTCAGCAGTAGGAAATTGCAGGTCATCCAGGTCTTGATGTCTTTAAGACAGGCTTGAAGCTTAGCGACCTGGTGGATCTTCTAAACACAATGAGATAGCAACAAGCTTTTGATGACATTGATCTAATGATAATCCACAGCCAATTTGGTATCAATCAGACAGAGCGTGTAGTTCGCAAGAATGTGTTTTTAAAAATGGCGGGAAATCTAAGTAGGCGGAGCTTAATGATCTGATTTACTTTTTTGTAGAGCAAACGGACATGCGTGTCAAATTTCAAGTCAATCGGCCATAGGCGGCGATAAGTGTGGGATCGCATACATTTTGTAGGAGGAGTTCGTTAAAGTACAATGCTAGAAAATTATGAAAAATAGCGAAAAATGCAAAAATTGTGCGATTAACTACATTGTCCACTAGTGTTTGAAAAGAATGAAAATGACAGGGTAAGTTAAAGGATGCGATGTGGACATATGCTACACATTTGTTGATGATAGGCCAAGTGTTTTGGACGTTAAACACAATGAGATATCATCTCATCATCATCTTTCAGGCACGAGGGCATTGTGATATTGAAACAAAAGTATAATTGTTTGCTGCAGCATTAAAGCTTCCTGGAACTACAGGGCCTTGAAAAACAGCCACACAACGGAAATTAACGTTAGAATAATAATGTCGACATGACAAAATACTTTAGGCTGTAAATTGTACAATCAACGGTAAGCATTGGTTTGATTGTATTTGTCCAGGTTTGGAGATATTCTCGAGCTAGGTCAAATGTAGATGGCGTGTTCTGAACGGTTCTTACGCCACTGGGAAAAGAAGTTTAGCATTGGGTTGAGTCACATAAGAAGATTTGAAGCCAGAGTTGCAGCTACTGAGGTTGACTAGGGACCAGCCGTGTGACAGCTAAACACAAAGCTTAATTAAACATGTTTTGTGGTCATATTTAGTTAAAAAAAAGTTAGCTAGTCTGCTTTATGTAAATTACTTTTTGAGAAACCTAGACAGGTTGTTAAAAGCAAAACGAGACATAGATCTGTATGATACACAGACAGATTGGCATTTTTATTGATTGAGTAAGGAGAAGAAGGCTCATTTATCAGGTAAAAACGTTGTGCTGATAGTCGTGTTTGAACAAAATCCAATACATAAATGTTGAAGGATCTATCTGGTGTTATTCTGTATTATTTTGATAATAATTATAAATATAATGTATGTGATTGTTGTGTCTTTCAGTACAGAACAGCTTTTTTTGTTACAGCTTGCTAGCACATCCAGTAGGCACAACCTCTACCGTGCAGAGAGAAGGGAAAAAGTCTAATGAGGACAAACTCTCCAGCCACACTTGTAGTTTACAGAACTTTATTGTGAGATTGACGAGTCATCAAGGCCGCAAGCAGAGAGGTGTACATTATACTGCCCTGTTGCACATGTACAGTATGGTCGCTGTACCAGCTCCATGCATAATAGGGGAATCCATGAGCACAAAAGGGGAATACAATAAATCTGTATATTGAGGACAATATACAGTTAAATAAGGTAACTTCTATACACAATTTCCTACAGATAGATTGGCCTGACCTTAAATTTTTTTAGAGATTACTGTACACTCAAACAACTTGTTGGCACTGTGGCAACTGTCATGTTTAATGTTGATACCAGTATCAGAAATGCCTCTGAAATGTTGGATCAGGTATATAGAGTGTAAGCACGATCATGTCACGTTATCATCTCATTTAAGCTACAGATGAACAGTAACAACACGTGTCAGTCGCTTCCCGATCCGTACATCTGGATCGGTACTGCACATGTGCAAACTAGTACTACACACCTTTGGTTAAACACTCTTTTGCCCTGATTTGCTACATTGTGTCGGCAGGAGGAGAGCTAATGCACGTTAGCCGTTAGCAGCCGGTGGGCAGCACAGCCCTGCTAACGAAGCTAAGAGCTAACATTAACGAAGGTTGCATTGAGTAGCAAGTTTCTACTGGGCGAATGTAAATTATAACATTATTATGATTTGTTCAATTGTACTTGCTAGAAACTTGAATACAGTTTGAAGGAGATGTTTTCATAGCAATATCTAATAGGTATTTGAGATGGAATTATGACCTGTTTAACCTTTTATTATTGTTAATGCACTGGTATCTGATCAGTACACGGTATCAGCAAGTTCAGGTATCCAAATCGGGAAAAATGGTGCTGGAAGATCCTATATTTTGATTTTATATAAATCTTTTTTAATCAATGTTATCAAACGGCAAATCTACGATGTCTCAGTTTGTTAACATTACTGAGTGACAGCTCAGCACAAATGTCCCTATCTGAAACCTCATAGGAAACAGGCAGTGAAGTGCTGTGTCGAGTCAAAGCAAGAGGCAGGGCAGTTAGTGTTGACCCTGTTTTCAATGGCCTGGTTGCTAGGTTACCCGGAGGGCAGGTCCCCTGCAGGGTTGCTCTCGTCGGAGTCCCTCCTCGCGCCAACATTCTGTAAGCTGACCAACGACATGTCCGGCTGGACGTCCTCTTCGTCCGACTGCACCAGAGGCTCGTCGCTCTCCTCGCTGGCCGCGTCCTCGTCCTGTTCCCACTCTGCGTCCCGGTTGGACACTTGGACGACTGAGGGAGCGGCTCGGGTTGATTGGCTTCTCGAAGATTCAGAAGAGCAGGACTCGAGGTCTGGACCTGTTGGAGAAGCAGAGTAACCAAAAGCTTCACTCTCAGTAGACGAGCATCACCCGGAGACATTGATAATAGTAGTTGTGTTAATTATAGGGTTCATACACATTTTGACCAATGGATTTCCATGACTTTTCCATGACTTTAAACCAAATTTCCATGACCAAACATTTAGTGAAATCTGGGTGTAAACATGAAAAAGTGAGTAAATGTAGTACTTAAACTAACAATGAGAATTCCAAAGCATACAGTAAACCTTAAATGACACAAATGAATGACAGACAATAGTTTGATTAAAAGAATAAACATTTATATAGATGCCTGTATGTATGCCTGCTTATATTTTGAGTGTCTTTCTTTTAAAAGCATATTAATTATTTCAAACTCAGCGTAAATGAACGACATGAGAACACATGAATATAACACATTTACATGACTTTTCCAAAACTTTAGGGATTACATTTTTTCCAAGAACTTTTCCAGGCCTGGAAACAACCATTTTAAAATTCCATGACTTTTCCAGGTTATCCATGACCGTATGAACCCTGTATTTAAACCCGAACAATATCCACCCCTACATCTAGGGGTTACCTGAGGTCAGTGATGATCCTGTGCTAATGTCCTCGTCACCAGTAGAGTTGAGGAAGTCATCCAGAGCCTCCTGGTCCGATGTGTTAGTTACGGTCATCTGATCCAGAACACTCACATCAGCTCCTGTTGGTTCTGCGCACGCACGCAAACACAAACACAAACACACACACACACACACACACACACATATATAAACATGGATACCCACATTGTCACACACTTCAACCTCCTCAAGTTCTCCCACACTGGCCCTCTCCTCAGCACCCGACCGCCGTCTCTAAGTCTTTGTCCTGGCTCCACAATTGACATACGGACCGCAGAAACTCTACACATTTTGGCTAATAACAAAAACAAATTGTCAAATCTTCGGGGGTAGACCTGGTTGAATTAACTTATTGCAAGTCGCTTTGGACAAAATTTGAATAACTAACGTAATGTAGTCGGCGAGAATGAGCCCCTACAGGTTGACTTCATGACCCACAATCAAAAACTCCGGTATTTGTCATTTTACTCAACTAGTACTTTTACGTGAGTACAGTTTTAAGGTACCAACCCCCGACTATGACACAAGACTGCTGTGTTTATACATTTGAAAATGCATTCAATCACACTAAAAGTGTGAAACTGGTTAGCATGTCCTTGTAACTTTTAACATGCATAAACATCTCTATTTCCACTGATGGTTGTGTTGTCTAATATTAACAGGAAGTACAAGCTCCAGAGAGCCTTACCTCTGTGCTGCAGGTATCCGGTGGACAGGTACTGCTGCATGTCTTGGTGGAAGGCTTCCTCATAGACTTTCTGTCGTTCTCTCAGTTTCTGTTGCGTGGCCTGCTCCAGCTCGGCCAGCTTCTGAGCATGCTCAGAATTCAGTTCCACTAAAAAAAAAAAAGAATATCCTCTAGTCTCTAGAGTACTATGGCATTTGAGGGGCCATTTTAGGTGAAAGAGAAAATCAAAACACTTTGCATTTTACCAGCAGCAATTTGTCAGTTAGTCTGTCTGCTGTTCAAGAAACCAGTTTGAGATGATTTGAGCTTTGTGACATGGTGCATTATCCTGCTGGAAGTAGCCATTAGAAAATGGGCACACTGTTGTCATAAAGGGATGGACATGGTCAACAACAATACTCAGGTAGGCAGTGGCGTTTAAAGCATGCTCAATTGGTAAAGGGTCCCAAAGTATGCCAAGAAAATATCCCCTCACCATTACACCACCAGCAGCCTGAACCGTTGATACAAGGCAGGATGGATCCATGCTTTCATGTTGTTTACGCCAATTTCTGACCCTAACATCTGAATGTCGCAGCTGAAATCGAGACTCAGACCATGCAGCATTTTTCCAATATTCTATTGTCCAATTTTGGTGAGCCTGTGCGAATTGTAGCCTCAGTTTCCTGTACTGAGCTGGCAAGCGTGTGGTCTTCTGCTGCTGGAGCCCGTCTGCTTCAAGGTTCCACGTGTTGCGCGTTCAGAGATGCTGTTCTGCATACCTTGGTTGTAACGAGTGGTTATTGTTGGAATGCTGTTAAGCAATCAAAATATTCAGCTCTTTAAGGACATGCAGGCTATGACTTTTATTTATTTATTTATACCTTTTAAACTTTTTTAATTATTAACTTATACACTTATACTACTACTCCAACTGTTATTACTACTAAATATACTACTACTGTAAATGCTAAGACTACTGCTGCAACCAATACTACTATTAATATTACCGGTACTCCCAGGTTTTTCAGCAGTGTAGTTCTTGGTTTTGGGCTTTGACATTTTTTCAGGATTCTTTTCAAATTTTCTCAGTTATTTTTACTACTACCACTACCTTTACCACTACCTTTACTACTGACAGTCAAATCGTTTAGCTTCCAGCTTTTCCTGGATTGTAATTCATCTCTTGGATTCTTTAAATGATGCAGTTTTGCTTCCAACCTTTCCAGTTATACATTTCAGCCACAAGGGTTTTCAGCAGTTCAGTTCAATGCTGTTGGGCTTCAACACTTCAGCAAGTAGTTTCCCTTTTATGTATTTTCAGCTATTTTTTCAAATATTTCAGCTTTGAGCTTTCAACTTTCAGCATTCCAATGTGTATATGCATGCATGCATGCATGCATGCATGCATGCATATATATATTACACCAACACACTTTATCAACCAGTCAGCTGACTGATTCTACTGATATTTACTACATGTCTTTCACATGGGTGATGTGGATGTTGGGTAACTAGAATGAGAGTACAGCAGCTCACCTTCCAGCACCTCCATCTCCCTCCTGTTACAAGACAAAGTGAGCATTATGTTACTCTAAAGAAACATTGAACTGATTTTGACTGATTGTTTCTTTTAGTTCCTGTCTTGTCATGACAATGATACAAACTTTTAAAAAGGACCAATGTGTAGCATTGCAAACAACTATTTCAAAATCAGTGCCAAGGCAAGGTTCAGTTCTAGTCAGAGTTTTCTTTTCAAGAACTATTTTCTCGCAGGTCAAAATATATGCTGGACAAAATTACTTCGTTATAACTTGATTAAGGACAGCCATAAAGGGGTCCTTAATCCCCTTTAAGTCAGTAGTAACAAATACAAATCTGACCCAGCAATGAAGCCAACTTTAAGCACCTCACAGTTTTTGACACTAGGTGTAAAAAAACACAATTCAGCTGGTACTCCAAAAGTGTTGAGGGTCAATAATGAGCTCTTCACACACATTTGAAAATCCATGCGCATCTCCTACCTCTTCTTTTTCTTATAGACTTCTAGTTGGTTGACGTGATGTTGTTTGACCGTCTGTTGTTCACACTGACAACACAGAGTCTCCAGGTAGACCATTCGGCTTTCCATCTCCTCAAAGTCACCTTCCAAATGAGCTGCAGACACACGCGATCATATTTAGTACAACGGAGTCTTACTTTTCATCCTCTGCGTTCATATTAACTTTAACGCAATCACCTAAAACAATATGTGTAATTAAGTGTAAAAGCAGATTAAATAAAAATGTACACGGTTAGCATGATTTCATTTCTGTAGTTTTGTTTAACAGACCATCCATCATTCAGTTGTTGGGGACTGGCTTTATAAGACACAAATGAAACAGACTCCATACCTATGTTAGCAGTGACGGCATCTAGTTCACTGATGAAGGCCGGCAAGCTTTGCAGCTGTTCCTGTAGCTGAGTCAGAGCGGTTCTTCTTTTCTCCCAGTGAGCTGAGAGCATCACTATGGCGCCATCCACTGACTAACACACACACACACACACACACACACACACACACACACACACACACACACGTCACTGCTTTGAAGTAATCAAAGCTTTCAACCAGCTTTGATTACTGTTTGATTATAAAGAGGGCTTTATGAGGATTTATTTTATTTTTTTAAACCTATTCTCTCATGTTTCTTTTTTTTGTCGATGGGGACCACAACTTTTTTTTAAATCATTCCAGCGCTGTGACCGACACGCAAAACAAGCTGCGATGGGCAATTGCAGTGCATCCACAAAAAGTGCTTGTTTTTGCCACTGACAGGCTCAGATTGCTATTATAAGTCTCTGTCAACATTATGGAGAGAACGCTACAGAGAAATTAGATGTTTTTTCTTTTCCTTTCGCTTGATCCGGTCCATTTGTTACTGTGTCCAAGAAGTACTGCTCAAGGAAAGGTCTCTTTGTGAAATCTGAATATGGGACACTAAGAACAAGCTGAGCCCGTCAATGGCAAAAGCCCTTTGAGTGGACCAATTTCAAAAACTGTTGTCGTCATTAGTCACAAAACACGGGAAGATAGGGTCCAGGTTGAAAAATGCCAAAGTTTTCTAATTCAGTTACTGACGTTAGCAACAGCTAACTTCTCTTTGTATGAATGTTTTCTAAAAGATAACATTTCCCCTGCTGTCGTTTAATCAGGGCGGAATGTAAAAGCAGATATTGATTATTTTCACTTTTAACTGATCTGCCACTTACTTTCTCCTAATTAATCGATAAATATTTTGGTCTGTAAATGTAGGTAATTCTGTAGTTTGACCCATGAATGAAACAGTTCTGCTTTAGCATACTGTGTTAAAAAACGTGTGCGGACGAGCGTTTCTCTACAATAATGAGATATTTGAGTTTAAAAAACAAGTTTCTATGGCGTGCCTACATTTAATGTCTGACAGTATTCTGTGAACCTGCTGCCACGACAAAGACGTGTACATGTGTTATTTTGTATCTGATGTTCAAGACCCATTAACACAACGCCGTCCCCAGAAGACGCTTCCTTGTGCATTGTGAATCATGAACGGCGTCTAAAGAAGTGAACAGAGTTTACTGGTCCTACCTCTGCAGGCTGAGCGCAGTCTTTGGTTCTTTTATGGAGCAGAAACCAGCTCTCCTCATACCTAAAGAAACACATTGGATATACATAAACACACCCTCCATATACACTAAGCTTTTGGAAATTGACTGTCTTTTCTTGTACTTGCTACATAGTGAGGACCGTAACAAATTCTTAGCTAGGAAGATTGTAGCTGACCCCTCTCACCCTGGTCACAAACTGTTCGAGTCCCTCCCCTCTGGCAGGAGGCTGCGGTCCATCAGGACCAAGACCTCACGCCACACCAACAGTTTCTTCCCGTCGGCAGTCGGGCTCATCAACAGAGCCCGGGTCCCCCACTGACTGTCTCTGTCACCCCCAGGACTATTTTTATTTTTATTTTCTTTCTTCTTACCGGTCACTCCTCTGCACAATTAATATTTAAAACACTCATGCCACTTAACATACACTTTTTAACTTAAACACACATGTCACTTTAACGTACACTTAAATTAACGTAACTGTTGTCTGAGCACTTTATCTGATACTTATTTTAATTACCCATTGCACTGTTGTTGTTGATGATTGTTGTCGGTCTCGTCTTTTTTTTTTGCCAGTTTGAGGGTTCAGACTTGGTTTTAAGGATTGGGTTATAACTAGGTTTAGGGTTAGACATTTAGTTGTGATGGTTAAGGTTCGGGAAAGGGGCTAGGGAATGCATTATGTCAGTGCAAAGACGGAAGTACAGGGTGTGTGTGTGTGTGTGTGTGTGTGTGTGTGTGTGTGTGTGTGTGTGTGTGTGTGTGTACCTGCTGAGAATGTCCAGTCCAGCGCTGAAATGAGGAAGGTTTTCTTCAAACCTGAACAACAGACAGGAGAATAATGAATGAATAATGTGAGCGTTCATACAAGTCAGAGACTTAAACATATCTCATTGCAGACCACTGGAGAAAAGACAAAGTCAAGGTTTCCCCATGAGATTCTTTCATAGGGGACTCAAGATTGGTGAAGTCACTGACAATCAACACATGTAGTCGGTTACTGTTACCGACTCACCGGGGCTTCCTCCTGATTTTAGTATCTCTGGATTTGTCTCCAAGGGTCTTGAAGCTGGAAGGAGGAAAGTTAAGAGAGACACAGAACGGTTCAGCAAGGATTTAGCCTTTGCACACCAACTTAGAAACATAGTATATCGCAGCATTTGTATAGCACTTTTAAAAAAATGCGCTGCAGTGTGCCGTAGATTCGACTTCCACAGAAGGCTGCAGGCTAGCATGCAAGGTACTGGACTAACCAGTAACTGGGGTTCAGTGGGTTGCTCAAAGACACTTGATATACATTATAGACCCAGAAGTAACACTAATTATGTTAGCTAGAATGTGTCTAGGACCCAACACAGATATGAAGGCTACAGTGCAGCTTTTGAAACTGCGGTCAAGTGAGCCGTCATCCGCAGAACCTCGGTCAAGTGAGCCGCTGCTTGAAATGTAATGATCGTCTATTCCTGGTGTTACGGTAAAGGGGCTTTGGATAGCTCAAAAAGCGTCGGAGATAGACCTACAGTTGTGTTCAAAATAATAGCAGTGCGTTTAAAAAAGGGAGTAACACCCCAAATCCTTATAATAGCTTTTATTTCCATACACGCCAATGCATTGGGAACAATGCAAATTCTATTCCAAATCAAAACAGGAAGAAAAAGTTCCTGACATTTGTTATTACTTTACAGAAAGTGAAGAAAAGGGAAGATTAGGCTGTGCAAATAAATAGAAGTGTCTGCATTTGTCTTTACAAACTCAAATATTTACTGTATAAACTGAAAAATGCTTGAAGATTTGGCTTTCCTGTGAATCACTGAACTACTGCACCTCAGTTAAACCCCTGAAGTTCGCAGACGACAACGGTCATCGGCCTCATCAGGAAGGTGATGAGTAAACCAGTAAACCAAAACCAGCAGACACAGGAACAGCTTCTTTCCACTGGCTGTCACTCTGATGATCAATTATCCACTGCACTACTTGCACTATTACCACCTTTCTGCACTAATACCTCAAATTCAGTGTCCATTGTCATTGTTCTTATGTTCATATATATTATTCAATATATATTTATATTGCACATACTAGTTAAATGTTAATGTTGATGCTTAGTTTCTGTGTTCTACTCTGTTGTCTTTAATGTATTTTTTTATATTTCTTGGTTTTGCCTCAGAATCAGCATTTTTTATGTCACCACACAGGTTTTCTATTGGATTAAGGTCCGGGGATTGGGCTGGCCATAATCCCTGGTATTCGATAAATAGGCCCGACACCATAGTATGAGGTCAGAATCACAGATCCTTAAAAGGCCTTTTAAGGTTATTTTTTTATGACAGTTCCAATATTGGGAAATTATCAATATCATAATTTAATTTGAGCTGACTTTGCATTTAATAACCTAAAAAACTGCACAGTAAAACCTTGAGATATTTGTAATCCAATAGGCCAATTAGTTATTGATACAGGGTTCGTACGGTCATGGAAAACCTGGAAAAGTCATGGAATTTTAAAATGGTTGTTTCCAGGCCTGGAAAAGTCCTTGAAAAAAATAAAATCCCAAAGGTTTTGGAAAAGTCATGTAAATGTGTTATATTCATGTGTTCATGACGTTCATTTATGCTGAGTTTGAAATAATTAATATGCTTTTAAAAGAAAGCAGCTCAAAATATAAGCAGGCATACATACAGGCATCTATATAAATGTTTATGCTTTTAATCAAACTATTGTCTCATTCATTTGTGTAATTTAAGGTTTAATGTATGCTTTGTATTCTCATTGTTAGTTTAAATACTACATTTTCTCACTTTTTCATGTTTACACTGAGATTTCATAACATGTTTGGTCATGGAAATTTGGTTTAAAGTCATGGAAAAGTCATGGAAATTTGGTTAAAAGTTATGGAAATCCATTGGTCAACATGTGTATGAACCCTGTTGATACACATCCGTCAGTATTGATACTTTCATTGCAGCACGTCTTCACCGTCCTCTCAGAGTAGAAAAACAAAAGTCGTCACATGACAGTCAGCTGTGAGCAATATCCATCCAGGACCAGCTAGGACCGAGCTAGCTAGGACGACCAGGAAACCGAAGCTCAACGGAGTCAACTACGTTGAAAATGACATCGTCAATACATTTAACTAACAAGCAGCACACTTGATTTACCTTCAGAGAGGGTAACGTAAAACAAATTAAGTTAACGCTCTCCATTTAAACGGTACAACAGCAGAATGAGGGCTGGGACGTTAGCTAACATTAGCCAACAAAACTGCTAGTCACATCTTAATTGTTTCATCACACACATCTAAGCTAATCATACAGGCTAACGATACCCATAGTGGGACTTATTACAGCTAGCTAGAGCAGAAATAATGTTATGTCAGAATGCAGACCAACCCCGTTGTGAAATCCTGCTGGACCATGTGAAGTCTTTCTCTGAAGTTTTCAAACATGATTCCTCTCAATTCCGGTTTCTTTAACATCTAAAAACAGTAACGTGAGCTTTGGCTTTAACTGTCTGTCAACGCGACTGGTGCACTGGCTAGCTAGCTGTAAACTAGCTACTCGCTCTGGTACTCGTCTGCGCAATAGGGATATTGTCCTGTACTCAGACTCCGAGTCTTTCGAGTGTGGTGACTCCCACACATTGGAAACCTAATGCAATACGTTATAGACGATATGTGGTGGAGTTATGTCTGCTGTAGCAAAACAAATATATGTTTACGAAGGCAGATAAAGTCTGACCGAGTGGAAAAGCTGCCAAAAAGGCAGGCTGGAAAAAATAGGCAGGCTGGATAAAAACATGAACCCCTTCTTCTACTTTATGTTGTGATGAGGGCAGAAGTCATCTCTAGCTGCGCAACAGCGCCCCCTCTGTCTGTGTCGGTGCAGCACAGTCCTGTGTCAGGGTTCTTCTTCTTCTTCTTCTTCTTCTTCTTCTTCTTCTTCTTCTTCTTCTTCTTCTTCATCATCACGGTTTATTGGCGCTTGGCAAACAACTGTTTGGTGCATTCGCGCCACCAACTGTTATGGAGTGTGGATCAGGAGGTCTAGCACTTGCCCTATCAACATATAACAACAATAACACTACTAAATAAAATAACAACCAACAACCAACAACAAAACAAAAATAAAAAATAAAAAAAACAAATATATATATATATATATATATACATACATACATACATACATACATACATACATACATACATACATACATACATACATACATACATGCATATAGCTTCAATCAACCAAAACCAACCAACTAAAATAAATAAACCCAGGGCTCATATTCTCTCAATAATCCTTGTTATTCTGCGATACTGCAATAGTGCTATATAGCACCCACTCGAGTTACCTTGCAGAACACCATATCCAACCGTACCCCCTCCTTGCCGAGGCCTGTGTCAGGTTTCGGTCAGAAAAGATCTCCTCTTTTGTTTTTTTCATTTTATTTCCCAGAGTAATTAAGTCCCTGAGCTAGCTGGTACAATGGGCCACTGTGGCCCCCAGTGAATCTGGACAGAAAACCATCATTTTATTTTACAAGAAAAACAAAATGCTTGTTGAGCGTTTTTTGTCTCCATCACTTGATGGACATGGTTTATTTACAATTTTGTAATCCTTTAAAAAAAAAAAGTATGTGGGTCAAACCTGGTCCTTAACACAGACAGATACGTGACAGAATGAAACCCCGACATAAATCAGCCTCCAGAACAGCATCATGCGTGCTTCTTGTCATATATTCTCCAAGTGCATGCAAATGCACCATTCCTCCGAAAGATATCCTCATTTTGGTGTTTAGATGATGACGGCGGTGCAAAAATGACCTCTATGAACCACTTTTCCTTGACCTCTGTGCAAAACGTCACGGGGTCAAGGAAAGGTGGGAAGGAGAATTCATGAGGAGTTAGGAAAAGACAACAGTGATGTTTAGCGAATCCGACTCCACTTTCACTAAACTAGTTATGATGTTATTGACGTGGGTCTGTATCGGTGAAACTACAATGTTCCGAAGATGGAATAAAAACAGCGCATCTTAAATACTTCTTCGTCCGCGTGTTCTTAGTGTTGAGTCATGCAGACGACATAAACGCAGACAACCCGGTTAAAAGTATAACTTTATTAAACGGTTGAAATATAAATTAAAGAAGGAATATATAAGTAAAACCAAGGGATTGTCACTGAGTACAAAGCTATACCGTCTCATTGTTCAGTTTCAAACGTTATCCCACTAACAATGTCTCATATACCTTTTTGTTGAAAAAACAGACTTCGGTGTTATGGTTTATATGCAGATTATAATCTGATCATAAAAATATGAATACAAAGGTTTATAAAACCCTACACAACTCAATGTACACCTAGAAGTGTTGACTTGATAGTGTTTTAAAATTGTAATGCGACAAAACTGTTAATTCAAAAGATAACCAAAAACATGACCAGGACCAGCATCGCTCCACTAAATGCATTCCTCTTCCCACTGAAGAGCTTCAGCATCTGTAACTGACGTCAAATAAAAGAACGACGGCTGAGGCCCAAAGAGAGCATATCATAGTCAGTTTGATCAGTTTACAGCGATTGCAATAACATTCGTAGTATCTTACATCTGTTACAACAACAACCTTGCTGATTCTAGGAACAGGAGCTCCTCATCAACCAACCCTTCCATAATGTGTTTTTACCATTTAATAACGCTTATCAAAAACCTCCTGACAAAGGATTGAAAAGATTTTTCTAAATTGAATGCGATCTAATTTTGGCATGCGAGAAAAACTAATTGTTCTTTAAAAATTCAAGATAACACTGGGTGAGTAAAACACTTTGTGAGTGAATTATTCCTTTCAGGGTTAAAACATTTTCAGGATGGTATTTTCTTGTTGCAATGTGTTGCCTCAGTTTAAATTAATTAAACGCACCCCAGCAGATAAATATGCAAAGTGATTTTATTGCAAATTCTCATTCAAAAGATTCACATTTATACAGACTTTTTTTTCTTCATTTTTTTTACAGTTGCCTTGGATGTTGATGCACAAATATTTGTCCTTTTATTTGTTCATATTCCATTGGGGATGAAAGAAAGAAGTCACTCATCTTACCAAATCAACATTAACATCACATGGAACATGAAACAATCAACTTTAAAGTTGAAAATACCTTTTGTTTAAATCCTACAGACTTCACTTTTAGAAATGTGCAATACTGACTCATTTTATTTTATACAGCCATAACATTTTACCACTCTTCTATTTAACCTCCCCTAAATTAGTTTAAGATCAAAACTAATAGCACCTGATGTAGTCTAAACCCTTCCGACCTTCCAGTAGTATCAGTGATATCCAGTGTGGGGACACGTCTCCTTCTAGTTCTACTAATGTATATCAATCCACAGACTCTTAAATAAGCAAGTCGCATGTCAATTACCGGCCCCCCTCCACACTCTTTGAGCCCCTAGTCAGTAGGCGATATGTTCATTTTTAACGGGATATATGGTTCATTTTGTTTACCTGCCACATTCTTTTGGTTCTGTATTTTTTATATTTCAGAGCCATGCAATCTAACTGGCACAAACCTCAGTCAGATAAAGGATCAATGAGACATGTCGCCCTACTGCCCCTAGTGAAGCATAGACAAAAACTTGTAAATGGTTTTTATTGGCAGTATGAACAGGAAGAACAGCTAAAACCTGTTCTATTATTCACATGAGCACTACTGTTGAAGGAGAGACTTGAATAAAGGTGAACTTATTCTTTAATTCTGGTGAGGATTGTAAGTGAGAAACCCTTTAAGTTAACAAGCTAGACCATCCTGAACACATTGTTCCTGTTGACATGAAAAGGAAGGACTGTCAGCGTTGGCAGTGTGCATGACAGCTTTCTCTAGATAAGTTACTGAAAACTGCACAGCAGGCCGTCTCGAGTTAAACTATGTGCTTTGATAAATACAAAATAAAAACGTATTTCAGATACAGCAGGGAAGCATCTGAAAAATGACTTTTCACTATACGATCCATAACATGTCTGCTCTTATACCGTGTACTCACACTCACAAAAAATGTGTACTCTAATTATTGATTTCCCCCAAATGGAATTAAAACCAATCCCACAATCATTGACAAATGTAGAGAACAGTACATAGTCACTGCGTCACTATCTGACCAGCCAACAACCATCATCATGCCGTGTATAAGAGCAACAGTATCCAAAGCTTTTTTATTTTAAATACCTTGCTAATCCTTCAACATCAATTCTCAATTCAGTGAATTCGTGAACGTTTCCAGGTGTAGCGCAGACATTTGTTAGCGCTTCAGAAGGGTTCTGGGGCTGGTCCTGGTCTTAATGGCTGAGGTAGTAGACTTGGTCTGGGAAAGGCCCTTCACGGGGCCCTTGGAAGTCCTGGAACAGCTACTGACAGGTGCACTGTCCTCTGTTGGGCCCCCGGTGGTCCTCTCGGAAGAGTCTTTTGCGGCACCTTTGGAATTATGGATTGAGTAACTGCTGGCTGGTGAAGTACACTTGGTAACGTTCTTGCTAGTACCCTTAGGAGTGTGCTTGGCAGAATAAGTGGCTGGTCGGTCAGTGCGTATGTGTGTGGTTGTCACTGAGTTAAGAGCAGCTTTAGTGACAGTAGTCCTTGCAGCAGCAGCTCTGGCAACAGGCCTAGGATCAGCAGTCCTGGTAATTGGCTTGGGGGTTGTGGATGAAGCACGCCCATTTCTCTGGAGCCTTTTTTCTCTTGCAAGCATGCACGCGTCCTCGCTGAAGGGTCTGGGGTCACAGTTTGTGATGATGTCAGCCCTTTCTTGAGAGGGCTCCAGAGCAGAGACGCTGGTCAAACTTAACTCTCCAACGTTTATTGTGCCCTGTCGGTCTTCGCCAACGCAACTGCCCCTCTCTAGTGTCATCTCTCCAACGCAGCCACATGGGTCTCGTTTCAGTTCATCATTATGGCTAGTGGTGATTTTACCAATGTAACTCTCATCTTTATCACAGTTGCCCTCCCTCCGCGGGATCTCACTCTCCGATGGGACATCGCTAACGCTGCATTGCACCGTCATGCACTTCTTTGACGAACTGCCGTCCGAAGGAACCCCGTTCAGTAGGGTGGGGCTGGCGTCGGGGGGGAGGCCTCTTCGTCTCCTGGATAACCTCAGGACCCCAGAGTTCTCACTTAGCGTACTAATGACTGGGCCATTAGTCAAAGGCGGAGTCCTGCTTGAATGTCTTCCTGAGTTCTGGAGACTGCCGAAGGTCTTTGGGTTGCTATAGTAGTCGGAGACCGTTCGGTGGTGGAGAGGAAGGTGCTGATTGCGAGGCAGCTGGTGTCTGTTGTGCCAAGAGAGGCGTTTGCTGTTTGTTTCCTGGATCCTTGCTTTACAGGTATTGCTAGGCCTTGTGCATGGTCTTGGGGAGCGCCTGCTGCCGATTCCCGTGCTGGGCTTTAACGTAGGAACTGACCGGACGCAGGAGTTTTTTTGTTCAGAGAGTCCATTCACCGTGGCAACCTGCAATGGAAAGAGATCATGATAGCTCAGAATTGAGGGCCGAGGACTAGATTGCTGCGGGAATTAGTCCCACAATGTGTTTTTTTTGTGTGTTTTTGATTGGATGCCTGAAATAAGGTCTGTGGTGAACACAAGCTTGAGAGAGTATAACATTTTGTTCCATCAGGCACAACGAGGTTGCAACTATCCAGTTGCCAATCTCATTGATTCCAGGGCATTGAACATAATATTGAACTTTCAAGAGGGGAAGATATGGAAAGAAAGATATGACAAAGGAAGCTTTTTTTGGATCGACACTTTAGATACACTACAGCCGTTGGGCCTCAACCAGGATTTTGATATAAGTGTTACGCTGAAATCTAAGACATTTATTGTAGAATTTGGGATCTATGGTTTATGATGGCCCCTATCTGACACCTCTCCATAGCCCCTTGTTCTGTTCTTGTTCTAGTCTTGCTGATATGTTTTTGTTTTTAGATCTGGGGATCTTTGATGAACGACGGCCAACAGGGTGTGCACTGGTGTTCTGCATACAGTGATTGGATGCAGAACACCTGTGCCTTGTGTGTTTCTTCACTTGCAATTCCAGTTGAACCCTGTATGCTCTGATGAAGGTCCTTGAGACCGAAAGCTCAAATAAAGTGTGCGCTGCATAGATTTAAAGAAGTGTGCGGATATCTATTCTGTTTTCGCTTAGTGGTGGTGATGTGGACTCATGTGACCGTGGTATAGTTGGTTTATAGCCTAATCAGTTAGAACGGAACTGGAGAATATTACTTAATTCGAAGAAGAGCAGAGAAAGCCACTGAAGGCTTTTCTCGATGGAATAATTTTTTTTAACTCTCTTCGACCAACTGGCTTTCGCTAAGAGGTTAAGATTTAGAATGCTGATTATACAAACAAGACACCTTTCAGACATACGCGCATGATCAAAGGATGAGCAGACCTTGTTGGTCCTCCTGACCTGGAGGGAGAGCTGGCGAGGTCTCAGCAGGTGTCTCTCAGCACCCCCTTTCTTGTCCTCCTCCGTCCCCTCCCTCCTCCTTCTCCTCTGCTCCTCCTCCTCTCTCCTCTCCCTCTCCCGCCTCCTCTGTGCCCGGGCAGTTAGAGGGCAGAAGGAGCTGACCGCTGCAGAGCCTTTAGGCCTCCCTCTCAGAGACTTGAAGTCTTGCTGCGCTGTTGGACAGAAGACACAAGGCAGAACAAATATATTTATATAAAACACAGAGCAAAACATGCCAAGCATTTTTTTCAGGTGAATTACCGTAAACGTCGGGTTACGAGCCACTACTACCTTCGGTCAGTGTCACCGTTAGCTCCCCGCTGTAGCCAGCTGGGGCTCCTGCTAGCGCTCCGTTACTTCCCCGTTAACTTCCGCTAGCTCTCCGCTAACTTCCGCTAGCTCCCCGAAAACCACCGAAGGTAGCGGGACCAGGCTCGACACCCGACTTGGGCAGAGGGGACGCGGGCAGTAGCAGTAGCAGCGGGCAGTAGCAGCAGCAACGGCGGCCGGTAGCAGCAGCAGCGCTAGCGAGCAGCAGCAGCGCTAGCTAGCGGCGGGGACACTGACCGGCCGTAGGAGCGGCTTGTAACCCAACTTTTACGGTAATCTTTTTTTATTATTAAAAGTTGCCTCAATCATTAGAGTTTTTAAAAGATATAACACACTCACAAAAAGATAGATGTGACTGTATTTAAAGTCTCCTCCAACGAATCGCCACCTTAACGTGGTGGAGGAGTTTGAGTGGCTCAGTGATCCTGGGAGCTATGTTGTCCGGGGCATCAGCCCCTGGTAGGCTCTCGCAAGGCAAACAGGTCTCAGGGGAGAGCCCAGACTAAGAGCGGTTAAAAAAACCCCTGATGTTTAAAGTTACCTTGCCCGGACAAGGGAAACCGGGGCACCCTCCCGGAGCCAGACCCAGGAGGGGAGCTCGTCGGCGAGAGTCTGGTGGCCGGGCTTTCGCCCATGGGGCCCGGTCGGGATCAGCCCGAAGAAACATCATGGAGCAGCAGTTGCCCTGTGGACCCACCACTCGCATGGAGAATTATCAGGGTCGGGTGCTATGTAGACCGGGCGGCGGGCCAGGCAGGAGACCTGGGCGAGCCGATCGGATCGCCGGCAGCATAGACTAGCTCTAGGGATGTGGAACGTCACCTCGCTAGCGGGGAAAGAGCCGGAGCTGGTGCGGGAGGTGGAGCGGTACCAGCTAGATATAGTTGGGCTCACCTCCACGCACAGCACGGGCTCTGGAACCAAGCTCCTGGAGAAGGGTTTGACTTTGTCCTTTTCTGGAGTTGCCCAGGGTGAGAGGCGCCGGGCGGGAGTGGGGATACTCACGAGCCCCCGGCTGAGCGCCGCTATGTTGGAGTTTTCCCCAGAGAACGAGAGGGTCGCCTCCCTGCGCCTACGGGTTGCGGGGAGTAAGGCTCTGACTGTTGTTTGTGCTTATGCACCGAAAAGCATTTCGGAGTATCCGGCCTTCTTGGAGTTGGTGGGAGGGGGTCCTGGAAAGGGCGCGGCCGGCGACTCCATAGTTCTCCTGGAGGACTTCAACGCTCACGTGGGCAATGACAGAGAAACCTGGCGGGAGTGATTGGGAGGAACGACTTGCCCGATCTGAACCTGAACGGTGTTTTGTTGTTGGACTTCTGTGCTAGCCACAGTTTGTCCATAACAAACACCATGTTCGAGCATAAGGTGGCTCATAAGTGTACCTGGTACCAGAACACCTTAGGCCGGAGATCAATGATCGACTTTGTAATCGTATCACCGATCCGTATGTCTTGGACACTCGGGTGAAGAGAGGAGCAGAGCTGTCAACTGATCACCACCTGGTGGTGAGCTGGATCAGATGGCGGGGGAGTCGGCTAGAAAGACCTGGCAAGCCCAAACGTGTAGTGAGGGTGAACTGGGAACGTCTGGCAGAGGATCCTGTCCAGGAGGTCTTCAACTCCCACCTCCGGAAGAGCTTCTCACAGATCCCGAGGGAGGCTGGGGACATGGAATCCGAGTGGACCATGTTCAAAGCCTCTATTGTGGACGCTAGGAGCTGTGGTCGGAAGGTCATCGGTGCCTGTCGTGGCGGCAACCCGAGAACCCGGTGGTGGACACCGGGGGTGAGGGAAGCTGTCAAACTGAAGAAGGAGGCCTTTCGGGCCTGGCTGGCCCAGGGGTCTCCTGAAGCAGCTGACAGGTACCGGCAGGCCAGAAGGGCTGCAGCTGCGAAGGTCGCGGATGCTAAAACTCGGGCATGGGAGGAGTTCGGGGAGGCCGTGGAGAAGGACTTTTGGTTGGCCGCAAGGCGCCGGGGGTGGATGAGATCCGCCCTGAGATGCTGAAAGCGCTGGACATTGTTGGGCTGTCTTGGCTGACACGCCTCTTCAGTGTCGAATGGGGGTCGGGAACAGTGCCCTTGGACCGGCAGACCGGGGTGGTGGTTCCCATCTTCGTGGTATCACACTGCTCAGCCTCCCGGGAAAAGCTTATGCCAGGGTGCTGGAAAGGAGGCTCCGACCGCTTGTCGAACCTCAGATTCAAGACGAACAGTGTGGATTCCGTCCCGGCCGTGGAACAGTTAACCAGCTCTTTACCCTCGCAAGATTACTGGAGGGGTCCTGGGAGTTTGCCCAACCAGTCTACATGTGCTTTGTGGACTGGGAGAAGGCTTTCGACCGGGTCCCTCGGGGGTTTTTGTGGGGGGGGGGGGTGCGGGAATATGGGGTGCCGGACCCGTTGGCACGGGCCATCCGGTCTCTGTACGCCTGCAGTAGGAGCTGTGTTCGTATCCTCGGTAGTAAGTCAAACACGTTCCCGGTGGGTGTTGGCCTCCGCCAGGGCTGCCCTTTATCACCGGTCCTGTTCGTGACTTTCAAGGACAGGATATCTAGGCGCAGCCAGGGGGCGGAGAGGATCCGGTTCGGGAGTCTCGGGATCGCCTCTCTGCGGATCGGTGCGGCTGCAGCAGTAAAACAGGCGCTGTACCGGTCCGTCTTGGTGAAGAGGGAGCTGAGCCGGAAGGCAAAGCTCTCCATTTACTGGTCGGTCTACGTTCCAACCCTCACCTATGGTCACGAACTCTAGGTCGTGACCGAAAGAACGAGGTCTCGGATACAAGCGGCCGAAATGAGCTGGGTAAGGAGCTCGGACATCAGGGGGGAGCTTGGAGTCGAGTCGCTGCTCCTTCGTGACGAAAGGAGTCAGCTGAGGTGGTTCGGGCATCTAATCAGGATGCCTCCTGGACGCCTCCCATTAGAGGTTTTCCAGGCACGTCCAACTGGTAGGAGACCCCGGGGAAGACAGAGGACACGCTGGAGGGATTATATCTCCCGGCTGGCCTTGGAATGCCTCGGGATCCCCCAGAATGAGCTGGAAAGTGTTGCGGGTGAGAGGGAAGCCTGGGTCGGCCTGCTGAACCTGCTGCCACCGCGACCCGATCCCGGATAAGCGGCTGATAATGGATGGATGGATGTATTTAAAGTTGCAACAAGGAACTGTCATTTTGTGTTGATTTTGTCAGTCCCCGTGGATTAACGCGATATTGTTTGCATGAGCACCAGAAAAGAAATCTTATTTGACTGTAGCAGGGCTGCCCCTTGCCGTCATGGTTCTCCGTGCCTCCCTCCCAGGCAGCGGGCCCAGCAACACGGCCTGGTTCTCCAGCCGCGTGGTGTTGGCTCCATGATTTTGTTTGAATCCGACCCGGTGGCATCGATGATAAGCATTAAGAATAATTATATAGAAATAGCCAATCTTCTCGCTGATGGTCTTGCTTAATTATGGAGGTCATAAAGAGGCATCAGTATTAAACTGAGACTGTTTCATAACCAGTAACTGGTAGCTGGGTAGGTGCCAGTTTGCTTCCAGGGAAAACTGCTCCCCAGGCACTATATAGTAGCTGCCCACTGCTCCCAATACTAGGATGGGTTAAATGCAGAGGCTTAATTTCACTGTGTGCGATTCGATGTGTGACAATAAAAGTTGATTTACATTTTCAAATAGATAAATCCACCCTGCACCCAATGCCACTGCTCACAGGCCGATACACAGGCAGGTCAGTGGACGAGTACCTGTGGCTCTACTGAATACTCTCATGTTCTTCCCCTCGGCTGCAGTCCTGTGATTGGTGGAGAGACAGGAGGTAAGATGCTGAGCGCCAGATGGCTCCTTCGCTCGTCCGCTCGCTAAGAAGGCCATGTTGCTAGGCAACGCCGCTGAACCTGAAGTGAAAGAAGAAATGCCTTCGTTGACTCCAGAGGAGATACAGTATGGCAAACAAAAAGAACTATGGGATTCCCGTGCAGCTTTTTTTTTTTTACCTTATTCAAAGCACATTAACCGACACTGAAGCTGATCTTCAAACACTAGGGAAAGGATCTCTCTGACGATCCAGAGATATTAGAGGAATTTAAACACAACAGTCAGACAGATGAAGTGGAGCCGAGCTCTTTGGATCAGACTCAGTTCAGACCATTACCCGTGCGGCTCACCTCTCAGACAGAGAAAAGACAGGAAGTCCTCTGTCTTGGGCCGGCGTCTGGTCAGACAGGTGACCACGGCCAGGTTGTGGGTGTGGTTGCTTTGTGCCGGCGTCGTTGAAGCTGCTGGTCCCGGAGAGCTGGGAGGCGACTGGGCGAATTTCCTCTGCGCTTGCAGCCGTGGTCTGCACACACACACACACACACACACACACACACACACAGTCAGTGGCCAGTTTATTAGGTACACGTGTCAAAAACAAATACGTCACACAATTGTTATATACAGTAGCTGTTGATTCATGTCGGAGGATGTGATTTTGTAGCTCTGTTAAATTGTATTGCGTTATACAGACAGCTATTACTATTGTTTTGTACAATCCATTCATATCAATGAGGTGAGGCTAAAAAACTGAATTTTTTAATTATACTGAGTAACTATTTATGCAACTTTTATTTGAGGGATAGGATAGTTACATAGGGGATCTAAATCAAATCAATCACATTTTATTGGATTGCTAAACAGTGGGCGGGCTTAGAGTTTAGCGTGATACGGAGCTACGGAGTAATGTTGACTCGACACACACCTCCCTCACCTGTTGTTGGATCAGGAGGGAGAGATGAATGAATTAGACCTCGGTCACATTGTTTTGGAAATGAGAACAATGTTTTTGCCTTGTGGTACCGGAACACACATCTCTCCATATAGCCAGTCCTAAGTCTCATTTGATTGGGTGATTTTCCACGATCTTTTGAAACCGTAACAGAAGCTAAAAGACGCTTCAACTTTTGTTTCACTGCGACTTTAGTGGCTTTATTTAATATAGTTCAGATTTAAAAGGGCCTGCGTGCAGGATTCGGTGGCCTCTGATGACGTGGTTGCAAGTTGCAACCAACTGAATACTCCTCTGCTAACTCCTCCATTTCCAAGACTACTCCAGTAACGTGAGCTGCTAAATGTAAAATGTGCCAATGTTTGGTTTGTCTGTTCTGGGATACTGTAGAACATGGCGAGGCAACATGCAATTATTCTTAGTTCTGGGATTATACACAAATTAAAACATGGTTATGAATGTTATTGCTACACACTGGCCCTTTAAGGGTGAGTAGTACTGGAATACTGCAGGGGGCAGCACAGTACACCTGTTCTCCAACTGTTTATAGGCAGGTCGTGAACACGGGCATGAACATGCACTCTCTCTCTTCCATTTTTATAAAGAACATCCAGTAATCCGCCTTTTTTTGTACATAGTGTTTATTCATTTACCTATGTTGTTTTTAGCCATTATCTCATGTGTTTGTCATACTGTATCGTATCTGTGCTGTTTGTGTCATGTGTGTGGACTGTGCTACTGCCTCTTGGCCAGGTCATCATTGTAAATGAGAATTGGTTCTCAATTGATTTTACCTGGTTAAATAAAAAGGTAAAAAACAACAACAACAAAAACATGCAAACACATGCAATCACACAGTAGAGCAGCTGACCTCTTGCTTGCGGGTTCGTCCTTGTGGCGATGGATGCTAGCAGGGCGTGTCTGTAAGGACCAGCTCCAACTCGCCGACAGGACGGACTGACACCGGCTGATGCCATTAACCAGGGAGCCTTAGGGAGAACGGTTTGAACTTTAGCAACTTACATGAAGCAGTTTCACTACTTTGAAAAATCATCTACACCAATCATGTCAATCAAAGCGTTGTGTACAAAACAGACACAGAAACAGTGACTGAGGTACTGGAAATAGTTTGTATTACAGACAATGTTAAAAAAGTTTTTGGTGTCAGCTGGGACATGAAAGGCCAATATCAATGCTTTCTTTCATGGACACTTCAAACACATCAAAAACAAAAGTACCCTAAATGCACGTGAAAGCTCAATAAATACAAGCAGTCAGATGATGAGACAGGTGGCAAACAAACAGAGACACACCTTCTGCTTCAGCTTTGATGATCATTTTCATGTGCAATGAAATTATAGAAGGGAGCTCAATGTGAGCAAGAGTTGTAACAGTGAATATTCTGATCATGGCTATCTCCTCAACTGTAGTTGACAACTTAACCTGGTCTTAATCATATCTAACTAAGGATGTCTCCTGAGTGAACCAATACTTCCCAAGTTTCTGCCAAAATTCTGAAAACGTGACGGGACCATAGAAACAACATTGGGCGAAGGTAAGATATAACATTGTCATGTAATCTTGTGGGGACAAACTGCCTACCCCAAGCGAAGGAGTTCAAGTATCTCGGGGTCTTGTTCACGAGTGAGGGTAAGGTGGAGCGGGAGATCGACAGGCGGATCGGTGCGGCTGCAGCAGTAAAACAGGCGCTGTACCGGTCCGTCTTGGTGAAGAGGGAGCTGAGCCGGAAGGAGAAGCTCTCCATTTACTGGTCGGTCTACGTTCCAACCCTCACCTATGGTCACGAACTCTGGGTTGTGACCGAAAGAACGAGGTCTCGGATACAATCGGCCGAAATGAGCTTCCTCCATAGGGCTCAGCCTTAGAGATAGGGTAAGGAGCTCTGACATCAGGGGGGAGCTTGGAGTCGAGTCACTGCTCCTTCGTGTCGAAAGTCAGCTGAGGTGGTTCGGGCATCTAATCAGGATGCCTCCTGGACCATTAGAGGTTTTCCAGGCACGTCCAACTGGTAGGAGACCCCGGGGAAGACCGAGGACACGCTGGAGGGATTATATCTCCCGGCTGGCCTTGGAACGCCTCGGGATCCCCCAGAATGAGCTGTAAAGTGTTGCGGGTGAGAGGGAAGCCTGGGTCGGCCTGCTGAACCTGCTGCCACCGCGACCCGACCCCGGATAAGTGGCTGATAATGGATGGATGGATGGATGTAATCTTGTAAAATGTAGTTTTTGGCAAAAAGACAGTATGCAAACGACGGATTCAACAATGGATGTTGAAGTACATGGAATTTATTGTGGTATCGAAATGGGTATCGAGAATCGTGGAATTTCACTGGTATCGTCATCAACGACTAAATTACTGGTATCATGACATCCCTTAATATTTAACAACCAAAACCTTTCAATTGGAGGTCCTTGAAGCAAAATCTTTTCAAACGGAAGTCTGTGATCTAATGTGTATCAATTCACAGGTCCTGACACAAAGAAGGTTGAGAACCATTGGGAAAGGTAAACTGGATGAACTGCTCCGACTGTTTTTGGCCACTTTGGTCCCAGATCTAAAACAAATGACTTTGTGAGTACAACGGTGAGAGTCCAGCCACAGCTGGGACAAAGACAGAAGCGAAGAAGAGCATCGCTGGTACTGACCTCTGAGGCTTGTGGGAGCGTGTGACCGCAGCGTCCTGGCCGTGGCGGGAGGGCCCAGCAGCGCCCGCGTGTTCTCGGATGTGCAGGTGTTTTTCACCGAGTGCTTGTGCTGAGGAGCGTGCACATGCTTCGCCGTCTCTGTGCATCTGGAGTTCGGCAGCGTTCGTGCGTTCTGCGTTTTATGAGAGCGCAGCATCCTGGTCGATGCAGAGTTCCTCTGGAACGAGTGTGTACTTCCTCGCAGGCGTGCATTCTGCACGGCGTGCTGTACTTTCCCTGTGCATGTTTTTGATTGCGTTTGCACGTTCTGTGGCGTGTGAGTACATTTGTTTTTTGGCGTGTGCAAGTCCTGAGACGAGGTGTTTTTTTGCCCTTTGCTTTGTAGGTGTTTTGAAACGTGCATATGCTGTGTGGCCCTCTGACTTGCGCGCGTCATTTTCGGTAGCGCCTGGGTCTTTCGCTGGAAGCGAGCATTTTTTGACGCGTGAGTGTGTATATGCAAGTGTTTGTGTGTGGCGCGGTGCGTGTCTCTGAACTCCCTGAGGGAGAGGAAAAGAACTTTGCGGACCAGACGTTCTTCACACCACGGCATCCCGTCGCTGATGTCCTGCAGAGGCGCGCGCGCACACACACACACACACACACACACACACACACACACACACACACACACACACACACACAGTAAATTTAGCTGACACCAGATTATCTAGAAACGCTCCCACTACAGTAAAAAGACTAAATGAGCAGGAAGCATTTAAACAAATTATGACTTTAGAGACTGAAACGGTTAATTACCAACAATAGCACTAGCCTAGTTTGTGTGTGTGTACATGTATGATGTAATGTGGTATATAAATCCTCCCTTTTATTGAGACTTAACTGCATCAGTAAAATATTTCATAATTTACATATGAAAGTCTCAGCTCTCGCTTGATTTTTGATCTCCCCTTCCCAATATCACTCTCTGATCACTCTAGAAAAATGGATACACTTGTCTGGCCTTATTTCACAAATACCACTTATTGTGTAAGAATGACCACATGCCAAGCTGATTCGGCCCAAACTGCTGTCAAGGAGGCCCCATCTAAATGGTGACTTAAAAGCAGGGAATTTTGTGATTTATAGATTCTGATTAGTGTCACTCCTATGAATAAATCTCCTGTACTATGTGTTGAGACATAAAACGTGAAGAAGTCAAGATGGTGCACCTCTTTTTACAGCCAGTGTAAATACCATAGAAAGAAAAAGACATTTCACTTACATATTTCTTTTTGATGATATTCCGTTTGGGTCTGTTTGTACTCATCTTGCCAAGCGGACGCTGACGGCACATGAATTACATAAGCCTGCTCCTCCTGATTTTGACACCCTCGGTTTGCTTTTTCTCCGCAGGTGTGAAAAACATAGATTCCAACCACTCGGTCCTGGAAAAGAGGAGTCAATAAATATGTTACAAAGTATAGAGGAGCTTTTTTTTCTCTTAAACTGTTATTTTGACTTGACGGATGGGCCAAAATAATAGACACCAACAGTTTAGAAAACATGCACAACAATCGGTACGAATGCAAGGATAGAGTTGAATACACAGTCTGAGTCTAATAGAAAACACTGGCAGTGAATGTTCAAAATAACTTCTGCAGAGATTTTAGAAAAATTCTTAAGCTATTACCTGACTTTGGCCAACATGAACTAGCTGCCAGCGTGCTTCGTCAGTTAGATTTTGTGTGTTGAATTTGATTTTGTCAAAGTTGTTGCATGGCTATTACTGTGACAACAGCAGCAAAACAAAAAGGACATCTGAGAAATGTGGCTTTTGTTTTTTCCTCATTTAAAAAAAGACTTTCATAGAGAAATATGTACATACTGGGAATCTAAAGGTATTGATTTCTATCTGTATATCAGTGGTGTATAGTAACGAAGTAGAAATACTTCGTTACTGTACTTAAGTAGTTTTTTGGGATATATGTACTCTACTTTACTATTTATATTTCTGTTTACTTTTACTTTTACTTCACTACATTTTGCAAAGAAAACTGATACTTTTACTCCGATACATTTCCCCTGAAACCTTCGTTACTCGCTACAAAATCAAATCTATCTCTAGAAAGAAAGAAAAACACATCCGGGACTGTGGTGGAACACAGACTCCACCAAGCAGGTTTTGCGAATCACAATATTCTGCATTAGCCCTCTACATCCTCTAGTCCAGCGCTCCCAAACCTTTATGCGTCACGGGCCGGTAACGTGAAGACCAAACTGTCACGGACCGGGTCCGACCTCGGAGAGACAGGAGACAACGACACCTGACGTGTGTTCGTTATGTCCAGTCTACTCCTAACTAAACCTTTAGTCCACTCTACTCCTAACTAAACCTTTAGTCCAGTCTACTGCTTAACTTATAACGCGCTGCACAAAGACAGAATGTTGAAATGAAAGCAGGTTTTCATGCTTTTTTGGCGATCTCAGGATACTCTGCCTTGGTTTTAATCCAGAACACCGGCAGAGTTGAAACAGATTTAAGTTTCATTTTTAGGGTAACGTGACATATTGACATGTGTCAAGAGGTTCCGTCTGAGGTCACCACAGACGGATGTATCTGGTCATTTTTCACAATAAAACATTTTTCCGGACTTTTTTAATTTAACTTACATTTTTCATTCATTCTTTCTGTGCGGCCCAGTACCAAGGGGCCTGGTATCAAGGGCCCCACGGCCCGGTACCAAGGGACCCGGTACCAAGGGGCCCGGTACCAAGGGACCCACGGACTGTTACCGGGCAGAATGAGCATACTTATAACCACACTGTTACAACTCCTTCATAGTGTCATATTGCTTTTTGGAGAATTACTATGATAAGTTCATAGTAGATGCAAAAGTATACTTAGGTACAATATATTATGTTGAACATAATATATATGGTTATTTTATCAATACAACTCCTGGTCCTTGGTCAGGGTGGCCACAGCACTTAAAAGAATACATTTCATAATTCTCAAAATTCTGACCCATTGCTTTTTTATTAAAAGCATGTACTTGTACTTTTACTTTCAATACTTAAGTACATTTTATATCAGAAAAATACTTTTGATACTTAAGTACAGAAAATATCAGATACTTTAAGACTTTTACTCAAGTAGTATTTTAATAGGTGACTTTTACTTTTACTGGAGTAATTTTCCAGTAAAGTATCTTTACTTTTACTCAAGTACGGCTTTTGGGTACTTTATACAACACTGCTGTATATCGAACCCTAACCAGAACTAAACTGATTCAAAACAGGAAATATGACCTTTTGTTAAAAGAGTATTTTCCAGGCTTCTGATCCTTTCAATGGAACTTGCCATTTGGAATAACTTCCACTAAAAATAGTGCATTCACTGCATTTCTTCCTATAATGAGGCCTGGACCCCCTGCTCCCATCCATCAGCAACCTACTACATCACAACGGGAACTGCCCTTTAGCCCGCTTTGCTCAAGGGCACCCCGATGGAGGGCTGGTGATGTGTGATCCTAGTCGTTGCACGTGCATAACCTGCTATGATAATAAACACACCGCTTGGACCAAAGCTCCCATTGGCTGCAGTGGATCATCTATAGCTTTAACAACAACAAAAAGTGAAGATGTGGAGACGTTTTTACACCACTGTGCTTGTTAATGTATATAATGGACTAGAGTGATGTGTGTGAGTGTGTGTGTGTGTGTGTACCATCTGCCAGGACGTGTACAAATGAAGATGACAGTGCATCACAGAGGAGATTTGATGAACAATGCGCGTCCATGCACCTGCAGCAGGGTGACAGGTGTCTGCAGCCAGCTCTTAACCATTCAAACCGACACGTCTCTATCTTCCTGCCACGATGCTGCGCGTTAAAGACGCCTAGCGATGCAGGCGGCAGCGCGTCTCCGTGCTGCTCATATTAGTCCTTAAAACAAAGCAAATACCAGACAATAATCGATCACCCACCTCCAGCAGGATTACCGGCCTACATCCTGAGCACACCGGCGCCAACCTAAGCGAACGGCACACTCACACTTAAAAAAAAAAAAAGCCGGAACAACGGATCACGTAAAAAGAAATATCCCAGCGGCTCCGGTGTGCCGTTATTCCCCGTTAGGCCCGGGATGCCGCTTCGGACTAGGCACCTGCACGGCTGAGGAGCGCAGGGAGGCAGCGCCGCTGCGGTCGTGTGAGCCGCCGATGCCGAACCGAGGCCTGCCTATATTTTACGTGCGCGTGTACTTCTTTAATTACGGTCAGTTCTGGCCAGAAGCGAATTCCAGTTCGCCGGAGCGTGCGTCCGTCCGTCACGTGACCCGGAAATCGGTCGAGGTCAATTGTCCCAGGGGGTTCCGATCTATCAAATGGCAAAATCGCAGAAATGTCATGACTCATCCCCCGATCCTGGCGTCACCCCGGAACCAGTACGCTCGTTTAAAAACACGGTTGTTTCGAGCCGACGATACATTTCTAATGCGCGTCTATTCCTGCTATTAAGGTCTACGCTGATGCACGTAATACGGAAGACAAAGACAGCCTGCAATAAACTCTAACATAAACCTAATAAAAACAATATTGAAACACTATCATGTCACTGTACCATATTGTCACAATAAGATAAAAGTATATTGATTTAGTTTTGACTCCACCTGCAAGTAGGGATGGGTTTCGTTTGGGTTTTTTCCAATACCGGTGCTAAAACGATACCTGTGCCTGAACCGATACTTAAAAAAAAAAAGAGCACAAAACAACGATTGACAACATTAAAGAAAGGCTTTTTTTCTTCAATATTGAACAATGTATTAACTGTTTAAAGTATACTATAGATATAAATACATACAAAACACTTGACTTCAAACTTTTTAACTTCAAACTATGAAGAATATATAACAAAAGAACAGTGAAGCATCAGGTGGCCTGATATGGACCGTGTGCCACTCACTACTACACGTCATCATTAATATCAACTGGAGAGCTTTTCTAAACCAGACAGAGCTGCTCTTGAATTCGGCAAACATGTCTCAGCCTCTCGATCCATCAGCACCGGTTCCCCCAAAGGCTGCGTTCTTTCCGCTCTGCTCTTCTCCCTGTACACCAACAGCTGCACCTCCAGTCACCAGTACGTCAAGTTCCTGAAGTTTGCGGATGGCACCACCCTCATTGGACTCATCTCTGGTGGGGACGAGTCCGCCTACAGGTGGGAGAATGACCACCTGGTGACCTGTTGCAGACAAAACAACCTGGAGCTCAACGCTCTGAAGAAGTGGAGATAGTTGTGGATTTCAGGAAGAATGCAGTCCCACCCGCCCCTCTCATCCTGTGTGACTCCCCCGTCGACGCTGTGGAGTCCTTCCGCTTCCTGGGCTCCATCCTAACCCAGGACCTCAAGTGGAAGCTGAACATCAGCTCCATCACCAAGAAGGCTCAGCAGAGGATGTTCTTCCTGAGGCAGCTGAATAAATTCAACCTGCCAAAGACAATGATGGTGCACTTCTACACTGCCATCGTTGAGTCCATCCTCTGCTCCTCCATCACCATTTGGTACGCTGCAGCCACTGCCAAGGACAAGGGCAGGCTGCAGCGCATCATCCACTCTACTGAGAGGGTGATTGGCTTCAATCTGCGGTCCCTGCAGGACCCTGAAGCGAGCAAGAAAGATTGTAGTTAGGTTAGTATTCAGCTTTTCTTTTCTTCTTTATTTTCTTTTGTTTATAACTGATAATTGTAAATGTTGATTGTGTGCACTCAGTAGTCGATGTGAAATGGTTCCCCCTATCGGTTTGGAGCATATAGCTAGACATTAAAGCTTTTCCCTTTTCAGTATAACATAACCTCATTTACAGATCTCTTCAAATAAGACGTGTAGACTTTTTTTTTTGGAAGCTCTGAACCTGATATATACCCTGATGTATTTATCATTATTACAATAGTAGCCCATAGAGTGGGAGTCAAAACAACAGCTAACCAACAATTAGTAACATGTCTTTTAAATGCTATCAAATGTGTTTTACATTTCAATGTGTACAACTACATAGCTTTGCGAGGGGGTTACAAACACGCACAATACAGATGCAATATGTTACGCAAACACAATAAGAAGAAAAGAAGTATGATTACTTAATTCAGAATCAGAACCATTTATTTGCCAGGTATGTTACACATACAAGGAATTTGTCTTGGTGGGTGGTGCATACAAGACCAACAACAATCAACACAGTGCAAGAAATAGAAACATATTACATTTACAATAGAATATAAAATCAATTTATTTTCCTAGCTAACAGCAGGGAAATAATAATAATACAATTCGATCAAACTGAAACTCTCAGAACCTTTCCAAATAAGACTGAGGGCAGACTGTGGCATTCCCTCTGAAGTGGCATTTAACACATCTTTTAACACAGTACTGATAAATAGCATTCTAATAAATATTCTTACCCAGCTGTTCTCGTCCCGATGTAAGCCCAATCAGCAGGCCAGCAGGTGTGCTAATGAAGTTGGGAGGCAGAGTGGGTGGCAGCTTGGACTCCTGCGCCCTTCTTTCAAACCATGCCGCTGTTGGTGTGGTTTCTTTGGGCGTTGTTTCGCGGTACGCCAGGGGGTCCGGTTCACCGCGCGACATGGTCGGAACTTGGAGTAAATTCAGTGACGCCAAAACAGGACGGAGCCCCGCGTCCTCCGTCCTCCCACCTGCCCATGTTCCTGCACGCCCCTGGGCCGCTTGTGTCACGAGAGCTGTTCCTACCGGTTCCGCATAAAAGTCCGTTTCCCCCCGGACTCACGCCGCTGCTGTTACCGTTCACGGGAGAACAGCAGAGCGTCCGAGGCACGGGTGCACGCGCTGTGCAAGTCTGGTGCGGCGCCGATAAAACCGCTGTGCGCCTGGACCGCCTTCAGCTGCGCGCTTGGGCCACGCCGTCCCAGTTCCGACTGGGCTCGTGCGCAGCCAGCAGTGTCGGGCCCCTCTTCCTGTATTTCCACTACAGGCTGACAGAGTGCGGCGGAGAATCCAAGGTAAAGGTCACTAGATAGAAAATGTTCATACTTTTTTATTTTATTTACTTGTTACCCAGTGTCATATCAACATTAAGGTTAAAAATTAAGTTGGAATCCCTAATGATCTGTACCTGTAAACAGTGGCAGGCCGTGGATTTTCTACTTGGGCCTTCAGTGCTGTCTCTACAAGCTGAAAAACCTAATCACCTCATTATGACGCCACAGCTACCGGTTATTATTTGTTTCGTGTAAACACATGAAGCTCTAGCGTAAGTTCAGACAACCCCTTCACGCGTGTAGGCCTCTTCTATACCAGAGATCACCGTCAGAGTGATCAGCTGTAAATAACAATCCCATGATGGTGGGCATTTGGCATGGAGAGCACTTCTCTCTTGTGCCTGTAATGCTAGTTTGCTATTGGTTAAGCTACTGTGTGCCAATGGTGGTGCCTAAGGTTGCGTACCCTATATAAACCAGTGGCGGGCCTTGCATTTTCTACCTAGGCCTGCTGTCTGATATCGTATACATAAATATGCGCATGACGGGATGCTGTTCGGTGCGCACCCCTACATTTTTTTAATTCTAAAATAGCTATAACTTTGTGATTCTGTTTAAGCCAGCAGAGAATGTGTAGCAGGCCCTGACGGCCCGCCACTGATATAAACAAACTACATCATGGTCACATGACTTCCCGTTTTCACCACAGGAGGACTACTGTTTGAAGTCATACAGTTTGGTAACTACCAAACCACTTGTTAGCAAACACCTTTTTTTTTGTTTTTTAGACTTGTAAAAGCTTAGAGTGGGTGGCGTATTTTAAATTGTGGAACAAACCGTTAACATCTTTTAAGCGTGTGTTAACCACAGACCTTACTTCTGGCATCTAACTATAAACCCCTTCAAAAAAATAAAACATTGACTTTGAGGGAATCTGGAAGTGCAAAAAAATGCCTCATTTCCAGGTTTTTAGACTCATTCTAGTAGCACTCTATTGGCTGAGTTTTGCATGCGTTATTGGCTGCATGTCTGTGAACCCTTAAGTATGTTTTTGCACAATTCTGTAACTATATATCTCAGGTTGTTGGTGGTCAGCTGGTGTATACCCATGTGCTGCATTATACTCCACCACCACAAGGCTACATCATCAGAGTTCTACCGCTTAACCTTCCCATTCATTGCCATTACAACAGGTATGTCATGTGTGCTTCCATATCCCTATTGGGCTCAGTCTTTGTGGAGGGGATCAGCTTTGTTCCTGCTGATCCGCTGGGTCTCTATTTGAATGTTTGAAGCACTACATTCCTTGCGATTCTGTGTCCCTTTTTATTAGCCCCTGGAGCGATCCGGTAGAAGAATATCATTTTTGTCTTCCTTTTCGTCTCAGGTTTCATTACTCTTACCACGTTGGCTTCAAACCTCAAGTTCAGCACACAACCTTTATGAAGAGCATCAGGAGCAAACTCAGCTACAGCCTCACCATCTCCAATGGTACGGTATCTTAAAAAATGTAAAAGGTTTCGGTGTTGCTATCATTCGATTAAAATTGTCATCACGTCTTGTTTCAGCCAACTCTAATATTTTAACTTCAATATGCAGCTCTATGAAAGCTAACATCATGAAAGTCTACATACTAATCAACACATCTCTTGTCTGTTTTTCTACAACTTCATCTTATATCTTTCCTATAACTTTAGATGTAATACACACATGTTGTGGGTGCAAGGTGAACTAAGATCTGTATATATGAAAGATCAATCTGCGCTGTAGGTCTTCCAGAAATGTGTACATTCAATACACAAAATGCAAAAGCACAATTTGCAAGTTCAGTTAAGGTATTTACTCATTTTGCCTTGAATATGTGTGTAACCAGCCCAGGGGCAGCCCGTCCCTCCAGACCACTGGTTCTATTTGGGGGAGCCAGTGCACTTTGTAGCCCAGGCAGGAGTTCTGTTGGCTGGGGAGAGGCTTTATGTGGACTCATGCTATGCCACAAGCTCCAAGGACCCAAACATCATGCCCAAAGTGGATATCATTGCTAACTATGGGTATGTATCTTGTAAGAACACAAATGGTTTACAGCAATTGGTTTGTCAATCTACATTTCTTGATTCATGTTTGTGCTCTGATTTGTTTTTGATTGCAGCTGCATGACAGACAGCAGGAGGCGGGGCAGCAGCTCCCGGTTCTTGTCTGGAGGAGGCAGTGTGGTGACGTTCTCTGTGGATGCCTTTCTCTTCAGAGCAGTCGCACAAGTAAGACTATTTTTAATTCTTCTGAAGCTTTGTCCATTGGTTTTCAACCTTGGGGTCTGGGCCCCTCCCAGGAGTCACCAGATAAATGTGAGGGGTCATGACATGATAAAACCTTTTTCCTCATTAGGGATATTTGGGGCTTTTTATTTTTGTTGTTATAATTTTGGCTGCCTAGAGTGCTAATTGCCTGAGTGTATTACGTTTGTGTTTACGCCTGTTTGTCTGTTTATAGGTGCTGTACCTCCACTGTTCAATGTCAATTGGTCTCACCACTTCCCTCACCTCAAAGTCCTGCAATTACAACAAGGCTGCTGGACGGTAACAACCAATGTTCTTAAAAGAGCCTTCTTCACAAGTATAACACGGTTGAATGAGTGACAATTGGATAAGAAAAATCTGATGAAAAGAATAACGATATGAAAACAAATTGTGGAAATAATTTTGTTACGGTTGTGTCTGTGTGCTTTGAGGAAAGTAAAGTGTTTGTACTAAGGCACATGACTGCTTTGTTGTTGCATGTGTTTAGGTGGGAGGAGCTGGAGGACACAGCCCCAGTATGCTCCTGCTGTGATTCCATGTGCACCGACGTTCAGGACTGTAAGTTGTGAGAACATAGTTGAACTGAACAAATGACTATCACACCACACTAGCTGGTGACTGAAGAGGAGTAAAAAAATATCACAGTAATCTTATTTGATAAAAGAATACAACTAATTGTTGGTTATGAATTATCTCACATTCTACATATATGATTTATCTCTTATAGTGACTGTATTGCAGTACAGATCATTATTATCTGTATCATGGGTTCCCTTGTTTCTACTTTAGCTACCAAGAACACAGTCAGCAGTCCAGGCTGGCTCATTGGACAAAGGGGTGAGCATCAACCAAGGATGGCGGTGGCATCTTTTCAAGCAGAGGGAGAAAGAGAATGGGTGGACGAAGATAAGACGAGAGATACAATAAAGGATGAGCGCCATAAAGAAGTCCAGACTTTACTACGGGATACAGAGGTTGGTCATGAGGAGGACAATAATGAAGCCATTCCTGAGAAAAATGTGGAGGAAACAAAACTGAAGGCCAGCGCTGCAGTCAGCCAGCAGGAGATGGAAGAAAAGGAGGAGGGTGAGACTGAAGAGGCGGTTATGGAAAAAGAATTGGGAACGGATGGCATTATGTCTTACCAGATGAGACCAGAGGAAGCCATGGAGGACGTCCATAGTACCAGAAATGGTTTTGTGAGTAGTTTGTCCAGTGTCAGCAGTAACACTAATGCCTCAAAAGATGGTTCTGGTACCACTATGGCTACAATAAGTTCCAGTCTTAGTATTGAATATAATGCCGGTTCTGCTGAAAACTTTTCCAGAGCTATAAATCCTAACATAAAACGTTGTCCTAAACGTGATCAAATGAGTTGTAGTGTCACTTTTAATAGTGCAGGACGTGGTGCCATGTATACTGCTATTGGTGCAGAGAGCTTTACCCCGAATAATGTTAGTGCTACATCTGGCACTAGTTGGGATTCGAGAGTCAATGGGAGTCTAGGTGGCAATAGACCTGAGACTTTAGCTGGGACACCTGCTGATACCTGGAACTTTGAACCCATAGGTTTTCTTAATGTCAGCAAGTTAGGAGAGAAGTAGGCTGAAATTAAAGACGTTGGACACTTTCCTGTGGTCTGAAGAGTCTGTCAGTAAATCAGTGGGCAACAAGTTACAAGGCCAAGCAGTTGATTCTGTTATCAGTAAGGGACTACATGGTGGTGGTGATGATATTCTTCAGAGTTTTCAGATCAGACTGTTAGAATTGTCCCAGTCCGCTGTTCATCCAGCTGACTTCACAGATCCACATTTTACAGACTGGTTACTTGCCGTGTCTGATTTTGATTCTGGAATTGAAGATGAGGCTTCTGGCTCTGTTGGTTCAGAGGAAATGCATGAAGACCGCTCCAGTCACTCTGCTGTAGTGGCCGTGAGCGATGTCCTGCAGGGCTCTGAGAGCAGCCAGATGTTTGACAGGGCTGAGGGGGAGCTCGGATGGGGCCTGCACACTGAGACGGAAGCGGATGGATGACTTCTATTAAGATAGTAATCTCGGAGGTGTTGACTATTCCTCAAAGCAGTACTGTGACAAAGGTATGGTGTTGGAGCAATAGATTGAAATACTGCTGTGCAGTCGAGTCCAATTCAAGCAGCCCACAAAAGAATTATGTCATCCATCTCTTCTAATTAAGCTTATTAGGCTAAAAAAGAGCAGGACGTGATAATATACTGAGCTGTTGAATTTGATTACATTGGGTGTTTAATTGTTGAGGGAATTTCAATATACAGATTTGGGGGCGGCTGAGGAGTCACAACTTGAATCCATACAGAGCATCAGCGGGAGGAAATGAGGCTTCTTGATTAGCAGACAATCTCAGACTTCCTCGGTTTGTGGACCGTGAACAGCAGTGGAACTCTCGACCCGCTCACATGGTCCATGGAGAAGGCAAACTCATCAAGACCGGAGCAGAACAAAATAGTTGCAGAACCTGGTGGTCAGCGTGCTGTTTCCATGTAAACAAGTTGATGAACAATAAACCAAGCTGTCACCTACCTTTTGTGAGTGAGTGAAAACAAGGATGCAAGTTTTCAAAAAGGCAAACCCCGTCCTATCAGGCCTTATCTTACACATTGCAGCTTTTTAACATGACTGTATATAACACACAAAGATGACAGGAGTATGTTTAAACGCCTCAAATAAATTTATTCAGAAAATGTATAAATGTCACAGATTACAAACTGTCTTTATAGTTATTATGTTGAATCAGGTGGAAAAGTTATGGGACATCTCGCTGTCTCGCTGCTGACTGGGCTCACTGCTCAAATCTAAGAATTCTTCTGCGGTACCTTGACGATCACCTGACAAAGTAGACAAACAATTTAAAGAATATTTAGTTAGTTCTTATACATGTGTATAATCATTTATTCCAATAAACTATTGTGCTGGGTTCATTTCTCAGCACCGGAGGTTGCCGCTTGGTTAGCGTTAGCTTTGCAGAAGGAGCTTCATGCTCCAAATTCCAGGAGGTAATGATTCTGTGCGGTTCATTCAAGATACATTTTTAGTAGTGCTGTCATATTAGCGCGTTATTAACGGCGTTAACGCAAACCAATTTTAACGCCGTCAATTTTATTAACGGCGTTAACGCATTTTAATTTTCCAATTATTTTTTCCCGCGAGCACCACGCCGGATGTAGCTCAACCGGAAGCAAAACAATAGGCATGCCGTTTGGGCTTGGAAGCTAGACTAACGTTACGGTTTGAAATGAATGAATGGTGAGCGCGATACGGCAAAATGAATGATATTCAGTAAATTGCGAACAGGTGCGTGTGCCAGAAGGGAGCGCGAGTGAACACATTGAACACAGCAGGAGAGAACGCAACGTTAGCCAGCTAGCTAAAGCTCCGATGGAAAATTATTAGTTAACGTTAGCTACAGCTTGATGAATTGAGTCATTGAACACAGCAGGAGAGAACGCAATGTTAGCCAGCTAGCTAAAGCGCCGGTGGCAAATGATTAGCTAACGCTACCGTTTTTGAGGAGGTAGATTTTGAGGTGAGGGGACTGACAAGGCAGAAGGTAAAGTGGTCCACCGTTCTATCAATAAGCAGACCTGCCAACCTGTACGCATTTTGACGTCAAAGTACGCTGGTAAAAATTAGTCTAAAATTAATTTTAGACTAATTGACCAGCACACATATGCAATGCAATATAATGCATGACGAGTATTTAATGACTAGTCCCCTATTAGTCGTCGTCAATTCCCCCCCCCCCCCGTCGGTACGCAAAACATATCAAGGTTGGCAGGTCTGAATAAGGCTAAACTAGAAGTTAACACTAATACAAACATTATTTTTGCAGAATGAGTGTGTTAGGGGTAATATCCTTCTCACCTTTTTCACCCCTGACCCGTTTTCATGCCTGGTGCACTCTATAATTTTATTTTGTAAACCCTTGTTTACCTGAAATGTGCAGTAATTTTATTTTGTACCGCCCTGTTTGGCAGTTGTTTTTCAATAAAATAAAGCAAGCCAATCCACTTTTTCATGTTGATAAGAGCATTAAAATGCAAAAAAAAAAGAAGATTAAATGCGATTAATCGCGATTAAATATTTTAATCGTTTGACAGCACTAATTTTTAGCAATTACCGTTTTGACTTCTGTGTAGTTGTCCAGGCCGTACTCTCCGAGCTCTCGGCCGTTGCCGGAAGCCTTGTAACCTCCGAACGGAGCCTGAGCAGCAAACACGTCATAACAGTTGACCCTGCAGGGTGGACACACACACCTCAGTGACAGGAAGAAAACAAATCCCCCAGACCTGCACATTGCTAATGCGTGAAAGGGGAATGAAACAAACCCCATGCTGTAACATGTATTTTCCTGGGGCTAATTATGTGACAGCCTTGGGGATTGGCCATGAATATCTGCAGCTCAGAGACTGTTTACACAGCAATGAGTTTAGTATCAGCACCCCTACCAGACTGTTCCGGCACGGAGCGCATTGGAGACGTAGCTGGCCTTATCAATATCCTTGGTAAACACAGCGGCGGCCAGACCATATTTAGTATCGTTGGCTCTCGTCACCACCTCCTCCAGTGTTTTAAATTTCATGATCTGCATCACTGGACCAAAGATCTGCGAGGGAGAACATGACGGAGCAGGAAACAAGAAGACAGATGAAGCACTGCTTTCTATCAACACACAAGCAATGGGGACAACATTTATTTAAATTGGTCCAGTATTGAAGGAGAACACTGCAGGCGTGAAGGGCTGTAATGTAATCGCTCGGGGCAACGCCTCACCGCTAAGGTACGTCCACATAGTCTCAGATTGTTAATACAAATGTCTGACATCACGGAAAGGATCCTACAGCAAGATCAAATGTTTTTCTTTACCTTTTGGCAGATCCGATTATTTATGTCATTGTGACTAACAAAGTTACGCTCGAGAAGTCTCGTTCTTGAATCTCGTGCCGCGTCGACATTGTCAAAATCAGCTAAAGATTCAGCCGTGACATTGAAAGTCTTTAAGATAACACTAAAGGGCCAGAAGCACTTAAAAAGCATCTGATGCACGTTTTGAAGTACGCTTATTGTTTTAAATGGCCGAACATGCACTAAATACCAGTACTAGTACTAGCACCGTTAGCTGCTAGCCATTGGCTCATGCTTGGTGTGCAGGCAGGCAATCTGTTAGAGTTGTAGCTGCTGCCGTAGATAAGTATGTGCAATCCAGATCCCCAGATATTTGTATTTCTATGACCAGCACGGAAAAGGACTGTGCATAGGAGGTCCCACCAATCAGCATTTGTCCTTGAAGATTAATTTTTATTCCATTGCAACAATAAATAGGAGAGGGGTCAGATCCTGCCTTACACCAAATTGGAACTAAACAAAAGCTGATATGTATTAGTGTGTACAGAAACCAATGGCAACAACGCAGAGCTCAAAACCATGGTTTAAATGTAAAATTATTTATTTGGGAAGTATGTAAATTGTGTCAATGAAATTAAGTGGTGCCCTTATTTGTTTGATTTATTTTCAATTGGGCATTCTAAACCTTCCATATTATCCTACCTCCTCCCTGGCAATGGTCATGTTGTCCCGGACGTCTCCGAACACAGTAGGTTGGATGAAGTATCCTCTGTCTGCAGCCACTCCTCCTCCGCACAGCAGCTTGGCTCCCTCTCTCTTCCCACTGCTGATGTAGCCCAGAATCTTGTTGAACTGCTCCTGATCCACCTGGACCGGCCATCGCAGAGGGAACAGCATCGAGTGTTTGAGAAAGTACGTACACTGAGCCGAGCTCTCTATAAGAACACCTCTGTTTGACAAAATATGGCAGGTATTTTGCAGCGCAACCTTTACCTAACAAATTACCGACATGGCAGATTTGTATGGGATTAAGATCAGATGATTTAGAGTCAAATAGATCATAAAGTGGAGTATGCTTTAGGGGGGGGGGGGGGCTCCCTTGTGATTGACAGGTCACTACCACGACGTTGTTCGGTCTGGGAGTTGTCCATGTTTTTCAGTTAATTATAACATTTTGGACACCTAAAAATGACTGACATGTGTAACAGTGCGCAACAGTGAGTGTGTGTGTGTTACCTGAGGTCCCTGCTCCGTCTTTAAATCGAAGGGGTTTCCCACTACTCGTCTCCGAGCTCGCTCCACACTGCGCTCAACAAACTCATCGTAGATGTCCGCTTGGACAAATGTTCGAGAAGCAGCAGTGCAACACTGGCCTTGGTTGAAAAAAAGACCAAAGTGGGCCTGCTCGACTGCGTCTTCCACTGAACAAGGAAATGACAAAGACAACCTTTCACCATGAAAGTCTTCTTAAAGTAAAAAATATTCTTCCACTTTTATATCAACCTGTGACTTGTAATGCATTTCAGGAGTTGTCCTCTCTTTTTAAAAACAATTGATAGCAGGTGGAAAAAAACCCTGGTTTCATTTCTCACTTTTCTATATTGATGTAGAAGTGTACTCCAGTGACATTCTGTATACCTTTAGCAGCTAGCATAGCATTGAACTGCTAACGCTAGTTAATGATGTGCTAACATATGCCGTTAATAAGATCCACTGGCTTTTTCCGGGTAACGAGGATCAGTCACGGTAACGTTTAAACATGACTAGCATACAAACACAGTGGTTAAGGAAAACACACTATTGGCGTCCGACAGGATGATGTTAGGGCTCTTTCCTCCCAGCTCCAGAGTGACCTTCTTCAGGTTACTGCTGCCTGACGCCTGCTGGATCAGATGACCGACCTGATGGGACACAGATGGGGAGAGAAAGAGGTGGTGACACCTTGGCTTCAGCTAAAATTATTTCATTGGTGGAGAAGTTGGTGCTATATAAACTACTACAGCTCAATTAAGTTGACATAGCAAGCAACGGTTAAAAGCCATTGTAGCTTCTTGATCCAGAACAGTATCAGTTTTTGAAAATCTCCGACTGATCTGAAATCAGCTGGCCTCTTTTTTCATTTCCACAAGTCTGTTTTAAAAGTCTTTGATGGTTTTATATTGATGTGATGTGAAAGTGACAGATCTGTGAGTCTGACTTTAACTTTGTAAATCATGAAAGGCTTTTATTTTATGACACTTCCATAAATCCTCAACAAATTGTATACCACTTTGTAGCCAATTTATCTGTAGAAGAAGGTTTAAGCCAAGATAAAATAGGTTTCAACCTACAGCCTATGTTTCTGTTACTAATTTGGATAGACCTGCTCTGCATTGGGCGATAATTCAATACAATAATTTATCATATTTTAATGGAATCATAACAGGACAAAATCCTGTAATCTAAGATATTGTGATACACAATAACATTGTCTAAATTGATAATAGCAAGCAAGCAACTAAACTTTAACTCAACTTTCTAAGAAATCTGAATTGATAAGAATTCTGCTTATGGAAATACCCCTGTGTAGTTAAAGCCCCAATATTGTCTTATTCTGATTACTCTCTATTTGTGTGCATGCATGAGTGTCAGTATGGAAGTTTGTCCTAGCTATGCATTGGGTGAAAGGTTGTTTTTACCTTGGGGCGACCGTGGCGCAGGGGTCGTCCTCCAATCAGAGGATCGGCGGTTCGATCCCCGGCTCCGCTAACCCGAGTCGATGTGTCCTTGAGCAAGACACTTAACCCTAAATTGCTCCCGTAGCTACGGTGTATGAATGTTAGCTAGTCCTGATGTGGCACCTTGCATGGTAGCTCCTCTCATCAGTGGGTGAATGATTCCTATGTAAAGCGTCTTTGAGTATTCAGAAAAGCGCTATATAAAATCAATGTATTATTATTATTATTATTATTACCTCAAGCATAGCTAAACTGGGGCGACCTGCCAAGATCGAAATCGTCCAGCCAGTTTCAATAATCTAGCGAAAAATATGTTTTACACTTCTTAATGTAAAAGTACTCATTTAGCAGAACGGGCCATATCATAATAATATAGGTTATACTGTTCGTAATTATTAATGCGTGATCATAATTTTAATGATCCACTTGGTAATGGTGGAGCTAATTTTAAAGACTTTATACACAATGTAAATCAACTGATAAATTATTATGTATTCATAAGTAGGATATAATTATTAAGAATCTGAATCTGCAAAGAAGCCTAACTAGATTCCCTTGGCTTGCGTCCATGAAATCTTGTAGGCCTATGTTGCGTAATCATGTGTCTGATTGCCATGGGGTATTTTGAACACTGCAAACAATGATTAAAAGGCAGAGCATTGTCCTACCTCTGTGGATCCGGTGAAGGCCAACTTGTCAACATCCATGTGCCCTGCAATGGCAGCGCCAGCTGATGGTCCCATGCCTGACAGCATATTCACAACACCTTCAGGAAAACCCACCTGGAAACAGAACCAAGTCAACAAAAGCTTGAGAAATGTTGCTGGCTATAATTGGGGATATTTAAAATACATCATTTGTGTGTGACTGTATGTAAAGGCACAATAAGTAGTAACATTGAAAGTTGGCCCCAGCACGACAAGGGTTTAGGTGATTTAGGCGGCAACTTCAGAGGCTGAAAAATTAAGCCAACCCTACATCAAAACTGTGCAGACGGAGGCATATTTAAATATAACTCACCCATTTAAATAACGGGGGATATTATTGTGAAGAATTTATAGAAAGATTTATTCACCAACGAGTTAGTGGAGCTTTTTCAGCTGCTATTCTTCAATAAAACAAGTATATTAATACTGCAGGGAGGACGAGTAGGCAGAAAACAGAACGGGGGACCTTTTATTGGGAATAATTTATAGGGAATTAAATATTTTTACCGTTATGCCGCCGTTCCTTTGACCACAAAATACATCCGATCACCCTCCGGTCAGGCAGGTCACTTAAGTGTAACCGCTGCCTACGTCAGACATTTCTGATGTTGGGGACAACACACAGACCAGTGCGAGCTTCAATACAAGCCCAGCTAAATTAAAGTTTGGAAGATTATAGAATTTGTTACTTTGATCACATTTATTTTACCAGGAATGTTATATTTTTAAAGGGGAAAAGATGGTCTTGGTGGTCCTTTATATGATATGTATGATCCTTTAAATGTTTCTGGTAAAGTCACTGAGGGGAAAAAGAAACGCCATACCTCTTTAATCAGGCTGGACACATAGAGCGCTGTGAGTGGCGTCTGCTCTGCCACTTTCATCACCACAGTGTTACCGGTCGCCAGGGCAGGGGCAATTTTCCAAGCCAGCATCAACAGAGGGAAGTTCCACTGCAGGGAGAGAAGGAGAGAAACATAAGGAGTAAAAAGTATTACAACTTCACAAAAAATACTGACATTAGAACTCCATTTTTGTTGAACGTGCAGCTGTGCATGCATCCTGAATGATTTCAGCTTTCTGACTTGCTGTCTGATTTGGATGAAGGCCACTTTGAACCCCTGCATGGAGAAAAAAGCCAGTCCAAGGCTGTGGTGATGCCAAAACAATGGGCTTAGGCAAAACAATGCCGGGTGATTCGGCAAAAAAGTTGAACCTGTCTCAACTTTAGCTGCAATGCCAATCATATAAATGCTCATATTCCAGGTAGATTATTTCGCAACATGGAAGATAGCCTAATTATAGTGTGTGACATAACTTCAGACTCCACCAAATACATACAAAAAGATCTGTCCTAATTACTTTCTGACTGAAAGTAGGACAATTAAAGTATGACTTGAAAGATCTGCAAAAATTATAAAAACCACTGGCCTCTGCTTTGATTCGTCGAAGTGACAGTGTGCACAAGACGAAACATAAAGGCTTAAAATGTGTTTCACACCACAACACTTATCTTTGCCTGTGAACGAGACTGTTTCCCAGACCGTCCGGTTTCGATTTAACAGGGCCTCATTCCTTTTGTCTTCTATCTGTGTGCTCTAGTGTGGACTTGTGTTATTTTTGTCTTCTGCAATTGAAGCAGGAAAATAGTCACAGCCTTGAATAATTCGTCACCCGGAACAACTGCAGCTGATGTTAAGCGATTGTCAGCAGTGTTTAATATCCCGTAGGGTTTATTTTTAAGGATCATTAACATATCTGAACTGTACAGAATGTGGGTAACCATAACACATATACATCCAACCAAAGGGTGGATGCAGCTACGGCAGAGATGTATGAGGAACACATAACATGTTGGATCTGATATGCATTTGAATCAGATTTTAAATCTGGAACTTTTAAAACCTAACAGCTTCTCCCTTGTGCCAGCCTTCTCTCCCTCTGCGTATCTGTGGTCATTCAGCGATGAAACATCCAGTGCAGAAACTGTTAATAGGCTTTTCTATTTTGCACATTTCTTTTCATTTCAGAGCTACAATATTTGAAACATTGTTCTCTCTTCCCACTCCTCAATCCCCCTCACCGGTATGATCTGTCCACAGACTCCAATGGGTTCGTGTCTGGTGTAGCAGAAATAGTCGCCGTCGATGGGGATGGTCTTTCCCTCCCATTTGTCAGCCCAGCCTGCGTAGTACCTGAAGACAACCGGTTTCGACCCCTGTTAGTGAAATTAGTAGTACAATGGAAGCAGAGCTACTTCTTCTTATGTCTCACCTATGAGTTTACACCAAAGAGCTGGGTGAAACTGTATTGTTCGCCTAAACTGAGGCAGCCAAAGTAACATGTTTGTGTTATATCGTTGTTGCATTTTGTGTCTTTACCGAAAACATTTCACCACGGTGGGCAGATCCACGGTGTAGGCGATGGCGTATGGCTTCCCATTGTCAAGCGTCTCCAGTTCCTGTGCAAACGACAAAATATAAGTCTTGCTCTGTGCCCTGTGATGTGATGTGTTCCAAATATCATAGAGAAACACACAAAATGCTGTTATTGTTAGAGGAAGCAGTAGAAGAGACAGTCAACGTAGCAGCCTGGTCATTTTTTGTACTGTGTTGGAGCCATAATGTAGTTTTGTTGCATTCTTTTATCTTTGAGGGAACACAAGGTGAATTTAGACTTGCAGTTCTGACATGTGAGAGCAATAACGGCTTCAGTTCCCCGTCGTAAAGGGCTGTCTGACAAGATAAAAAGGGGCTGCACACGGGATTTTATATTAATATAAAAATGTACCACGTGATCTGATGGAAAATCACAACCCATCTGTCTCTATGTGCAGATTTGTGTTGATTTTTACGGCCACATTGTTTTCTCCAGGGATGATTGACCTTATTCTTTTTATTCGGACTGTCTGAATTCAGCACTGGGGAAATAAAATGCTATTTCTGCTATGCCTTCTTCAGTGTGCAACAGCAGTATTATTTTTAAACAGTTCCATCTTCCCAAAAAAATCTGAAAGTATTTATTAGACTTGTGTACGTTTTCTTATTCAATTAAGGCACAATGGTAAATGCCATTTTTGGCATCTAAATGGTTTGCAACAAGAAAGACATTTTTAAAAGGGATGACCAAGAGGAGGAATACACAATAGTAATATTGTAGAAATATAACTACCGCATAGTCAGTTTTAGAAAATCTGTACTGGTCTATTCTGGCATTTTTGATGAAAGAGGTTCCAACATTGACTCACAGCAAGGTAGGCAGCATCCCTCTCAATGGCATCGGCCAATCGGTTGAGTAGCAGGCCGCGGTGAGAGGCGTCCATCCGTCTCCAAGGTGACCCCAACCTGAAGGCATCACGAGCTGCTTTCACTGCCTTGTCCACATCTGCCTGGAAATATAACGTCATTCCCTTTGTGAGTTGGAATACTCCTGTGAAAAACATATCTTTAGGGAATCAAATAGTGGAGGGGTTAAAGACAGTAAAGTGTGTTTACCACGTCCGCCTCTGCAACTTGACAGATGACTTCCCCAGTCGCTGGGTTGATGGTAGGGAAGGTTTTCCCACTCGCCGCATCCTGCCACTGGTTATTGATAAATAGCTGAAACATTAAAGTGTATCATTACAAGGGGCTGCATTTGTACCAGAACAAACATTTTGTTCACAAGTAAAACTTCATTTTTTTTATGAAATAAAAACAAATAAATGATATAGCTCGTTATCTGGTTTCTACATGTTCTCATGCTACTGTGACGCAATCTCCGCCCTGTGATTCAATAAAGTTGAATACCAGAAAAATGTCCACGATTCTCGAAACTGAACAGGAAGGACCGAACCTGCCAAGGAAAGACTTCACCTTAAGAACTCAGGTTCTGGAAAATGAAGCCAATGCTGAAGTGCCTTATGTGGTGTTTGTTATAAATGTATGTTGTACATTTATGTTCATATATGTTTGGTGGATGTTCATGGGAAATTGTACATGTGGGGACTTAGGACCCAGGGGGGGGATTAATGTGGGAAGCACAACCTGAGCAGAGGGTCTGTATCGGGATGGCATGAAGGCCCGAGGAATAAAGTTACAATTTAAAAAAATAAATACAAAATACAAAAAGACAGGAGACCCTAGAGCCACTCCACTTCAGTGTGGTTATAGCCGTAAGGAATCTCTGAGTTATTTTTGACCAGGACCAGTTATTTGTGGTTCCCAGAGTCTTAAAAAGTAGGTTGGGGGCTAGAGCTTTCAGTCATCGGGCTCCTCTTCTGTGGAATCAGCTTCCACTTTCAGTCCGGGGGGCAGACACGGTCACCTCATTTAAGAGTAGACTTAAGACTTTCCTCTTTGATAGCGCTTATACTTAGGGCTGTTTCAGGCTTACAGTTAGGGCTGGCTCAGGTTTGCCCTGGTCCAGCCCCTAGATATGCTGCTATAGGCTTAGACTGCTGGGGGACATCTTAGGATACACTGAGCTCCTCTTCACTTCCTTTTTCGCTTCTCTTCCTCTTTTGCTCCTCCTCTCCTCTTCTTTCTCTCCTTCTGGATAAACTATTGTCTCTTCAATGCACATTACTAACTCTACTTTCTTTTTCCATGGATTCATGGCTGCCTGGAACCGGTCCTGCCCCCGGTTCTCCCCCCCCTGCCATGGATCGTGGCTGCCTGGAAACCGGTCCTGCCTGCTGCCATGGCCCTGCTGATGGAACCGGCCTGGAACCGGTCCTGCCTGCTGCCATAGCACTGCTGATGGAACTGGCCTGGAACCTGTCCTGCCTGCTGCCATGGCCCTGCTGATGGAACCGGCCTGGAACCGGTCCTGCCTGCTGCCATAGCACTGCTGATGGAACTGGCCTGGAACCTGTCCTGCCTGCTGCCATGGCCCTGCTGATGCCCCCCCCCCCCCCCCCTACCTCCTTCTGCTTCATGGATATCTGGATCATGGACCATGCCTACTACTCATTATATGAATCATTTCTGTCATATTCATTGAATGTGCTGTAACTCCGCTACGCTATTCATTCTGGCCACATGACATCTATTGCTTCTGTCCATCCGGGGAGAGGGATCCTCCTCGGTTGCTCTCCCTCAGGTTTCTTCCCCTTTTTCCCTGTGAAAGGGTTTTTACTATCTTTATTGGGGGAGTTTTTCCTGATCCGATGCGAGGTCCCGGGACAGGGATGTTATGTGTACAGATTGTAAAGCCCTCCAAGGCAAACTTGTATTTGTGATGTTGGGCTATATAAAATAAACTGAATTGAATAGCGCAGCTCAGCTCCTCATGGGGAAGCGTCTACGCACCACACTTCCCACACTTCCTTCTCAGCTGGACCTTGCACTGCCTGACAGCGCCGCAATCGCTCAGAAGGAAAAGGAGAAAGGGATATCTGATGCTGAAATCTACAATAGGTGTCACCGCATCAAAGCGCTCAGTTTCTTATCACCAGGAGAACGGGATTGGGTAACTGATGCAACGTTAGCGGGAACTGTGCTTCAGAACCACTCCACTCCAAGGTCGTACTTGGTGGATCTACCTCACCACCCCCTGGTGAGACGCAACCGTCAACACCTGATACCTCTACACGCATCTGCACGAGACAGACGGTCTCCATCACAGCAACGCACTCTAGAGCCGACTTCTGAGCAGACTCCTGTGTCACTTGCTGTCATACCCTTAAGTCACACCTACAGAGACTCCTACACTCAGATCTAGGTCTGGGAGAGCCATAGTTAAGCCAAATAGGCTTAACCTGTGAACTTGTAAATGAAAAAGAATAGCAGTATGGTTGGTACAAGTATTGTTTAAAGAAAATAGATCTATCCTATGTTAATGTTGCTAAAAGTGTGGTTTTAAGCACTTAAATGTCTAAGTATGTTGCTTACAATGTTCTTCCGTTCAGGTTTAGATAGGAACAGACCTACCAACGTAAGAGGCAGAATAATCCTCTAAGGCAGCGGTCCCCAACCTTTTTTTTGCCACGGACCGGTTTCGTGTCAGACAATATTTTCATGGACCGGCCGTCACGGTGTGAGCGATAAGTATGACGTAATAAAGTGATACGACCGGCATAAAGACAATTTAGAGTCCATACAAATACAACTCACCATTACGCCGAATTAGTGGGAGCCCTGAGCTTGTTTCTCGGCCTCTGGGTGATGGGAGACAATAGCACCCGACGTGTGTTCTTTATGTCCAGTCTGCTCTGTAACTTAACCTTTATGTCCAGTCTACTGTTTAATTTAAACCCTGCTTCACAAAGACAGGATGTTGGAAATAGAAGCAGGTTTTCACTGCTTTTTTGGCGATCTCAGGATATTCTTCCTTGATTTGAATCCAGAACACCGGCAGAGTTGAACGGACGTTTTTGGGGTATACAGACGTAACCTCTTGACATGTGTCAAGAGGTTATGTCTGAGGTTACCTACAGGCGGCTGTATCCGGTCATTTTCCAAAATAAAACATATTTCCGACCTTGATTTATTTTATTTTTTACTTCTTTTTTTTTCATTCTTTCTGTGCGGTCCGGTACCAAGGGACCCACAGACCAGTACCGGGCCGCAGGCCGGTGGTTGGGGACCGCTGCTCTAAGGCAGGGGTGTCAAACTCATTTTAGTGAAGGGGCCACATACTGCCAATTTTGATCTCAAGTGGGCCGGACCAGTAAAATCACAGCATAATAACGCATACATAATGACAATATTTCTCTAGGTTTAAGATGTCTCCAGCGGCCGTTTCTCAACACTCGTTCTTCTCTGTACTTGATGAGGAAACACACAACTGAAAGTTGACGTTCTCTGAATACTACTGTTGTTGAGTCACAACATGTACTTTTAGGATGTTTTCAGGCGAGAAGTTAGTTGTTTAAGCATCAAATCTGTGATCGGTTATTCAAGAATCAGCCGACTTAAAAAGATACGCCGACGAGTTGAGGTCCTGCTAAGGGACCGTGAGTCCCGCATCACCAGGCCGTCAGCGCTGTGCTGCCCGGCGAGAGCAGCCTGATCCCGGCAGGACTTTTAGAAATGATCCGCTGATCCCTAGTGGTGCTCAACCTGCCCTTTTGCCCTGGATGAGAAAAGTGCCCCTTCTGCTGGAGCCCAATGTTTTTCTTCATTCATCAATATTTAAGAATAAAAATGACTCTCTCTGTCATCAATTCCCCCCAAATGTGTTTGATATCTGACGGGGCATTTACTTGAGTTATTGTGATAATTTCGCCCCAACAGCGCCCCCCTCCTCCACGTAGTGCTCATGCAGCGCTGAGCGCTAAACAGGTCCAGCTACTTCTGCTCTGACGCGCAGCATCAGACAAACAGGTGATGACGTGTTTGTGAAATCCCCCGACGTTGTTTGGTGATAAAGGAACCACAACATTAGCGCCGCTGAAAACATTACGTCGCAACTGGTCCGACATTTCCTAAAAAATAAACAAACTAAAAACTCACGAAATCCGTGATTTCAGAGCCTTGTCCAGCTGTTTACTGACGTTTGTCATGTTTAATGGAGAGAGAGAGAGAGAGAGAGAGAGCGCGCTTCATCAAACGCTCTGCAAGAAGAAAGCCTGGACCACTCCACAGCCTACAAGCTAACTGATGGTGTAATTCACACAATACAAGCATTGAGGTCTTATGCCGTGTTCACACCAAAACAGTTGCGAATATTCGCAACGCCACTTCGCCTATATCGCGCCGCCCGGCAAAAAACTCGCTCTAGTGGTTAATTCGTTTTTCGCAACCATCGCTGGGGAAAGGGGGCGGGGCTTATCTCCATGTCAGTGAAAACATTTACTATTTCCGCCATTGACCATTGAAATAACCACTAGTTCTGCGTTATACTTGTTGAGAAAGTCCCACAAACGTCGGAACATCAAACGCCCCCGTGTCTGGGTTCATAATATTATCCGTAGTCGCACACAGCTCCGACTCCTCCAGGACGAGTGTCTGAATGAAGCCGCTTCCAGCGCTCCTTCAGCGGACCCGCAGTTTGATTCAGTGACGGCAGAACGGCGGTGATGCCGGGCGGAGCTTCTCAACGCTGATTGGCTTTCGCAACTCCGCGTCGGGCGAATTTTTCGCTGGCGATGAATTATTTCATCGCCAGCGAAAAGGCGAAAAAGCGAAAAAGCGGAGTTGCGAATATTCGCAACGCCATTTCGCCAGTATCGCGCCGCCCGGCGAAAAATCCGCTTTTTCGCAACCTAACGCGGCTGTGCATTGACTTAACATGTAATCTGGACGCGCGAATATTTCGCAACTCTTTTGGTGTGAACACGGCATTAGGCGTGAAGGTGAAGCACGAAAAGTCTTCTAGAAAATGATTCCCGCTCCACAGTCGCGCATCTACACAATCTTTAGTTCATAAAAAAGAACGAGTCGTGCTAAGCTACCAAAAAAAAGTTCGTCGCTGAATTTCCAGTCGATTTTCGATGCGTCTATGTTTTATGCAGAACTATTTTCTTCAGAGCGTAATAATATCTTGCTCGCGAGTAGTGGCACGGTTCGACACGTGATCATGCTACACCAATGAGGTAGCTGCTTTTTGTCAACAGAATGGCAAGATGGCGGCCACCGTGTCTTCATCGAGCAGTACGGACGACGAAGAAAATACACCGGATTGTCTTATTGCATCTAAAATCAAATTTTGTTATATGCATATTACTTCAGTGAAGCACGAGGAGGTACATCATTTCACCACTGCACGATGGAATACTTTCAGGACAAGCCTACAAAAGTGGCTCGGGTTGAAGGGTGAGTCTCGGGACGTGGCTGAGAACTTCAAACACTGTGTTGATGTGGAGTTTGACAATATTCCCGAGGATGCTGGCTTCCATCACACGTGTTATCGTAGATTTATGGACAAAACCGCCATCTCAAAGGTGGAAAGACGTCTCGCACGTGAGAGGCAAGAAGCTACGGAAGACCACGAGGCCATTCCATCGGCTTCTAGCAGCACGAGTCCAACAAAGAAACTGCGTTCTAGGTCGGGCTGCCAATCGCAGGCTCTGGCCCCGTCCTTCCTGCCCTGTGCATAATTTGCAAAAAAAAGGAGAAATTCATCAACCGAGCAGGCAAACGACAAAGGGATCCTCTTTCAAAGGCTGAAACATTAACAGCAGGTAAACACACACACACACACACACACACACACACACACACACACACACACACACACACAGTGGTTGAGTGACTGAAAGGTACAATTATGTGTGAGTGATATGTCAACAAACTCATTGAACTATCCTTTTTGTTTCGTTAAGGCCAATTGCAGAAAGCTGCAGAGTTGAAGGATGACCAAAGTATATTAATACATATACAAGACAAAGACTGTGTGGCTCTGGAGGTGCAGTACCACAAAGGCTGCTACAATCAGCTGCCGAAAATGTAAATGAAGCTAGGTACAAGGCTTTCTGTATGGCATCATCGGCCTTGCCAGAATTATGCATTCCCCCGACTACTGATGCCCTCCATCAGCACTGCAAAAGGGCAAACTACCAGGCTGCAATAATGAGGTCCTGTCTCCAAGGAAACATAAGTGCTCCATCACCTGCTGGACATGGTTGGAGAATAGAGGATGGGACATTGCACGTCACCTGGATGACCAGAAATCCGGCCCCTGACAGTGTTTTGCATGTGATACACTGCGGCTGCAAAAGTGCCTGTGAGACAGGCAGATGTTCCTGTGTTTCTGCAGGACTGTGTTGCACAGACTTATGTCGTTGTTGTAATTGTGCCAACACAAAAGAAACTGAGGAACTGGAAGATGACTGTCCTGACACTGACACTGAGGGCTGAGTGTCCTTAATCTGTTCCTTATTCTGTTTTGTACAGTTGTGTGTGTATATATCGTGTTTCAGATTTTTCATAAAGATTGTTTTTATGGTTGATCAGTGTTGTTTTCATTTGTGTAAGAAAGAATGAATGAATGAATAAACAACAAGTACAGTTACTGCCTTTTATTGATACAAGGAGGTTTATTTGTCACATGCATAGAAATACTAAAGTAAAGCATTTAGTGAAGGTTTGGTGTTGAGGTGTATTCCCAGGTATTTTAAGAGATCAAGAGATAGTTTTAATGTCATATGCACAGATAACAGGCAGTTATTCTGTACAAGTAAAAGCTTATTTTGCTGGGTGCTCCTAACACAGAATTACAATAATCTTTAAGGAAAAAAATAAAATAAGCTTAAGACCAAAAAAATATATAAATAAAAATAAGGCACAAAATATAGTGACACAGTGTTTCCCCTAGGTTTACAGCTTCAGGGCGGCGGCACGGCGGCGGCACGGCGGCGGCGACACCAACACAAACACTTAAAGCAGTGGTTCTCAAACTTTTTCTATAAATAACTTCATTTTGTGACTCCATCTGTGCTTTTATAAATAACAGAATAAAGAAAATTGCAATCACTTTCAAGTAAATCAGATTGCTCCATCAGACATTTTTTTATTTTTAAATTGCAATCACTTAGAACAATGAAAATAGTTATATCTGTGCAAAAAAATAACTAATATTTAGTTACTACTAAATAGCTCATTGTGGAAAACAATAAGCTATTTTTTTTTTTGCCAAACGAAACAGAATGGGTGCAGAGATGTGAGCATCAGGTTGCATCAGTATTAGTGGAGCAGTGAGCCTCTACACATCTTTATTAACGGGGTTGTAGATTTGATACAATTCATGTTCAACGTTGATCTGAGATCTGTTTTCTGTTTTGAGAGACGCAGCAGCAGAAAGGACGTCACGGAGACTTCTGGCAAAGAGCCAAAAGTCGGCCAGTCACTATGCGCATGCGCAAGCGTAACCTGTTAACGGCATAACGTAAACATTTACCCGAAAGTACAGGCTTTTCTCCATGTATTTATTAATGACTTAGTTGTACGTCCGTGTACTTTGTACTTTTGTAATATGTGAAGCCAGCAGCTCATTGTTGGTAGAAGACAAGAGCACTTTGTCTCTTTCACCTGGAGCAGGAGAGCTGCTGCGGGTTCAGAGAGCTGCTCCGGTGCGAGGAGAACTCCGGTTGTTCCTCTCATGAGAGCTGCTGTTGCCATCTTCACCCTGGGAGCGTTTAAAACGCAGATATAGGTCTGCTTTTCACGCGACATATTTTTTGACGCTCTCTGTCCGCTGCTATGTGCTCAGCGCTCACCTGTCTGTGCGCGCGCACATGTCTGCGCGAATCAGGGCGGAACTCCGCTGTGCGCAATGCAGAGCAGAGGAGAAGAAAATAGTTCTGCATAAAACATAGACGCATCGAGAATCGACTGGAAATTCAGCGACGAACTTTTTTTTGGTAGCTTAGCACGACTCGTTCTTTTTTATGAGCTAAAGATTGTGTAGATGCGCGACTGTGGAGCGGGATGAAACGATAACAGGGTTCACCTTGCGGCTTATCTGAGGAGAAGTTTGCCGAAATATTTCAAGGTGCATCAGAGAAGCTGTGACTAGCGGGGCTTTCAAACAGTCCGTCTCCGCATTAAATGGGTCGACGTATTTTTTGCAAAATCAATAAAAAGATTTTAAAAGAAAAATAAATAAATAACACAAACACAAACTTCGATATGAACGTAAGAGCCGCATGAAACCAGGCAAAGAGCCGCATGCGGCTCGGGAGCTGCGGGTTGGCCAGGCCTGCACCCTAAAAAATGTGACCAATGGTAACTTAATAAAATTATGGCAACAAAGTGACAATTAATATAATTAATAAAAATTATTGAATAGATTAATTAAATCTAAACATTATTCAAATGTGTTGGATTTAGTAATAGAGCGCCAAATTATGAGTTATATAGACCAAAGATATTTAGTAAATACAAATCAATTTTACAAGGAAAATGATTTATGTTTACTAAGAATATCATCAAAAGTAATTTACATTTATTGAATATTTGGGTGAAATTGATTTATATTTACTGAATATTTGGGTAAAATTGATTTACATTTATTGAATATTTGGGTGAAACTGATCTACATTTACTGAATATTTGGGTGAAATTGAGTCATATATATTAATTATCTGGGTGAAATTGAGTTGGATTTACTGAATGACATTAAATATATTACATTCAATCTATTCAATAATATTATTTGTCACTTTGTTGCCATAATTTTTCTATGTCTAATTCACTATGCCATCTTGGTGTCACAGTAAACTTAAGTTAAGCCAACAGATCATCATACATACAAAGTACTGCAGGTAAACATTTATTTGTGCAAATTTGTTACATTTATCTAAAATTCTTCATGTGCAAATTCCTCAATAAAAACACACAATTTGCAATCCTAGTGTAGACAGTTGAAACACTATACACAAACAGCTGCTTGTGCCATGGCAGTGATACCATGGCAGTCTCCTTAAATGAGGATGGTTTATATATTGAACAACCACCTGCAGCACTAAAACTCAGTTGAAGAGGCAAACTACACTTCTCACTGGGATCCTTCAAAAAATAATAATCTCAAGCATTGAACGAGTTGAACTTAACCACAGATGAGAGTTCGAACAGTGACATAACAATGTTTTTGCAAGGGTCCATTCTATTAAGTAAGCAGTTTGTTCTTGAGGCTGTTTACTTTCGGTGTCAGCTTTGAACAGTCCAGCTCCAGAAGGAGTTTCTGGATACCTGGAATGTGTATCGGAGCTCCTTGGGATAGGTAAGGTTGACTGCATACATCAACCCAACCAGCAGCAAGCCCTCGGAATGTTATCCAGAGCAGTCAGAACTTGTATTCCTTCTGAAACGATACCGACATCGTCTGGACCCTCCGCCGTATAGATTTTCATCTTTTGCATGGCAATGTCCTGTGTCATCAGCATCCTGAAATAGCAAGAAGATTGTGTATTACTGATTGTACAGCCAAAAGATAAGGTCCTAATTGAACATCTACCAAATTGCTTCCAACCCTTTGGACAATAAAACCTGTAGCTGTAATAACTGTTGCACATAATGCACATAATGAAATTTCAGAGATGTTTTGCAAAAGGGTTTCGTTAAAAAGCGTACAATCAGTTCACCAACAAATCAAAACATTTCAAGGACGAGAGATAATGATCTGAACTGAGTCACATTTATAATATCTGTACATTTAAAAAAAAAAATCCCAATACATATAAGGTAGAAGAGATGAGAAAGAGATCACTTTCTTAATAATTGAACATGTACTTCAACTTACATCATACTCAGTGATCAGGTGATCAGTGGATTCCCTAAAGTACGCCATCAAACACCGAATGACGGCATCTCTGGTGATGTGGATGCTTGGAGCCTAAAATGAAAAAAATAAACATTATGAGTAAAGATCATCCACTGATCTAAAACTAGTTGACTTTTATTACTGTTAAAAACCCAAGTCCAGCACAATGAAACGCTTCCTGTCATTAATTCGATAGAACCAGCTGTGACTCCAGGAAGTCAATCACATAAACTCCCACAAAACTTGCTTTTTGTATGATCAAGACATACCATGTTAGTCAGTGAGCTCTGTGTGGTGATCTTGTAGGCATATTTTGTTAGGACAGAGCCAGACTAGCTGTTATTCCATTTCCAGTTTTACGATAAGGTCATTCAATGTAAAACATAAAATAAATGTATGTGCTTATAATCACATATCAATTGCAAGTTGAGGGTTTTGGTGTCCAATCACCAATATAAAAAAGAATCAGTAATCACCACTTGGTAGTTAGTTATTATGAATGACTTTGAACATTTTAAATTTGAATAATTATGTACTTAATAAAGTGGCAACTGAGTGTATAGAAACTAAAATGTATGCAGTTAGATCAAACTTTTTTTGAGAGAAAATCAAAGGTAAACATTGCCTCTTGTAGATTTAAGTAATAATCAACTGATATTCCAACTTTTTGATCATAAAATCTCTAAAATGAAATATTTGCAAACATAATACTCAATGAATGACACCTTGAGAAGGATAGCCTTCAACCTCAGCCCCATGGTTCCGCCCTTGGAGTGGAAGAGGTTCAGAAGACTGGGAGTGTATTCATCCAGCATGGACATGAACTTTGTCTCGAGGTGCACCGTTGTGATCGTGTGAAACTCATCTTGGATCTGTAACAAACAGTATACACACATTTAGACAACATATACTGTGTGTGGAATTTGGTATCACAGCATATTGTGTATTGAAGTATGGTACATACCTGTTGATGAATTTCAGTTAAAGATTGTTGATTGTTGGAAAAAAGACCTATTAGATTCATACTTTATACAAAGTGATTTACTCTGTTCAGCAGATACACACTGTTGGCAGAATGGCCTCTACATTTAACTGTATTGTGAGACTAAGCAGACGAAGTATAACAACTCTAGCATTGTAACATAATATGTACAAAGGCAGCTCGGTGTAACGTCAACTATCAGCACGAGCGGAGACCACTCATTGAAACTATACTGATAGAGAAAACAGAAACATGGCGATCTGAATCTCCTGCTGCGGCCTCTCAGTACCATGAATGGAGACTGCAACGGTGAACTTGGGATAGTCAGCACACCTGTCAGAGCGTGCACAAAACACAGTAACAGCCTGGAGCTGAATATAACGTCAGGTTAAAAAAAAAGAAAGAAAGAGGAAACTGCACTCTTTGTTAATTTGTTTCACTGACTATTCTCAAGAAACGTACCTTACCATTAACTGCATGATCTATCCCGACTGCTTTTAATTAACAGCATGTTAGGTTAACATTACTTGACAAAACAAAATGCAGTGATATTAATATAACTTGTATGCCTTATTAATAACATTTGGGAGCAAGAATGTGTGTTCCTACAATTGCATTAACCTTAATGCGCTCTAACTCTAAGTTCTGCTGCATTTTCACTAGCTAGTTAGGTTAGCTTGTTACGGTGGGGGAGGGGTGGAAACCACGAAACTCGGTCTGAGCTGGTATCTCAAAAAGGCATAACATATTAGGGATAACATTATAAATGAGGAAAGCCATGAAATTGTGGCATTTTCAGTCCTTGCCATGTTTTAACGGCGCAAAGACAACGTAGACCGAAAAACAAACACTAACGTTAGCTTATTTAAGACTTAACCTAAGTTAGCTAAATAAAGTTACAGCACAGTAAAGTTTACATGTTTGTTAACTTTTCAGTAGCGCAAAACAATGTTCAACTGCTGCAACAACTTGGTTATAATTTGTTCGTTAACTAACAATAATTAAACAGGTCTTACCTTTGGGGAAATGGCAGCCCCTTCAACACGTTGCAGAAGATGTCCATGTGGCGCAGAATGCGTGAGGCGGAAGTGGAAGTTAATTAAAAACAAAGACCTCCAAATAAGTCAAATTCATTGATTTTCTGCATCTTTGACTTTACTGATGAAATTTAATTAAAGTCTACTCAGTGATTCAAAGCTGATTTTATTCACACAAAATTAAGTAAAATGTAATTAATAATTAAACAACATTTCTTGAATTCAGCTCAATGTAATTAAAAACAGTACATAGTCTTTTTTATTATGTAAAAGTTACTATTATTTATTTAGGAGATATTAATTAATGCAAATCCCAGTTTTTACAGTGTGCTCCAAGGAGATCAATTACAGTAAAAAGGGCTCACATCTCTCTTCACACTTAATAAAATCAAACTGCACCCCTCCTGTGCAATTATTCACAGCCTCACAAAATACTGCATAGTGTCCTCCTTCTTGGTGTTATGGATATGGTCACCCTAGCCTAGACAGCTTTTTGACTTCATCTACAGGGGCCATGTGCCAGGGATCGGTTGCTTCTGTCTGGCTCTCCTACTTGACCAATCCTGTTTAACAATGAGGTTCAGACCGCCCCAGCTCATTTGCATACAAGGACACAGAAATACAGAAATAAATAAATGAAGAAATACGTGTGGACACATAAATACAGGCATAAATAAATGAATAAATACAGAAATAGATTTATTTAATGATGTCCTGTTTAGGTATAACTTATATTTATATATTCCTGTATTTATTTATTTATACATTTATTTAAGCATTTATTTATTTATTCCTCTATTTATTTATACATTTATTTAAGCATTTATTTATTTATTCCTGTATTTATTTATACATTTATTTAAGCATTTATTTATTTATTCCTGTATTTATTTATTTATTTATTTATTTATACATTTATTTAAGCATTTATTTATTTATTCCTGTATTTATTCCTGCATTTATTTATTTATAATTAAGTCATTTACGGTCCTCCATAGTAACACCCATAGAGATGAAATTAAGAGTGTGTATAATAATGAAGAAAATAGCCTGAAACGCTTTACGACACATGCATGATAACAAAGTATGATTGTGTAACCATCGTGGCTTCAGACTGGAGGAGGCACTGTTAATAATTGACGCTGTGTGCACGAGAATAACCTCACCCTTCACCTCACAACGTAACACGTAGTTTATCTCGTCCACATCAGATTGCGCAATGGAAGTTTGTCCAGATTCCGTCTGCTCTCCTTAACCAGCACTTCATACTGCATTAGCAGAGGGTGAGTAGTTCAACACAACCAAACTGACAATGACATCCTCACTACACTACGTTGTTTTAAGCGTTTCACTTCTGTCCTGCTTTAAGTCGCTCACTTGTTGATTGCGCCGTCCGACCCAACTGTTGTCTCTAGCTGTAGCTTCACTCACCTTGTTAAAGTGCACCTCCGGGTGCGCGTTGGGTGCGGGGATTGCGCCCGCAGAGTACTGACACGCCGGCGGTCGGCTCAGTCTGGGAAGGGTCCGAGAAAACACGGTACGGATCATGATGCTTTTCTTTTTCCGCCTGCAGCTAAACGCGACTACAACTCTGCTTTCCGCCTCTGACAGATCGGAAGAACTCTCGGCAGCGAGTGGTCAGCAGGTGTGACGTCACTTACGGAAGTGGTGAGGAGTGAGCACGCGTGACTACGCCGGATCCACGCGGACGGAGAGATTGAAGGAATAGTTGTAGCGGACTGTGCGTGAACTGATCTGTGACTGGACCAACAGGGTCATGCAAAACCTGGAAACGTCATGTAAATGTGTTATATTCATGTGTTCATGACGTTAATTTACGCTGAGTTTGAAATAATGCATATGCTTTTAAAAGAAAGACGCTCTAAATATAAGCAGGCATACATACAGGCACTATATAAATGTTTATTCTTTTAATCAAACTATATTGTCTCTCATTCATTTGTGTCATTTAAGGTATACTGGATGCTTTGTATTCTCATTGTTAGTTTAAATACTACATGTTCTCACTTTTTGATGTTTACACCGAGATTTGTAATTGAGATTTGGTCATGGAAATGACCAAATCATGGAAACGTCAGGAGGAGGGAATAGTGATGGAGAAGGTGGGAGTGACCGATGGTCCTGGACTTTATCTGATGATTTTCAAATGTCTTTTATTCATTACAAAAAACAACGTAAGAACGTGTGCCTCTTCGGGGGAGTGCTGATACCGTTTATTTTTTCATTAAAATAGACCGTTAAAACCGTAACTTTTAGCCGTTAGCCGGCGCACTATGACTTCCGTTTCAAACTACGTTTTTTCGCCTTCAAAATAAAAGCACCATTTCTCAATACAGGAAACCAAATACATTTTTCTTACTGCAGACACAAAACATGCAACACAAAAACGAGGAGGAAGATTGTTCAGAAGGAGGGGTTCAAAGTAATTTTGAGATTCAAAGACGGAAATGCTATTAGGAAAGTAAGTCCGGTGGCGCTGACTCGCAGTGTTAGCTTTTGATAACTTTTTAATGTTAGTTTTTTATAACTTATTTACGTTAGCTGTTTATACATTATTTATAACATAGGTGTGCTGTTGTGTCTGTTTAGAGATTTCCACTCTGTTAAGTAACACACACATAGAGTTATGAACTGATATAGTCCATTGTTGTAGCTTTATATTATTGTTTAGTTTACATAATAAATTATGTAAAAAGGAGGATTGATAATATAAATCGTTATATTCTGTAGATATTCTTCATTTCATTATTCTTCTGTCTATTAGAGTTCAGGTTGTGCGAGGTCAGTTTAACAAATACTTTCTGTGAGAAGTTTCTGTGAGAACAGTCCGGTTGTCTGTTCCTTAAAACCCTTTAAAAACAGGGTGTGAAAATCCCCCTGCGCCTATTATCAGACAAAAAACAACAACATCTTATCTTCAGAACCATATCGTTGTTTAACTTAATTTAAATTGCTACAATACCGCAACTCTTGTGAGAAGATACATCTGGTGTGAAACATAATTCAAGTAACCGTTAAGTTTAAGTATTTACGTAAACTCAATTTTTTAACCGAACGACACAGTTTTTTGATTGAAACTTCTTTTAACACCCCAATGCTGTGTTCTAGTATGAATTGTGTTGCACAGAATTCCGATTCTTTAGGTCCTAATCTTTCCAAAAAAGTGTCTTATTAGTATGTGGGCTGTTGTTAGGGCACAATAATACAGTTTGAAAAACTCGGTGACCGCTCAAGGAGGCATTTTGGGGAAATCTTGCTCATATCGTGCTGGATGTTCATAGTTTTGATCAAAATATCTTTTAATAGTGATTTTTTTGCAGATATAAATTTTTTTCCCAAGACTTTGCTGAACAAATACATACAATAAACACAAGTATTGAAATTAATTTGGGGTTCCTACGACGACTCAAACAAAGGGGAAAAGAAAAAAAAGCCTAGAGCCGAAATTGGCTCTACCTTGCTTAAAGGGTTAAGGTTCCACGCTCTGCACTCCAACACTCACACCTGTTTATCAGTATATTGACATTAGGGAAGCAGACTGGTCGTTGCACGTTCCAGCCCTGTGAGAATAGATGAGGACGTGATTCTCCTCCTCTTAGAAATGTTAGAGCCAATAGAAATGTTAGATGTTCATGACGGAAAACCGTGTATTAAAGAGCCGAACTTCCGGCTGTTCGGGGTGGTTTTTTGGACGGTCAACCTGCGTGTTGACTGGACGACTCCCTGCTATCGCGATTGCAGCGCTTGTTACTCTACTTGTGATCAAGGAAAATAAATTCAGAGAACGAGAGAAGTTGTTTGACTAAGTTCTTCCGGACGCTACACCAGGCATCCATTAATTAGTACACATTAACAGCAGGTTGAAGGAGAACGTTGGGATATACACTCACCTAAAGGATTATTAGGAACACCATACTAATACTGTGTTTGACCCCCTTTCGCCTTCAGAACTGCCTTAATTCTACGTGGCATTGATTCAACAAGGTGCTGAAAGCATTCTTTAGAAATGTTGGCACATATTGATAGGATAGCATCTTGCAGTTGATGGAGATTTGTGGGTTGCACATCCAGGGCACAAAGCTCCCGTTCCACCACATCCCAAAGATGCTCTATTGGGTTGAGATCTGGTGACTGTGGGGGCCATTTTAGTACAGTGAACGCATTGTCATGTTCAAGAAACCAATTTGAAATGATTGGAGCTTTGTGACATGGTGCATTATCCTGCTGGAAGTAGCCATCAGAGGATGGGTACATGGTGGCCATAAAGGGATGGACATGGTCAGAAACAATGCTCAGGTAGGCCGTGGCATTTAAACGATGCCCAATTGGCACTAAGGGGCCAACAAGTGGCCAACAAGTGGTAACAAGGCATGATGGATCCATGTTCTCATTCTGTTTACGCCAAATTCTGACTCTACCATCTGAATGTCTCAACAGAAATCGAGACTCATCAGACTAGGCAACATTTTTCCAGTCTTCAACTGTCCAATTTTGGTGAGCTCTTGCAAATTGTAGCCTCTTTTTCCTATTTGTAGTGGAGGTGAGTGGTACCCGGTGGGGTCTTCTGCTGTTGTAGCCCATCCGCCTCAAGGTTGTGCGTGTTGTGGCTTCACAAATGCTTTGCTGCATACCTCGGTTGTAACGAGTGGTTATTTCAGTCAAAGTTGCTCTTCTATCAGCTTGAATCAGTCGGCCCATTCTCCTCTGACCTCTAGCATCAACAAGGCATTTTCGCCCACAGGACTGCCGCATACTGGATGTTTTTCCCTTTTCACACCATTCTTTGTAAACCCTAGAAATGGTTGTGCGTGAAAATCCCAGTAACTGAGCAGATTGTGAAATACTCAGACCGGCCCGTCTGGCACCAACAACCATGCCACGCTCAAAATTGCTTAAATCACCTTTCTTTCCCATTCTGACATTCAGTTTGGAGTTCAGGAGATTGTCTTGACCAGGACCACACCCCTAAATGCATTGAAGCAACTGCCATGTGCTTGGTTGATTAGATAATTGCATTAATGAGAAATTGAACAGGTGTTCCTAATAATCCTTTAGGTGAGTGTATAAGGTACAGAGTAAGAGCGTATGTCCCACCACCTTTAAGGTGTTTCAAATGCCAAAAATATGGACATATTGCAGCAGCATGCAAAGGTGTGGAAAATGTGGAGGGCAACATGAGTATTTGGAAATGTGAGAAGGGGACAGAGCTCAAATGTGTGAATTGCGGGCATGACTTTTCCAGGTTTTTCATGACCGTAAGAACCCTTTTTACGGTCATGAAAAACCTGGAAAAGTCATGGAATTTTAAAATGGTTGTTTCCAGGCCTGGAAAAGTCCTTTAAAAAAAAAAAAAAGTTTTGGAAAAGTCATGGAAATGTGTTATATTCATATGTTCATGACATTTATTTACGCCGAGGTTTAAATAATGAATATGCGTTTAAAAGAAAGAGGCTCAAATTATAAGCAGGCATACGCTGAGTATATCTATAAATGTTTATTCTTTTAATGAAACTATTGTCTCATTCATTTTTGTCATTTAAGGTATACTGTATGCTTTGGAATTCCCATTGTTAGTTTTAAAATACTACATTTTCTCACTTTTTCATGTATACACCGAGATTTCACAAATTATTTGGTCATGGAAATTTTGTTTAAAGTCATGGAAAAGTCATGGGAAAGGCATGGAAATTCATTGGTCAAAATGTGTATAACCCTGTGCGGAGGTGCTCATAGTGTGGCCTATGGTGGGTGAAGTGAGAAAGAAAGGCAGTGGTAGCGCAGCAGCTAAAAGTGGAAATGAATATATCATATGCAGAAGCAGCAAAGATGGCTCAGAGGGAAAGGGGAGTGAAGAGGGAGATATATTAAGGAAGGAACCGGCTCAACAGCCAAAGGAACAACGTGTGACAAAGAGTCAAAGGGAAGATGGGAATATATTGACAGTAAATAAGGAGAGCTTTGTGTATTTCATGGCAGAAGTAGTTAACTGCACACTCCAAGAAAAAGGGAGATCTGAGAAGATTGAAATAATAGTAAAGAGTGCAGCAAGATATCTAAATATTCATAAAATAACTGATGGCTGTGCAGGAAGAGAATCAAAAACCATTTATTCGCCAGGTCTGTTTTCACAGACGAGGATTTTTTCTTGGCGGAAGGTGTACTTCTATATGATCCAATGACATCTGCAACCTCTTAATTAGGAAAGAAAGACAATCTTTGGTATTTTCTAATTTTGTATGTCAAGCACAAGTTAACCTTCCTCTTGTGTTAGGGTCTGCACCGACCCGTTTTAGGTTTTAAATACATTAAAGAACCACATAAATGTGTTTATTGCATCAAGGCTTTTTGACTTAGTCAGGAACCTCTATTTCAACAAAATAAAACAAAAACGTATTCTTCCACTAAATTATAAAATGCTCTGGTTGAAATTATGACCTTTGTGTTGTTAGGGTCGGTTTCGACCCAGTTATAAAAATAAGATTTGCTTGATTGGTTGTTGTTTGTTTGACCTTGCAAATCTATATTTTGTGTTATAACTTGTTCTGCTTTTCATTTTGTGTTTGTATTAAAGTTCTATTGCTGAAAAAAAGCCTTTTAGCCTTTTTCTTGAAGTAGATGTATATGTGTTGAAATTGACCCGTAACACCATAGCTGTTGCTATAGTTAATAATATTAAAATGAAAAAATAAATAAAACAAATTGATTTAAGAGATGTGTTCTAATACCCCTCAGTAATAGTCAGGTAACACAACAACCTGTTATTTATTTATGATTTCTTGAGGTTCATTTGACCATTTCTTTAATTGAAATCGAGGTATCCTGACAAAGAAAAGGCCCAGACGCCCACATCAAAAATATTAAAACATACAACAATATGTTCATGGATAAGGAAACTTAACAAGGTAACCTCCGTGAATCGCCACCTTAACGTGGTGGAGGAGTTTGAGTGGCTCAGTGATCCTGGGAGCTATGTTGTCTGGGGCGTCAGCCCCTGGTAGGGTCTCCCAAGGCAAACAGGTCTCGGGGGAGAGCCCAGACTAAGAGCGGTTCAAAAAACCCCGATGAATTACGGCCCACGGATTGTAGCAACCTCGCCCGGACAAGGGAAACCGGGGCACCCTCCCGGAGCCAGACCCAGGAGGGGAGCTCGTCAGCGAGCGTCTGGTGGCCGGGCTTTCGCCCATGGGGCCCGGTCGGGCTCAGCCCGAAAAAAGATCATGGACCAGCAACCCTGTGGACTCACCACCCGCAGGGGGAAGCATCGGGGTCGGGTGCTATGTAGACCGGGCGGCGGGCCAGGCAGGAGACCTGGGCGAGCCGATCGCCGGCAGCATAGACTAGCTCTAGGGACGTGGAACATCACCTCGCTAGCGGGGAAAGAGCCGGAGCTGGTGCAGGAGGTGGAGCGGTACCAGCTAGATATAGTTCGGGCTCACCTCCACGCACAGCACGGGCTCTGGAACCAAGCTCCTGGAGAAGGGTTGGACTTTGTCCTTTTCTGGAGTTGCCCAGGGTGAGAGGCGCCGGGCGGGAGTGGGGATACTCACGAGCCCCCGGCTGAGCGCCGCTATGTTGGAGTTTTCCCCGGAGAACGAGAGGGTCGCCTCCCTGCGCCTACGGGTTGCGGGGAGTAAGGCTCTGACTGTTGTCTGTGCTTATGCACCGAACAGCATTTCGGAGTATCCGGCCTTCTTGGAGTCGGTGGGAGGGGTACTGGAAAGGGCCCCGCCTGCCGACTCCATAGTTCTCCTGGGAGACTTCAACGCTCACGTGGGCAATGACAGAGAAACCTGGCGGGGCGTGATTGGGAGGAACGGCTTGCCCGATCTGAACCCGAACGGTGCTTTGTTGTTGGACTTCTGTGCTAGCCACAGTTTGTCCATAACAAACACCATGTTCGAGCATAAGGTGGCTCATAAGTGTACCTGGTACCAGAACACCTTAGGCCGGAGATCAATGATCGACTTTGTAGTCGTATCATCTGATCTGCGGCCGTATGTCTTGGACACTCGGGTGAAGAGAGGAGCAGAGCTGTCAACTGATCACCATCTGGTGGTGAGTTGGATCAGATGGCGGGGGAGTCGGCTAGAAAGACCTGGCAAGCCCAAACGTGTAGTGAGGGTGAACTGGGAACGTCTGGCAGAGGATCCTGTCCGGGAGGTCTTCAACTCCCACCTCCGGAAGAGCTTCTCACAGATCCCGAGGGAGGCTGGGGACATGGAATCCGAGTGGACCATGTTCAAAGCCTCTATTGTGGACGCGGCCGTTAGGAGCTGTGGTCGGAAGGTCATCGGTGCCTGTCGTGGCGGCAACCCGAGAACCCGGTGGTGGACACCGGGGGTGAGGGAAGCCGTCAAACTGAAGAAGGAGGCCTTTCGGGCCTGGCTGGCCCAGGGGTCTCCTGAAGCAGCTGACAGGTACCGGCAAGCCAGAAGGGCTGCAGCTGCGAAGGTCGCGGATGCTAAAACTCGGGCATGGGAGGAGTTCGGGGAGGCCATGGAGAAGGACTTTCGGTTGGCCTCAAGGAAGTTCTGGCAAACCATCCGACGGCTCAGGAAGGGAAAGCAGGGCCTACCCCAGGCTGTTCTCAGCGTGGGGGGGGAACTGCTGACCCGGACTGTGGACATCGTCGGGCGGTGGAAAGAGCACTTTGAGGAACTCCTAAACCCGGCCAACATGTCCCCTGGAGAGGGGGCAGCGCCTGAAGTCCTTGGGGTGGTTGCACCCATATCCCTGGCAGAGGTCACTAAGGTAGTCAAAAAGCTCCTTGGTGGCAAGGCGCCGGGGGTGGATGAGATTCGCCCTGAGATGCTGAAGGCGCTGGACATTGTTGGGCTGTCTTGGCTGACACGCCTTTGCAGTGTCGCATGGGGGTCGGGAACAGTGCCCATGGACTGGCAGACCGGGGTGGTGGTTCCCATCTTCAAGAAGGGGGACCGGAGAGTGTGCTCGAACTATCGTGGTATCACACTGCTCAGCCTCCCGGGAAAAGCTTATGCCAGGGTGCTGGAAAGGAGGCTCCGACCGCTTGTCGAACCTCAGATTCAAGACGAACAGTGTGGATTCCGTCCCGGCCGTGGAACAGTGGACCAGCTCTTTACCCTCGCAAGACTACTGGAGGGGTCCTGGGAGTTTGCCCAACCAGTCTACATGTGCTTTGTGGACTTGGAAAAGGCTTTCGACCGGGTCCCTCGGGGGGTTTTGTGGGGGGTGCTGCGGGAGTATGGGGTGCCGGACCCGTTGGCACGGGCCATCCGGTCTCTGTACGCCTGCAGTAGGAGCTGTGTTCGTATCCTCGGTAGTAAGTCAGACACGTTCCCGGTGGGTGTTGGTCTCCGCCAGGGCTGCCCTTTATCACCGGTCCTGTTCGTGACTTTCATGGACAGGATATCTAGGCGCAGCCAGGGGGCGGAGAAGATCCGGTTCGGGAATCTCGGGATCGCATCTCTGCTGTTCGCGGATGATGTGGTCCTGTTTGCTTCCTCGGACCGTGACCTCCAGCATTCACTGGGGCGTTTTGCAGCCGAGTGTGAAGCGGCAGGGATGAGAGTTAGCACCTCCAAATCTGAGGCCATGGTGCTCTGCCGGAAACCGGTGGACTGCTCTCTCCAGGTGGGGACAAACTGCCTACCCCAAGCGAAGGAGTTCAAGTATCTCGGGGTCTTGTTCACGAGTGAGGGTAAGGTGGAGCGTGAGATCGATAGGCGGATCGGTGCGGCTGCAGCAATAAAACAGGCGCTGTACCGGTCCGTCTTGGTGAAGAGGGAGCTGAGCCGGAAGGCGAAGCTCTCCATTTACTGGTCGGTCTACGTTCCAACCCTCACCTATGGTCACGAACTCTGGGTCGTGACCGAAAGAACGAGGTCTCGGATACAAGCGGCCGAAATGAGCTTCCTCCGTAGAGTGGCCGGGCTCAGCCTTAGAGATAGGGTAAGGAGCTCGGACATCAGGGGGGAGCTTGGAGTCGAGTCGCTGCTCCTTCGTGTCGAAAGGAGTCAGCTGAGGTGGTTCGGGCATCTAGTCAGGATGCCTCCTGGACGCCTCCCATTAGAGGTTTTCCAGGCACGTCCAACTGGTAGGAGGCCCCGGGGAAGACCGAGGACACGCTGGAGGGATTATATCTCCCGGCTGGCCTTGGAACGCCTCGGGGTCCCCCAGGATGAGCTGGAAAGTGTTGCGGGTGAGAGGGAAGCCTGGGTCGGCCTGCTGAACCTGCTGCCACCGCGACCCGACCCCGGATAAGCGGTCGAAAATGGATGGATGGATGGAACAAGGTAACCAAGAGATGAGAAACAAATTGGATGATAGATAATAGTTTTTAGTGTATTTTAGGCTATTTTAGGCTCATTTGAAAGAGCTGCGCCTCGCCTGGAATGTAAATGATAGCAGGCGGCAATTATATCTTATTGTTAAAGTCCAATTTCATAAATTGACAGTAGCAAATGGCAAAATACATTCATTTACAGTTAATCCAACAAGTCAGGGGGGCAACCACAGAGAGCACTTTTTTTTTAAAGCATAAAATAAAATAGAGGACACTAAGGCACGATTGTGTAAATACAAACATATATTACTGGCAACGCATGCCGCTACAGTTCTCATGGCCTTTTTTTTGGAACAGCCTTTCAGAGTTTTTATATATAATTAAAATGATTTGTAAAGAACACAAAAAATAGGTTTTTGGTTTTTAAATTTAAATTTGTGAATATAAAATTTGGCAAAGATTTTGATTGCAGGTTTCACCTGTAAATTATTTTTATAAAGGTGTATCATCTGCGAGTTGGCTTAATAGAATATTTCTACCTTGCTTTTATATAGTGGCAATTACTTGAGCAGCAATTAGGAACAGGTAAACGGACGCGGGACAACCTTGACGTATGCCTCTTTCTAGACAGAATCTTTGAGTTACCATCACTTAACGATAGAAAAATTCCCACGACACCTTGAGGTAAAATCATTGATCAGGAACGTTTATTCTTCGAAGAAGGAACAGAGTCAGAATCACAACATGATATGTCAATTGCGTATCCTGGACTGCTCCAAGAATAAGCGAAGGGCTACCTTCTTAAATATCAATAGACAGAAGGCCACATGACGTCTTCATATCTCCATCATGAGTCATTGCATGTCTTTCACTAGATTGGCCTGTCAGGGCCAATGTCACAAGGCTTCAAGACATACCTTTCTTAAACTAGAGACATACTGATATTTCAGTCTCCTGCAGTGGCGGCTGGTGGATTTTTTTTTGGGTGGGGCCAGCCAATCAATTTCAGCAAAAATCCTAGTACGATTCAATGCAAAAAAGGTATAAAAAACGCATTACTACTTTGCAGTTGAATATTTAAACATTTATTCCAACACTAACATAAGGACATTATTCATACAATTCAGTATTTTTTTTCCCCATATATATATATATATACATACATACATACATACACATGCATAGTCTAATAGAACAAGTTTATATTTTAAGATTCCCCATATGAACCTTGTTTGTTGGGGAAACACAAATCAGTGTGGTGAGGAAATCTGCATATTTTTTTGAGACAGATTATTTGTAAAGGAACTTTGCTCTTCTGTCCTTCTGAGTGGCAAACCTCTCAATGACCTTCTTATTGAAGTCAGGCATGTCCCTGACAAGTTTCTTCTCCATGGAGAGCATAGCCAGAGCATTAAGGCCATCCTGTGTCATGGTGTTTCTCAGGAAGGTCTTGATCCTCTTCAATGTAGAGAAACACCTCTCGGATTCAGCCGTTGTCACGGGTGTGGTGATGAGGATCCTGAGAAGACTGACAGTCTCTGTGAAGGAGAACCACTCCTTGGCTTCATCAGGATGGCATCACATACCTGTAAAAGATAAATCAACTTACATTATCAATAAAGCTATTTTGATGAAAGTGATTCTGATTGAACACTTATGTCCAAGTCAAGTATTTCTACTATACAATGTATGTAAAATCTTACAAATAACTTTAGATGGGAAATTATAACTACATCATCAAATTGTATCAGACGGTCAGTTACCAGCGTGTCCTCCCTTTCAGAAAACAGTCCACTATGTTATTGAATAGTTGCCAACTTGCCATCTTCAAAAACAACTAGGACTCTTCTAGAAATTGACTTGGTGGACACCTGAATAAGCATGTTATTAACTACCCGCACTTTTAAAATATTTAAACAAATATCATTGTGATGTTTTCTATCATATTCATTCACTTTGATGACTAGGCCCATGTAGGCTTTTACAGACGGACGTGAGCAACTTATCACTCCTCCAAGAAATACACGACCCCTTGGTTCTTCTGTTACTGATGGGTTTATTCTTCAACGTGCGCCTCAGTCAACACCACCGTCCAACTGTTTAATTACATTTCAACAGACAAAACAAGTTGGCATTCACGTTACACAGTAAACTGTTTGCACGTAAATATGCGTGACGAATCATTACCATAACTACAGACCTCGCTGCTGCACACAACTGAGAGGGAGATGGTCCACTTGGATAACAATATACTTCGACAAATCAACACTTTGTTGTCACTTTAACTTATATCTTTTAAACTAGCTTTTAGCAGAGTAAAAACTTCTACCGCGGCACATGTTTTCAGGAGCTTGTCCCAACACAAACATAGGACGTAAAGATGGTTCCTATCACATGTAAATACGAGACGTTAGCTTGCTTATTGTGTGTTTATTCGCTAATAACAGAACAGGCTACTGTGGGCCGTAGCCTAGCCCAGAACAACAGTCAAAACTTCGTAACATGCGTCACTCTGCTCCCGGTCATAGCCTCCTCTCCACAGGCTCCACAACAACAACAACAACAACAACCACCAACCTCACTCGCTCTGCCGATCACAGGTAGCTCAGGTAGACAAGCTACAAGCTACACAGCTCATGAGACATTCACTGACCTCCTGAACCCAGTAATTACAATAAACAGTCTTCTTATCTAGAACAACTTCTTCCTGTAAACACAATAACACGTTAAACATAACAGGTTAACATGACATGTCACTCAGTCCGTTACAGTATAGTTATTTACCTGCTTTTTGTAATGCTGTCTGTGAACCTCTGGTTACGTCCTTTAATGAAGACAGGGTCGATGTTCCTCTTCTGCAGCTGGTTGAATAGCATGTCCACATTTGGGATGATGTTGTTCCGTCTGTAACTAAACAACCGTGTTCTCTTTGTGTAGCAGTGCTAGCGGGCTAACGTTAGTCTGCTAGGTAACGGTAGCACGTTAGCCCGCTAGCTAACGTTAGCCCTGGCCTCTCCCTCCCCGTCGCCGCTGCTTAGTTCCGGAGGGCAATGTCAGGAATAAAGCTGCACTGTGGCTCCCCTCATTACAGCAGCCCGTCATAAGCGCTGGAGCGATGGTGTCCGTGGCGTTCTGGATAGTGATGTACCGTTAGCGCCGATGAGCATCAGCTGGAAATATCAGTTGACTCTTCTTGTCCACTTGGCGATACAAATCAGCGTTCTTTACTTCCTCCAGAATGTAATCCATTATAACCAACAGCAGCATGCAGTCTTGGAGGAGAGATTTGATCTAGTTAGGCTTGAGTCTTAGGGCTCCATTGTCATGGCGTTAAAATGGCGCTGAGAGAGACGTGCACGAGAATACAAGCGAAGAGAACGAGAACACGCGAGATGAGGACGAGAGACTAGCTGTGAACGCGCACCCGGGGCCTGGCCCCGCAGAAGTCCTTTTTAGGGCGCGGATTGGCTAAATGATATGTCCATCATTTATATCTTTAATCAGTGATTGGCTAAACTGCGTATTAGACCCGACTTTCTTTGGCCAAATGCTTCGGGGCCCCGGCATGTGCACGAGCATTAGAGACCAGGAGAGAAGTGCATGAGCAGCTCAGAGCAGAGAGGAGGAGCAGGAAAAGCAGATATTTAGCGCAGATATCCTATTTTACAAATATTACTGGGTACATTCCATAGCTCAAACACATAAATATTGACAATTAGTATAAGTTATTAATATTTTTATAATTTTTTTATAATTAAAATTATAAATAATGTTTTGTTTTTTTCTGGCTCAAGGTGGGTGGGGCCAGGCCCCGCGGCCCTCTATTGGCCGGCCGCCACTGGTCTCCTGTCTCTATCAGATGATCAGCCAAGGATGTGTTGTAAGCATGTACCAGATGTGACTGTTCAAGACAAAGTCACTGCATTATTAATAATATAACTAACTAATGAAACCTTACTAATGATTCTAAAGGTAACATGAAATACAGTATTAATCAATAGTAAAAATATTTTTCTTCTAACACTTAATTTCACAGAGCTATTTACATTTGCATAGAGGGTTTTCATTGCATTGCAAAAGTATTCTCCAAATCCAAATCGTTGAAGACAATCAAACATGAAGGGGTGCTCAAACTGTGTCAAAGGCTTTGTAAAAATCAAGAAAAAGTATCAAACTATCTCAGTGATTATTTCAGAATCAATAAGATCAAAAAACAATCTTATATTATTAAAAATATGTCTGTTATCCAGATGGATTTTCATCTATAATTAATTAAATCTTTTGGCAAATACAATAGTAAACCATTTATAATCATTATTGAGTAAACTAATCGGCCTCCAATTGTCAATAATAAGCAAATCTTTTTGGGGTTTAGTTATCAGACTAATGACACCTTGTGTCATACTGGTAGACAGTGTAGATTTTACAATACTCCGGGGGCAGGACCGGTTCCAGGCAGCCATGAATCCATGGAAAAAGAAAGTAGAGTTAGTAATGTGCATTGAAGAGACAATAGTTTATCCAGAAGGAGAGAAAGAAGAGGAGAAGAGGAGAGGAGGAGCGAAAGAGGAAGAGAAGAGGAGCGAAAGAGGAAGAGAAGAGGAGCTCAGTGTATCCTAAGATGTCCCCCAGCAGTCTAAGCCTATAGCAGCATATCTAGGGGCTGGACCAGGGCAAACCTGAGCCCCCAACCTACTTTTTAAGACTCTGGGAACCACAAGTAACCCTGCATTCAGTGAGCGTAACGCTCTAGTGGGATAATATGGCACTATAAGCTCCTTAAGATATGATGGTGCATCACCAGTTAAGGCTTTGTAGGTGAGGAGAAGGATTTTAAATATGATTCTCGATCTTACAGGAAGCCAGTGGAGAGCAGCTAGCACAGGAGTAATGTGATCTCTCTTCCGTGTCCTCGTTAGTACACGAACTGCAGCATTCTGGATCAACTGGAGAGACCCAAGGGACTTACTGGAGCAGCCTGATAATAAGGAGTTACAGTAATCCAGTCTTGAAGTAACAAATGCGTGGATCAATGTTTCTGAGATCTGTTTCACGTGGGAGCCAAAGGACAGGTCCTGGTCAAAAATAACTCTGAGATTCCTTACGGTGGTGGTGGATGCCAGAGCGATGCCATCCAGAGAAACCATATCATCAGATAGTTGATTTCTGAGGTGTTCTGGGCCGAGTAGAATAACTTCAGTCTTGTCCGAGTTCAGCAGCAGGAAGTTGCAGGTCATCCAGGTTTTGATGTCTTTAAGATACGCTTGAAGTTTAGCGACCTGGTGGATTTCATCTGGCTTGATCGACAAATATAGTTGAGTATCATCGGCATAACAGTGAAACTTTATGGCGTGTTTTCTGATAATATTGCCTAAAGGAAGCATATATAAGGTGAATAAAATTGGTCCAAGCACAGAACCTTGTGGAACTCCATGACGAACGGCGGTGGTCATCGAGGCCTCATCGTTTACAAATACAAATTGAGATCGATCTGATAAATACGACTTAAACCAGCTTAATGCTGTACCTTTAATACCAATCGACTGGTCTAGTCTCTGTAATAAGATGTCATGGTCAATGGTGTCGAATGCTGCACTAAGGTCTAACAAGACAAGTACAGAGACAAGTCCCCTATCTGATGCAACTAGAAGGTCATTAGTAATTGTCACTAGTGCTGTCTCCGTGATATGATGCTTTCTAAATCCTGACTGAAACTCCTCAAATAAACTATTGTTATGTAAAAAGTCACACAACTGATTTGCGACTACCTTCTCCAGTATCTTAGAGAGGAAGGGAAGGTGAGAGATAGGTCTGTAGTTAGCCAACACCTGGATCCAGAGTGGGCTTCTTAAGAAGAGGTTTAATCAGCTACTTTAAAAGACTGTGGTACATGACCCATTAGTAAAGACCCATTGATAATATCTAGTAGAAAGGTGCTAATTAAAGGTAAAACTTCCTTAAACAGCTTAGTCGGAACAGGGTCTAGGAGACAGGTAGAAGATTTAGAAGTAGAAACCATTGAAGACAGTTGGTCGTGGTTGATGGTAAACAATCCATCCAGACACACAACAGGGCCCACAGCCTCCTCCATGGCCATCCCACCTGAGGATGGACCGGCAGTAGTCGAGGGCAGGAGATCACCGATCCTGTCTCTAATAGCCAGAATATTACCATTGAAGAAGTTCATAAAGTCATTACTACTGAGGTCTATAGGAATACATGGATCCACCGAGCACCGTCGTGACGCCGTCGTTGAGCATTCAAAGTTCTGCGTCGAGGGAATTGCAGAGCTCATTTTGGCTCTGCAATTAACTGTCACGCCGCCAGGGGGGTGTGCCTGTGTGGTTTCAGGGGTTATAGCCGAATCCTTGCTTTTTCTTCCAGTCACAGTAAACAATGGCGACAAAGTTGGAGCGGCTGCATTTGGAGTTGGAGCTCATCAATATTGAAGAGCAAATGCTTATATTGCAAATGTTGAAGCGCAGGCGACAGAGAAGACGTTTGCGGAGGTGGTCTGTACGACCGAAAAAGAAAAAAGCAACTGCCGGAAATTACGTTCTGAGCGGACCAATCACAGCGCTTGCGGTCCGCGTCAACGCGACGCGTAGTTAGGATTTTTTGGAGGTGCACGTCAGGCTACGGCGTAGGGGTCTGCGTCGACGGCATAGCTACGTCGTAGGTACGCCGTCGACCTGACGGAGAACCATAAATTAGGCTTAACGCTGTACAATCCGGTAGTATAAACTCAAAAGTTATAAGACAATGGTCTGATAAAAGAGGGTTCTGTGGGAACAATACTAAATGCTCCACGTCAATGCCATATGTAAGAACAAGGTCGAGGGTGTGGTTAAAGCAGTGAGTCGGTTCCTGTACTCTCTGACAGAAGCCAATCGACTCCAACAATGAACTAAATGCAACACTAAGGCTATCATTGCTGACATCCACATGAATATTAAAATCCATCCATCCATCCATCCATTATCAGCCGCTTATCCGGGGTCGGGTCGCGGTGGCAGCAGGTTCAGCAGGCCGACCCAGGCTTCCCTCTCACTAGCAACATTTTCCAGCGCATTCTGGGGGATCCCGAGGTGTTCCAAGGCCAGCCGGGAGATATAATCCCTCCAGCGTGTCCTCGGTCTTCCCCGGGGTCTCCTACCAGTTGGACGTGCCTGGAAAACCTCTAATGGGAGGCGTCCAGGAGGCATCCTGATTAGATGCCCGAACCACCTCAGCTGACTCCTTTCGACACGAAGGAGCAGCGACTCGACTCCAAGCTCCCCCCTGATGTCCAAGCTCCTTACCCTATCTCTAAGGCTGAGCCCGGCCACCCTACGGAGGAAGCTCATTTTGGCCGCTTGTATCCGAGACCTCTTTCTTTCGGTCACGACCCAGAGTTCGTGACCATAGGTGAGGGATGGAACGTAGACCGACCAGTAAATGGAGAGCGTTGCCTTCCGGCTCAGCTCCCTCTTCACCAAGACGGACCGGTACAGCTCCTGTTTTACTGCTGCAGCCGCACCGATCCGCCGGTCGATCTCCCGCTCCACCTTACCCTCACTCGTGAACAAGACCCTGAGATACTTGAACTCCTTCGCTTGGGGTAGGCAGTTTGTCCCCACCTGGAGGGAGCAATATTAAAATCACCTACAATAATAACCTTATCAGTCTTAAGGACTAGGATTAGCAGGGGAGAGTTGTATACTAACTGTTATTGCTCTATGATCAGTTAAAGGAGTTGTTAAAACATTGACTGTAATACTCTCTTTATTTAAGCTTTTAGAGACGAGCCAGAAGTCTATACTATACATGACCGCCTGGACCCGTCTTTATTGCTCCAGGTGTATTTTCTTCCATTAGGAAATGTCTCCCTCCAAATATCAGTTAAATTAAACCTGCTCATTAATAATTTTAAGGTAAAATTTGAGAGTGAAGGTTGACCTGGAGGCCATCGATCACTAACCTCATCCAGAACCACATTCAAGTTGCCCCCTATCAACAAATAAGCATCAGGAAATGTAACCTTCTTAACCCCCATTTTCGTCGAGCCCTTCGTCTAGCTCTTCGTCGAACCGCTTCGTCAATCTCTCAAGCCCAACCAGTCCAAATAGGGCCTCTGGTGTCATACAGCAAAAGAAACGGCACATCCTGGCCTTACACGTCCATATAAGTATATTTTTCATGTTTATGACACAAGTTTTGCCGCACAGCCACATGAAGATCTGAGACCGCTTTGTTTCTTTAAGACATTAACCCTAAAATGTTCAACCATGATGAAAATGCCATAAAGTGAGAGATGACAACTAGTTTGTACGACTGCATTGGCTGGGAATTGAACCCAGGTCAACTGCTTGGAAGGCAGCTATGCTAGCCAATATACCACCAATGCACAAATAAGGCCTTACATAATGACACAAAATCGAGTGAAGGGAAACATAAGTCAGCGAACATGATTGATAATTGACACATGTAGCTTCAACCATAACGAGTGCACCCAAACTCTAGGTTCCATGGTGTAATGGTCAGCACTGTGGACTCTGAATCCAGTGATCCGAGTTCAAGTCTCGGTGGAACCTCGGTTATGCAGAATGAAGGCCCCTGTCATGTTGTTCCCATGCTGGAATAGACCTCAATTGTGATATGGAGATAATGCAAGTAGCCAAAACTATTTGGTGTCTACACCGCGTTCCACATTATTAGTCAAATTGTATTTAAGGGTCATAAACATTCATTTTTGGGTTTTTCAATGAAACTCATGGATGGTATTGTGTCTCAGGGCTATTTGAATGATTGAAATCATCCAAATAGTAATAATAATAATTAGTTTGCCAGGTGAGCCCAATCAAAGGAAAACTACTTAAGAAGGATGTTCCACATTATTAAGCAAGCTACATGTTTCAGGCAAAATGGGGAAGAAAAAGGATCTCTCTGCTGCTGAAAAGCGGCAAATAGTGCAATACCTTGGTCAAGGTATCACAACATTGGATATTTCCAAAAGAATTGCGCGTGATCATCGGACGGTGAAGAAATTTGTCACCGATTCACAGCACAAGCGGGTTCGTTCAGACAAAGGCAAAATAAGGAAGATTTCTGCCAAACAAATGCGTAGGGTTAAGAGAGCAGCCACTAAAATGCCATTGAATAGCAGCAAACAGGTGTTTGAAGCCGTTGGTGCCTCTGGAGTCTCGCGAACTTCAAGATGTAGGATGCTCAAGAGGTTTGCAAGTGTCCTTAAACCTGTTATTCGGCCACCCCTAAACCAAGCTCACAAGCAAAAAAGGTTGCAGTGGGCTCAGGACTACATGAAGACTAACTTTCAAACTGTTTTGTTTACGGATGAGTGCCGTGCAACCCTTGATGGTCCTGATGGATGGAGTAGTGGATGGTTGGTGAATGGCCACCATGTCCCAACAAGGCTGAGACGTCAACAAGGAGGTGGCGGAGTCATGTTTTGGCCCGGAATCATGGGGAGAGAGCTGGTAGGCCCCTTCAGGGTCCCTGACGGTGTGAAAATGACCTCGGCAAAGTATGTAGAGTTTCTGACTGACCACTTTCTTCTGTGGTACAAAAAGAAGAACCGTGCCTTCCGTAGCAAAATCATATTCATGCATGACAATGCACCATGTCATGCTGCAAAGAATACCTCTGGGGCATTGGCTGCTATGGGCATAAAAGGAGAGAAACTCATGGTGTGGCCCCCATCTTCCCTGACCTTAACCCTATTGAGAACCTTTGGAGCATCATCAAGCAAAAGATCTATGTGGGTGGAAGGCAGTTCACATCCAAGCAGGTGCTCTGGGAGGCTATTATGGCATCCTGCAAAGACATTAAAGCAGAAACTATCAAATAACTCACAAGTTCAATGGATGCAAGAATTGTGAAGTTGATATCAAAGAAGGGGTCCTATGTTAACATGTAACTTGACCTGTTAAGATGTTTTTGATTCAAACTTTTCTTGATTTCAGTAAATATGACCTCCTAATGCTGCACATTCAACAAATGACCATTTTTTGTTCTTTACAACCTATAAAATATCTTGAAACTCTGAAATTCTGAAATTCTGCATAATAATTTGGAACACTGCATTTTGAGTTTTTTATTTTTGAAAAAAATACTGTTATCATTAGGAGGTTTGTTCAATAGAATTTGACTTATACTCTAACAGTTGATGACTTGAAAATGATACTGACTGACTGTGCATTACTATTTAGGAAAATCTGAGCAAAGTGTAATTTGCATAATAATGTGGAACGCGGTGTATAGCCAATCCCAGGAACACAGAACAGCGCCACCCAGTGTACTTTGATGTATTCTTTAAAAAAACCACTACAGTACATATATAGTAAGATAGTTTGATCCCATTTGGCTCCTACAAGTCGGTTGTCAGTCTGTCCAACATGGATCTGATGTTTGGTTCCATGGTTTTAGTTTGTCATTTATATAATATTCTGTTCCAGCTGCTCTCACTGCACTTCCTGAGGAGGATGAAGCAAGAGGAGCTGGCTGACTGTCTGCAGAGCAGTAAGAGGATTTCTCTAAAGATTTAACATGCTGGATAAATGGGAATATATTCATAGACTCATTCTTTGAAGAAATGACATGTTGAAATATATTCTTTGACTCATTGATCTTCTTTGTTGTGTGTTCAGGACTTCCTGCTGCAGTTTGTCAGCGTAAACTCAAATCTAACCTGAAGAAGAAGTTCCAGTGTGTGTTTGAGGGGATCGCTAAAGCAGGAAACTCAACCCTTCTGAACCAGATCTACACAGAGCTCTACATCACAGAGTGAGGGACTGCAGAGGTCAATGATGAACATGAGGTCAGACAGATTGAAACAGCATCCAGGAAGCCACACAGACCAGAAACAAGCATCAGACAAGAAGAGCTCTTTAAAGCCTCACCTGGAAGAGAGGAGCTAATCAGAACAGTGATGACAAAGGGAGTGGCTGGCATTGGGAAAACAGTCTTAACACAGAAGTTCACTCTGGACTGGGCTGAAGACAAAGCCAACCAGGACATCCAGTTCACGTTTCCATTCACGTTCAGAGAGCTGAATGTGCTGAAAGAGAATAAGTTCAGCTTGGTGGAACTTGTTCATCACTTCTTCACTGAAACCAAAGAAGCAGGAATCTGCAGGTTTGAAGAGTTCCCGGTTTTGTGTTCATCTTTGACGGTCTGGATGAGTGTTGACTTCCTCTGGACTTCCACAACAATGAGGTCCTGACTGATGTCACAGAGTCCACCTCAGTGGATGTGCTGCTAACAAACCTCATCAGGGGGAAGCTGCTTCCCTCTGCTCGCCTCTGGATAACCACACAACCTGCAGCAGCCAATCAGATCCCTCCTGACTGTGTTGGCTTGGTGACAGAGGTCAGAGGGTTCACTGACCCACAGGAGGAGGAGTACTTCAGGAAGAGGTTCAGAGATGAGGAGCAGGCCAGCAGGATCATCCCACACATCAAGACCTCACAAAGCCTCCATATCATGTGCCACATCCCAGTCTTCTGCTGGATCACTGCTACAGTTCTGGAGGTCTTGTTAAAGACCACAGAGGGAGGACAGCTGCCCAAGACCCTGACTGAGATGTACATCCACTTCCTGGTGGTTCAGTCCAAAGTGAAGAAGGTCAAGTATGATGGAGGAGCTGAGACAGATCCACACTGGAGTCCAGAGAGCAGGAAGATGATCGAGTCTCTGGGAAAACTGGCTTTTGATCAGCTGCAGAAAGGGAACCTGGTCTTCTATGAGTCGGACCTGACAGAGTGTGGCATCGATATCAGAGCAGCCTCAGTGTACTCAGGAGTGTTCACACAGATCTTTAGAGAGGAGAGAGGACCATACCAGGACATGGTGTTCTGCTTCATCCATCTGAGTGTTCAGGAGTTTCTGACTGCTCTTCATGTCCATCTGACCTTCATCAACTCTGGTGTCAACCTGCTGGCAGAAGAAAAAACAACCTCCCTGTTGTCAAAACCTGAACCAAGACATCTCTACCAGAGTGCTGTGGACAAGGCCTTACAGAGTCCAAATGGACACCTGGACTTGTTCCTCCGCTTCCTCCTGGGTCTTTCACTGGAGACCAATCAGACTCTCCTACGAGGTATGCTGAGACCAGTGGCGGTGCGTCAATAGAGGGTGCTAGGGCGCCGCCCCTCTTAAAATTTTGCGATGGAAAAAAAAAGAAGAAAAAAAATATATAATATATACTGTCAAAAAACGTTATATACCAAATAATTTAAATAAGAAATATACCGTGTTGACGCGCTAAATGTGTGTGGGAGACCGTAAGCCCCTGTCAACAACCACTTAAGATATACCAAATATAATATATCGCCATTCATCATCACTGAGAAAAGCCCCTCCCCCTGTCGGGGCGCCGGCCCAATGTGAGTCTATGGCAGCGAACAAACATTTCACCCTCGTTGCGGCAAGGACAGCTTCTCATTGGCGGATGAAACGTGAATCTTCGGGCGCACAAATCTGCGCCCTAGCCAATGACATCGTTTCTTATTGCAACGTGGTTGGACTATTCGTCGAATCAGAGACCTTTATCATTCCCTCACATCCCATATAGCTCCCATGTAGCTACGCGAGCAACACAGCTAGCAGAGACTTTGATTATGTTAGTATGGCGACTGAAAACTCTGTGGTATCTCTACGCGAAACACCTTTCAATCCACGATCAGATGTTGACAAGAAGAGGCTGAAAGAGTTGGGACCCGAACGTCCGGATTTAAATATTCAGCAGCAAAGCAGTGACCGCAGGAGGACGTCCACCCGGAGCTTCTCCTCAAGCTACATGCTAACCGGAGCTGTTAGCTGGAGGCTCAGTGTGGAGCAAAGCAGTGGCTCTGAGCAGCCGAGGAAGCGCCGGGCTGTGAAGGAAGATGAGCTTGAAGGATTGCTGCAGAGGTGAGTGTCAAAATCAGCAGATGCCTGTGTTAGAGTTTAATGTTTTATCTTTCCCACAGCAGAACACATGTTGGACATTGTTAGATTTGGGTGGATATCATATCAGGCTATAACTTTATCTAAAATACCAATTCAACCCCCAACAAGTTAGAGTGTGTGTGTCAGTGGCGGCTGGTGACATTTTTTTTTGGGGGGGCGCAGTTGGGCGGCGCTGTTTAAATAGCACTCCACAATGAGAAGAAAAGAGGTTTGGAGTAGAATATTCTAAAAAACAAAGCTTTATTTCAAGAAAACACAGTGCTCAACACTGTCCAATAACAACTATCAACAAACTGTAACTTTGGGCATGAGAGGTTCAGAGCAGAATGGTTTAAGAAACATTCAATGTGGTGGCCAGAGCAACTTCAGGGAATACATTGACGTCGCATTCAAACTGGGGGCCCTGCAGTAAGGTGGCACTGATGAGGTGGTCTTTGAAGGCAAAGCGTTCCCTGGTGTGTCCAAGTATGGTGTCACAAACCTACAGATAAATATATAGAGAGAGACAGAGACAGTAAGATAAGTTGTGGGGAAATATCTACTACAAACAGGCTTCATACTACAGACAAAAAACTATGTTTTGTGTGTCTTGATGGCTCAGCTACATAGACAAAAGGCCAGGAGCCACCTTGATGGCTGTAGCTATGACTGACACACACACACACACACACACACACACACACACACACACACACACACACACTCTCTCTCTAACTTGTTGGGGGTTGAATTGGTATTTTAGATAAAGTTATAGCCTGATATGATATCCACCCAAATCTGCTGTGGGAAAGATAAAACATTAAACTCTAACACAGGCACAGACCTCTGCAGCAATCCTTCCAAGCTCATCTTCCTTCACAGCCCGGCACTTCCTCGGCTGCTCAGAGCCACTGCTTTGCTCCACACTGAGCCTCCAGCTAACAGCTCCGGTTAGCATGTAGCTTGAGGAGAAGCTCCGGGTGGACGTCCTCCCGCGGTCACTGCTTTGCTGCTGAATATTTAAATCCGGACGTTCGGGTCCCAACTCTTTCAGCCTCTTCTTGTCAACATCTGATCGTGGATTGAAAGGTGTTTCGCGTAGAGATACCACAGAGTTTTCAGTCGCCATACTAACATAATCAAAGTCTCTGCTAACTGTGTTGCTCGCGTAGCTACGTGGGAGCTATATGGGATGTGAGGGAATGATAAAGGTCTCTGATTCGACGAATAGTCCAACCACGTTGCAATAAGAAACGATGTCATTGGCTAGGGCGCAGATTTGTGCGCCCGAAGATTCACGTTTCATCCGCCAATGAGAAGCTGTCCTTGCCGCAACAAGGGTGAAATGTTTGTTCGCTGCCATAGACTCACATTGGGCCGGCGCCCCGACAGGGGGGAGGGGCTTTTCTCAGTGATGATGAATGGCGATATATTATATTTGGTATATCTTAAGTGGTTGTTGACAGGGGCTTACGGTCTCCCACACACATTTAGCGCGTCAACACGGTATATTTCTTATTTAAATTATTTGGTATATAATGTTTTTTGACATGGGAGGAGTTCGGGGAGGCCATGGAGAAGGACTTTCGGTTGGCCTCAAGGAAGTTCTGGCAAACCATCCGACGGCTCAGGAAGGGAAAGCAGGGCCTACCCCAGGCTGTTCTCAGCGTGGGGGGGGAAATGCTGACCCGGACTGTGGACATCGTCGGGCGGTGGAAAGAGCACTTTGAGGAACTCCTAAACCCGGCCAACATGTCCCCTGGAGAGGGGGCAGCGCCTGAAGTCCTTGGGGTGGTTGCACCCATATCCCTGGCAGAGGTCACTAAGGTAGTCAAAAAGCTCCTTGGTGGCAAGGCGCCGGGGGTGGATGAGATTCGCCCTGCGATGCTGAAGGCGCTGGACATTGTTGGGCTGTCTTGGCTGACACGCCTTTGCAGTGTCGCATGGGGGTCGGGAACAGTGCCCATGGACTGGCAGACCGGGGTGGTGGTTCCCATCTTCAAGAAGGGGGACCGGAGAGTGTGCTCGAACTATCGTGGTATCACACTGCTCAGCCTCCCGGGAAAAGCTTATGCCAGGGTGCTGGAAAGGAGGCTCCGACCGCTTGTCGAACCTCAGATTCAAGACGAACAGTGTGGATTCCGTCCCGGCCGTGGAACAGTGGACCAGCTCTTTACCCTCGCAAGACTACTGGAGGGGTCCTGGGAGTTTGCCCAACCAGTCTACATGTGCTTTGTGGACTTGGAGAAGGCTTTCGACCGGGTCCCTCGGGGGGTTTTGTGGGGGGTGCTGCGGGAGTATGGGGTGCCGGACCCGTTGGCACGGGCCATCCGGTCTCTGTACGCCTGCAGTAGGAGCTGTGTTCGTATCCTCGGTAGTAAGTCAGACACGTTCCCGGTGGGTGTTGGTCTCCGCCAGGGCTGCCCTTTATCACCGGTCCTGTTCGTGACTTTCATGGACAGGATATCTAGGCACAGCCAGGGGTCGGAGAAGATCCGGTTCGGGAATCTCGGGATCGCATCTCTGCTGTTCGCGGATGATGCGGTCCTGTTTGCCTCCTCGGACCGTGACCTCCAGCATTCACTGGGGCGTTTTGCAGCAGAGTGTGAAGCGGCAGGGATGAGAGTTAGCACCTCCAAATCTGAGGCCATGGTGCTCTGCTGGAAACCGGTGGACTGCTCCCTCCAGGTGGGGACAAACTGCCAAAGTATCTCGGGGTCTTGTTCACGAGTGAGGGTAAGGTGGAGCGTGAGATCGATAGGCGGATCGGTGCGGCTGCAGCAGTAAAACAGGCGCTGTACCGGTCCGTCTTGGTGAAGAGGGAGCTGAGCCGGAAGGCGAAGCTCTCCATTTACTGGTCGGTCTACATTCCAACCCTCACCTATGGTCACGAACTCTGGGTCGTGACCGAAAGAACGAGGTCTCGGATACAAGCGGCCGAAATGAGCTTCCTCCGTAGGGTGGCCGGGCTCAGCCTTAGAGATAGGGTAAGGAGCTCGGACATCAGGAGGGAGCTTGGAGTCGAGTCGCTGCTCCTTCGTGTCGAAAGGAGTCAGCTGAGGTGGTTCGGGCATCTAGTCAGGATGCCTCCTGGACGCCTCCCATTAGAGGTTTTCCAGGCACGTCCAACTGGTAGGAGGAAGACCGAGGACACGCTGGAGGGATTATATCTCCCGGCTGGCCTTGGAACGCCTCGGGGTCCCCCAGGATGAGCTGGAAAGTGTTGCGGGTGAGAGGGAAGCCTGGGTCGGCCTGCTGAACCTGCTGCCACCGCGACCCGACCCCGGATAAGCGGCCGAAAATGGATGGATGGATGTTTTTTGACAGTATATATTATATATATATTTATTTTTTTCATCGCAAAATTTTAAGAGGGGCGGCGCCCTAGCGCCCTCCATTGACGCACCGCCACTGGTGTGTGTGTGTGTGTGTGTGTGTGTGTGTGTGTGTGTGTGTGTGTGTCATAGCTACAGCCATCAAAGTGGCTCCTGACCTTTTGTCTATGTTGCTGAGCCATCAAGACACACAAAACATAGTTTTTTGTCTGTAGTATGAAGCCTGTTTGTAGTAGATATTTCCCCACAACTTATCTTACTGTCTCTGTCTCTCTCTCTATATATTTATCTGTAGGTTTGTGACACCATACTTTAACACACCAGGGAACGCTTTGCCTTCAAAGACCACCTCACCAGTGCCACCTTACTGCAGGACCCCCAGTTTGAATGCTACGTCAATGTATTCCCTGAAGTTGCTCTGGCCACCACATTGAATGTTTCTTAAACCATTCTGCTCTGAACCTCTCATGCCCAAAGTTACAGTTTGTTGATAGTTGTTATTGGACAGTGTTGAGCACTGTGTTTTCTTGAAATAAAGCTTTGTTTTTTAGAATATTCTACTCCAAACCTCTTTTCTTCTCATTGTGGAGTGCTATTTAAACCGCGCCGCCCAACTGCGCCCCCCCCAAAAAATGTCACCAGCCGCCACTGGCTGAGACAGACAGGAAGTAGCTCACAGACCAATCAGAGAACAGTCCAGTACATCAAGAAGAAGATCAGTGAGTCTCCAGAGAAAAGCATCAATCTTTTCCACTGTCTGAATGAACTGGATGATGGTTCTCTAGTGCAGTGATTGTCAACCACTGTGCCGCGGCACACCCGTGTGCCGTGAGAGATCGTCAGGTGTGCCGTGGGAAAATGTCCAATTTCACTTAATTGGTCCAAAAAAATATTATTTAGTTGCCGCAAATGATTTTCCATTGTTGAGCGTCTGAGCTGCAATATAGTGGCTGGCAGAGTAATATAGAACCGGTCTACACCTTGTTCTGCTATTAAACAAACTACACGGACGTATGTTATTGATCTTATCTACACAGCATGTCATTTCTGGGTCGCGTCTACAACTCTGCTCTGTGTCGCGCACGCGGAGTTCCGCCTGATGCGCTGCACAGGTGAGACACAGCGGAGAGAGAGAGAGAGCGGCGAAAAATAAGTTGCGTGCTTTTCACAATGGGATTTGCTGCTGAAGCTATCAGTATTTTAAGATATGAGCTCTCACTGTTAAAGCCTAACAGTTCATGTGTTTGCAGGTCAAGACAAACAGCCTGGAGCTCCATCAATGACGTTTCTGACTCAGAGAGGCTCTGGAAATATTCTTCCAAAAGCCTGAAAAACACCCTGCAGTGATAAAGCCTGCTCACTTTGTGGTCGTCATTAAAATAAATGAACACCATGTTTCCTTTAAGTCAGTATTTATCAAACTGGGGAGGTATTTATTACAGGTGTAATATCTTTATTACAGGTATTTATTACAGGTGTGGCGCAAGAGGAAATGCTGAATTTAAATGTTCACAGTCCACCGTTAACAGGTTACGCTTGCTCATGCGCCGATTCTTGGCATTTCGCCAAAAGCCGATCTTTATGAGATCTCAGTGAGGTCGGCTTTCTGCTGTTGTGTCTCTATCATGGAGCATGAACTGAGAGCCGTATCAAATCTACAACCCCGTTTTAAAAAGATTTGTAGAGGAAAGCAGCTCTAAAACTGATACAACGTGATGCTCACACATCTGCACTCATTCCGTTTTGTTTTGCAATATCTTATTGTTTTCCACAATAAGATATTTAGTAGTAACTAAATATTAGTTATTTTTTGCATAACTTTATTTTCATTTTTCTAACAAAGTGATAACACTTTTTTTTTTGTCTGATGGAGCAATCTGTTTACTTGAAACACTGAATACTCTTCCATGCCAGTAGGTAGCGCAATAATGAGCTACCATATATGCTGTGTTATGCTACAATGTGACATTTTGTAACTTTTTAGGTTGTTGGTGTGCCGCGGGATCTTTTTATTGTAGAAAATGTGCCGCGGCTCAAAAAAGGTTGAAAAACACTGCTCTAGTGGAGGAGATCCAACAGTCCCTGAGGTCAGGACGTCTCTCCACAGATAAACTGTCTCCTGCTCAGTGGTCAGCTCTGGTCTTCATCTTACTGTCATCAGGAAAAGATCTGGAGGTGTTTGACCTGAAGAAATACTCTGCTTCAGAGGAGGCTCTTCTGAGGCTGCTGCCAGTGGTCAAAGCCTCCAACAAAGCTCTGTAAGTACAGAGAGAGTTAGATTCATAGATCATAACTTAAATATGCTGCTATCTTTTCCACGTATTGTTTTTTTCTTCCTTGTCTCTTCAGACTCAGTGGCTGTAACCTCTCAGAGAGAAGCTGTGAAGCTCTGTCCTCAGTCCTCAGCTCCCAGTCCTCTAGTCTGAGAGAGCTGGACCTGAGTAACAACAACCTGCAGGATTCAGGAGTGAAGCTGCTGTCTGCTGGACTGGAGAGTCCACACTGGAGACTGGAGACTCTCAGGTCAGGATTCATCAACATGTTCAACTAATGGACACTTAGCTGCAGCCACAGACCATCAGTCTGATAGAGCAGGTAGAGCTGGAAACCTGTTCTCTGTCACACTGTCAGCCTGGTTAATATGACCCTGACACACCAACAGTGGCGGCTGGTGGATTTTTTTTTGGGTGGGGCCAACCAATCAATTTCAGCAAACATCCTAGTATGATTCAATGCAAAAAAGGTATAAAAAACGCATTACTACTTTGCAGTTAAATATTTAACATGTATTCCAACACTGACATAATAAGGACATATTATTCATACAATTCAGTATATTAATATATGTATATATATATATCATAATAATATTCAGTATAATATATAAATACCATATAATATAATCATAAATATACAATATAAATATCATGAATATATTATTTAAAAAAATATAAATATCATATATATTTATATAGTCTAATCGAACAAGTTTATATTTTAAGATGCCCCCTATGAACCTTGTTTGTTGGGGAGACACCAATCAGTGCGGTGAGGAAACCTGCATGTTTTTCTGACTTCTGTCCTTCTGAGTAGCAAACCTCTCAATGACCTTCTTGTTGAAGCCGGCATGTCCCTGACAAGTTTCTTCTCCATGGAGAGCGTAGCCAGAGCATTAAGGCCATCTTGTGTCATGGTGTTTCTCAGGAAGGTCTGCATCTGTAGCAGTTGTGTACTCTCGCGTTGTGTTTTTGTCAGTCAAGCACACTTGATTTGTCATTGGCTCCAACCAGCTGTTTATTCACTTAGACGGCTCCCGTAGTTCCGTCACATGGAGTTACCGTACTGGCAACACAATAGACACACATTAGTCCCCTCATAGGCCACCTCTTCATAATATACTCCGGAACACGGAGACAACATGCTGTAGACTGGGGGAATAAAAGAACACCTCAACTTAACATACCTGGCAAAACAATAGACACACATTAGTCCCCTCATAGGCCACCTCTTCATAATATACTCCGGAACTGACAAAGCAAACAAACAATAATTTTTAAACACAACCCATAATATTCTTATTAACAAATATACACTTATTTAAATACCACAACGGAGCTTAATACGAATCCACTTACCACGGAGACAACGTGCTGTAGACTGGGCAGAACGCACGGGGTGCACCGCTCAAGACCGCAGGGGCCCAGTAGGGGCGTGGCGCTAATGTCACACAGCATGCTAGTCTCCGTGGCCAACTGACAACACATTGTAAATAAAGGACAGTGATGGCAAGTGGAATCATCAACTCCGTTACACATCCTCTTCAAAGTACAGAAACACCTCTGGATTCAGCTGTTGTCATGGTGATGAGGATCCTGAGAAGAGTGACAGTCTCTGTGAAGGACAACCGCTCCTTGGCTTGTATCAGGATGGTATCACATACCTGTAAAAGATAAATTAACTTAAATTAGCAATAAAGATATTTTGATGAAAGTGATTCTGATTGAACACATGCTTATGTCCAAGTCAAGTATGTCAAAAATACAATGTATGTAAAATCTTACAAATAACTTTAGATGATGGTAAATTATAACTACATCATCCAAATGTATCAGACGGTCAGTTACCAGCGTGTCCTCCCTCTAGAAATTGACTTGGTGGACACCTGAATAAGCATGTTATTAACTACCTGCATTTTTATAGAAATCTGATCTTTTTCTAAATATTTTTTAATTTTTTTTAAATATTTAAACAAATATCATTTGTTTTCTATCATATTCATTCACTTTGATGACTAGGCCCATGTAGGCTTTTACAGACTGTTGGACGTGAGCAACTAATCACTCCCTCCAAGAAATACACGACACCTCGGTTCTTCTGTTACTGATGGATTTATTCTTCAACGTGCGCCTCAGTCAACACCACCGTCATCAATCCACCGTCCAACTGTTTAAATACATTTCAACATACAAAACAAGTTGGCGTTCACGTTACACAGTAAACTGTTTGCACGTAAATATGCGCGACGAATCATTAACATAAACAGCATACCTCGCTGGCTGCACACAACTGAGAGGGAGATGGGTCCACTTGGATAACAATATACTTCGACAAATCAACACTTTGTTGTCACTTTAACTTATATCTTTTAAACAAACTTTTAGCGGAGTAAACACTTCTACCTCCGCACATGTCTTCAGGAGCTTGTCACAACTAAAAGTCTCCCAACACAAACATAGGACGTAAAGCTCGTTCCTATCACATGTAAATACGATCCTGGGTCAAGAAAGCTACGAGACGTTAGCTTGCTTATGTGTGTTTATTCGCTAACAACAGAACAGGCTACTGTGGGCCCCTTAGCCTACGCCAGAACAACAGTCAAAACCTCTTAGCATGCTTCACTCTGCTCCCGGTCATAGCCTCCTCTCCACAGGCTCCACAACAACAACATCCCACCTCACTCGCTCTGCCGATCACAGGTAGCTCATAGGTAGGGTGACCAGATGTCCTCTTTTTCCCGGACATGTCCTCTTTTCGAGACCTAAAAAAAGCGTCCGGCAGGGATTCCAAAAACGTCCGGGATTTTGCTACGTGCGGGAAAATAGTTATTACCCCCTTACAAGTTTTGGAAATGGTACGTCCGGGATTTTGCTACGTGCGGGAAAATAGTTATTACCCCCTTACAAGTTTTGGAAATGGTATCTCCCTCACGTTCCACTTTCTTGCGCAAGCTCTGACTGTAGAGAGAACTGTCATTGGTTGACCGATCTCAACGTAAATGTAAGTTCACGGCATGCTACACACTACTGCTACCCCCCCCCCCGCGACGAAGTGTCCTCCTCCTCTCTCTCTCTCTCTCTTCTCCCCCCCCGGAGCGAAGTGTCCTCTTTTTCACAAACTCAAATCTGGTCACCCTATCATAGGTAGACAAGCTATAAGCTACACAGCTCATGAGACATTCACTGACCTCCTGAACCCAGTAATTACAATAACCAGTAATCTTATATAGAACAATTTATTCCTGTAAACACAATAACACTTTAAACATAACAGGTTAACATGACATGTCACTCAGTCCGTTACAATATAGTTATTTACCTGCTTTTTTGAATGCTGTCTGTGAACCTCTGGACAAGTCCTTTAATGAAGACAAGGTCGATGTTCCTCTTCTGCAGCTGGTTGAATAGCATGTCCACATTTGGCATGATCTTGCTCTGTCTGTAACTAAACAACCGTTTTCTCTTTGTGTAGCAGTGCTAGCGGGCTAATGTTAGCCCGCTAGCTAACGAAATATCCGTCCTCGTCCACTTGGCGATACAATCAGCGTTATTTTCTTCCTCCAGAATGTAATCCCTTATAACCGACAGCAGCATGCAGTCCAAGTCTTGGAGGAGAGATTTTATCTAGTTAGGCTTGAGTCTTCTTAGCGGTCGTGTTGGGATGTTTCATTGTCATGACGTTAAAATGGCGCTGAGAGAGATGGGCAGTCGAGAATACAAGCGAAGAGAACGAGAACATGCGAGATGAGAACGAGAGACTAGCTGTGAACGCGCACCCGGGGCCTGGCCCCGCAGAAGTCCTTCTTAGGGCGTGGATTGGATAAATGATATGTCCATCATTTATATCTTTAATCAGTGATTGGCTAAACTGCGTATTAGACCCGACGTTCTTGGGCCAAATGCTTCGGGGCCCCGGCATGTGCACGAGCATTACAGACCAGCAGAGAAGTGCATGAGCAGCTCAGAGCAGAGAGGACGAGCAGGAAAAGCAGATATTTTGCGCAGATATCCTATTTTACAAATATTAGTGGATACATTCCATAGCTCAAAAACACAAATATTGACAATTTTTATAATTTATTTATATTTTTATATATTTTTTATAATTAATACAATTATAAATAATGTTTTTTTTTTTTTTTGGGTGGCTCAAGGTGGGTGGGGCCAGGCCCTGCGGCCCTCTATTGGCCGGCCGCCACTGCACACCAAGCTGACATCAAACTACCAGAGACTCATCTAACTGTTTGTAGAAGTACCCAGGAAGAGCCAGAACAGGGAGGGAAGGTGATGAAACTGTTTTGTTTCTGGAGCGTTGTCTTGTTTCAACATCAGAAACTAGGACAGTGGTGTATCCTGACACGTTGACAGGCATCATGGTGGGTTGACATCATCAACGTCGTCACGCTGAAGGTTTGTGGGCTCATATCAAACTATAGTTTTATGTTTTAATGCTCGTTGTCTGCCTCCAGTTTGTGTTGCCCTTTAGTCCAGACATTACTGTGAAAAGACAAACAAAGAAACAATCTGTTTAAACCTTCTTGATAAATCATCACAATAGGAATGCGTTGCTGTTTAAAGGAGTTCAGCTTCACCTGGTTTTGGTTTGTTTTGCACTGAGAGACAGTTCTCTGGCTGATAAGAGTCAACTTGTTGAAGCTACAGGTGACAGTCGGCCACAGACGCTCAGCTGGTGAACATAGTGGAGCATTTAGCAGCTAAAGAGACAGATGTTTCACTCAGGAGGTGGTGGAGACCAAACACAGAGCTAAAAGAGAGAATATTGGACTTCCATTCATCAGGTGACACATACACAAAGAGTCCTGATGAATCATCATGTTGATGTGTAACTGCTGGATGTGGAAGCAGCTGGTTGATATCATGTCAGACACAACTACTTCATACGCTCATAAATGTGTCAGATGTTGTGTTTACAGCTTGTTTTCACTGAACCACAAACAGACAAAGAATCAACTGATGCAGGTTTAAACATCTGATTTACTGACTGACTGGTAGAGGAAACTGAGTCTGAACTGGAGGATGATTGTCAATATAATACTGATAATAATATATCATGAATAAGTGAACATGATGAGCTGTCGTCATCGGCCAATCAGAAGAAGCTCCATGTAGAACTGGTCTGACTGGTCGCTGTTACTGTGAGGTCGAGTGGAGAGGAGAAGTTTATATATCAATGAGTTACAGAGGAATCGGAAGGAGAGGAAACAGTGAAGACTGTTTGTTTAGAATGAATGATCAGTCCTGGAGTCTGGAGTGCTCTGATGGTGGTTACTCTGTCTGTCACAATGAGACAAGAACATACATCACCTCCTCCTCCTCTTCCTCTGGTAGAGTAGCAGTGTATGTGGACTGTCCTGCTGGCTCTCTGTCCTTCTACAGAGTCTCCTCTGACACACTGATCCACCTCCACACCTTCAACACCACATTCACTGAACCTCTTTATCCTGGGTTTGGGTTTAGGTCCTGATCCTGGTCCTGTTCCTGGCCTGGTTCCTCAGTGTCTCTGTGTTATCTGGAGGAGGGAGAGTCTCCTCCTGGTAGAGAAACCTTCTCTTTGCTGTCCAGATAGTTCAGCCTGTACAGGATCACACAGGATCACACAGCTGATGTTAGTTAGTAGCAACCTACATATGAGGAAGTCAATACCTTAATCATTCACAGCAAACGCGTTGTGAATATTCCAACGTTTTTGTAACATTGTTGCCGTGAACGCAGCTTAACATCGCCCCGCTGCGAGACATAAGCGCCGCAAATATATCAGACAAGTTAAATGTGTCAGTTTTGGGAAAATGTATCGGCAAATTTTAAGTGCTTCATCACCCAGATCAATCAGATTATATTTACGAATAAATATACTTATGAGGATATATGTACTGTATGCGCGTATGAATCATGTACTATATGTATATACATGTATGTGTATATTTCTATATAACTAGGAGTTTGAATGTGTGTATGGGCTGATCAGTATATATGTATTATTCATAATCAGAAATTCAATCAATTGAAGCAGTGAAAATAAATTGTGTGTGATTCTCTGTATTCTTATCATGAGTCCACCTTAATCATGTTCTACAATAATGATATGTACGGTGTACTAATAACACTGTCATATAATTCTGAGAGCTTTCAACACATCCATAAGTTTCTTAAGCGCTAAATAAACTTAAGAACAGCGCGGCATGCAGCGGGTGAGAGTCTCTGTCTGTGAGACGGGCGATCGGCTGCGCCTGTGGGGATCAGTGTCCGCGGCTCGAGAAGCTCTCGTAAATAAATGATTCCTTGATGGCAGAATCTATTGCGCTCGTACAGGAAGCCATCATGATGTGAGGACGGATCTTGGCGATCTCAAAGAACTATCTCCCAATAAAACTAATATAACTAATATCGCTCCTTCATCAATGAGGAAGGGAGCTGCCTTTTTTGTCCGGTGGGAGTGGCCAGCTTATCCAGTGAATTTCAGTAAGCCTGCCAGGGAGCAGGTTTACATTTTTGGCTGTGGTGCTATGGTGATTTATCTAAGCTTGCTTCGAGAAACTGAATAAGCCAGACCTACGTCATCTTATCCTGACAATTAGCCCGCTAACTCAGTAAACCAGGTACGAGAAATAGGGCCCAGCTCAGCATGAAGCGTTCTGTGGTTTGATCACCTGACTTATTATTATTATTATTATTATTATTATTATTATTATCATTAATTATGCACCTTGGTTCTTATAACCTTGAGCCATAGAGCCTTGTTAGCAGTATGTTTAAGTGTTGTTTACCATGGTAACTGTTTAGGAGACATCCTGCCTGATGTTCCAACCGGAAGACCAGACAGGAACCTTAGAAATAAATCTTAACTTAAAGAAGTCTGTCATGAATTGTAGAAATATGACGAGACAAGAAAGAAACAGGACTTGGCTTTTTTAGGCTTCTTTTCAGGCTTCTGGTTTGTTGGTGATTTTAACCTTTAAGGTTTTTGACATTTTATCTTTTATTTTAATTACTTCTTGCATTATCCGTTGTTGTAACCTTTAATCTTGTTATTATTAAAACAAATAAAACTGGTTTGTATTTTGTACATTCCAACCAAAGTCCAGTCTTGCTCGTCTCTGAAGGCGTCTGGTCGTCTCCATACGGCTAAAGCCCCGGATGTTTTTTAATTAGCCCCGAATATTAATTTTCAAAAAAAAAAGAAAATACGTCATTCACCCAAAACAGCGGCGTCAGGCAGCAGACGCACTTGCAGTGTGCGCCAGTGTGCGCCCCCCTATTATACAAGTCGTCATTTAAGTTTCTCTTTCCTAACAGGTCTACACCTTGTTCTGTTATTAAACTAAACGGACGTATTTCATTGATCTTATCCACACTACAGCTTGTCATTTCTGTCTCTAAATGGTCGCGTTAACACTTCTCCTCTGCTCTGCATCGCGCACGGCGGAGTTCCACCGCGATGCGCACACACACAGGTGAGCGCTGAGCACACAGCAGCGGACAGAGAGCGTCGAAAAATATGTCGCGTGAAAAGCAGACCTATATCTGCGTTTTAAACGCTCCCAGGGTGAAGATGGCAACAGCAGCTCTCATGAGAGGAACAACCGGAGTTCTCCTCACACCGGAGCAGCTCTCTGAACCCGGAGCAGCTCTCTGAACGCAGCTCTCGCGCTCCAGGTGAAAGAGCCAAAATGCTCATGTCTTCTACCAACAATGAGCTGCTGGCTTCACATATTACAAAAGTACAAAGTACACGGACATAAAACTGAGTCATTAATAAATACATGGAGAAAAGCCTGTACTTTCGGGTAAATGGTTACGCCGTTAACAGGTTACTCTGCTCATGCGCGACTCCCTTATTTTTTGGCGTTTTGCCAGAAGTCTCCGTCGTCCTTTCTGCTGCTGCGTGTCTCAAAACAGAAAACAGATCTCAACGTTGAACATGAATTGTATCAAATCTACAACCCTGTTTTATAAAGATGTGTAGAGGAAAGCAGCTCACTGCTCCACTAATACTGATGCAACCTGATGCTCACATATCTGCACTCATTCTGTTTTGTTTGGCAAAAAAATAAATAGCTTATTGTTTTCCACAATGAGCTATTTAGTAGTAACTAAATATTAGTATTTTTTTTGCATAGATACAACTTCCTGTTCATTGATCTAAGTGATTGCAATTAAAACATTAAAAAAAAATTCTGATGGAGCAATCTGATTTACTTGAAAGTGATTGCAATTTTCTTTATTCTGTTATTTATAAAAGCACAGATGGAATCACAAAATGTTATTTACAGAAAAAGTTTGAGAACCACTACTTTAAGTGTTTGTGTTGGTGGAGCACTATTAGCATTATTAGCATCTTATGTCTAAATATTATGTTAAAGAGTATGTTATGTTAAATAATGTTAAAGAATATGTAAAGAATAAATACATATGAGTATGTAAAGAGCATTAAATGTACAATGTAAACACTGTACATGACAAGATGCATGGTTCATTAAACATCTCAATGTTTACTGTTGCTGAATGGTTGCTGTTGGTATGTTCAACATGATGAATGGGGCATTTTTGTGCCTGGGCTATTGAGGGAAGTTTGTGAAAATTGCTAGCCTATTTGGTATTAACTGGTAACCATAAAATGCCTCAATTCAATTCAGTCCAGAAGAGCAGGTACCTGTAGGGTATGTGGAGAGTGTTTCTATGTCTAAACATGTCGCTGCTTCACTCTTCTGCTTCACTCTTCTGGGCTAAGCCCCAGATGTGTCAAAATCCTAGAGACGCCCCTGGACCCGGGCCCTGTTGATGAGCCCGACTGCCGATGGGAAGAAACTGTTGGTGTGGCGTGAGGTCTTGGTCCTGATGGACCTCAACCTCCTGCCAGAGAGGAGGGACTCGAACAGTTTGTGTCCAGGGTGAGAGGGGTCAGCTACAATCTTCCTAGCTCGCTTCAGAGTCCTGGAAGCGAACAAATCCTGGAGGGATGACAGATTACAGCCAGATTACAGGGAAAGAACGCAGCCTTGGGGGGAACCGGTGCTGATGGTCCGAGAGCCTGAGATGTGTTTCCCCAGCTTCACGTGCTGCTTCCTGTCAGTCAGGAAGTCTGTGATCCACCTGCAGGTGGAGTCAGGCACGTGCAGCTGGGAGAGCTTGTCCTGGATCAAAAGATCCATTGAGTGAAGTTCCTTTTTTTTTTAAATGCTCTTTTATGGTTTTATTATATCCTTCAAATCATTTTGGTTATTAAAGTTGATTATCATTTCTTGGGCCAGAATACCATTCAATCTGCGACTGTGGCGGGCAGGGTCGTCCTTCAGAGGATCGGCGGTTCGATCCCCAGCTCTGCTAGCCTGTGTCGATGTGTCCTTGAGCAAGACACTTAACCCTACGGTGCGTGAATGCTAGATAGTCCTGATGTGGCACCTTGCATGGTAGCTCCTCATCAGTGGGTGAATGATTCCTATGCAAAGCGTCTTTGAGTATTCAGAAAAGCGCTATATAAAATCAAAGTATTATTCTTCCATATCGTGGCTCGTTTTCATTTTGGAACTAGGTGATGCAGGCTAAAATGAGCGGGAATGTGAGAGCAGACAGGTGTCATCATAATGTTGCAACCTTGTGCGGGAACAGCAGGTGCAGAAACACAAACTCACACACTTCTTACCAGAATCTGCTTTATTGGCCGTGTGTGTACACATACATGAATTTGACTCTAGTTTTATTACATAATGTAATAACATTAAGATTATTATTTGTCATGCAGAATAATACCACGTTTCCTTGTTTCTGAAAGTATTTTTGAGAATTGAGTCCTACATGGAGTGAGTTTTAGAATTTGAAACATTTATTTTGAATTAAAAGAAAATGTACCACGTAGTGGCGTTTACCGACATCGAGTTGTTAGCACTTAGGCTGGCTCCGACCTGTGATTTCTCAACTTTCCATGGATACTGGCTGTTTCTGGAGCTGGTCCTGCCTCCTACCTCCTGCCTCCTGCCTCCTGGGCCCTGCCGCCTGCCGCCTGGGCCCTGCCTCCTGGGCCCTGCCTCCTGCCCTCTACCCTATACACTCACCTAAAGGATTATTAGGAACACTAAGGGGCCTAAAGTGTGCCAAGAAAACATCCCCCACACCATTACACCACCACCACCAGCCTGCACAGTGGTAACAAGGCATGATGGATCCATGTTCTCATTCTGTTTACGCCAAATTCTGACTCTACCATCTGAATGTCTCAACAGAAATCGAGGCTCATCAGACCAGGCAACATTTTTCCAGTCTTCAACTGTCCAATTTCGGTGAGCTCTTGCAAATTGTAGCCTCTTTTTCCTATTTGTAGTGGAGATGAGTGGTACCCGGTGGGGTCTTCTGCTGTTGTAGCCCATCCGCCTCAAGGTTGTGCGTGTTGTGGCTTCACAAATGCTTTGGTGCATACCTCGGTTGTAACGAGTGGTTATTTCAGTCAAAGTTGCTCTTCTATCAGCTTGAATCAGTCGGCCCATTCTCCTCTGACCTCTAGCATCAACAAGGCATTTTTGCCCACAGGACTGCCGCATACTGGATGTTTTCCCTTTTCACACCATTCTTTGTAAACCCTAGAAATGGTTGTGCGTGAAAATCCCAGTAACTGAGCAGATTGTGAAATACTCAGACCGGCCCGTCTGGCACCAACAACCATGCCACGCTCAAAATTGCTTAAATCACCTTTCTTTCCCATTCTGACATTCAGTTTGGAGTTCAGGAGATTGTCTTGACCAGGACCACACCCCTAAATGCATTGAAGCAACTGCCATGTGATTGGTTGATTAGATAATTGCATTAATGAGAAATTGAACAGGTGTTCCTAATAATCTTTTAGGTGAGTGTATATCTATAGTGTTGTTATTAATATTAATAATAATATTATTAGTGTGTGTGTGATCATGAAAGTTTGAGAGGCGTAGAAACTCAACGAGCCAAATGAAAGCCGTCTGACGACGAGGATGATGATGATTTTCTGTATGATCACACTTTTTTAATATTTCTGCTGTTGATGATCTTCAGGTTTAAAATATTTGTATTTATTGTTTTGACTTTACATAATAAAGAAGCTGTTTATAAATATGCGCTTCGTTTTCTTTAAATCTTTTTTCTTTCAAACATATAAATAGTGAAAGTTCATTCTCTGTAAAGACGAAAGAAGCAACTTTGTGTCATTAAGGCTTTTTAATTTTTTTATTATCGAACCAAATCTTGCACTTGGAGTTGACCTGAGATCAGCCGCTCTCAGGTTTAAACATTGTAGCAAAGTTAAAGAGCTCTGTTTGATCTTTTGTAACAAGACTGAAGGTCCTCATAAGTATAGGAGCACCAAAAAGCCTGTCTGTCTCTCTGCATGTCTCTCTGTCTGTCTCTCAGGGTTGCTGTTGCTGCATCTCCCTCCAGCTCTTCCACAGCAGCAGGTCTCGACTCTTCCCCAGAGCAACGAGGCACCGAGGCAACTTCCACCCGTGCAACTGACCCACGCCGTCGTCAGGGCCCATTGCCAGCAACATGGTGACGTTACCTAGCAACAAACACACAGGCAACCAGTCAGCCAGCAAATAAAAACACAGACAAGCAACTTAAAAACAGACAAGCAACTAAAAACAGACGGGCAACTAAACTACTAAAGCAACTAAAAACAGATGGGCAACTAAAAACAGACGAGCAACTAAAAACAACTAAACAGACGGGCGACTAAAAACAGAGGGCAACTAGACAGACAGGTGTGTGTACCTGTGCGGTAAGACGTCAGCGGCTTCCCGCTCAGGATGTTGACGATGTTGCCCGCGGCCACGGCGGCGTGCAGCCCCGCGTGGTACGCCGTCTTGGGCTCGTTGACGTCGGCGCAGTCGCCGACAGCGAAGACGTTGCTGAACCCTCGAACCTGCAGGTGGTCGTTCACCTGCAGAGCGCCGTTATCCGCCAGGCAGCCGGCTGTCAACGACAACGCGGCATGGATCAATCAGCCGATCGGTTCCCATTGAAGAACCTGCTCTGGATCCTGAGAGGACGTCTCACTCTGATCCGTATTGACTGACATAATAATTAACACGCGCTGCCCTCTAGTGGCCGCAACGCATATACTGTGTGTGTGTGTGTGTATATATATATATATATATATATATATATATATATATTATGATTATAAATATTATTAGAAGTGATTAGTTATAAAGTGCAGCTGAAAACATTAATCAGTTGAAGTAGTTCATAAATTGTATTGACGTTTGTGTATACATGTACAGTTGTGTTCAAAATAATAGCAGTCCCACATCACTAGCAAGATAAATCACTGTTTTTGTTAGAATTTCAACTTCTACACTGCAAGTACGTTTCTAGAAGGTTTAGTAAAGGTATAGAAAACCAACAGGCATGACGTGCATGCTGCTGATTCTATGAAACTGAATAATTTACTGAAAGGGGCGTGTTAAAAAAATAGCAGTGCTGAGTTCAATTAGTGAGGTCATTGATTATGTGAACAAAATAGGTGTTAAACAGGTGGCCCTTATTTAAGGATCAAGGCAACTGACGCTGCATATGCTGGCTGTGCATTTGTCCTTGAAAAACAGAGTAAAATGGGTCGTTCAAGACACTGTTCAGAAGAAGAGCGTTCTTTGATTAAGAAATTAATAAAAGAAGGGAAAACCTATAAAGAAGTGCAGAAAATGATAGGCTGTTCAGCTAAAATGATATAAAACGCTTTGAAATGGCAGCCAAAACCAGAAAGGCGAGGAAGAAAAAGAAAAACGACTATTCGAATGGATCGGAGAATAACCAAAATGGCAAAGGCTCAGTCAATGATCAGCTCCAAGAGGATCAAAGAAGATCTAAGATTTCCTGTGAGTACTGTAACAATCAGACGACGTCTATGTGAAGCCAAGCTACCAGCAAGAAGACCCCGCAAAGTCCCATTGTAAAAAAAAAGACGTGCTGAAGCGGTTACAATATGCCAAAGAACACATTGACTGGCCTAAAAAGAAATGGCGTAATATTTTGTGGACTGATGAGAGTAAGATTGTTCTTTTTGGGTCTAAGGGCCACAGACAGTTTGTCAGACGCCCTGCAAACACTGAATTCAAGCCACAGTACACAGTGAAGACGGTGAAGCATGGTGGTGCAAGAATCATGATATGGGGATGTTTCTCGTACTACGGTGTTGGTCCTATTTATCGAATACCAGGGATCATGGATCAGTTTGAGTACATCAGAATACTGGAAGAAGTCATGTTGCCGTATGCTGAAGAGGAAATTCCCTTGAAATGGGTGTTTCAACAAGACTGACCCCAAACACACCAGCAAGCACTGCTATTTTTTTGAACATTATATTTCTTGACTTTCTGTAAAATATTATCAAATTCAATTACTTTTTCCAATTTTCTTGCTTTGAAATAGAATGTGCAGTGTCCCCAATGCATTTGTGTTCATTAAAATACAATTTATTGTAAGAATTTTGAGGTTTACTCACCTTTTTAAACACACTGCTATTATTATGAACATAACTGTATATGTGTGTGTGTATATACATATCTGTGTGTGCATATGTACGTGTGTGTGTGTGTGTGTGTATATATACATGTGTGTACGTGTGTGTGTGTGTGTGTGTGTGTGTGTGTGTGTGTGTGTGTGTGTGTGTATACATATGCGTGCTCACGGAAGCTGGGTCCGTAGGCTGCAGAGTTGACCTTGACTCCTGTGCAGCAGAGGATCAGGTCTGCGGTCAGCTGACTTCCTCTCTCCGTGGTCACCAGGCGGTCCTTCTGGGTCACGTTGAGCTGCAGCGCTGACAGGTCGGACACCTTCTGACCTGAAACACACGGCAGGTTCAAAACCCCCGATGGGACCCGGTCAGAACCCAACACCCGGTCTGCAGGTCTGCGTCAGGTCCAGTACCCAGCAGCAGCTGCACCCCCTTCTCCAGCAGAACCTCCTTGGCCTGCTGCCTGACGCTGGGCAGCAGCTCCGGGTAAGGTAAGGTACTGTAGTGCTTTGTATTGTACTACATCGCAGAGGTACATATTGTACTTTTTACTGAAGTGTTCCTTTATGTGTTGATGATGAATGTTTGTGATAAACTGAAGGATGAAGTGTTCCTTGACTACATTTATATACAGTACTTTGATCGTCATCACCTCCTTCTCTGGATACTCTGTCTTGATCTCAGCAGCCATCTCCACACCGGTCGACCCTCCTCCAACCACTAGCACCGAGTCTGCAGCCTGGACCTGACGCGCGCGCGTGTGTGTGTGTGTGTGTGCGTGCGCGCACACACACACACACACACACACACACACACACACACACACACAGGTGAGCGGCTGCTCTCAGACCTCTCCGTCTGCGTGCCGTCGTCCTACCTGCTTGACGAGGTCGTCGTACGTCTGCACGGCCGTCTCGTACGACGCCGCGGTGTTGAACTTGGCGGGGAACGCTCCATCGGTCCCAGTGCACAGGATGAGGTGGGAGTACTGGATCTCCTGCAGCACGGGGGGACACACGTAGTGGATATAAATACACACGTGTGCGTGTGCGTATGCGTATGCGTGTGTGTCTGTGTGTGTGTGTGTGTGTACCCCCCCTCCCTCCAGGAAGACCGTCTGTCTGTCGGTGTCGACTCTCTGAACTCGTCCTTGAACAAAACTGTGTCCAAACGTCTCGGCGTACGGGATGAAGGTCCTCTTGGCGACGCCTGCAGGGCTTTGATGCGGGGTCAAAGGTCACACTCGGTTAACATTCATAGCGATAATCAAAATATCAATAATACAAATACTAATTATAGATATATTCTTAGAATGTTAAATGTTTCAATGGAAAGAAAATGCAACAAAATATTTAACATGTTTTGTTAAAAACTATAAAAATAAATATTCTAAAAACCTCTAAAAACTATTTTAAATCTAACAAAACAAATACAGAATAAATGTTTATTTATAATTAAATTAATATTTCTGAGAAAAATAAACTAAAAGTATAAGTAACTATAACATTTGCCCAAAAACCAAACCAAACAATAATGATATAAAAAAAAACAAAAAATCATCTTATAGTAAAACACAAAATCATTGAAATCAAAGTAAAAGTTATTAAATTTAATAAATAAAAAATGACATGGCCATGAAAGAAAAACTAAAAACAAAATAAACTAAAATGTAACCTAAACTAAATCATCACAGATTTGAAAACAACAACAACAAAGTGCTGCTGGCTGACAGGACCTGGCTGCACCGACGCTCTGAGCGCCGCCACGTTGTGATGGAACGCGTCTCTCATGTCGATCAGAGTGAAGTTCAGGCCTCCGGCCTTCAGCCGCTGAGCCGCCGCGACGCCACCGAACCCGCCGCCGACAACCACGACGTGGACGCCCTCCACAGAGGCCTGAGCACCCATCTGTGTCCACACACACACATTTATTAGTATAGGTGGAGCGCTGTGTGCAGCTATATATATATATATATATATATATATATATATATATATATATATACACACAGTCAGGTCCATAAATATTTGGACATTGACAAATTTTTCATTATTTTGGCTCTGTACACCACAACAATGGACAGTGGAGATGGTTGTGGACTACCTCTTTAATTTGAGGGTATTTACATCCAAATCAGGTGAACGGTGTAGGAACTACAACAAATGTATAAGTGGCCACCCCGTTTTTAAGGGACCAAAAGTAATTGGACAAATTAATATAATCATAAATCTAATTGTCACTTTTAATACTTTGTTGAAAATCCTGGATTCCATAGACATCACCAGACGCTGGGTTTCGTCCCTGGTGATGCTCTGCCTCTACTGCAACTGTCTTCAGTTCCTGCTGGTTCTTGGGGCATTTTCCCTTCAGTTTTGTCTTCAGCAAGTGAAACACGTGCTCAATTGGATTCAGGTCAGGTGATTGACTTGGCCATTGTAGAACATTCCACTTCTTTGCCTTAAAAAACTCCTTGGTGAGCTCAGCAACACCAAAAGACCCGGAAGACCACGGAAGTTGGCCAGATCAAGAACACTCTCCAGGGGCCGGATTTCCAAATCTGGATCAAACTGATCCAGATTTGGAAATCTCTTTTTCTGCTATCCAGGATCATGTAATCCATTTTATTTTGATGCTGGTTTTTCAAAGCAATGTGGGATTGGATTACTCTGATCCGGATTCAAACTGTTCAGGATTACCAAATCTGGATTACCTGTGGTCTAAATGGGACTATCACAATGTAGCTATGTAAAGAACAACAGGTAGAATAGTGTGGGGTCACTCCAATATGCTTTATTTGAACAGAAAATAGGACTGAACGGAACAGGAAACAAACAATATAAACATCCCCCTCCATTGTCCATTTCTTGGAAACAAGTCAGCTCATCTGAGACCTACAACAAATAAATAAATACATACTTTACTCACAAATACTTTATGGATGTTTCGAACAGGTTTCAAACAAAGATTTATTGAATTGAACTGGATAAAAAAGGCTTAAATGTCCAATACTTAACAAAATAAATTACTTCTTAGTTCTTCTTATGAGTAGTTCTTCTTATGAGTTCTTCTTCTTCTTCATCATCATCATCTGCTTTGTCTGCTGTGGAGAGACCAGCTTGTCCAAGCTTGTCCTTTAGGAGGCGGATCTCAAGTCTGGCCTTGGTCTGCTGCAGTCGGGCAAGAATAAGCTGTTTCTCTGCTAGATGGATCTGTACTTCTGCCATTTCAGTCTCTTTTTGCAGAAGTACCTTATGGGCGTCATCTTTCTTTGGGTGCTTTGAGCCTCTCTCTGGGGGTCCTGTGGGAACTAGGCCTTCTGGCTCCACCTGTGATTGACCTTCCCCCTCGATTACAGGGCTGAGATTAAGAATAAATGTTTCTGAAGAAGGCTCACTTTCTGCTGTCATCACAGGCTCACCATCCTCTGCAACATCTTGGATCCCGTGCAGAGCTTCCGACTTTTCACCGACAATAATATCAAGGACTATGTCTGTGTATTCACCCTTCTTACATCGGTTGTTGCCTGTTTGGCTGTTCTTGGCTTCAGCGTGGTCTTTTGTTGCCCTGGCCTTAAGATTCTTCCACCGAAATCTTAGTTTCTCTGTTGTCCTCTTCTGGCCAAACCCCATGGCATTCACATGTTGTGTAATTTCAGCTCAAATTTCCTTCTTCATTTTACTGCTCACTTCACCACCCTTCGCAGAACTAAAAGATCCTCATAATGACCTATAATGGCACCTAACACCCTCCAGTAGGGGGTGGGTTTCAGCAGCAGAGAAATTTGGGCTTTTTGAGTCCATGGTTCCACCGCTTTGATGTAGCAAGCATCATTTTATAGGCCTTGGGTATGATTCCATTAATTGAACACAAGCCAAAGCAATTAAGCTAACAGGTGTGTTTGGGAAGACCAATTTACACAGCCATATTCAGCGTTTCTCAGAGGACTCAGAGAGAAGGTCACAGAGAGGCAGTGACATGGCAGGTGTTGTCCATCGCCACCACAGGAGAAGATACCGTCAAAGGGTATATGTTGAGCGTATAGATCCACTGCAGAAATATACCAATGAGGAACTGTATGCTCGGTTTCGCTTCGGAAGAGCTGATATTCAGTATATTGTGGACCTTCTCAGGCCCAACCTCCAACGCAGAACCCAAAGGAATCATGGTCTGTCTGTGGAGGAACAGGTCCTCATTGCTCTTCGCTTCTATGAGTGTGGGACTTTCTACCAAGTTGTGGGTGACTACATGGGTGTGGAAAGATCAACTGTTTGTGATGTTCTGAAAATGTGTGTCAACTGCATTGGCCAGCCTGATTAATGAATTTGTTTCATTTCCTAAGGATGACCAGATCATCCAGGCCAAGCAGTATTTTTTTATTTTGGGGAATATGCCCAATACTATTAGAGCAATCGACTGCACCCATGTGCACATACAAGCACCTCATGAGAATTAATGGGAGTTTGTAAACCGAAAGGGGAGACACAGCATCAACGTCCAACTTGTGGACAACGCTGAGCTCCTCATCACAAACTGCATTGTGAGGTGGCCTGGGTCTGTCCATGATGCGCGCATCCTGAGGGAGAGCGCTCTATATAGAGAGCTCTAAACCAACCGACCAAATGGTATCATATTAGGAGACAGTGCCTATCCGCTTCTACCATGGCTGATGACCCCTTTTCTGGCTGCAAACACGCCTGAGCAGGCACGCTTCAACACTCCTCATTGCAAAACAAGATGCACCATTGAGCGCTTAAATGGAGTTCTGAAGAGGCGCTTTGCATGCCTTAACTACTTGAGAGTGGAACCAAAGAAAGCATGCAACATAATACTTGCTTGCATTGTCCTACACAACATCGCGACCAGGCGCAAAGTCCTTCTCTGTGCAGTAGGAGCAAGCTCAAATCGCGGCACTGGCACCTGCCGCGCACCTGCTGCGGCATCTCGGGCCATGCCGGAGCAGTTGCCACTAGTTTTTAAATCGTGGCGCACCTCGTAGAGCACTTGTGTCAGACTCGTTTTCAGTGAGTCACGGGTCTTTTATTTTGAAGGGAATTTTTAATGCAGCATAGTGCCGTACTCACACTCCTCAATACTGCGTTCACAACACGCTTTACTTGCGTGAGTTTACACGCTGGACTATTTGTGATAGTTCGCTTCATTCCCGACTATGTATGTATTTAATGTATTTAACATTAGCTTAAGCAGTTCAGAACCACTGCCCCATAATAACGTGCGTGTAATCTTTGTCTTTGTTATTTTCTTCTGTTTTAAGTTTGATCTTTTATAGAGTAATGTGGGTTTCTTAACCCTAAATTAAATGGATTTATGTCATAGTAACAGAACAATTTGCTTACATATATTTTTACATTTATATAAATCCATGTACAATATGTTTACACTTGGACTTCTTCAAGGGTACAAAATAATACGAAGGGCTACTTGTTTGATACAAACTTCCTGAACAACAAAGTTGCACAGATCACCTTTTAATAATAATAATAATAATAATAATAATAATAATAATATATGTGAAGTGACTGTCTGATCACATATCAATGTTAATTATTCCTCACAATAATTATTAACAATAAATTCCACGACAATGATGGTAGAAAAAAAAAAAGTGTTCTCACTTTGTTAGAAAAATGAAAATAAAGTTATATCCGTTCAAAAAATAACTAATATTTAGTTTGAATGACAACCACAAAGTGTGCAGGCTTTGCCACTGCAGTGCCTTCCAGGCTTTTGGAAGAATATTTCCAGAGCCTCGATATGCGAAGTCAGAAACGTCATTTATGAAGCTCCGCGTCTTGACCTGCAAATACATGAACTGTTAGGCTTTACAAGTGATCACTGATGGCTTAAAATACTGATAGCTTAAAGCAGCAAATCCCATTGTGAAAAGCACATATTCTCTCTCTCTCGCTCTCTCTCTCTCTCTCTCTCTCTCTCTCTAAGAGAACCTTAAATTACAGGCCAGAGGCCCCCTGATATAACGGGAGGGGAAACAATGAAGATGCTGGTTTGACATGCGCACAATATTGAACATTGACTTCAGAAATGGTCAGAGTTCATATATACATAATTTGTGTTTTGTTTTTAAAATGTTATATTAAATATTGTCATTTTCAAATCTTTAATAGAAGCGTTTTTGATTAAAAATTTGATTTTCTTTTACTTGTTCTATTTTTAGAACATGCCTCGCGGGCGACTCACGTGGTCCCTGCGGGCGACCAGGTGCCCGAGGGCACCGTGTTGGCTACCCCTGCCTTAATGTGTTGTCACATATTATATATACATTCCAGGACCTTAAGCAAGTTGCAGCAACACTCTCTCAAACACAGGCAGCTGCCTCAAAAACTAGTGGCACATGAGTGGCAACTTGTAAGTGCCCCGCCACCTGAGACGTGCCATCGTAAATGCTGCCTCTAAAGTAGTGGCAGCTTCCGGCACTGCGGCGCCTCCCTCTGGCACCGCGGCACCTCGCTCCGGCATCGCGGCACCTCGCTCCGGCATCGCGGCACCTGAGCTGTGCCACAGGAAGTGCCTGTACAAGCTGCCGGTGCCACGATTTGAGCTTGCCCTCTCTCTCTCTGTGATGATGTCCCTGATGCACCTGAGCCCATTGGAGACACTGACCAACCTCCGGCATTCTGTCAGAATGAGGGCCCGACTGTACGACCAATAAGAGATGCAATTGTTAGACACTATTTGTGATAAGTCCATGACTGATGATTGTGTCAGTATGATTAATGTTTAATGAACAAAGACAGTTTGGGGGATTCATTTATGGGGCCGAAATATTTATAATTTGCTGTACTGAAAGGTTGCTAGCCTACATAGCCTATCTACTTTATGTACTTCCTGTTGAACAATTCAAGTAAAATTGATGAATAAATATAAATACTGTAAAATGCATGATATACATGTTGTATTATTTAACTAACCAATTTTAGTTACCTAGTTTTATTACTGATATCCACCATGAATCCACCCTCCTGCTGGGATCAGTTTAATCCTGATTTTTGGGATCAAAATTAATCCGATCAGATTACTTTTGAAAAACCGGCCCCAGGAGGTAGGTGTATCTGTGTCAAAGTCGACAATCAAGAGAATACTTCACCAGAGTAAATACAGAGGGTTCACCACAAGATGTAAACCATTAGTGAGCCTCAAAAACAGGGAGACCAGATTAGAGTTTGCCAAAAAACATCTAAAAGAGCCTGTACAGTTCTGGAAGAACATTTTATGGACAGATGAGACAAAGATAAACTTGTACCAGAATGATGGGAAGAGTAGAGTATGGAGAAGGAAAGGAACTGCTCATGATCCAAACCATACCACCTCATCAGTGAAGCATGGTGGAGGTAGTGTTATGGGGCATGTATGGCTGCCAATGGAACTGGTTCCCTTGTATTTATTGATCATGTGACTGCTGACAAAAGCAGCAGGATGAATTCGGAAGTGTTTCGGGCAATATTATCTGCTCATATTCAGCCAAATGCTTCAGAACTCATTGGACGGCGCTTCACAGTGCAGATGGACAATGACCCGAAGCATACGGCGAAAGCAACCAAGGAGTTTTTTAAGGCAAAGAAGTGGAATGTTCTACAATGGCCAAGTCAATCACCTGACCTGAATCCAATTGAGCACGTGTTTCACTTGCTGAAGACAAAACTGAAGGGAAAATGCCCCAAGAACCAGCAGGAACTGAAAGACGGTTGCAGTAGAGGCCTGGCAGAGCATCACCAGGGACGAAACCCAGCGTCTGGTGATGTCTATGGAATCCAGACTTCAGGCTGTCATTGACTGCAAAGGATTTTCAACAAAGTATTAAGAGTGACAATTAGATTTATGATTATATTCATTTGTCCAATTACTTTTGGTCCCTTAAAAACGGGGTGGCCACATTTGAATTTGTTGTAGTTCCTACACCGTTCACCTGATTTGGATGTAAATACCCTCAAATTAAAGCTGAAAGTCTGCACTTAAAGCACATCTTGATTTTTTCAGAGCCAAAATAATGAAAATTATTTTTTTCAGAGCCAAAATAATGAAAATTATTTTGTCCAAATATTTATGGACCTGACTGTATATATATATATATATATATATATATATATATATATATATATATATATATATATATATATATGTGTAATATAAATATGTACATATATATATATATAAATACATATATAAATTAATAAATATAGATAGATATATATATATACAAATATATTATCTAAATATGTATATACATGTATAAATATTTGATATCTACATATAGATACAACAAAATGTAATAAATACATATATATAAATACATGTGTGTATATATATATATATATATGTATATATATATATATATATATATATATATATATACACACACACACACACACACACACACACACACACACGTCACTATCCGATTATACAGTAAAAGTCTTTAAGACTTTAAGTGCAGAAGTACAATTGGAAAAACTTTACTACCTGAAGTAGAAGTATGTATTATTGTTTATTTACTCTTTCTTTTCTCACACCCACACACACACACACACACACACACACACACACACACACACACACACACACACACACACACACACAGTACATGTATACTTCTTTCCCTTACAGTGTTAATCGTAGTTCTTCTTAGCTGCTTCCTGTTCACACTCACAGGGTGCATCTCAAGTCTCTAAATTGCATCCTCGTTTCCCTCACTTGCGTCCTTTCCTTGCGTCTTAGTCCCTAAAATTGAAATTGTCGTTTCCTCACTCCTCGATTGAACCGGAAGTGGTTCTGCGCCGCCATCTTGACGGCCGTCCCAAAGCTCTTAGGGTCAATCGCAATCTCCCCCCTAAACCCTCAAGCCCTGAACCCTCAGGCACTCACTGACATCAGCTGCTAAGTGGCTGAGTGTGAGAGGCTGTGAGGGCTTGAACTGGTGTGAATATGACTGGGACAGCACTTTGCTGCAACATCACATGACCACATACACAAATATTGTGTACAATTGTGTATTTATTTTATACTTTTTATTCACTGATTTGAACGTCTTCTTCACGAGATGAGAAGTCATTTTAAATGATCTATTTACTCGTTTTGTCAAAACGAAATATTTGATGTAATGTAAAAAAAATATTTACATATATATTTTCTGCTTGCTTTCCTCTGATTTAATGTGTTTTTATGTTCCATCTTAATCGGTAATGTTATAGTGTATTTTATCGGGCTGAACGCCCACCTGTCTCTTTGTTTACCTTCTTTTTTTTTTTACGTCTTCATGCATCCATTGGGAACTGCGTGTTTAACGTCACATTGCTATGAACTGTGGGTAATTCCCTTAGACAAATTCAGCATCTAATGCTGACTTACGGAAAGGGATCATAAAGGGCTCAAAATGTCTGCCAGAGAGCCCTCGAGCACTCGACGATGTGACAATGGGACACCCCTAAACCCTCACGGACTTCGCGGGAGCGCGCCTCAAGGGGTACATCCCAAGTCTCTAAATTGCATCCCCATTTCCCTCACTTGCGTCCTTTCCTTGCGTCTTAGTCCCTCCCACCAGGGAAACCAAGCGCGGAGCGAAGACGCAAGGAAATATGTTTTAAGAGACATGAGACGTCCTTTCCTCTGAAGCTTCACGTGAAGCGGCGTCGATTTCTGATGACTGCGGCCGCCTGACAGCTGATCACAGCTGATCACATCTGATCAGCTTCAGTCGCTTTAACAGCTGACGGAGTTTTGTCCAGAGAGTTTTTAGCGAACATTCCAATAAAAATGCATTTAAATTATTGATCAAAATTATCGTATGTTTTCAGTTGATTTAATGGTGTTAAACTACTACTTATATTAATAAAGACAAAGTTATCATGAGTGTCAGAGTGGAGATGTTTTCTCTGTCGTCTGTTACCGTTTAATAAACTGCATTGAGTATTTCTATACTGTGATGTGTCCTGCTTATACGCGCAGGATCGATTTCTACCGGCGGAATGCGTCTTATTTATTTATTTATTATTTACGTCGGTATGTTTTGAAATTCTGATTGTGACATCATTATAAAATAACCCACAATATAAATATAGTTTCTCTTCATTACGTGTTGTAAAAAAGTGTTTCCTCTCTCCAGCTCTCTGATTTTAATTACGAATGTAGCCGGCTCAGGAAATGTTCCTCCTGGGCTGGTGTAGGGCTGAGTAGACCTTAGCCCCTCCTACTTCCTGGTTCCCAATTAGTTTGGGCCACCATACAAAAAAAGCCACACCATGAGCTGCCTCTTTCTCTCTTTGACTCCCAGGCTTTGGTAGGTGTGGACTTTAGTTCCCTGAGTGAGGCATATTTGCTGTGAGTTCATGCTTATCTGTCTTTTACTCTAGGTCCAGCTCCAGGCTGAAGACGCTGACTGTCGTTGCTGTTTTGTTTAACTCCTTTATTTGCTTATATTTATGGTTTTGTTTTACTTTGTTTTGTATTGGTTGGTTTTGTGTTGCATGGTTTTATGTTAGTTATTTAATTTAGTTGTATTGGTTTTAACCTTTTTAGATGTGCTGGACGTCCTGTATTTTAATATTGTGTCAAAGTTGTTGATTATAATAAATGTGATACTCCTGAAATAATCCTTTGTCATTAAGCCATCCACTGCCACATGGATCCTTTTAAACTGCAAGCGCTTTAGTTGTTTTTAGCAGTATTAAAGGTGCAGTAAAAGTATAATTTGAACCTGATCAAGGCCAGGTCGCGGCCCGTGGTCACATTCTGGCGTTGTCGGCAGGATCCAGTGGTAGTTTGGGTGGGCTTACGAGACAAGGATTTGTTTTTCTACTTATTAGTTTGTTTTTATTTTGTGGGTTTAAACAAAACAGCAGTGTGCACATCGAGGGACTGGCTGAGTGATTGGTGTTGCCCTGCCTTGGGTTCTTCCGACTAAGTTAAAGTGCTTCCATTGACGGTGCCTTTACTGATCTATCTTTATTTCAGCCATGGCCAGTGAGCTACAGGAATTGACAGACTTGGTCCAGCAACTGCGGTCTGAAAAGGAGCAGCTGCTGCAGGAGCGAGTAGGGGCCCATTCATCCCAGTCAGATCCCGATCCCAATCGCCCAGTTAGTTCACCACACCCTGTTCTCAATGATCCTCTCCCTGTTGAACGTTTGCTGTATACCCCTAGGGAACGAAAATGTCCACCCTTTAGGGGAACGTCTGGGATCCTAGTGGAGGATTGGATTGAAGAGATGAGGGCCACTCTCAGAACCAGGCAGCTAAGACCAGTTGATCAAGCTTATTAAGTGTGGCTTCAGCTCCAGGGGTCATAGACCCCTGGGCAAAGCCCACTTCATGTTCTCCTGCGGGCTTATTATTAAGTGTGGCTTCAGCTCCAGGGGTCATAGACCCCTGGGCAAAGCCCACTTCATGTTCTCCTGCGGGCTTATTATTAAGTGTGGCTTCAGCTCCAGGGGTCATAGACCCCTGGGCAAAGCCCACTTCTTGTTCTCCTGCGGGCTTATTATTATTATTAGTTGGAATGCTTCAGCAGTCCAACTATTGTTATCCTCTTCTTTATTAAGTGTGGCTTCAGCTCCAGGGGTCATAGACCCCTGGGCAAAGCCCACTTCTTGTTCTCCTGCGGGCTTATTAAGTGTGGCTTCAGCTCCAGGGGTCATAGACCCCTGGGCAAAGCCCACTTCTTGTTCTCCTGCAGGCTTATTAGTTGGAATGCTTCAGCAGTCCAACTATTGTTATCCTCTTCTTTATTAGTTGGAATGCTTCAGCAGTCCAACTATTGTTATCCTCTTCTTTATTCAACTTATTATTATTATTATTAGTTGGAATGCTTCAGCAGTCCAACTATTGTTATCCTCTTCTTTATTCAACTTATTAAGTGTGGCTTCAGCTCCAGGGGTCATAGACCCCTGGGCAAAGCCCACTTCATGTTCTCCTGCGGGCTTATTAGTTGGAATGCTTCAGCAGTCCAACTATTGTTATCCTCTTCTTTATTAGTTGGAATGCTTCAGCAGTCCAACTATTGTTATCCTCTTCTTTATTCAACTTATTCTTCTTATTAGTTGGAATGCTTCAGCAGTCCAACTATTGTTATCCTCTTCTTTATTAGTTGGAATGCTTCAGCAATGAAGCATTCCAACTATTGTTATTAGTTGGAATGCTTCAGCAATGAAGCATTCCAAGTATTGTTCTTCGAATCTTTATTCAACTTATTAGTTGGAATGCTTCAGCAGTCCAACTATTGTTATCCTCTTCTTTATTAAACTTATTAGTTGGAATGCTTCAGCAGTCCAACTATTGTTCTTCAAATCTTTATTAGTTGGAATGCTTCAGCAGTCCAACTATTGTTCTTCAAATCTTTATTAGTTGGAATGCTTCAGCAGTCCAACTATTGTTCTTCAAATCTTTATTCAACTTATTAGTTGGAATGCTTCAGCAGTCCAACTATTGTTATCCTCTTCTTTATTAGTTGGAATGCTTCAGCAGTCCAACTATTGTTATCCTCTTCTTTATTAGTTGGAATGCTTCAGCAGTCCAACTATTGTTATCCTCTTCTTTATTAAACTTATTATTATTATTATTATTCTATTTCTTCCGTACGTATTTTGGACCTCTTAAACTACTTCATATATTCAGCTACCGAAACCGTTCAACTATTAAAATATTCAGCTACTTCAGGACACGATGGCTATATCTTTTCATATTTTTAACTATTAAACTTTTTGAATTATTAAGCTTTTTATGAAAATTAAAATGAATGGTTTCCAATGGGGAAGATCTTCAAATCCTCTTCAACTTCAAAGGCTTACAGGTTCTGCATACGTTCAGCTAAAGACAACATTTAAACTGTTAAAATGTTGACAAAACCTTCAGCTATTATTCTATAATTTCAGATTTTTTATATCTTTAATAGTCTTTTAACTGTCAGCGTTTTTGTTTTATGCTTTTTTCCAACCTTTTCTAAGTTTAACATTGGTGTGTATTGCGCTGCTTAGAGTGCGTGATGTCACAGCTTGAGTGCACAGAGCCTTCCAGATTTTGTCATAAAAGTATTTGCTTTTTGCCATCTACTCCACAATACTAACTTTTTGGGCATAATTTATACATCAAAACGTAGGAAATCTTGTCGGTCTTCGTAAAATTGGGTCGATTTGAATCCAACAGATTCAGACGTGTTTAAATCAGACTATAAGTGAGAGGTGGTCCTCTCCTTCCTCCAATCACCGCCATGTTACATCTCCCTCCAAAATGTCTCCCCGCTGATGGTCGTACCTGATTTCGAAACTGCAACTACAGACACATTGTGGGTCTGTAGGTTACACAAACAACATCGACGCGTTCGCAAAAGTCTTATCTCTCAGAAAATATAATTATTTTGGCATGTTGCCTTTGAAGTTCTTGAGATATTAAGCTTTTTCTGAAAACAAATAATGCATTGAAGTCTATGGAGGTCATCTTCAAAGCAGTCTCACTCATGACACAGGTGCTTCAAGTTAACTAATCAGTGGAGCTTCACACTCATTCTTGTTTTAACGACCTTGTGGGGACACACACAGGCTGTTGGTGGACGAAGTGAATGATTGCTAGCATGAGCTTTGTGTTGGACTAAGATCACTTGTGTGTCTGTGCGCGTGAACGGCCGCTCGTGCGCACGTAAACGGCCGCGTGCTATTTCGCGTGCGCGCGCGTGAACGGCCGCGCGCGTGCACGTGGTTATACGGTCTCATGCACTTTTTTTTTTTTTTTTTTTTTTTAAATCAAGGAGTTGCTGATTCTTTAGAGATCAAGGACAATAGGGGCTGGTATTCATATCAAGGTCATATGAGCTGTAGAACACCTGAAGAAGCCCTAGGGTTCATTCAGCTACAGACACCTTTTAAATGTTCAAATGTTGACAAAATCTTCAGCTATTATTCTATAATTTCTTATTTTTTATATTCAGCTATCTTTTCAAATATTTAAGCTTTAAGCTTCAGCTTTTAGCATTTTCCGTCTCTTCTCCTTCTTCATATATTCAGCTACAGAAACCGCTCAGCTATTAAAATGTTCAGCTCCTTAGGACACAATGGCAATGACCTTTTCATGTTTCTGACTTTTCCAATTTTTGAATTATTAATCTTTTCATGAAAATTTAAATGAACGGATCCGATGGAGGAAATTTAAAAATCCTCTTCAACTTCTAAAGCGTACAGGTTCTGCATACGTTCAGCTACAGACACCTTTTAAACATTCAAATGTTGACAAAAAATTCAGCTATTATTCTATAATTTCATATTTTTTATATTCAGCTATTTTCTGCTATTTTCTGCTAAATTCAACTATATTCTGCTATTTTCAGCTATCCTTTCAAATATTTCAGCTTTAAGCTTCAGCTTTTAGCATTCCAACGCATTTTCAGCAGGAAATGCAATTTCTAGTTAAACTTATTATTATTATTCTATTTCTTCCGTACGTATTTTGGACCTCTTAAACTACTTCATATATTCAGCTACCGAAACCGTTCAACTATTAAAATATTCAGCTACTTCAGGACACGATGGCTATATCTTTTCATATTTTTAACTATTAAACTTTTTGAATTATTAAGCTTTTTATGAAAATTAAAATGAATGGTTTCGAATGGGGAAGATCTTCAAATCCTCTTCAACTTCAAAGGCTTACAGGTTCTGCATACGTTCAGCTAAAGACACCATTTAAACTTTTAAAATGTTGACAAAACCTTCAGCTATTATTCTATAATTTCAGATTTTTTATATCTTTAATAGTCTTTTAACTGTCAGCGTTTCTGTTTTATGCTTTTTTCCAACCTTTTCTAAGTTTAACATGGGTGTGTATTGCGCTGCTTAGAGTGCGTGATGTCACAGCTTGAGTGCACAGAGCCTTCCAGATTTGGTCACAAACGTATTTGCTTTTTGCCATCTACTCCACAATACTAACTTTTTGGGCATAATTTATACATCAAAACGTAGGAAATCTTGTCGTGCTTCGTAAAATTGGGTCGATTTGAATCCAACAGATTCAGACGTGTTTAAATCAGACTATAAGTGAGAGGTGGTCCTCTCCTTCCTCCATTCATCGCCATGTTACATCTCCCTCCAAAATGTCTCCCCGCTGATGTTCGTACCTGATTTAGAAACTGCAACTACAGACACATTGTGGGTCTGTAGGTTACACAAACAACATCGACGCGTTCGCAAAAGTCTTATCTCTCAGAAAATATAATTATTTTGGCATGTTGCCTTTGAAGTTCTTGAGATATTAAGCTTTTTATGAAAACAAATAATGCATTGAAGCCTATGGAGGTCATCTTCAAAGCAGTCTCACTCATGACACAGGTGCTTCAAGTTAACTAATCAGTGCAGCTTCACACTCATTCTTGTTTTAACGACCTTGTGGGGACACACACGCACACACAGAGAAGCAGCTGTTTGTGGAGAGGAGGTGAATTTCATTGCTATCAGGAAGTTAGCTTTGTGTTTGACTAAGCTAACTCACTGTGTTTGTCTATGTGCGCGCGTGTGTGCGCTCGTGAGCGGCCGCGTGCACGCTCGCGTGTGTGTGCGTGCGAACGGCCGCGCGCACGTGTTACGGTCGCGTGTACATTCGCGCGTGTGTGCGTGCGCGCGCGTGAACGACCGTGCGCGTGCACGTGGTAATACGGTCTCGTGCACTTTTTTTTTTTTTTTTTTTTTTTTTAAGTCAAGGAGTTGCTGATTCTTTAGAGATCAAGGACAATAGGGGCTGGTATACATATCAAGGTCATATGAGCTGTAGAACACCTGAAGAAGCCCTAGCGTTCCTTCAGCTACAGACACCTTTTAAACGTTCACATGTTGACAAAACCTTCAGCTATTATTCTATAATTTCATATTTTTTATATTCAGCCATATTCAGCTATATTTAGCTATTTTCTGCTATTTTCAACTATATTCAGCTAACTTTTCAGATATTTAAACTTTATGCTTCAGCAATATTCAGCTACTTAAGGACACACGCGCTGTATCTTTTCATATTTTTAACTATTCAACTTTTTGTTATTATTAAGCTTTTTATGAAAATTTAAATGAATGTGATCGAATGGTGAAAATCTTCAAATCCTCTTCAACTTTCAAAGCTTACAGGTTCTGCATACGTTCAGCTAAATACACCATTTAAACTTTCAAATGTTGACAAAACCTTCAGCTATTATTCTATAATTTCATATTTTTTATATCTTTAATAGTTTTTTAACTGTCAGCGTTTTTGTTTTATGCTTTTTTTTCTTCTTTTTTTTCAACTACTACTACTGTAATTTCAACTACTACTAAACTTTTACTCATACCACTGTTATTTCTACTACTACTTTCGAAAGTCTCTCCCCTGCTCCCCTGCTGCTGCTGTCTAATCACTTCCACCCCTCCCCCACAGACAAGCTCGCCTATTCGAGGAGTTACGGTAATTTTATTTTAACATCCTGTTATTTCTTGTCACCGGCGACAATGTCATTACTAGAAGGGTATTAAAGATATGTGTTTTTTTAAATTAATAATGAATTCATGGCTGACTCTAAGATGGCTGACTCTGAATCAAGCTTTGTGGTTGGTGTGGCACTGTATGTGTAGTATCTAAAACAAGATTAATGTTTTTTGGCATTTGACACCTGAATTTCTGAGTGCCCCTGAACGCCTCTTTGACCTGTAACCTCAAGACTGCTGCGCTGCTCTGTCCAGTTCTCTCGTCTTCCGGTGAGTACAGTTGAGCCCGTCTGCTAACGGGAATGATTTAACTTTTACATGGTATAAATTCAGTTTTAGCGTTTGAAAAATACATTGAAAGTGGTTTGTAACTCATACAGAATTTATACAGAACAGTGAAATATTTCCCCTGTAGTTTATATAGGTCGTGGCTAACATGACCATAGCAGCTAACGCTGACTTGGCATTTTAATGGACAAATGAGTTAAGATGGCTAAACTACTTTGTCAGTTAGCTAACTAACTAGTTCTAACTAGTTCGCTAACTGACAAAGTAGTTATGCTCTAACTAGTTTGCTTGCTATGTAACTCTGCTGACTTTAGCCTAGGTAACTAACTTGGCTAAATCAGTGTTAGATGCTATGCTAGCGTTAGCCAAGGGTTAGCGTCATGACATCATGTTCAGACCAAAAGCACCACGAATTTTTCGCGGGAGTACATTAACGTAACATACAAAGTCAATGCAAAGGAGTGATGCTGAAGCTTATCTGCATTTAAATGCTCCTCCTGTATTACTGAAGGCGTTCACCCAGAGCTGGATACCTGATATTAATAGAGAACAGACCAAACTATACATGAACCATATGGTAAAAACATTATTTACACAGATGGAGCTGCTACAACGTTAGTTTAGCACCGATCGTTTCGAGCTTCATTCAGAAAAGAAGCATTTTAATAGTGGTTTGCTCGTTGCCTTGTGGAGAGATCTAACTAAACAAATCAGCATCATTTTTATCCGTTTATTGCAATTAAATCAGAGCAAAATCTGTTTATTTTAGGTTCATACAGCTGTAGTGAACCAGCCGGCATGTGGCTTATTTACGGTCTCTAGTACTGTTAATACACCTCGATCGCCTCCAGATGATTTTATGAACAAACAAGATAGTGTTTAGTTTCCCAGGATATGTGGGACTTCCTCAACATGTACATATGTAGCTCTATATGTAGGAGTTACAAACCAATGTCAAAGTATTTTAAAAACCGCTGACAAAATAGTTGCCTTTCTTCAGTAAGAACAAGCTTATTTATAATGTAAATACTGTTGATACTTGTCTCAAACATATTTTGTTTACCAGCTGTTTTAGCTTTTAACAGCATTCAGTTAACATTAAGGCAAGAATAGTGTTAATATGATTATCAGGATGCTGTATATATTGCACTTGGCATTCTGTTTTGTTTTGTTTTTCACCAGAAGTTACACATCACATATAACGAAAACTTTATCTTAAACAACCTTAATGCATAACTGAGGTTTAATTAAATCTTCATTTTTCATATTATGCTGGTAATATTTAACACTACTAATCTACCTCTGTAATGTATGTAGTAGTGCATTACAGAATAGATGCGTTCTTTTGTCATTTACAGAGTTTTTTGTTGTTTGGTTTGAAGGCTGCAAGTTTAAACCTACAGTACTTACTGTCAGTTTGTCATATTGTTTCCTCTCGCAGACAACAGAACATCAATCACCATCTATGCTGTAGTTGGTAAGTATAGAAATACTGTAATTTAAATTGCTTGACAACATAACTTCAATGTGAATAACTCTAATGTTGTGTACCACGCTATAGAGACAATTGCATATCTTCAAGTCCCTGACGGGCAATAACGCATATTAAATGGTTACAATTTTGTCTTGTTGACAACAGTCAGTATTACCACACAACTCAGTCACACTGGAGTTTTGATTAAGACATTGATAATAAATATGGAAATACATTGTCCACCTGAAAGTACTTAAAATTGAAATAAGCCATGAGGTTGATTTTCTGAAGTGAACTAAAAATGGCTAAAAAAATCTTTTTTTCTCCATCCTCAGCCTTCTTCCACTCCTCCTGGACTCCGCCTTTCTGTGAAGTGTAAGTTTACCCAAATATAGAATGATTTTGCTTTCAAATGAAACTGATATTTCACTAGTTAACAGTACAGAACAGGGATATTCAATACAAATTTCAGCAAGCTCCATTTAGAGAGAATTTCCTAATGCAAAGGTATTATCTCAATAATGTTTAATGTGTGCTATGATTTAGTCCCATATATATTGGGGTCAATGACAAATACGGCTTCTAAAAATGAAAATTCAAAATTGGTTTCAAGTCTCATTTGTTAAAAAAGTTTTTAAAGTGGTTAAAAGTATTTTTTATGATAATAAAAAAAATTTAAAAATGAAAAACTCTCAATATATACAACAAATTGAAAAATAAGAATAATGCAAAGTATATTCAAAATTAATATTTCATTAAATAACAAAACAGTAGTGCAAAGATGTAGCCAAACAATCAACAGAGTAACGTTGTTATAGTTGAGTGATTGATTTGGTGATTTATTATATTAGAATTACATAACATTAAGGGTCTTTAAAAAAGTGTGACGCCTTTTACAAAACACGTTTTAACATCACTGGCTGGGTATTGCCAGAGGTACAACCACGTTTAGCTGCAGCAACAGGCCTGCATGATTCACAGTATTGAATGAGCTGGGAAGTGCTGGTTTTCTGAAATTAAACTAAAAATGTGTCTCTCTCTCCCCTACCCAGCCTCACTACCTTCCAGTCCTTCTGGACTCCTCCTTCCTGTGTCCAGGTTGCAGACCATCAGCCTTGGACTCCTCCTTCCTTTGTCGAGTTGCAGACCATCAGCCTCACTACCTTCCAGTCCTTCTGGACTCCTCCTCCCTGTGTCCAGCTGCAGACCATCAGCCTCACTACCTTCCAGTCCTTCTGGACTCCTCCTCCCTGTGTCCAGCTGCAGACCATCAGCCTCACTACCTTCCAGTCCTTCTGGACTCCTCCTCCCTGTGTCCAGGCTGCAGACCATCACTGTTGGTGACTCTGTGGTGACTCAACAGTAAGTTCACAAGCATGAATGACTTGTTCAGATAAATCAACACAGTGTGTCATGATGTCCTCAAATGTCTTGTTTTAGTGACAAATCAGAGATATTCAGTTTACTATCATAGAGGAGACACAAATTTGTCTTGTTGACAACACAGTCAGTTTTACCACACAACTCAGTCACACTGCAATATACATTTTAACTTCTTAAAAAATATGAGTTTTGATTAAGACATTGATAATAAATATGGAAATAAATTGTCCACCTGAAAGTACTTATAATTCAAATAAGCTATGAGGTTGATTTTCTGAAGTGAACTAAAAATGTCTTCTCTTTTTTTCTCCCTCTCTTCATCCTCACCCTCCTTCCACTCCTCCTGGACTCCTCCTTTCTGTCTTTAACTACAGACTATCACTGTTGGTGACTCCTTGCGAACTCTGAAGTGTAAGTTCACACATTAATTATGGTTTTGCTATATCTAAACTGATATTACATTGGTTTACAGTTTGGAATAATCCATCTCAACAGGAATTATATCCCTACATTACATACTCAACAATAATATTACCCAACCTTTACAACAGTTTGTTTTAGGGTGAAATGAGATGTGATACACTGGTTCTCTGAGAAGAATGGAAATATAATGTATTTCTTTCTCTCCTTCCTGTCTAACTGCAAACTCTGTGTTGGCGACTTCTTAGTTACTTGACAGTAAATTCACACATATGAATCACTTGTTCAGATAAATCAACACAGTGTTCTTTACATTACATTTCATTTAGCTGACGCTTTTATCCAAAGCGACTTACAATAACTTCATTCCACCATGAGTACAAACTCAGAACAACAAGAATCAAGAAAGTATAATTTCTTCAATAAAGTTAAACTACAAAGTGCTATCAGTAAGTGCCATCTAAGTGCTACTAAAGTGCTACTAAAGTGCTGCTACGGTGCTACCTTCCTTATCTAGTCTTGAAGTTTGTAAATAGCTTGTACACACTAAAACACAGATACTTGCAAAATAGCCCACTGAGTAGATACATTTTTATGACACCAGTATGTTTTACATAAAACTAGCAACAACTGGAAAATGCAACATTAATATAGGGATATTTGGTAGATGTATTTACACACGACAATCACACACGTTTTAATGGCATTTTAGCTTTTGCTAAGCTTTTTAATATTGAAACAACTGTCTAATGTATGTTTTTTTTTTTTTGTTTTTTTTTGTCTTACAGGTGTCCTGCTGTGCAGCATCTCTCCTCTATCATATTGGCTCTCTATCTTTACTTTACCTTGTATCCACTCTGTCTACATACTGGCTCTCTGACTTTCCTGTCAAATCTACCGCTCTGTCTTTGATTTTGGCCATCACACCTTTGTATCCCTCTTCTATCCCGCTCTGATCTATTTTTGGCTTTATGGAATTTTGGCTTTTTGGTGAACTTGGTGAAACGATTTTGGTGAAACATTCTTGGTAAAACGATTTTGGTGAAACATTCTTGGTAAAACGATTTTGGTGAAACATTCTTGGCTTCAGGGTTATTGGTACCTGGTCTGACTTTTGTATTGGTCCTGAGAGTCTCTCTCTCTCACACTCTACCTGTTCTATTTCTCTCTCACAGATCTTTTGATCTTTCCAATTTGAAATAAATATTACAAAATTGTGTATATATATAATTATTTTTACAAAGTACACAAACTTTGAAATTTACTATTTGGAAGACTTAAAAATTGATTTGTATTGAAATACGTAAGCCTTAACTAATTTCTGTGTGAATTTATCATTTCTAAGTATTTTGATTAAAAGAAGCTGACAGATTTGACCTATCTTTACATCCTGCTTTGTTAACCGTAATCCTTCGGCATTAATATCATTTGTGGTTTTGAAACGCAACAACAATGCCAAGGAAGGGTAAGAGGTCACAAGCTCAGAGCCTGCGCAGGTCCAAGGAGAATCACTGTGCTACTACTGAAGAAGCAGAATGTGTTGGTCCTCAGACCAGTGGAGAGGTAAAGATGTCTGCAGCGTCTTATGCTGGAAGTGTGAAACCGGGAGGTCAGCCTGATGCTGCATGTGTACCACAGGTATCTTATGCAGATGCTGTAAAGAGAGGACAACACCGTGATGATCCAAGTGCAGCAGGGCCTTCTAATGTGAAGCAGGTAAACCCCAGAGGTCAAAGTGATGCTGCATGCGTACCACAGGTATCATATGCAGATGCTGTAAAGAGAGGACAACACCGTGATGATCCATGTGCAGCAGAGCCTTCTAATGCAGACTGTGTGAACCTGGAAGATCAGCCTTCTGAACAACATGTCCGTGCATCCCGCAGCCAGGCTTCTAAGAAGTACGGTAAATCCAAAAATCAGCAGTGCACCTGTAACTCACTAACCTTTCTTGCGTTCCTTCATGAGAATGAATACATCACCAGACCAGACCTCAACCTTGTTTTGGATAAAGGTAACACGATGTATAGAGGGATCAGGAAACGAGTCCACCACAACCATTTGACTACAGATGAGCTCACTGATGAAGTTCCTGCACGCTGGTCTACACACTATGCGGACATGACTCAACTTTCAAGGTATGGCACATTAGGAGAACCTTTAACTCGTACTGTAGACACTTTTCTGGACCTGGAGTCAGGACTGAGCTGCTTGTTATCAGATGTGAAGTACGCTTTGCTGTTGATGACACGGTTATGTATTGCAGTATTCAGAACCAGGTCAGGCAGATATGGTTTCTTTGACCCACACTCCAGAACAACCAGCGGTTTACCCCTACCACTTGGTACTGCTGTCATGGTGACATTCTCACGTCTCAGTGATATGATTGACAGGATCATGGAGTTCCACAGACTGATGGAAACACCGTCCTCCTGTAACTATGAGTTGAAGCCTGTGGAGTTTTACAGTGTGAACACAGTCAACCTGAATGAAGCTCTCCCAAACACAGACTGCAGACCTCCAGCTATCACCGTGAATGAACCGCCTCTGTTGGATGAAGCTGCTAATGAATCACCTACTGTAAAGAAAAACACAGCCACTGATCATCCTGAGACTGTTTTACCTACAGTGTTCCCTCAGACCACCGCTGTGAAACAACCAGAGGTCCTCATCACGTCATTGCCATCACATGATGCTCCTCACAGCGAATCAGAGTTGACTGCTCACGCGATAAACCCAGTTCCCAGTGATCCCACTGATAACATATTGACAGAAGTGTCCAGTGACAACACGTTCACATCATCTGTGAGACAACAAGAGGTCATCTTCCCTGGTACCCAAAATGAACCAGAACCCTCAAGTGAGTTGAGTTTCCTTCCATCACATGATGCTTCTCTCAGTGAATCAAACAGTTCTTCAATGATAAATACTGTTGCCAGTGCTTTATCTGATCCTGTATTACAGGGAATCTCCTGCAAATTGACAAAGCTTAGTAAACAGCAAAGGAAAAAAATTAAGAGAAGACTACTGGTCTCACAAAAACCTCCACAAAGAAAAGAGAATCAGAAAAGTCAAGAAAGGAAAAAGTATGTATCAAATAAAGCATATAAAGCAAAAAAAATAGCTCACGCAAGCAAGAAATATCAAAACAATCCAGAATTTAGACAAAAGAAAAGAAATAATACAAGAGACAGTGTAAACTATCGTCAAAAACGGAAAGAGTACATTTCCTCCCGGTACAAGGAAAATGCAGATTTCAGACAGAAAAAGAAACAAATCTTGGTCTCTCGTTACAGAAACGATGCTGAATTCAGACAGAAACAGAAACAAATCTTGGTCTCTCGTTACAGAAACGATGCTGAATTCAGACAGAAACAGAAACAAATCTTGGTCTCTCGTTACAGAAACGATGCTGAATTCAGACAGAAACAGAAACAAATCTTGGTCTCTCGTTACAGAAACGATGCTGAATTCAGACAGAAACAGAAACAAATCTTGGTCTCTCGTTACAGAAACGATGCTGAATTCAGACAGAAACAGAAACAAATCTTGGTCTTTCGTTACAAAAAAGATACTGCATTTAGAGATAAACAAAAACAGCACTTTACGGCCCGTTACCAAGGTAATGCTGATTTTAGACACACAAAAAACCTGTATTTCACTGCTCTTTATAAAGACAGCATAGAGTTCAGACAGAGACAGAGAGCTCATATCACTCAGCGTTACGCTCATGACCAAGCATTCAGGCTAAGACACAAACAACTAATGAGACAACGAATGCAAGACAGATATAAAAACAATCCTACATTTAGGAGTATGGTTAGCATGAGATGTGCCATGAAAATAAAAAGGAAATACAGACGGATAAATAGACAAACAGAAGAAAGTGACAACAGTTTGATCAAAGAGGCCATATCTGTTTTCAGATCACAAATAAAAGCCGGTCCCACTTATGTGTGCACTGTCTGTCATAAGGCATCATTTCCAAACCAAGTGCGACCCTGTAAACGGTCAAACTATGTAAAAAATCCAGTCATGGTTGCAGCATGCCTAACAGGAAAGTACCTTCATGTTTGTGATGATGAGTGCAGAAATGAACAACAGTGCAATGTGCCGGATGAGAGGAAGGAAGAATGGATTTGTCACACCTGCTACAATCATCTTAAAGATGGAGTCATGCCAACACTCGCTGTAGCTAACAACTTGGAGCTCGCTGACGTTCCACCTGAACTGTGTGACCTCAACATATTGGAGAGACATCTCATAGCTAAGTGCATAGCGTTTGCCAAAATTATTCCTCTTCCCAAAGGAAGACAGAGAGCCATACATGGTAACGTGGTTTGTGTCCCGTCTGAGGTCCAGGAAACAGTGGAAGCCTTACCCAGACTGAGAAGTGAGTCTCAAGTGATGAGAGTAAAACTGAAGAGACGATTGTGTTACAAAGGTCATCAGCTGTTGCAGACTGTCACCTGGTCTAAACTTGTGCAAGCGCTGCATAAACTCAAACGCATTCATCCACAATATCAGGACATAACCATCAGAGATGAGGCTGAGCTTTGTGACCCAACACTTCCTGACGATGACGAAGATGATGATGCAGCCATGGAGGAGGATGAATATGATGAAGCTGATTTAATGGACATTGACATGTGTGAGAAAAGTGCACTGTGTGATGCAGAAAATGAGACTGAAGGTGACCAGGATATGGAAATATCGTCTTGTGATGGTGAACAACCTGAGAAGCAAAGAGATGATGCAGAACAGGAAGGTGACATGCCTAATGGTGGTTTTGCTCTAGAATCATGCCTTCAGCCGTGTGATGTTTCAGAGGAGATCTTATGTTTCACTGAAGGAATATACTCTGTTGCCCCAGCTGAAAGAAACAGTCCTGTTGGCTTCTTCAAAACCCCTAAACTTGAGGCGATGGCTTTCCCTGTGCAGTTCCCTACAGGCCAAAACACACTGGATGAAATGAGACGCATTAAACTAACACCCAGCAGTTATTTCAAAGCGAGGCTTTTCTGTATTGATGATCGTTTTGCCAGAGACACCAACTATTTGTTCTTTGCACAGTTTGTGACTGAAATCCACTTGGCCACATCCAGCATGTCAATACAGTTAAGGAAAGGAAAGCCTCTGACCAGAGATGGACGAAAAATAACTTCTGGTATGCTGCAAGATAAACGGGAGGTCGAGAAGCTGGTGAGAAATAAAGATGCAGTCCGATTCATGCAGCCGCTGAGAGGAACACCTGCTTATTGGGAGAAAACCACAAGAGATCTTTTTGCAATGATCAGACAGCTGGGAACTCCCACATTCTTCTGTACGTTTTCTGCAGCTGAGATGCGTTGGCCTGAAGTGATTGAAGCAATTAAAAGACAGCAAGGCGAGGAGGTCAATTTTGAAGAGCTTGACTGGTCAGCAAAGTGTGACGTACTGAGAAGCAACCCTGTGACAACAATGCGCATGTTTGATAAGCGTGTTGAGGCTTTATTCAGAGATTTGATCTTATCTCCTGCACAGCCTCTCGGCAACGTTGTTGACTTCTTTTACAGAGTTGAGTTTCAGCACAGAGGAAGCCCACACATTCACTGTCTGATATGGGTAGAAGGTGCACCCGTGTTTGAGGAGGATTCTGATCAGACTGTGTCAGATTTTGTGTCCAAATACATCACAGCTCAGCTGCCTGACCCAGATTCACAACCGGAACTCTACAAGAAGGTCACAGAAGTACAAATACACAGCAAAAACCATTCTAGGACATGTTTCAGAAGTGCCAACTCTGGTTGCAGATTTGGATTTCCCAAACCACCTTCCAGAAACACCTTCATAACGAGACCTGATGAGACCGTTGAGCCACTCCAAGTGCAAACCGCAAAGGAAAAGCTCCAACCACTGAACTTGTTGCTGAATGAACCTGAAACGGCCTCACTCAGTTTGCAGCAGCTCCTCGATAAATGCAACTTGACAATCGATGAGTATGAACACTGCCTCAATGTGATCAACAAATCCAGTGCGGTGATACTGAAACGTGAGCCAAAAGACTGCCGGGTAAATGGATATAATCCACATCTACTTGAAGCCTGGGATGCCAATATTGATGTAAGTTATATTCTCAATGCATATTCGTGCATCATGTATCTCACCAGCTACATAACCAAACAAGAATCTGGACTTTCAGAGTACCTCAAAACAGTCATTGCAAACTCCACCAGAGACAACGTCAATGAATGTGATGAAATGAGGGAAATCATGCAGGCGTACTCTAAAAAGAGAGAGGTCAGTGCTCAGGAGTGTGTGACTCGTGCATGTGGCATAAACATGAAGAAGTGTTCACGTGGTGTCATATTCATACCGACAGATGACAACGCATTGAAAATGAGTCGTCCCATGTCTTACCTGGAGAACACGACATCAGAAAGTCTAAATGTGTGGATGACATCTTTGACTGACAAATACAAAGCCAGACCTGAAACACCAGAGTTTGAGGAGATGTGTTTGGCTGATTTTGCAGCAACTTGCAGAATTGTCTATGGACAACAGAAAAAAGGCAAAGATGTGTTGCCCCTCCTCAATGAGATGGGATTTGTGCAAAAGCGGAAAAACAATAAGCCTGCCATCATCAGATTTTACCGCTGCTCACAGGAAAAATACCCTGAGAAGTTCTATGGCACATTAGTGAAACTCTACCTTCCTTACCGATCAGACCAGGAACTGAAAAGACCGCATTTCCCCACGTACGAGTCCTTCTACAAAGATTGCTATGTTCAACTACGAGGTGCTGAACATCCGGAGTATGTCATAGACATTGTGAAACGAAACAGAGACAAATATGAGAAAAACAGTGATGAGATTGAGAATGCAGTCGAAGAATTTGATCAGAACAGAGGCGTGATTGATGAATGGTGTAATCTGGCTCCAGAATCTGAGGTGGTCCGGTTGGAATGTGTCGAAGAACTGCAGGCAAGAGAGCCAAATCATGAAAATGTTCAAGAGAATGTCCCAGAATACAGTAATCAGGCTGATGCTGTAACAGAAGCCAGAGCCGTCAGAGAGCCCCCTGCATTAGACCCCACACTGTTACGGCAGATGTATCAGAACCTGAACCAGAAACAAGCATGTGTATTCTATGCAGTTAGAGACTGGTGCTTAAAGCGCGTCTGTGGCCCAAATCCTGAGCAGTTTTTCTTTTACATCAATGGTGGTGCTGGAACCGGAAAGTCACATCTCATCAAATGCATCTACTCCGAGGCATCTAAGATACTGTGCAAACTGCCGAGACAGTCTGAGGAGGCCGACATCTCAAACCCCACTGTCCTGTTGACTGCTTTCACTGGAACTGCAGCCTTTAATATATCAGGTACAACACTGCACTCTCTGCTCAAGCTCCCAAGAAGTCTGAAACCTCCATTTCAAGGACTTGGCAACAAACTGGATGAAGTCCGATCAGAACTTGTAAATGCTGAAATCCTCATCATTGATGAAGTGTCCATGGTGTCAAAGCCCCTGTTTGCTTATGTGGATGCGAGACTGAAACAGATCAAAGGCAGTCACAGACCCTTTGGAGGAATGTCCGTATTAGCTGTTGGAGACTTTTATCAACTACCACCAGTACGACAGCCCAAGACCCTCTGTGTGTATCAGCCATGTGAGATTGACCTATGGCAGGAAAACTTTCAGATGATCACTCTCACTGAGATTATGCGCCAGAAGGATGATGTTGCCTTTGCAGAGATGTTGAACCGGATCCGTGTGAAAGGAAAGTCAGATGAGTTGTCTGAAGCAGACAGAGCCTTGTTGTCACAGACCATCACTGAACCTGCACTTTGTCCAGCTGAAGTCCTGCACATCTTTGCAACTAATAAACAGGTTGATTCCCACAACTCTGCAACTTTAGCTCTGCTCCATTCTCATATCACCCAGATTGATGCAGATGACTACAAGAAGGACCCACGAACTGGAAGAATGGCTCGACAAGACAAACCATATAAAGGCAACAGAAATGAGCTCCCAGATACACTAAACGTAGCTGAAGGGGCTCGAGTCATGCTCACCAGAAACATAGACGTGTCTCAAGGATTGGTGAATGGATCGTTCGCTACTCTCGTCAGGGTAGTAACCGCAGAACAAAGTGGTGTTGCACACGTCACTATGCTTGGACTCAAGATGGATGATGAAACCGCTGGAAGAAATCACGGAAACGGGCCACCAGGCAGACCTGACGATCTAGTGTACATAGAGAGAGCAGAGGAGAATCTGAAACAGAAAGGAGTGGTACGCAGACAGTTTCCTGTTAGACTTGCTTTTGCTTGTACAATACACAAGGTTCAAGGTATGACACGGACATCAGCTGTAGTCTCACTAAAACACATTTTTGAACCTGGCATGGCTTATGTAGCTCTCAGTAGAGTGACCTCTCTCAGTGGACTGCACATGCTGGATCTGGATGAGAGTAAAATCTATGCCAACCCAGAAATCACTGGAGCCCTCGAAACCATGAGACAAGTCAGCTTGGACGACATGATGCCTCTTCTTCATCTCCAACAGACATTGAGCAGACATGACACTCTGACCATTGTTCACCATAACACCGAAGGTTTGCCATCTCATGTCAATGACATCAGGAGTCATCATGAACTGTGTCTTGCAGATGTTTTGTGTCTCACTGAAACTCACCTTCAAGGCTCTTTTGTTGCAGACAGTCTCCAGTTAGAGGGCTACAAGATGTTCAAACGCAACAGACACCTCTCCTACACAAATGTTCCACAAATGGCCGACAGAGGTGGTGGTGGAGTTGCTGTTTATGTGAAAAGTAATATTCAAGTGCGTGAAAAACAGTATATACATAATGTAACTGACCTTGAGTTTGTGGTTTTAAAGGTTGAAGCCCCAGTGAGTGCACTGATTGCAGTTGTATACAGGCCTCCAAACTACAGTGTGACATCATTCCTGTCAAACCTGGGGAGCCTTCTGGACTCATTGGAGATCATGGACTGTCAGCCCATCATTGTGTGTGGTGATTTCAACGAGAATCTCTTCTCCAACATTGGTAAGCCAATACTTGATCTGTTTCAGTCCAGGGGATACGCGCAAGTCATCACTGCTGCAACCACAGAGAAGAACACACTGCTGGACCTCATCTTCATCTCTCAACCACAACGTTGTCTCCACTCAGGTGTGATGAAAACCTATTACAGTTATCATAACCCTGTCTACTGTGTCATGTCCTGGAGCAGTCCATAAATATATCAGTTGAGAAGAAAAAATACTAGGTCACATGATATTGTTGCACTTTTTATAGTAAGTACGATGGCTATTTGTTTGGCAATTTTTCATTTTCACAGTATTGAATAATATTATTGTTCATATTTTTTCCCCAGGTTCCCTTTCTGACACATTTTGGCCTGTGCATTTATCAGGGTGGGTTTGGGTCAGGGTTGATAAATGCCCAAGCCAAAACTGTTTCAGCAGCTGTGTACAATGCTGAAACAGACATACATCAGAAAGTATTTGTTCTAGATGTAACACACTTTCTGGTCTATTGATGCCTACCAGCTGAAACCCCACATTTCCACCCCACCCAATTTCACACTATACACTCTAGCAGGTCGGGTGGCCATGCTAGAGACTCTTACTCATAAGTCTCCTTTCTCCTGGACCGGAAACAGTTCTCCTGTGTCCTCTGTAATGTTAAGTTTCCTTTCCCCTGGACCGGAGACACAGCCTTGGCCTCACTGTGAGGATCAGTAATGCTACAACAGACCAGATGCTGCAGCACCAGCTTAACTGTCCATCAATGGTGGAACCACCATTGCTGGACCCCAGAGTTCTCCTTCTCCCTGCCAGTGTCAAGGTTTCTTCACAGCAGAGCACAAGGTATTGCTTTCTTATTTCATATGTGCTTTACAATGTTTAGCTGTATTGTGTGTTCATTATTAATACATTCACTTTTTAACAGTTGTAATAACACTGATATAGTTATTATAATATTGTAATGTATATCAACCTCTTACTTCAGGTCTTCCTCCACTGTCATCCCTCCACTTCACAGTGAAGACACTCAGGACTGCATAGAGAGCTCCACACATAAAAGAAGCTGAACATCATGCAGCCCTCCCAAACTTCTGTGAGAAATGGCACTGGGCATACATGCTGTTCTGTCCTGCAGCAGAGTTCGAGGTATTTGTTTTATTGTGAATTATGTAACTATTTAACATGTTTTGTTTCAGTCTTCAGTTTATTACAATAACTTTTCTCTTGTCAGGACCAGCTCCATCGTCCTACCTCAACATCACCATCGGTGCATCCATTACTGTGCTCAGTTCTGTTCAGCAGAGACTAACTACAGTTGATCCTGAAGCAAGTGATCACGTGTACGGCTGCAGGGAACCAAACTGCTGCAGATCAGGCATCAGTCAGTCATCACTGACCGTTTCAAGCTCCTCCCTAAACAAGCTGTAAAGGTAACCTTTCTTCTTTACTACCTTAGTTCAATATCTCTCTTTGACCACAACAACTAAAACACTGTGGGACTTACTGCTTGCATGCTATTTACATGTACAACTACAGGAATAGGAATAACGTTTCTCCCTGTTGTTCTCTTTAAAATGTAGGATGGGGGCCAAAACCTTCAGTTATCAAGCTCCTCTTCTGTGGAACCAGCTTCCACTTTCAGTCCGGGGGCAGACAGTCACCTCATTTAATTAAGAGTAAACTTAAGACTTTTCTCTTTGATCGCACTTATAGTTAGGGCTGTTTCAGGCTTATAGTTAGGGCTGGCTCAGGTTTGCCCTGGTCCAGCCCCTAGATATGCTGCTATAGGCCTAGATTGCTGGGGAACATCTAAGGATACGCTGAGCTCCTCTCTCCTCTTCTCTCTCTCCTTCTGAATGAATTCATGTCTCTTAAATGCACATTACTAACTCTATTTATTTCCCGGGAGCCTCTGTGCTTCCTCTCCTCAAGTTTCCATGGATCGTGGCTGTCTGGAGCCGGTTCCTACCTCCTGTCTCCTATCTCCTACCTCCTGCTGATGCCCCTCCTCTCTACCGCCTTCTGCTGACATGGATCGTGGATTATCTGGATCATGGACCATGCCTACTACTCATTATATGAATAATTTCTGTCATATTCATTGCATGTGCTGTAACTCTGTTACGTTGTTCATTCTGGTCACATGACATCTATTGCTTCTGTCCATCCGGGGAGAGGGATCCTCCTCTGTTGCTCTCCCTCAGGTTTCTTCCTTTTTTCCATGTGAAAGGGTTTTTACTATCTTTATTTGGGGAGTTTTTCCTGCTCCAATGTGAGGTCCTGGGACAGGAATGTGCCTCCGAGGCAAATTTGTGATTTTGGGCTATCCAAAATAAACTGAATTGAATGTACAGAAAGCTCAGTATTGACAAATGTGCCACTATCAAATTTGCCCTTAATGTTTCCTTCTGGTTGGCCAAAGTGTGTCTATGTTGTGAGATGGGGGAAATTAAGCCCTAAGGCTTTTTGCAGAGAGGGTTTTACTTTTTTTTTTTTTTTTTTTTTTCAGTTCACTTAGACAATAAAATATGCAAAAACAAGATTTTTTGACTTTGCCAATAAGACAGTCTTTCCTTTCAGTTCCACAAAACATATGCAATATATGAAAAATAAAACTATTTATTAACATTTTCATATTCACTATTTTTTTCCTCTTTAAAATATGTAATCTAAATGTAAACAAATAAAAAATATTCATAATCAGGTCATTGTCTGGTTCATACTTGCAACAGCATTGAAACTACTACTGTGTTTATGACTATCTCTGCTGCTACTACTTACTGACACTAATACTACTCCAGTTGGTATTACTACTGCTACTATTGGTATTGCTGCTAGTACCTCATATCTTGCTTCTACTACTGCTACAGCTGCTGCTCTGGCTTCTGCCACTACTACCACTACCAATACTGTTTCTGCTGCTAGTACTTCAACTACGATCTCTGATGGAACTGTTTATTCTACTACACCACTGATACTTCGGCTGCTACTGGTACCACTATTAAAATTTCAGCTATTTTTTGTTATAACTATACTTCTTCTACCTCTCCAATTTCTACAGTTTAACAGATTAGCTTCCAGTTGTACTGGATTATAATTCATTTCTTAATTATTGAGATGATGCAGTTTTGCTTACATCTTTTCCACTTATACATTTCCACAAGGTTTTTTAGCAGTTCAATGCTTTTGGGTTTCAACACTTTTCAGCAGGTAGATTCTCTTTTCTGTATATTCAGCTATATTCCACTATTTTCAGCTATATTCAGCTATCTTTTCAAATATTTCAGCTTTAAGCTTCAGCTATATTCAGCTATATTCCGCTATGTTAAGCTATATTCAGCTATCTTTTCAAATATTTCAGCTTTAAGCTTCAGCTATATTCCGCTATGTTAAGCTATATTCAGCTATCTTCAAATATTTCAGCTTTAAGCTTCAGCTATATTCAGCTATATTCCGCTATGTTAAGCTATATTCCGCTATCTTTTCAAATATTTCAGCTTTAAGCTTCAGCTTTTAGCATTCCAACGCATTTTCAGCAGGAAATGCAATTTCTAGTTATTATTATTCTTTTTCTTCTATTTCTTCCGTACGTATTTTGGACCTCTTAAACTCCTTCATATATTCAGCTACCGAAACCGTTCAGCTATTAAAATATTCAGCTACTTAAGGACACGCGCGCTATATCTTTTCATATTTTTAACTATTAAACTTTTTGAATTATTAAGCTTTTTATGAAAATTAAAATGAATGGTTTCGAATGGGGAAGATCTTCAAATCCTCTTCAACTTCAAAGGCTTACAGGTTCTGCATACGTTCAGCTAAATACACCATTTGAACTTTCAAATGTTGACAAAACCTTCAGCTATTATTCTGCAATTTCATATTTTTAATATTTTTTCAAATATTCAAATTATTAAGCTTTTTCTGAAAAAAATAATGAATGGATTCCAATGAAGAAAGTCTTCAAAGCCGCTTAAACTTCTTCAACTTCAAAAGCTAAAGGGTTCGCCATGCTTTCAGGTAGAGACACCATTTCACCTTTAAAATGTTGACAAAACCTTCAGCTGTTACCGTATAACTCAGCTTTTTGATATCTGTAATAATCTTTTAACTGTCAGTGTTTTAGTTTTATGCTTTTTTCCAACCTTTTCAGAGTTTACAATGGGTGTGTATTGCGCTGCTTAGAGCACGTGATGTCACAGCTTGAGTGAACAGAGCCTTCCAGATTTGGTCACAAACGTATTTGCTTTTTGCCATCTACTCCACAATACTAACTTTTTGGGCATAATTTATACATCAAAACGTAGGAAATCTTGTCGGTCTTCGTAAAATGGGGTCGATTTGAATCCAACAGATTCAGACGTGTTTAAATCAGACTATAAGTGAGAGGTGGTCCTCCTCCTTCCTCCATTAACCGCCATGTTAAACCTCCCTCCAAAATGTCTTCACCCTGACTGTCTTACCTGATTTGGAAACTGCAACTACAGACACATTGTGGGTCTGTAGGTTACACAAACAACATTGACGCGTTCGCAAAAGTCTTATCTCTCAGAAAATATAATTATTTTTGCATGTTGCCTTTGAAGTTCTTGAGATATTAAGCATTTTATGAAAAAGAATAATGCATTGAAGGCTATGGAGGTCTTCTTCAAAGCAGTCTCACTCATGACACAGGTGCTTCAAGTTAACTAATCAGTGGAGCTTCACACTCATTCTTGTTTTAACAACCTTGTGGGGACACACACACACACAGGCTGTTGGTGGAGGAAGTGAATGATTGCTAGCATGAGCTTTGTGTTGGACTAAGATCACTTGTGTGTCTATGTGCGCGTGAACGGCCGCTCGTGCGCACGTAAACGGCCGCGTGCTATTTCGCGTGCGCGCGCGTGAACGGCCGCGCGCGTGCACGTGGTTATACGGTCTCATGCACTTTTTTTTTTTTTTTTTTTTTTTTTAAGTCAAGGAGTTGCTGATTCTTTAGAGATCAAGGACAATAGGGGCTGGTATACATATCAAGGTCATATGAGCTGTAGAACACCTGAAGGAGCCCTAGGGTTCATTCAGCTACAGACACTTTTTAAATGTTCAAATGTTGACAAAACCTTCAGCTATTATTCTATAATTTCTTATTGTTTATATTCAGCTATCTTTTCAAATATTTAAGCTTTAAGCTTCAGCTTTTAGCATTTTCCATCTCTTCTCCTTCTTCATATATTCAGCTACAGAAACCGCTCAGCTATTAAAATGTCCAGCTCCTTAGGACACAATGGCAATGACCTTTTCATGTTTCTGACTTTTCCAATTTTTGAATTATTAATCTTTTAATGAAAATTTAAATGAACGGATCCGATGGAGGAAATTTAAAAATCCTCTTCAACTTCTAAAGCGTACAGGTTCTGCATACGTTCAGCTACAGACACCTTTTAAACATTCAAATGTTGACAAAAAATTCAGCTATTATTCTATAATTTCATATTTTTTATATTCAGCTATTTTCTGCTATTTTCTGCTAAATTCAACTATATTCTGCTATTTTCAGCTATCCTTTCAAATATTTCAGCTTTAAGCTTCAGCTTTTAGCATTCCAACGCATTTTCAGCAGGAAATGCAATTTCTAGTTATTATTCTATTTCTTCCGTACGTATTTTGGACCTCTTAAACTACTTCATATATTCAGCTACCGAAACCGTTCAACTATTAAAATATTCAGCTACTTCAGGACACGATGGCTATATCTTTTCATATTTTTAACTATTAAACTTTTTGAATTATTAAGCTTTTTATGAAAATTAAAATGAATGGTTTCGAATGGGGAAGATCTTCAAATCCTCTTCAACTTCAAAGGCTTACAGGTTCTGCATACGTTCAGCTAAATACACCATTTGAACTTTCAAATGTTGACAAAACCTTCAGCTATTATTCTATAATTTCAGATTTTTTATATCTTTAATAGTCTTTTAACTGTCAGCGTTTCTGTTTTATGCTTTTTTCCAACCTTTTCTAAGTTTAACATTGGTGTGTATTGCGCTGCTTAGAGTGCGTGATGTCACAGCTTGAGTGAACAGAGCCTTCCAGATTTGGTCACAAACGTATTTGCTTTTTGCCATCTACTCCACAATACTAACTTTTTGGGCATGATTTATACATCAAAACGTAGGAAATCTTGTCGGTCTTCGTAAAATTGGGTCGATTTGAATCCAACAGATTCAGACGTGTTTAAATCAGACTATAAGTGAGAGGTGGTCCTCCTTCTTCCTCTATTCACCGCCATGTTAAATCTCTCTCAGAAATGTATCCCCCCTGACGGTCTCACCTGATTTAGAAACTGCAACTACAGACACATTGTGGGTCTGTAGGTTACACAAACAACATCGACGCGTTCGCAAAAGTCTTATCTCTCAGAAAATATAATTATTTTGGCATGTTGCCTTTGAAGTTCTTGAGATATTAAGCTTTTTATGAAAACAAATAATGCATTGAAGCCTATGGAGGTCATCTTCAAAGCAGTCTCACTCATGACACAGGTGCTTCAAGTTAACTAATCAGTGCAGCTTCACACTCATTCTTGTTTTAACGACCTTGTGGGGACACACACAGGCTGTTGGTGGAGGAAGTGAATGATTGCTAGCATGAGCTTTGTGTTGGACTAAGATCACTTGTGTGTCTATGTGCGCGTGAACGGCCGCTCGTGCGCACGTAAACGGCCGCGTGCTATTTCGCGTGCGCGCGCGTGAACGGCCGCGCGCGTGCACGTGGTAATACGGTCTCATGCACTTTTTTTTTTTTTTTTTTTTTTTTTAAGTCAAGGAGTTGCTGATTCTTTAGAGATCAAGGACAATAGGGGCTGGTATACATATCAAGGTCATATGAGCTGTAGAACACCTGAAGAAGCCCTAGGGTTCATTCAGCTACAGACACTTTTTAAATGTTCAAATGTTGACAAAATCTTCAGCTATTATTCTATAATTTCTTATTTTTCATATTCAGCTATCTTTTCAAATATTTAAGCTTCAAGCTTCAGCTTTTAGCATTTTCCATCTCTTCTCCTTCTTCATATATTCAGCTACAGAAACCGCTCAGCTATTAAAATGTTCAGCTCCTTAGGACACAATGGCAATGACCTTTTCATGTTTCTGACTTTTCCAATTTTTGAATTATTAATCTTTTCATGAAAATTTAAATGAACGGATCCGATGGAGGAAATTTAAAAATCCTCTTCAACTTCTAAAGCGTACAGGTTCTGCATACGTTCAGCTACAGACACCTTTTAAACATTCAAATGTTGACAAAAAATTCAGCTATTATTCTATAATTTCATATTTTTTATATTCTGCTATTTTCTGCTATTTTCTGCTAAATTCAACTATATTCTGCTATTTTCAGCTATCCTTTCAAATATTTCAGCTTTAAGCTTCAGCTTTTAGCATTCCAACGCATTTTCAGCAGGAAATGCAATTTCTAGTTAGTTGGAATGCTTCAGCAATGAAGCATTCCAACTATTGTTATTCGATTCTTTATTAGTTGGAATGCTTCAGCAGTCCAACTATTGTTATCCTCTTCTTTATTAAACTTATTATTATTATTATTATTCTATTTCTTCCGTACGTATTTTGGACCTCTTAAACTACTTCATATATTCAGCTACCGAAACCGTTCAACTATTAAAATATTCAGCTACTTCAGGACACGATGGCTATATCTTTTCATATTTTTAACTATTAAACTTTTTGAATTATTAAGCTTTTTATGAAAATTAAAATGAATGGTTTCGGATGGGGAAGATCTTAAAATCCTCTTCAACTTCAAAGGCTTACAGGTTCTGCATACGTTCAGCTAAAGACACCATTTAAACTTTTAAAATGTTGACAAAACCTTCAGCTATTATTCTACCATTTCAGATTTTTGATATCTTTAATAGTTTTTTAACTGTCAGCGTTTTTGTTTTATGCTTTTTTCCAACCTTTTCTAAGTTTAACATGGGTGTGTATTGCGCTGCTTAGAGTGCGTGATGTCACAGCTTGAGTGCACAGAGCCTTCCAGATTTTGTCATAAAAGTATTTGCTTTTTGCCATCTACTCCACAATACTAACTTTTTGGGCATAATTTATACATCAAAACGTAGGAAATCTTGTCGGTCTTCGTAAAATTGGGTCGATTTGAATCCAACAGATTCAGACGTGTTTAAATCAGACTATAAGTGAGAGGTGGTCCTCCTCCTTCCTCCATTAACCGCCATGTTACATCTCCCTCCAAAATGTCTTCACCCTGACTGTCTTACCTGATTTGGAAACTGCAACTAGAGACACATTGTGGGTCTGTAGGTTACACAAACAACATTGACGCGTTCGCAAAAGTCTTATCTCTCAGAAAATATAATTATTTTGGCATGTTGCCTTTGAAGTTCTTGAGATATTAAGCATTTTATGAAAAAGAATAATGCATTGAAGGCTATGGAGGTCTTCTTCAAAGCAGTCTCACTCATGACACAGGTGCTTCAAGTTAACTAATCAGTGGAGCTTCACACTCATTCTTGTTTTAACAACCTTGTGGGGACACACACACACACAGGCTGTTGGTGGAGGAAGTGAATGATTGCTAGCATGAGCTTTGTGTTGGACTAAGATCACTTGTGTGTCTATGTGCGCGTGAACGGCCGCTCGTGCGCACGTAAACGGCCGCGTGCTATTTCGCGTGCGCGCGCGTGAACGGCCGCGCGCGTGCACGTGGTTATACGGTCTCATGCACTTTTTTTTTTTTTTTTTTTTTTTTTAAGTCAAGGAGTTGCTGATTCTTTAGAGATCAAGGACAATAGGGGCTGGTATACATATCAAGGTCATATGAGCTGTAGAACACCTGAAGGAGCCCTAGGGTTCATTCAGCTACAGACACTTTTTAAATGTTCAAATGTTGACAAAACCTTCAGCTATTATTCTATAATTTCTTATTGTTTATATTCAGCTATCTTTTCAAATATTTAAGCTTTAAGCTTCAGCTTTTAGCATTTTCCATCTCTTCTCCTTCTTCATATATTCAGCTACAGAAACCGCTCAGCTATTAAAATGTCCAGCTCCTTAGGACACAATGGCAATGACCTTTTCATGTTTCTGACTTTTCCAATTTTTGAATTATTAATCTTTTAATGAAAATTTAAATGAACGGATCCGATGGAGGAAATTTAAAAATCCTCTTCAACTTCTAAAGCGTACAGGTTCTGCATACGTTCAGCTACAGACACCTTTTAAACATTCAAATGTTGACAAAAAATTCAGCTATTATTCTATAATTTCATATTTTTTATATTCAGCTATTTTCTGCTATTTTCTGCTAAATTCAACTATATTCTGCTATTTTCAGCTATCCTTTCAAATATTTCAGCTTTAAGCTTCAGCTTTTAGCATTCCAACGCATTTTCAGCAGGAAATGCAATTTCTAGTTATTATTCTATTTCTTCCGTACGTATTTTGGACCTCTTAAACTACTTCATATATTCAGCTACCGAAACCGTTCAACTATTAAAATATTCAGCTACTTCAGGACACGATGGCTATATCTTTTCATATTTTTAACTATTAAACTTTTTGAATTATTAAGCTTTTTATGAAAATTAAAATGAATGGTTTCGAATGGGGAAGATCTTCAAATCCTCTTCAACTTCAAAGGCTTACAGGTTCTGCATACGTTCAGCTAAATACACCATTTGAACTTTCAAATGTTGACAAAACCTTCAGCTATTATTCTATAATTTCAGATTTTTTATATCTTTAATAGTCTTTTAACTGTCAGCGTTTCTGTTTTATGCTTTTTTCCAACCTTTTCTAAGTTTAACATTGGTGTGTATTGCGCTGCTTAGAGTGCGTGATGTCACAGCTTGAGTGAACAGAGCCTTCCAGATTTGGTCACAAACGTATTTGCTTTTTGCCATCTACTCCACAATACTAACTTTTTGGGCATGATTTATACATCAAAACGTAGGAAATCTTGTCGGTCTTCGTAAAATTGGGTCGATTTGAATCCAACAGATTCAGACGTGTTTAAATCAGACTATAAGTGAGAGGTGGTCCTCCTTCTTCCTCTATTCACCGCCATGTTAAATCTCTCTCAGAAATGTATCCCCCCTGACGGTCTCACCTGATTTAGAAACTGCAACTACAGACACATTGTGGGTCTGTAGGTTACACAAACAACATCGACGCGTTCGCAAAAGTCTTATCTCTCAGAAAATATAATTATTTTGGCATGTTGCCTTTGAAGTTCTTGAGATATTAAGCTTTTTATGAAAACAAATAATGCATTGAAGCCTATGGAGGTCATCTTCAAAGCAGTCTCACTCATGACACAGGTGCTTCAAGTTAACTAATCAGTGCAGCTTCACACTCATTCTTGTTTTAACGACCTTGTGGGGACACACACAGGCTGTTGGTGGAGGAAGTGAATGATTGCTAGCATGAGCTTTGTGTTGGACTAAGATCACTTGTGTGTCTATGTGCGCGTGAACGGCCGCTCGTGCGCACGTAAACGGCCGCGTGCTATTTCGCGTGCGCGCGCGTGAACGGCCGCGCGCGTGCACGTGGTAATACGGTCTCATGCACTTTTTTTTTTTTTTTTTTTTTTTTTTTTAAGTCAAGGAGTTGCTGAATCTTTAGAGATCAAGGACAATAGGGGCTGGTATACATATCAAGGTCATATGAGCTGTAGAACACCTGAAGGAGCCCTAGGGTTCATTCAGCTACAGACACTTTTTAAATGTTCAAATGTTGACAAAATCTTCAGCTATTATTCTATAATTTCTTATTTTTCATATTCAGCTATCTTTTCAAATATTTAAGCTTTAAGCTTCAGCTTTTAGCATTTTCCATCTCTTCTCCTTCTTCATATATTCAGCTACAGAAACCGCTCAGCTATTAAAATGTCCAGCTCCTTAGGACACAATGGCAATGACCTTTTCATGTTTCTGACTTTTCCAATTTTTGAATTATTAATCTTTTCATGAAAATTTAAATGAACGGATCCGATGGAGGAAATTTAAAAATCCTCTTCAACTTCTAAAGCGTACAGGTTCTGCATACGTTCAGCTACAGACACCTTTTAAACATTCAAATGTTGACAAAAAATTCAGCTATTATTCTATAATTTCATATTTTTTATATTCAGCTATTTTCTGCTATTTTCTGCTAAATTCAACTATATTCTGCTATTTTCAGCTATCCTTTCAAATATTTCAGCTTTAAGCTTCAGCTTTTAGCATTCCAACGCATTTTCAGCAGGAAATGCAATTTCTAGTTAGTTGGAATGCTTCAGCAATGAAGCATTCCAACTATTGTTATTCGATTCTTTATTAGTTGGAATGCTTCAGCAGTCCAACTATTGTTATCCTCTTCTTTATTAAACTTATTATTAGTTGGAATGCTTCAGCAGTCCAACTATTGTTCTTCAAATCTTTATTCAACTTATTCTTTTTCTTCTATTTCTTCCGTACGTATTTTGGACCTCTTAAACTCCTTCATATATTCAGCTACCGAAACCGTTCAGCTATTAAAATATTCAGCTACTTAAGGACACGCGCGCTATATCTTTTCATATTTTTAACTATTAAACTTTTTGAATTATTAAGCTTTTTATGAAAATTAAAATGAATGGTTTCGAATGGGGAAGATCTTCAAATCCTCTTCAACTTCAAAGGCTTACAGGTTCTGCATACGTTCAGCTAAAGACAACATTTAAACTGTTAAAATGTTGACAAAACCTTCAGCTATTATTCTATAATTTCAGATTTTTTATATCTTTAATAGTCTTTTAACTGTCAGCGTTTTTGTTTTATGCTTTTTTCCAACCTTTTCTAATTTTAACATGGGTGTGTATTGCGCTGCTTAGAGTGCGTGATGTCACAGCTTGAGTGCACAGAGCCTTCCAGATTTCGTCATTAAAGTATTTGCTTTTTGCCATCTACTCCACAATACTAACTTTTTGGGCATAATTTATACATCAAAACGTAGGAAATCTTGTCGGTCTTCGTAAAATTGGGTCGATTTGAATCCAACAGATTCAGACGTGTTTAAATCAGACTATAAGTGAGAGGTGGTCCTCCTCCTTCCTCCATTAACCGCCATGTTACATCTCCCTCCAAAATGTCTTCACCCTGACTGTCTTACCTGATTTGGAAACTGCAACTAGAGACACATTGTGGGTCTGTAGGTTACACAAACAACATTGACGCGTTCGCAAAAGTCTTATCTCTCAGAAAATATAATTATTTTGGCATGTTGCCTTTGAAGTTCTTGAGATATTAAGCATTTTATGAAAAAAAATAATGCATTGAAGGCTATGGAGGTCTTCTTCAAAGCAGTCTCACTCATGACACAGGTGCTTCAAGTTAACTAATCAGTGGAGCTTCACACTCATTCTTGTTTTAACAACCTTGTGGGGACACACACACACACAGGCTGTTGGTGGAGGAAGTGAATGATTGCTAGCATGAGCTTTGTGTTGGACTAAGATCACTTGTGTGTCTATGTGCGCGTGAACGGCCGCTCGTGCGCACGTAAACGGCCGCGTGCTATTTCGCGTGCGCGCGCGTGAACGGCCGCGCGCGTGCACGTGGTAATACGGTCTCATGCACTTTTTTTTTTTTTTTTTTTTTTTTTAAGTCAAGGAGTTGCTGATTCTTTAGAGATCAAGGACAATAGGGGCTGGTATACATATCAAGGTCATATGAGCTGTAGAACACCTGAAGAAGCCCTAGGGTTCATTCAGCTACAGACACTTTTTAAATGTTCAAATGTTGACAAAATCTTCAGCTATTATTCTATAATTTCTTATTTTTCATATTCAGCTATCTTTTCAAATATTTAAGCTTCAAGCTTCAGCTTTTAGCATTTTCCATCTCTTCTCCTTCTTCATATATTCAGCTACAGAAACCGCTCAGCTATTAAAATGTTCAGCTCCTTAGGACACAATGGCAATGACCTTTTCATGTTTCTGACTTTTCCAATTTTTGAATTATTAATCTTTTCATGAAAATTTAAATGAACGGATCCGATGGAGGAAATTTAAAAATCCTCTTCAACTTCTAAAGCGTACAGGTTCTGCATACGTTCAGCTACAGACACCTTTTAAACATTCAAATGTTGACAAAAAATTCAGCTATTATTCTATAATTTCATATTTTTTATATTCTGCTATTTTCTGCTATTTTCTGCTAAATTCAACTATATTCTGCTATTTTCAGCTATCCTTTCAAATATTTCAGCTTTAAGCTTCAGCTTTTAGCATTCCAACGCATTTTCAGCAGGAAATGCAATTTCTAGTTATTATTCTTTTTCTTCTATTTCTTCCGTACGTATTTTGGACCTCTTAAACTCCTTCGTATATTCAGCTACCGAAACCGTTCAGCTATTAAAATATTCAGCTACTTAAGGACACGCGCGCTATATCTTTTCATATTTTTAACTATTAAACTTTTTGAATTATTAAGCTTTTTATGAAAATTAAAATGAATGGTTTCGAATGGGGAAGATCTTCAAATCCTCTTCAACTTCAAAGGCTTACAGGTTCTGCATACGTTCAGCTAAATACACCATTTGAACTTTCAAATGTTAACAAAACCTTCAGCTATTATTCTGCAATTTCATATTTTTAATATTTTTTCAAATATTCAAATTATTAAGCTTTTTCTGAAAAAAATAATGAATGGATTCCAATGAAGAAAGTCTTCAAAGCCGCTTAAACTTCTTCAACTTCAAAAGCTAAAGGGTTCGCCATGCTTTCAGGTAGAGACACCATTTCACCTTTAAAATGTTGACAAAACCTTCAGCTGTTACCGTATAACTCACCTTTTTGATATCTGTAATAATCTTTTAACTGTCAGCGTTTATGTTTTATGCTTTTTCAGACCTTTTCTGAGTTTAACATGGGTGTGTATTGCGCTGCTTAGAGTGAGTGATGTCACAACCAGAGGGGACAGAGAAAAATATTTAAGCTTTAAAAAGTATTTGCTTTTTGCCATCTACTCCACAATACTAACTTTTTGGGCATAATTTATACATCAAAACGTAGGAAATCTTGTTGTGCTTCGTAAAATTGGGTCGATTTGAATCCAACAGATTCAGACGTGTTTAAATCAGACTATAAGTGAGAGGTGGTCCTCTCCTTCCTCCATTCGCCGCCATGTTACATCTCCCTCCAAAATGTCTCCCCGCTGATGGTTGTACCTGATTTAGAAACTGCAACTACAGACACATTGTGGGTCTGTAGGTTACACAAACAACATCGACGCGTTCGCAAAAGTCTTATCTCTCAGAAAATATAATTATTTTGGCATGTTGCCTTTGAAGTTCTTGAGATATTAAGCTTTTTATGGAAACAAATAATGCATTGAAGCCTATGGAGGTCATCTTCAAAGCAGTCTCACTCATGACACAGGTGCTTCAAGTTAACTAATCAGTGCAGCTTCACACTCATTCTTGTTTTAACGACCTTGTGGGGACACACACAGGCTGTTGGTGGAGGAAGTGAATGATTGCTAGCATGAGCTTTGTGTTGGACTAAGATCACTTGTGTGTCTATGTGCGCGTGAACGGCCGCTCGTGCGCACGTAAACGGCCGCGTGCTATTTCGCGTGCGCGCGCGTGAACGGCCGCGCGCGTGCACGTGGTTATATGGTCTCATGCACTTTTTTTTTTTTTTTTTTTTTTTTTTAAATCAAGGAGTTGCTGATTCTTTAGAGATCAAGGACAATAGGGGCTGGTATTCATATCAAGGTCATATGAGCTGTAGAACACCTGAAGAAGCCCTAGGGTTCATTCAGCTACAGACACCTTTTAAATGTTCAAATGTTGACAAAACCTTCAGCTATTATTCTATAATTTCTTATGTTTTATATTCAGCTATCTTTTCAAATATTTAAGCTTTAAGCTTCAGCTTTTAACATTTTCCATCTCTTCTCCTTCTTCATATATTCAGCTACAGAAACCGCTCAGCTATTAAAATGTCCAGCTCCGTAGGACACAATGGCAATGACCTTTTCATGTTTCTGACTTTTCCAATTTTTGAATTATTAATCTTTTCATGAAAATTTAAATGAACGGATCCGATGGAGGAAATTTAAAAATCCTCTTCAACTTCTAAAGCATACAGGTTCTGCATACGTTCAGCTAGTAGACACCTTTTAAACATTCAAATGTTGACAAAAAATTCAGCTATTATTCTATAATTTCATATTTTTTATATTCAGCTATTTTCTGCTATTTTCTGCTAAATTCAACTATATTCTGCTATTTTCAGCTATCCTTTCAAATATTTCAGCTTTAAGCTTCAGCTTTTAGCATTCCAACGCATTTTCAGCAGGAAATGCAATTTCTAGTTATTATTATTATTCTATTTCTTCCGTACGTATTTTGGACCTCTTAAACTACTTCATATATTCAGCTACCGAAACCGTTCAACTATTAAAATATTCAGCTACTTCAGGACACGATGGCTATATCTTTTCATATTTTTAACTATTAAACTTTTTGAATTATTAAGCTTTTTATGAAAATTAAAATGAATGGTTTCGGATGGGGAAGATCTTAAAATCCTCTTCAACTTCAAAGGCTTACAGGTTCTGCATACGTTCAGCTAAAGACACCATTTAAACTTTTAAAATGTTGACAAAACCTTCAGCTATTATTCTACCATTTCAGATTTTTGATATCTTTAATAGTTTTTTAACTGTCAGCGTTTTTGTTTTATGCTTTTTTCCAACCTTTTCTAAGTTTAACATGGGTGTGTATTGCGCTGCTTAGAGTGCGTGATGTCACAGCTTGAGTGCACAGAGCCTTCCAGATTTTGTCATAAAAGTATTTGCTTTTTGCCATCTACTCCACAATACTAACTTTTTGGGCATAATTTATACATCAAAACGTAGGAAATCTTGTCGTGCTTCGTAAAATTTGGTCGATTTGAATCCAACAGATTCAGACGTGTTTAAATCAGACTATAAGTGAGAGGTGGTCCTCTCCTTCCTCCATTCGCCGCCATGTTACATCTCCCTCCAAAATGTCTCCCCGCTGATGGTCGTACCTGATTTAGAAACTGCAACTACAGACACATTGTGGGTCTGTAGGTTACACAAACAACATTGACGCGTTCGCAAAAGTCTTATCTCTCAGAAAATATAATTATGTTGGCATGTTGCCTTTGAAGTTCTTGAGATATTAAGCTTTTTCTGAAAAAAAATAATGCATTGAAGCCTATGGAGGTCATCTTCAAAGCAGTCTCGCTCATGACACAGGTGCTTCAAGTTAACTAATCAGTGGAGCTTCACACTCATTCTTGTTTTAACGACCTTGTGGGGACACACACACAGGCTGTTGGTGGAGGAAGTGAATGATTGCTAGCATGAGCTTTGTGTTGGACTAAGATCACTTGTGTGTCTATGTGCGCGTGAACGGCCGCTCATGCGCACGTAAACGGCGGCGTGCTATTTCGCGTGCGCGCGCGTGAACGGCCGCGCGCGTGCACGTGGTTATACGGTCTCATGCACTTTTTTTTTTTTTTTTTTTTTTTTTTTTTTAAGTCAAGGAGTTGCTGATTCTTTAGAGATCAAGGACAATAGGGGCTGGTATTCATATCAAGGTCATATGAGCTGTAGAACACCTGAAGGAGCCCTAGGGTTCATTCAGCTACAGACACTTTTTAAATGTTCAAATGTTGACAAAATCTTCAGCTATTATTCTATAATTTCTTATTTTTTATATTCAGCTATCTTTTCAAATATTTAAGCTTTAAGCTTCAGCTTTTAGCATTTTCCATCTCTTCTCCTTCTTCATATATTCAGCTACAGAAACCGCTCAGCTATTAAAATGTTCAGCTCCTTAGGACACAATGGCAATGACCTTTTCATGTTTCTGACTTTTCCAATTTTTGAATTATTAATCTTTTCATGAAAATTTAAATGAACGGATCCGATGGAGGAAATTTAAAAATCCTCTTCAACTTCTAAAGCGTACAGGTTCTGCATACGTTCAGCTACAGACACCTTTTAAACATTCAAATGTTGACAAAAAATGCAGCTATTATTCTATAATTTCATATTTTTTATATTCAGCTATTTTCTGCTATTTTCTGCTAAATTCAACTATATTCTGCTATTTTCAGCTATCCTTTCAAATATTTCAGCTTTAAGCTTCAGCTTTTAGCATTCCAACGCATTTTCAGCAGGAAATGCAATTTCTAGTTCAACTTATTATTCTATTTCTTCCGTACGTATTTTGGACCTCTTAAACTACTTCATATATTCAGCTACCGAAACCGTTCAACTATTAAAATATTCAGCTACTTCAGGACACGATGGCTATATCTTTTCATATTTTTAACTATTAAACTTTTTGAATTATTAAGCTTTTTATGAAAATTAAAATGAATGGTTTCGAATGGGGAAGATCTTCAAATCCTCTTCAACTTCAAAGGCTTACAGGTTCTGCATACGTTCAGCTAAAGACAACATTTAAACTGTTAAAATGTTGACAAAACCTTCAGCTATTATTCTATAATTTCAGATTTTTTATATCTTTAATAGTCTTTTAACTGTCAGCGTTTTTGTTTTATGCTTTTTTCCAACCTTTTCTAATTTTAACATGGGTGTGTATTGCGCTGCTTAGAGTGCGTGATGTCACAGCTAGAGTGAACAGAGCCTTCCAGATTTCGTCATAAAAGTATTTGCTTTTTGCCATCTACTCCACAATACTAACTTTTTGGGCATAATTTATACATCAAAACGTAGGAAATATTGTCGGTCTTCGTAAAATTGGGTCGATTTGAATCCAACAGATTCAGACGTGTTTAAATCAGACTATAAGTGAGAGGTGGTCCTCTCCTTCCTCCATTAACCGCCATGTTACATCTCCCTCCAAAATGTCTTCACCCTGACTGTCTGACCTGATTTGGAAACTGCAACTACAGACACATTGTGGGTCTGTAGGTTACACAAACAACATTGACGCGTTCACAAAAGTCTTATCTCTCAGAAAATATAATTATTTTGGCATGTTGCCTTTGAAGTTCTTGAGATATTAAGCATTTTATGAAAACAAATAATGCATTGAAGGCTATGGAGGTCTTCTTCAAAGCAGTCTCACTCATGACACAGGTGCTTCAAGTTAACTAATCAGTGCAGCTTCACACTCATTCTTGTTTTAACGACCTTGTGGGGACACACACAGGCTGTTGGTGGAGGAAGTGAATGATTGCTAGCATGAGCTTTGTGTTGGACTAAGATCACTTGTGTGTCTATGTGCGCGTGAACGGCCGCTCGTGCGCACGTAAACGGCCGCGTGCTATTTCGCGTGCGCGCGCGTGAACGGCCGCGCGCGTGCACGTGGTTATACGGTCTCATGCACTTTTTTTTTTTTTTTTTTTTTTTTAAGTCAAGGAGTTGCTGATTCTTTAGAGATCAAGGACAATAGGGGCTGGTATACATATCAAGGTCATATGAGCTGTAGAACACCTGAAGAAGCCCTAGGGTTCATTCAGCTACAGACACCTTTTAAACGTTCACATGTTGACAAAACCTTCAGCTATTATTCTATAATTTCATATTTTTTATATTCAGCTATCTTTTCAAATATTTAAGCTTTAAGCTTCAGCTTTTAGCATTTTCCATCTCTTCTCCTTCTTCATATATTCAGCTACAGAAACCGCTCAGCTATTAAAATGTTCAGCTCCTTAGGACACAATGGCAATGACCTTTTCATGTTTCTGACTTTTCCAATTTTTGAATTATTAATCTTTTCATGAAAATTTAAATGAACGGATCCGATGGAGGAAATTTAAAAATCCTCTTCAACTTCTAAAGCGTACAGGTTCTGCATACGTTCAGCTACAGACACCTTTTAAACATTCAAATGTTGACAAAAAATTCAGCTATTATTCTATAATTTCATATTTTTTATATTCAGCTATTTTCTGCTATTTTCTGCTAAATTCAACTATATTCTGCTATTTTCAGCTATCCTTTCAAATATTTCAGCTTTAAGCTTCAGCTTTTAGCATTCCAACGCATTTTCAGCAGGAAATGCAATTTCTAGTTCGATTCTTTATTCAACTTATTAGTTGGAATGCTTCAGCAGTCCAACTATTGTTATTCGAATCTTTATTAGTTGGAATGCTTCAGCAGTCCAACTATTGTTCTTCGAATCTTTATTCAACTTATTATTATTAGTTGGAATGCTTCAGCAGTCCAACTATTGTTATCCTCTTCTTTATTCAACTTCTTCTTCTTCATCTTATTCTATTTCTTCCGTACGTATTTTGAATATCATCTCCTCCTTCATATATTAAGCTATTTAAACCATTCAAATATTAAAATATTCAGCTCATTAAGGAGACGATGGCTATGACTTTTCATATTTCTGACTTTTCAAATTTTCAAATTATTAAGCTTTTTATGAAAATTAAAATGAATGGCCGCGGATGGGGGAAATCTTCAAATCCTCTTCAACTTCAAACGCTTACAGGTTCTGCATACGTTCAGCTAAATACACCATTTAAACTTTCAAATGTTGACAAAACCTTCAGCTATTATTCTGCAATTTCATATTTTTGATATTTTTTCAAATATTCAAATTATTAAGCTTTTTCTGAAAAAAAAAATGAATGGATTCCAATGAAGAAAGTCTTCAAAGCCGCTTAAACTTCTTCAACTTCAAAAGCTAAAGGGTTCGCCATGCTTTCAGGTAGAGACACCATTTAAACTTTCAAATGTTGACAAAACCTTCAACTGTTACCGTATGACTCAGCTTTTTGATATCTGTAATAGTCTCTTAACTGTCAGCGTTTTTGTTTTATGTTTTTTCCCAACCTTTTCAGAGTTTACAATGGGTGTGTATTGCGCTGCTTAGAGTGCGTGATGTCACAGCTTGAGTGAACAGAGCCTTCCAGATTTGGTCACAAACGTATTTGCTTTTTGCCATCTACTCCACAATACTAACTTTTTGGGCATAATTTATACATCAAAACGTAGGAAATCTTGTCTTACTTCGTAAAATTGGGTCGATTTGAATCCAACAGATTCAGACGTGTTTAAATCAGACTATAAGTGAGAGGTGGTCCTCCTCCTTCCTCCACTCACCGCCATGTTAAATCTCTCTCAGAAATGTATCCCCCCTGACGGTCTCACATGATTTTGAAACTGCAACTACAGACACATTGTGGGTCTGTAGGTTACACAAACAACATCGACGCGTTCGCAAAAGTCTTATCTCTCAGAAAATATAATTATTTTGGCATGTTGCCTTTGAAGTTCTTGAGATATTAAGCTTTTTATGGAAACAAATAATGCATTGAAGCCTATGGAGGTCATCTTCAAAGCAGTCTCGCTCATGACACAGGTGCTTCAAGTTAACTAATCAGTGGAGCTTCACACTCATTCTTGTTTTAACGACCTTGTGGGGACACACACACAGGCTGTTGGTGGAGGAAGTGAATGATTGCTAGCATGAGCTTTGTGTTGGACTAAGATCACTTGTGTGTCTATGTGCGCGTGAACGGCCGCTCGTGCGCACGTAAACGGCCGCGTGCTATTTCGCGTGCGCGCGCGTGAACGGCCGCGCGCGTGCACGTGGTTATACGGTCTCATGCACTTTTTTTTTTTTTTTTATTTTTTTTTTTTAAGTCAAGTAGTTGCTGATTCTTTAGAGATCAAGGACAATAGGGGCTGGTATACATATCAAGGTCATATGAGCTGTAGAACACCTGAAGAAGCCCTAGGGTTCATTCAGCTACAGACACTTTTTAAATGTTCAAATGTTGACAAAATCTTCAGCTATTATTCTATAATTTCTTATTTTTTATATTCAGCTATCTTTTCAAATATTTAAGCTTTAAGCTTCAGCTTTTAGCATTTTCCATCTCTTCTCCTTCTTCATATATTCAGCTACAGAAACCGCTCAGCTCTTAAAATGTTCAGCTCCTTAGGACACAATGGCAATGACCTTTTCATGTTTCTGACTTTTCCAATTTTTTAATTATTAATCTTTTTATGAAAATTTAAATGAACGGATCCGATGGAGGAAATTTAAAAATCCTCTTCAACTTCTAAAGCGTACAGGTTCTGCATACGTTCAGCTACAGACACCTTTTAAACATTCAAATGTTGACAAAAAATTCAGCTATTATTCTATAATTTCATATTTTTTATATTCAGCTATTTTCTGCTATTTTCTGCTAAATTCAACTATATTCCGCTATTTTCAGCTATCCTTTCAAATATTTCAGCTTTAAGCTTCAGCTTTTAGCATTCCAACGCATTTTCAGCAGGAAATGCAATTTCTAGTTATTAGTTGGAATGCTTCAGCAGTCCAACTATTGTTATTCGAATCTTTATTCAACTTATTATTATTCTTTTTCTTTTTCTTCTATTTCTTCCGTACGTATTTTGGACCTCTTAAACTCCTTCATATATTCAGCTACCGAAACCGTTCAGCTATTAAAATATTCAGCTACTTAAGGACACGCGCGCTATATCTTTTCATATTTTTAACTATTAAACTTTTTGAATTATTAAGCTTTTTATGAAAATTAAAATGAATGGTTTCGAATGGGGAAGATCTTCAAATCCTCTTTAACTTCAAAGGCTTACAGGTTCTGCATACGTTCAGCTAAATACACCATTTGAACTTTCAAATGTTGACAAAACCTTCAGCTATTATTCTGCAATTTCATATTTTTAATATTTTTTCAAATATTCAAATTATTAAGCTTTTTCTGAAAAAAATAATGAATGGATTCCAATGAAGAAAGTCTTCAAAGCCGCTTAAACTTCTTCAACTTCAAAAGCTAAAGGGTTCGCCATGCTTTCAGGTAGAGACACCATTTCACCTTTAAAATGTTGACAAAACCTTCAGCTGTTACCGTATAACTCAGCTTTTTGATATCTGTAATAATCTTTTAACTGTCGGCGTTTTTGTTTTATGTTTTTTCAGACCTTTTCTGAGTTTAACATGGGTGTGTATTGCGCTGCTTAGAGTGAGTGATGTCACAACCAGAGGGGACAGAGAAAAATATTTAAGCTTTAAAAAGTATTTGCTTTTTGCAATCTACTCCACAATACTAACTTTTTGGGCATAATTTATACATCAAAACGTAGGAAATCTTGTCGGTCTTCGTAAAATTGGGTCGATTTGAATCCAACAGATTCAGGCGTGTTTAAATCAGACTATAAGTGAGAGGTGGTCCTCTCCTTCCTCCATTAACCGCCATGTTACATCTCCCTCCAAAATGTCTTCACCCTGACTGTCTTACCTGATTTGGAAACTGCAACTAGAGACACATTGTGGGTCTGTAGGTTACACAAACAACATCGACGCGTTCGCAAAAGTCTTATCTCTCAGAAAATATAATTATTTTGGCATGTTGCCTTTGAAGTTCTTGAGATATTAAGCTTTTTATGAAAACAAATAATGCATTGAAGGCTATGGAGGTCTTCTTCAAAGCAGTCTCACTCATGACACAGGTGCTTCAAGTTAACTAATCAGTGGAGCTTCACACTCATTCTTGTTTTAACAACCTTGTGGGGACACAAACACACACATATTGTAGCTGTTGATGGAGGAAGTGAATTTGAAGTTAGCTTTGTGTTAGACTAAGATCACTGACTGTGTGTGTCTATGTGCACGTGAACGGCTGCGCGTGCGCACGTGAACGGCCGCGTGCTATTTCGCGTGCGCGCGCGTGAACGGCCGTGCGCGTGCACGTGATAATACGGTCTCGTGCACTTTTTTTTTTTTTTTTTTTTTTTTAAGTCAAGGAGTTGCTGATTCTTTAGAGATCAAGGACAATAGGGGCTGGTATACATATCAAGGTCATATGAGCTGTAGAACACCTGAAGGAGCCCTAGGGTTCATTCAGCTACAGACACCTTTTAAACGTTCACATGTTGACAAAACCTTCAGCTATTATTCTATAATTTCATATTGTTTATATTCAGCTATCTTTTCAAATATTTAAGCTTTAAACTTCAGCTTTTAGCATTTTCCATCTCTTCTCCTTCTTCATATATTCAGCTACAGAAACCGCTCAGCTATTAAAATGTCCAGCTCCTTAGGACACAATGGCAATGACCTTTTCATGTTTCTGACTTTTCCAATTTTTGAATTATTAATCTTTTCATGAAAATTTAAATGAACGGATCCGATGGAGGAAATTTAAAAATCCTCTTCAACTTCTAAAGCGTACAGGTTCTGCATACGTTCAGCTACAGACACCTTTTAAACATTCAAATGTTGACAAAAAATTCAGCTATTATTCTATAATTTCATATTTTTTATATTCAGCTATTTTCTGCTATTTTCTGCTAAATTCAACTATATTCTGCTATTTTCAGCTATCATTTCAAATATTTCAGCTTTAAGCTTCAGCTTTTAGCATTCCAACGCATTTTCAGCAGGAAATGCAATTTCTAGTTATTATTCTATTTCTTCCGTACGTATTTTGGACCTCTTAAACTACTTCATATATTCAGCTACCGAAACCGTTCAACTATTAAAATATTCAGCTACTTCAGGACACGATGGCTATATCTTTTCATATTTTTAACTATTAAACTTTTTGAATTATTAAGCTTTTTATGAAAATTAAAATGAATGGTTTCGAATGGGGAAGATCTTCAAATCCTCTTCAACTTCAAAGGCTTACAGGTTCTGCATACGTTCAGCTAAATACACCATTTGAACTTTCAAATGTTGACAAAACCTTCAGCTATTATTCTATAATTTCAGATTTTTTATATCTTTAATAGTCTTTTAACTGTCAGCGTTTCTGTTTTATGCTTTTTTCCAACCTTTTCTAAGTTTAACATTGGTGTGTATTGCGCTGCTTAGAGTGCGTGATGTCACAGCTTGAGTGAACAGAGCCTTCCAGATTTGGTCACAAACGTATTTGCTTTTTGCCATCTACTCCACAATACTAACTTTTTGGGCATGATTTATACATCAAAACGTAGGAAATCTTGTCGGTCTTCGTAAAATTGGGTCGATTTGAATCCAACAGATTCAGACGTGTTTAAATCAGACTATAAGTGAGAGGTGGTCCTCCTTCTTCCTCTATTCACCGCCATGTTAAATCTCTCTCAGAAATGTATCCCCCCTGACGGTCTCACCTGATTTAGAAACTGCAACTACAGACACATTGTGGGTCTGTAGGTTACACAAACAACATCGACGCGTTCGCAAAAGTCTTATCTCTCAGAAAATATAATTATTTTGGCATGTTGCCTTTGAAGTTCTTGAGATATTAAGCTTTTTATGAAAACAAATAATGCATTGAAGCCTATGGAGGTCATCTTCAAAGCAGTCTCACTCATGACACAGGTGCTTCAAGTTAACTAATCAGTGCAGCTTCACACTCATTCTTGTTTTAACGACCTTGTGGGGACACACACAGGCTGTTGGTGGAGGAAGTGAATGATTGCTAGCATGAGCTTTGTGTTGGACTAAGATCACTTGTGTGTCTATGTGCGCGTGAACGGCCGCTCGTGCGCACGTAAACGGCCGCGTGCTATTTCGCGTGCGCGCGCGTGAACGGCCGCGCGCGTGCACGTGGTAATACGGTCTCATGCACTTTTTTTTTTTTTTTTTTTTTTTTTTTTAAGTCAAGGAGTTGCTGAATCTTTAGAGATCAAGGACAATAGGGGCTGGTATACATATCAAGGTCATATGAGCTGTAGAACACCTGAAGGAGCCCTAGGGTTCATTCAGCTACAGACACTTTTTAAATGTTCAAATGTTGACAAAATCTTCAGCTATTATTCTATAATTTCTTATTTTTCATATTCAGCTATCTTTTCAAATATTTAAGCTTTAAGCTTCAGCTTTTAGCATTTTCCATCTCTTCTCCTTCTTCATATATTCAGCTACAGAAACCGCTCAGCTATTAAAATATCCAGCTCCTTAGGACACAATGGCAATGACCTTTTCATGTTTCTGACTTTTCCAATTTTTGAATTATTAATCTTTTCATGAAAATTTAAATGAACGGATCCGATGGAGGAAATTTAAAAATCCTCTTCAACTTCTAAAGCGTACAGGTTCTGCATACGTTCAGCTACAGACACCTTTTAAACATTCAAATGTTGACAAAAAATTCAGCTATTATTCTATAATTTCATATTTTTTATATTCAGCTATTTTCTGCTATTTTCTGCTAAATTCAACTATATTCTGCTATTTTCAGCTATCCTTTCAAATATTTCAGCTTTAAGCTTCAGCTTTTAGCATTCCAACGCATTTTCAGCAGGAAATGCAATTTCTAGTTAGTTGGAATGCTTCAGCAATGAAGCATTCCAACTATTGTTATTCGATTCTTTATTAGTTGGAATGCTTCAGCAGTCCAACTATTGTTATCCTCTTCTTTATTAAACTTATTATTAGTTGGAATGCTTCAGCAGTCCAACTATTGTTATCCTCTTCTTTATTAAACTTATTATTATTATTCTATTTCTTCCGTACGTATTTTGGACCTCTTAAACTACTTCATATATTCAGCTACCGAAACCGTTCAACTATTAAAATATTCAGCTACTTCAGGACACGATGGCTATATCTTTTCATATTTTTAACTATTAAACTTTTTGAATTATTAAGCTTTTTATGAAAATTAAAATGAATGGTTTCCAATGGGGAAGATCTTCAAATCCTCTTCAACTTCAAAGGCTTACAGGTTCTGCATACGTTCAGCTAAAGACAACATTTAAACTGTTAAAATGTTGACAAAACCTTCAGCTATTATTCTATAATTTCAGATTTTTTATATCTTTAATAGTCTTTTAACTGTCAGCGTTTTTGTTTTATGCTTTTTTCCAACCTTTTCTAAGTTTAACATTGGTGTGTATTGCGCTGCTTAGAGTGCGTGATGTCACAGCTTGAGTGCACAGAGCCTTCCAGATTTGGTCACAAACGTATTTGCTTTTTGCCATCTACTCCACAATACTAACTTTTTGGGCATAATTTATACATCAAAACGTAGGAAATCTTGTCGGTCTTCGTAAAATTGGGTCGATTTGAATCCAACAGATTCAGACGTGTTTAAATCAGACTATGAGTGAGAGGTGGTCCTCTCCTTCCTCCATTGACCGCCATGTTACATCTCCCTCCAAAATGTCTCCCCGCTGATGGTCGTACCTGATTTCGAAACTGCAACTACAGACACATTGTGGGTCTGTAGGTTACACAAACAACATTGACGCGTTCGCAAAAGTCTTATCTCTCAGAAAATATAATTATTTTGGCATGTTGCCTTTGAAGTTCTTGAGATATTAAGCTTTTTCTGAAAACAAATAATGCATTGAAGTCTATGGAGGTCATCTTCAAAGCAGTCTCACTCATGACACAGGTGCTTCAAGTTAACTAATCAGTGCAGCTTCACACTCATTCTTGTTTTAACGACCTTGTGGGGACACACACAGGCTGTTGGTGGAGGAAGTGAATGATTGCTAGCATGAGCTTTGTGTTGGACTAAGATCACTTGTGTGTCTATGTGCGCGTGAACGGCCGCTCGTGCGCACGTAAACGGCCGCGTGCTATTTCGCGTGCGCGCGCGTGAACGGCCGCGCGCGTGCACGTGGTTATAGGTCTCATGCACTTTTTTTTTTTTTTTTTTTTTTTTAAATCAAGGAGTTGCTGATTCTTTAGAGATCAAGGACAATAGGGGCTGGTATTCATATCAAGGTCATATGAGCTGTAGAACACCTGAAGAAGCCCTAGGGTTCATTCAGCTACAGACACTTTTTAAATGTTCAAATGTTGACAAAATCTTCAGCTATTATTCTATAATTTCTTATTTTTCATATTCAGCTATCTTTTCAAATATTTAAGCTTTAAGCTTCAGCTTTTAGCATTTTCCATCTCTTCTCCTTCTTCATATATTCAGCTACAGAAACCGCTCAGCTATTAAAATGTTCAGCTCCTTAGGACACAATGGCAATGACCTTTTCATGTTTCTGACTTTTCCAATTTTTGAATTATTAATCTTTTCATGAAAATTTAAATGAACGGATCCGATGGAGGAAATTTAAAAATCCTCTTCAACTTCTAAAGCGTACAGGTTCTGCATACGTTCAGCTACAGACACCTTTTAAACATTCAAATGTTGTCAAAACATTCAGGTATTATTCTATAATTTCATATTTTTTATATTCAGCTATTTTCTGCTATTTTCTGCTGAATTCAACTATATTCTGCTATTTTCAGCTATCCTTTCAAATATTTCAGCTTTAAGCTTCAGCTATATTCCGCTATGTTAAGCTATATTCAGCTATCTTTTCAAATATTTCAGCTTTAAGCTTCAGCTTTTAGCATTCCAACGCATTTTCAGCAGGAAATGCAATTTCTAGTTATTATTATTATTCTATTTCTTCCGTACGTATTTTGGACCTCTTAAACTACTTCATATATTCAGCTACCGAAACCGTTCAACTATTAAAATATTCAGCTACTTCAGGACACGATGGCTATATCTTTTCATATTTTTAACTATTAAACTTTTTGAATTATTAAGCTTTTTATGAAAATTAAAATGAATGGTTTCGGATGGGGAAGATCTTAAAATCCTCTTCAACTTCAAAGGCTTACAGGTTCTGCATACGTTCAGCTAAAGACACCATTTAAACTTTTAAAATGTTGACAAAACCTTCAGCTATTATTCTACCATTTCAGATTTTTGATATCTTTAATAGTTTTTTAACTGTCAGCGTTTTTGTTTTATGCTTTTTTCCAACCTTTTCTAAGTTTAACATGGGTGTGTATTGCGCTGCTTAGAGTGCGTGATGTCACAGCTTGAGTGCACAGAGCCTTCCAGATTTTGTCATAAAAGTATTTGCTTTTTGCCATCTACTCCACAATACTAACTTTTTGGGCATAATTTATACATCAAAACGTAGGAAATCTTGTCGGTCTTCGTAAAATTGGGTCGATTTGAATCCAACAGATTCAGACGTGTTTAAATCAGACTATAAGTGAGAGGTGGTCCTCCTCCTTCCTCCATTAACCGCCATGTTACATCTCCCTCCAAAATGTCTTCACCCTGACTGTCTTACCTGATTTGGAAACTGCAACTAGAGACACATTGTGGGTCTGTAGGTTACACAAACAACATTGACGCGTTCGCAAAAGTCTTATCTCTCAGAAAATATAATTATTTTGGCATGTTGCCTTTGAAGTTCTTGAGATATTAAGCATTTTATGAAAAAGAATAATGCATTGAAGGCTATGGAGGTCTTCTTCAAAGCAGTCTCACTCATGACACAGGTGCTTCAAGTTAACTAATCAGTGGAGCTTCACACTCATTCTTGTTTTAACAACCTTGTGGGGACACACACACACACAGGCTGTTGGTGGAGGAAGTGAATGATTGCTAGCATGAGCTTTGTGTTGGACTAAGATCACTTGTGTGTCTATGTGCGCGTGAACGGCCGCTCGTGCGCACGTAAACGGCCGCGTGCTATTTCGCGTGCGCGCGCGTGAACGGCCGCGCGCGTGCACGTGGTTATACGGTCTCATGCACTTTTTTTTTTTTTTTTTTTTTTTTTAAGTCAAGGAGTTGCTGATTCTTTAGAGATCAAGGACAATAGGGGCTGGTATACATATCAAGGTCATATGAGCTGTAGAACACCTGAAGGAGCCCTAGGGTTCATTCAGCTACAGACACTTTTTAAATGTTCAAATGTTGACAAAACCTTCAGCTATTATTCTATAATTTCTTATTGTTTATATTCAGCTATCTTTTCAAATATTTAAGCTTTAAGCTTCAGCTTTTAGCATTTTCCATCTCTTCTCCTTCTTCATATATTCAGCTACAGAAACCGCTCAGCTATTAAAATGTCCAGCTCCTTAGGACACAATGGCAATGACCTTTTCATGTTTCTGACTTTTCCAATTTTTGAATTATTAATCTTTTAATGAAAATTTAAATGAACGGATCCGATGGAGGAAATTTAAAAATCCTCTTCAACTTCTAAAGCGTACAGGTTCTGCATACGTTCAGCTACAGACACCTTTTAAACATTCAAATGTTGACAAAAAATTCAGCTATTATTCTATAATTTCATATTTTTTATATTCAGCTATTTTCTGCTATTTTCTGCTAAATTCAACTATATTCTGCTATTTTCAGCTATCCTTTCAAATATTTCAGCTTTAAGCTTCAGCTTTTAGCATTCCAACGCATTTTCAGCAGGAAATGCAATTTCTAGTTATTATTCTATTTCTTCCGTACGTATTTTGGACCTCTTAAACTACTTCATATATTCAGCTACCGAAACCGTTCAACTATTAAAATATTCAGCTACTTCAGGACACGATGGCTATATCTTTTCATATTTTTAACTATTAAACTTTTTGAATTATTAAGCTTTTTATGAAAATTAAAATGAATGGTTTCGAATGGGGAAGATCTTCAAATCCTCTTCAACTTCAAAGGCTTACAGGTTCTGCATACGTTCAGCTAAATACACCATTTGAACTTTCAAATGTTGACAAAACCTTCAGCTATTATTCTATAATTTCAGATTTTTTATATCTTTAATAGTCTTTTAACTGTCAGCGTTTCTGTTTTATGCTTTTTTCCAACCTTTTCTAAGTTTAACATTGGTGTGTATTGCGCTGCTTAGAGTGCGTGATGTCACAGCTTGAGTGAACAGAGCCTTCCAGATTTGGTCACAAACGTATTTGCTTTTTGCCATCTACTCCACAATACTAACTTTTTGGGCATGATTTATACATCAAAACGTAGGAAATCTTGTCGGTCTTCGTAAAATTGGGTCGATTTGAATCCAACAGATTCAGACGTGTTTAAATCAGACTATAAGTGAGAGGTGGTCCTCCTTCTTCCTCTATTCACCGCCATGTTAAATCTCTCTCAGAAATGTATCCCCCCTGACGGTCTCACCTGATTTAGAAACTGCAACTACAGACACATTGTGGGTCTGTAGGTTACACAAACAACATCGACGCGTTCGCAAAAGTCTTATCTCTCAGAAAATATAATTATTTTGGCATGTTGCCTTTGAAGTTCTTGAGATATTAAGCTTTTTATGAAAACAAATAATGCATTGAAGCCTATGGAGGTCATCTTCAAAGCAGTCTCACTCATGACACAGGTGCTTCAAGTTAACTAATCAGTGCAGCTTCACACTCATTCTTGTTTTAACGACCTTGTGGGGACACACACAGGCTGTTGGTGGAGGAAGTGAATGATTGCTAGCATGAGCTTTGTGTTGGACTAAGATCACTTGTGTGTCTATGTGCGCGTGAACGGCCGCTCGTGCGCACGTAAACGGCCGCGTGCTATTTCGCGTGCGCGCGCGTGAACGGCCGCGCGCGTGCACGTGGTAATACGGTCTCATGCACTTTTTTTTTTTTTTTTTTTTTTTTTTTTAAGTCAAGGAGTTGCTGAATCTTTAGAGATCAAGGACAATAGGGGCTGGTATACATATCAAGGTCATATGAGCTGTAGAACACCTGAAGGAGCCCTAGGGTTCATTCAGCTACAGACACTTTTTAAATGTTCAAATGTTGACAAAATCTTCAGCTATTATTCTATAATTTCTTATTTTTCATATTCAGCTATCTTTTCAAATATTTAAGCTTTAAGCTTCAGCTTTTAGCATTTTCCATCTCTTCTCCTTCTTCATATATTCAGCTACAGAAACCGCTCAGCTATTAAAATGTCCAGCTCCTTAGGACACAATGGCAATGACCTTTTCATGTTTCTGACTTTTCCAATTTTTGAATTATTAATCTTTTCATGAAAATTTAAATGAACGGATCCGATGGAGGAAATTTAAAAATCCTCTTCAACTTCTAAAGCGTACAGGTTCTGCATACGTTCAGCTACAGACACCTTTTAAACATTCAAATGTTGACAAAAAATTCAGCTATTATTCTATAATTTCATATTTTTTATATTCAGCTATTTTCTGCTATTTTCTGCTAAATTCAACTATATTCTGCTATTTTCAGCTATCCTTTCAAATATTTCAGCTTTAAGCTTCAGCTTTTAGCATTCCAACGCATTTTCAGCAGGAAATGCAATTTCTAGTTAGTTGGAATGCTTCAGCAATGAAGCATTCCAACTATTGTTATTCGATTCTTTATTAGTTGGAATGCTTCAGCAGTCCAACTATTGTTATCCTCTTCTTTATTAAACTTATTATTAGTTGGAATGCTTCAGCAGTCCAACTATTGTTCTTCAAATCTTTATTCAACTTATTCTTTTTCTTCTATTTCTTCCGTACGTATTTTGGACCTCTTAAACTCCTTCATATATTCAGCTACCGAAACCGTTCAGCTATTAAAATATTCAGCTACTTAAGGACACGCGCGCTATATCTTTTCATATTTTTAACTATTAAACTTTTTGAATTATTAAGCTTTTTATGAAAATTAAAATGAATGGTTTCGAATGGGGAAGATCTTCAAATCCTCTTCAACTTCAAAGGCTTACAGGTTCTGCATACGTTCAGCTAAAGACAACATTTAAACTGTTAAAATGTTGACAAAACCTTCAGCTATTATTCTATAATTTCAGATTTTTTATATCTTTAATAGTCTTTTAACTGTCAGCGTTTTTGTTTTATGCTTTTTTCCAACCTTTTCTAATTTTAACATGGGTGTGTATTGCGCTGCTTAGAGTGCGTGATGTCACAGCTTGAGTGCACAGAGCCTTCCAGATTTCGTCATTAAAGTATTTGCTTTTTGCCATCTACTCCACAATACTAACTTTTTGGGCATAATTTATACATCAAAACGTAGGAAATCTTGTCGGTCTTCGTAAAATTGGGTCGATTTGAATCCAACAGATTCAGACGTGTTTAAATCAGACTATAAGTGAGAGGTGGTCCTCCTCCTTCCTCCATTAACCGCCATGTTACATCTCCCTCCAAAATGTCTTCACCCTGACTGTCTTACCTGATTTGGAAACTGCAACTAGAGACACATTGTGGGTCTGTAGGTTACACAAACAACATTGACGCGTTCGCAAAAGTCTTATCTCTCAGAAAATATAATTATTTTGGCATGTTGCCTTTGAAGTTCTTGAGATATTAAGCATTTTATGAAAAAAAATAATGCATTGAAGGCTATGGAGGTCTTCTTCAAAGCAGTCTCACTCATGACACAGGTGCTTCAAGTTAACTAATCAGTGGAGCTTCACACTCATTCTTGTTTTAACAACCTTGTGGGGACACACACACACACAGGCTGTTGGTGGAGGAAGTGAATGATTGCTAGCATGAGCTTTGTGTTGGACTAAGATCACTTGTGTGTCTATGTGCGCGTGAACGGCCGCTCGTGCGCACGTAAACGGCCGCGTGCTATTTCGCGTGCGCGCGCGTGAACGGCCGCGCGCGTGCACGTGGTAATACGGTCTCATGCACTTTTTTTTTTTTTTTTTTTTTTTTTTAAGTCAAGGAGTTGCTGATTCTTTAGAGATCAAGGACAATAGGGGCTGGTATACATATCAAGGTCATATGAGCTGTAGAACACCTGAAGAAGCCCTAGGGTTCATTCAGCTACAGACACTTTTTAAATGTTCAAATGTTGACAAAATCTTCAGCTATTATTCTATAATTTCTTATTTTTCATATTCAGCTATCTTTTCAAATATTTAAGCTTTAAGCTTCAGCTTTTAGCATTTTCCATCTCTTCTCCTTCTTCATATATTCAGCTACAGAAACCGCTCAGCTATTAAAATGTTCAGCTCCTTAGGACACAATGGCAATGACCTTTTCATGTTTCTGACTTTTCCAATTTTTGAATTATTAATCTTTTCATGAAAATTTAAATGAACGGATCCGATGGAGGAAATTTAAAAATCCTCTTCAACTTCTAAAGCGTACAGGTTCTGCATACGTTCAGCTACAGACACCTTTTAAACATTCAAATGTTGACAAAAAATTCAGCTATTATTCTATAATTTCATATTTTTTATATTCTGCTATTTTCTGCTATTTTCTGCTAAATTCAACTATATTCTGCTATTTTCAGCTATCCTTTCAAATATTTCAGCTTTAAGCTTCAGCTTTTAGCATTCCAACGCATTTTCAGCAGGAAATGCAATTTCTAGTTATTATTCTTTTTCTTCTATTTCTTCCGTACGTATTTTGGACCTCTTAAACTCCTTCATATATTCAGCTACCGAAACCGTTCAGCTATTAAAATATTCAGCTACTTAAGGACACGCGCGCTATATCTTTTCATATTTTTAACTATTAAACTTTTTGAATTATTAAGCTTTTTATGAAAATTAAAATGAATGGTTTCGAATGGGGAAGATCTTCAAATCCTCTTCAACTTCAAAGGCTTACAGGTTCTGCATACGTTCAGCTAAATACACCATTTGAACTTTCAAATGTTAACAAAACCTTCAGCTATTATTCTGCAATTTCATATTTTTAATATTTTTTCAAATATTCAAATTATTAAGCTTTTTCTGAAAAAAATAATGAATGGATTCCAATGAAGAAAGTCTTCAAAGCCGCTTAAACTTCTTCAACTTCAAAAGCTAAAGGGTTCGCCATGCTTTCAGGTAGAGACACCATTTCACCTTTAAAATGTTGACAAAACCTTCAGCTGTTACCGTATAACTCACCTTTTTGATATCTGTAATAATCTTTTAACTGTCAGCGTTTATGTTTTATGCTTTTTCAGACCTTTTCTGAGTTTAACATGGGTGTGTATTGCGCTGCTTAGAGTGAGTGATGTCACAACCAGAGGGGACAGAGAAAAATATTTAAGCTTTAAAAAGTATTTGCTTTTTGCCATCTACTCCACAATACTAACTTTTTGGGCATAATTTATACATCAAAACGTAGGAAATCTTGTTGTGCTTCGTAAAATTGGGTCGATTTGAATCCAACAGATTCAGACGTGTTTAAATCAGACTATAAGTGAGAGGTGGTCCTCTCCTTCCTCCATTCGCCGCCATGTTACATCTCCCTCCAAAATGTCTCCCCGCTGATGGTTGTACCTGATTTAGAAACTGCAACTACAGACACATTGTGGGTCTGTAGGTTACACAAACAACATCGACGCGTTCGCAAAAGTCTTATCTCTCAGAAAATATAATTATTTTGGCATGTTGCCTTTGAAGTTCTTGAGATATTAAGCTTTTTATGGAAACAAATAATGCATTGAAGCCTATGGAGGTCATCTTCAAAGCAGTCTCACTCATGACACAGGTGCTTCAAGTTAACTAATCAGTGCAGCTTCACACTCATTCTTGTTTTAACGACCTTGTGGGGACACACACAGGCTGTTGGTGGAGGAAGTGAATGATTGCTAGCATGAGCTTTGTGTTGGACTAAGATCACTTGTGTGTCTATGTGCGCGTGAACGGCCGCTCGTGCGCACGTAAACGGCCGCGTGCTATTTCGCGTGCGCGCGCGTGAACGGCCGCGCGCGTGCACGTGGTTATATGGTCTCATGCACTTTTTTTTTTTTTTTTTTTTTTTTTTAAATCAAGGAGTTGCTGATTCTTTAGAGATCAAGGACAATAGGGGCTGGTATTCATATCAAGGTCATATGAGCTGTAGAACACCTGAAGAAGCCCTAGGGTTCATTCAGCTACAGACACCTTTTAAATGTTCAAATGTTGACAAAACCTTCAGCTATTATTCTATAATTTCTTATGTTTTATATTCAGCTATCTTTTCAAATATTTAAGCTTTAAGCTTCAGCTTTTAACATTTTCCATCTCTTCTCCTTCTTCATATATTCAGCTACAGAAACCGCTCAGCTATTAAAATGTCCAGCTCCGTAGGACACAATGGCAATGACCTTTTCATGTTTCTGACTTTTCCAATTTTTGAATTATTAATCTTTTCATGAAAATTTAAATGAACGGATCCGATGGAGGAAATTTAAAAATCCTCTTCAACTTCTAAAGCATACAGGTTCTGCATACGTTCAGCTAGTAGACACCTTTTAAACATTCAAATGTTGACAAAAAATTCAGCTATTATTCTATAATTTCATATTTTTTATATTCAGCTATTTTCTGCTATTTTCTGCTAAATTCAACTATATTCTGCTATTTTCAGCTATCCTTTCAAATATTTCAGCTTTAAGCTTCAGCTTTTAGCATTCCAACGCATTTTCAGCAGGAAATGCAATTTCTAGTTATTATTATTATTCTATTTCTTCCGTACGTATTTTGGACCTCTTAAACTACTTCATATATTCAGCTACCGAAACCGTTCAACTATTAAAATATTCAGCTACTTCAGGACACGATGGCTATATCTTTTCATATTTTTAACTATTAAACTTTTTGAATTATTAAGCTTTTTATGAAAATTAAAATGAATGGTTTCGGATGGGGAAGATCTTAAAATCCTCTTCAACTTCAAAGGCTTACAGGTTCTGCATACGTTCAGCTAAAGACACCATTTAAACTTTTAAAATGTTGACAAAACCTTCAGCTATTATTCTACCATTTCAGATTTTTGATATCTTTAATAGTTTTTTAACTGTCAGCGTTTTTGTTTTATGCTTTTTTCCAACCTTTTCTAAGTTTAACATGGGTGTGTATTGCGCTGCTTAGAGTGCGTGATGTCACAGCTTGAGTGCACAGAGCCTTCCAGATTTCGTCATTAAAGTATTTGCTTTTTGCCATCTACTCCACAATACTAACTTTTTGGGCATAATTTATACATCAAAACGTAGGAAATCTTGTCGGTCTTCGTAAAATTGGGTCGATTTGAATCCAACAGATTCAGACGTGTTTAAATCAGACTATAAGTGAGAGGTGGTCCTCCTCCTTCCTCCATTAACCGCCATGTTACATCTCCCTCCAAAATGTCTTCACCCTGACTGTCTTACCTGATTTGGAAACTGCAACTAGAGACACATTGTGGGTCTGTAGGTTACACAAACAACATTGACGCGTTCGCAAAAGTCTTATCTCTCAGAAAATATAATTATTTTGGCATGTTGCCTTTGAAGTTCTTGAGATATTAAGCATTTTATGAAAAAAAATAATGCATTGAAGGCTATGGAGGTCTTCTTCAAAGCAGTCTCACTCATGACACAGGTGCTTCAAGTTAACTAATCAGTGGAGCTTCACACTCATTCTTGTTTTAACAACCTTGTGGGGACACACACACACACAGGCTGTTGGTGGAGGAAGTGAATGATTGCTAGCATGAGCTTTGTGTTGGACTAAGATCACTTGTGTGTCTATGTGCGCGTGAACGGCCGCTCGTGCGCACGTAAACGGCCGCGTGCTATTTCGCGTGCGCGCGCGTGAACGGCCGCGCGCGTGCACGTGGTAATACGGTCTCATGCACTTTTTTTTTTTTTTTTTTTTTTTTTTAAGTCAAGGAGTTGCTGATTCTTTAGAGATCAAGGACAATAGGGGCTGGTATACATATCAAGGTCATATGAGCTGTAGAACACCTGAAGAAGCCCTAGGGTTCATTCAGCTACAGACACTTTTTAAATGTTCAAATGTTGACAAAATCTTCAGCTATTATTCTATAATTTCTTATTTTTCATATTCAGCTATCTTTTCAAATATTTAAGCTTTAAGCTTCAGCTTTTAGCATTTTCCATCTCTTCTCCTTCTTCATATATTCAGCTACAGAAACCGCTCAGCTATTAAAATGTTCAGCTCCTTAGGACACAATGGCAATGACCTTTTCATGTTTCTGACTTTTCCAATTTTTGAATTATTAATCTTTTCATGAAAATTTAAATGAACGGATCCGATGGAGGAAATTTAAAAATCCTCTTCAACTTCTAAAGCGTACAGGTTCTGCATACGTTCAGCTACAGACACCTTTTAAACATTCAAATGTTGACAAAAAATTCAGCTATTATTCTATAATTTCATATTTTTTATATTCTGCTATTTTCTGCTATTTTCTGCTAAATTCAACTATATTCTGCTATTTTCAGCTATCCTTTCAAATATTTCAGCTTTAAGCTTCAGCTTTTAGCATTCCAACGCATTTTCAGCAGGAAATGCAATTTCTAGTTATTATTCTTTTTCTTCTATTTCTTCCGTACGTATTTTGGACCTCTTAAACTCCTTCATATATTCAGCTACCGAAACCGTTCAGCTATTAAAATATTCAGCTACTTAAGGACACGCGCGCTATATCTTTTCATATTTTTAACTATTAAACTTTTTGAATTATTAAGCTTTTTATGAAAATTAAAATGAATGGTTTCGAATGGGGAAGATCTTCAAATCCTCTTCAACTTCAAAGGCTTACAGGTTCTGCATACGTTCAGCTAAATACACCATTTGAACTTTCAAATGTTAACAAAACCTTCAGCTATTATTCTGCAATTTCATATTTTTAATATTTTTTCAAATATTCAAATTATTAAGCTTTTTCTGAAAAAAATAATGAATGGATTCCAATGAAGAAAGTCTTCAAAGCCGCTTAAACTTCTTCAACTTCAAAAGCTAAAGGGTTCGCCATGCTTTCAGGTAGAGACACCATTTCACCTTTAAAATGTTGACAAAACCTTCAGCTGTTACCGTATAACTCACCTTTTTGATATCTGTAATAATCTTTTAACTGTCAGCGTTTATGTTTTATGCTTTTTCAGACCTTTTCTGAGTTTAACATGGGTGTGTATTGCGCTGCTTAGAGTGAGTGATGTCACAACCAGAGGGGACAGAGAAAAATATTTAAGCTTTAAAAAGTATTTGCTTTTTGCCATCTACTCCACAATACTAACTTTTTGGGCATAATTTATACATCAAAACGTAGGAAATCTTGTTGTGCTTCGTAAAATTGGGTCGATTTGAATCCAACAGATTCAGACGTGTTTAAATCAGACTATAAGTGAGAGGTGGTCCTCTCCTTCCTCCATTCGCCGCCATGTTACATCTCCCTCCAAAATGTCTCCCCGCTGATGGTTGTACCTGATTTAGAAACTGCAACTACAGACACATTGTGGGTCTGTAGGTTACACAAACAACATCGACGCGTTCGCAAAAGTCTTATCTCTCAGAAAATATAATTATTTTGGCATGTTGCCTTTGAAGTTCTTGAGATATTAAGCTTTTTATGGAAACAAATAATGCATTGAAGCCTATGGAGGTCATCTTCAAAGCAGTCTCACTCATGACACAGGTGCTTCAAGTTAACTAATCAGTGCAGCTTCACACTCATTCTTGTTTTAACGACCTTGTGGGGACACACACAGGCTGTTGGTGGAGGAAGTGAATGATTGCTAGCATGAGCTTTGTGTTGGACTAAGATCACTTGTGTGTCTATGTGCGCGGTGAACGGCCGCTCGTGCGCACGTAAACGGCCGCGTGCTATTTCGCGTGCGCGCGCGTGAACGGCCGCGCGCGTGCACGTGGTTATATGGTCTCATGCACTTTTTTTTTTTTTTTTTTTTTTTTTTAAATCAAGGAGTTGCTGATTCTTTAGAGATCAAGGACAATAGGGGCTGGTATTCATATCAAGGTCATATGAGCTGTAGAACACCTGAAGAAGCCCTAGGGTTCATTCAGCTACAGACACCTTTTAAATGTTCAAATGTTGACAAAACCTTCAGCTATTATTCTATAATTTCTTATGTTTTATATTCAGCTATCTTTTCAAATATTTAAGCTTTAAGCTTCAGCTTTTAACATTTTCCATCTCTTCTCCTTCTTCATATATTCAGCTACAGAAACCGCTCAGCTATTAAAATGTCCAGCTCCGTAGGACACAATGGCAATGACCTTTTCATGTTTCTGACTTTTCCAATTTTTGAATTATTAATCTTTTCATGAAAATTTAAATGAACGGATCCGATGGAGGAAATTTAAAAATCCTCTTCAACTTCTAAAGCATACAGGTTCTGCATACGTTCAGCTAGTAGACACCTTTTAAACATTCAAATGTTGACAAAAAATTCAGCTATTATTCTATAATTTCATATTTTTTATATTCAGCTATTTTCTGCTATTTTCTGCTAAATTCAACTATATTCTGCTATTTTCAGCTATCCTTTCAAATATTTCAGCTTTAAGCTTCAGCTTTTAGCATTCCAACGCATTTTCAGCAGGAAATGCAATTTCTAGTTATTATTATTATTCTATTTCTTCCGTACGTATTTTGGACCTCTTAAACTACTTCATATATTCAGCTACCGAAACCGTTCAACTATTAAAATATTCAGCTACTTCAGGACACGATGGCTATATCTTTTCATATTTTTAACTATTAAACTTTTTGAATTATTAAGCTTTTTATGAAAATTAAAATGAATGGTTTCGGATGGGGAAGATCTTAAAATCCTCTTCAACTTCAAAGGCTTACAGGTTCTGCATACGTTCAGCTAAAGACACCATTTAAACTTTTAAAATGTTGACAAAACCTTCAGCTATTATTCTACCATTTCAGATTTTTGATATCTTTAATAGTTTTTTAACTGTCAGCGTTTTTGTTTTATGCTTTTTTCCAACCTTTTCTAAGTTTAACATGGGTGTGTATTGCGCTGCTTAGAGTGCGTGATGTCACAGCTTGAGTGCACAGAGCCTTCCAGATTTTGTCATAAAAGTATTTGCTTTTTGCCATCTACTCCACAATACTAACTTTTTGGGCATAATTTATACATCAAAACGTAGGAAATCTTGTCGTGCTTCGTAAAATTTGGTCGATTTGAATCCAACAGATTCAGACGTGTTTAAATCAGACTATAAGTGAGAGGTGGTCCTCTCCTTCCTCCATTCGCCGCCATGTTACATCTCCCTCCAAAATGTCTCCCCGCTGATGGTCGTACCTGATTTAGAAACTGCAACTACAGACACATTGTGGGTCTGTAGGTTACACAAACAACATTGACGCGTTCGCAAAAGTCTTATCTCTCAGAAAATATAATTATGTTGGCATGTTGCCTTTGAAGTTCTTGAGATATTAAGCTTTTTCTGAAAAAAAATAATGCATTGAAGCCTATGGAGGTCATCTTCAAAGCAGTCTCGCTCATGACACAGGTGCTTCAAGTTAACTAATCAGTGGAGCTTCACACTCATTCTTGTTTTAACGACCTTGTGGGGACACACACACAGGCTGTTGGTGGAGGAAGTGAATGATTGCTAGCATGAGCTTTGTGTTGGACTAAGATCACTTGTGTGTCTATGTGCGCGTGAACGGCCGCTCATGCGCACGTAAACGGCGGCGTGCTATTTCGCGTGCGCGCGCGTGAACGGCCGCGCGCGTGCACGTGGTTATACGGTCTCATGCACTTTTTTTTTTTTTTTTTTTTTTTTTTTTTTAAGTCAAGGAGTTGCTGATTCTTTAGAGATCAAGGACAATAGGGGCTGGTATTCATATCAAGGTCATATGAGCTGTAGAACACCTGAAGGAGCCCTAGGGTTCATTCAGCTACAGACACTTTTTAAATGTTCAAATGTTGACAAAATCTTCAGCTATTATTCTATAATTTCTTATTTTTTATATTCAGCTATCTTTTCAAATATTTAAGCTTTAAGCTTCAGCTTTTAGCATTTTCCATCTCTTCTCCTTCTTCATATATTCAGCTACAGAAACCGCTCAGCTATTAAAATGTTCAGCTCCTTAGGACACAATGGCAATGACCTTTTCATGTTTCTGACTTTTCCAATTTTTGAATTATTAATCTTTTCATGAAAATTTAAATGAACGGATCCGATGGAGGAAATTTAAAAATCCTCTTCAACTTCTAAAGCGTACAGGTTCTGCATACGTTCAGCTACAGACACCTTTTAAACATTCAAATGTTGACAAAAAATGCAGCTATTATTCTATAATTTCATATTTTTTATATTCAGCTATTTTCTGCTATTTTCTGCTAAATTCAACTATATTCTGCTATTTTCAGCTATCCTTTCAAATATTTCAGCTTTAAGCTTCAGCTTTTAGCATTCCAACGCATTTTCAGCAGGAAATGCAATTTCTAGTTCAACTTATTATTCTATTTCTTCCGTACGTATTTTGGACCTCTTAAACTACTTCATATATTCAGCTACCGAAACCGTTCAACTATTAAAATATTCAGCTACTTCAGGACACGATGGCTATATCTTTTCATATTTTTAACTATTAAACTTTTTGAATTATTAAGCTTTTTATGAAAATTAAAATGAATGGTTTCGAATGGGGAAGATCTTCAAATCCTCTTCAACTTCAAAGGCTTACAGGTTCTGCATACGTTCAGCTAAAGACAACATTTAAACTGTTAAAATGTTGACAAAACCTTCAGCTATTATTCTATAATTTCAGATTTTTTATATCTTTAATAGTCTTTTAACTGTCAGCGTTTTTGTTTTATGCTTTTTTCCAACCTTTTCTAATTTTAACATGGGTGTGTATTGCGCTGCTTAGAGTGCGTGATGTCACAGCTAGAGTGAACAGAGCCTTCCAGATTTCGTCATAAAAGTATTTGCTTTTTGCCATCTACTCCACAATACTAACTTTTTGGGCATAATTTATACATCAAAACGTAGGAAATATTGTCGGTCTTCGTAAAATTGGGTCGATTTGAATCCAACAGATTCAGACGTGTTTAAATCAGACTATAAGTGAGAGGTGGTCCTCTCCTTCCTCCATTAACCGCCATGTTACATCTCCCTCCAAAATGTCTTCACCCTGACTGTCTGACCTGATTTGGAAACTGCAACTACAGACACATTGTGGGTCTGTAGGTTACACAAACAACATTGACGCGTTCACAAAAGTCTTATCTCTCAGAAAATATAATTATTTTGGCATGTTGCCTTTGAAGTTCTTGAGATATTAAGCATTTTATGAAAACAAATAATGCATTGAAGGCTATGGAGGTCTTCTTCAAAGCAGTCTCACTCATGACACAGGTGCTTCAAGTTAACTAATCAGTGCAGCTTCACACTCATTCTTGTTTTAACGACCTTGTGGGGACACACACAGGCTGTTGGTGGAGGAAGTGAATGATTGCTAGCATGAGCTTTGTGTTGGACTAAGATCACTTGTGTGTCTATGTGCGCGTGAACGGCCGCTCGTGCGCACGTAAACGGCCGCGTGCTATTTCGCGTGCGCGCGCGTGAACGGCCGCGCGCGTGCACGTGGTTATACGGTCTCATGCACTTTTTTTTTTTTTTTTTTTTTTTTTAAGTCAAGGAGTTGCTGATTCTTTAGAGATCAAGGACAATAGGGGCTGGTATACATATCAAGGTCATATGAGCTGTAGAACACCTGAAGAAGCCCTAGGGTTCATTCAGCTACAGACACCTTTTAAACGTTCACATGTTGACAAAACCTTCAGCTATTATTCTATAATTTCATATTTTTTATATTCAGCTATCTTTTCAAATATTTAAGCTTTAAGCTTCAGCTTTTAGCATTTTCCATCTCTTCTCCTTCTTCATATATTCAGCTACAGAAACCGCTCAGCTATTAAAATGTTCAGCTCCTTAGGACACAATGGCAATGACCTTTTCATGTTTCTGACTTTTCCAATTTTTGAATTATTAATCTTTTCATGAAAATTTAAATGAACGGATCCGATGGAGGAAATTTAAAAATCCTCTTCAACTTCTAAAGCGTACAGGTTCTGCATACGTTCAGCTACAGACACCTTTTAAACATTCAAATGTTGACAAAAAATTCAGCTATTATTCTATAATTTCATATTTTTTATATTCAGCTATTTTCTGCTATTTTCTGCTAAATTCAACTATATTCTGCTATTTTCAGCTATCCTTTCAAATATTTCAGCTTTAAGCTTCAGCTTTTAGCATTCCAACGCATTTTCAGCAGGAAATGCAATTTCTAGTTCGATTCTTTATTCAACTTATTAGTTGGAATGCTTCAGCAGTCCAACTATTGTTATTCGAATCTTTATTAGTTGGAATGCTTCAGCAGTCCAACTATTGTTCTTCGAATCTTTATTCAACTTATTATTATTAGTTGGAATGCTTCAGCAGTCCAACTATTGTTATCCTCTTCTTTATTAGTTGGAATGCTTCAGCAGTCCAACTATTGTTATCCTCTTCTTTATTCAACTTCTTCTTCTTCATCTTATTCTATTTCTTCCGTACGTATTTTGAATATCATCTCCTCCTTCATATATTAAGCTATTTAAACCATTCAAATATTAAAATATTCAGCTCATTAAGGAGACGATGGCTATGACTTTTCATATTTCTGACTTTTCAAATTTTCAAATTATTAAGCTTTTTATGAAAATTAAAATGAATGGCCGCGGATGGGGGAAATCTTCAAATCCTCTTCAACTTCAAACGCTTACAGGTTCTGCATACGTTCAGCTAAATACACCATTTACATTTTCAAATGTTGACAAAACCTTCAGCTATTATTCTGCAATTTCATATTTTTGATATTTTTTCAAATATTCAAATTATTAAGCTTTTTCTGAAAAAAAAAATGAATGGATTCCAATGAAGAAAGTCTTCAAAGCCGCTTAAACTTCTCCAACTTCAAAAGCTAAAGGGTTCGCCATGCTTTCAGGTAGAGACACCATTTAAACTTTCAAATGTTGACAAAACCTTCAACTGTTACCGTATGACTCAGCTTTTTGATATCTGTAATAGTCTGTTAACTGTCAGCGTTTATGTTTTATGTTTTTTTCAGACCATTTCTGTGTTTAACATGGGTGTGTATTGCGAACCTTAGAGCACGTGATGTCACAGCTTGAGTGAACAGAGCCTTCCAGATTTGGTCACAAACGTATTTGCTTTTTGCCATCTACTCCACAATACTGACTTTTTGGGCATAATTTATACATCAAAACGTAGGAAATCTTGTCGTGCTTCGTAAAATTGGGTCGATTTGAATCCAACAGATTCAGACGTGTTTAAATCAGACTATAAGTGAGAGGTGGTCCTCCTTCTTCCTCCATTAACCGCCATGTTACATCTCCCTCCAAAATGTCTCCCCGCTGATGGTCGTACCTGATTTAGAAACTGCAACTACAGACACATTGTGGGTCTGTAGGTTACACAAACAACATTGACGCGTTCACAAAAGTCTTATCTCTCAGAAAATATAATTATTTTGGCATGTTGCCTTTGAAGTTCTTGAGATATTAAGCTTTTTCTGAAAACAAATAATGCATTGAAGCCTATGGAGGTCATCTTCAAAGCAGTCTCACTCATGACACAGGTGCTTCAAGTTAACTAATCAGTGGAGCTTCACACTCATTCTTGTTTTAACGACCTTGTGGGGACACACACAGGCTGTTGGTGGAGGAAGTGAATGATTGCTAGCATGAGCTTTGTGTTGGACTAAGATCACTTGTGTGTCTATGTGCGCGTGAACGGCCGCTCGTGCGCACGTAAACGGCCGCGTGCTATTTCGCGTGCGCGCGCGTGAACGGCCGCGCGCGTGCACGTGGTTATACGGTCTCATGCACTTTTTTTTTTTTTTTTTTTTTTTTTTTTTAAGTCAAGGAGTTGCTGATTCTTTAGAGATCAAGGACAATAGGGGCTGGTATACATATCAAGGTCATATGAGCTGTAGAACACCTGAAGAAGCCCTAGGGTTCATTCAGCTACAGACACTTTTTAAATGTTCAAATGTTGACAAAATCTTCAGCTATTATTCTATAATTTCTTATTTTTTATATTCAGCTATCTTTTCAAATATTTAAGCTTTAAGCTTCAGCTTTTAGCATTTTCCGTCTCTTCTCCTTCTTCATATATTCAGCTACAGAAACCGCTCAGCTATTAAAATGTTCAGCTCCTTAGGACACAATGGCAATGACCTTTTCATGTTTCTGACTTTTCCAATTTTTGAATTATTAATCTTTTCATGAAAATTTAAATGAACGGATCCGATGGAGGAAATTTAAAAATCCTCTTCAACTTCTAAAGCGTACAGGTTCTGCATACGTTCAGCTACAGACACCTTTTAAACATTCAAATGTTGACAAAAAATTCAGCTATTATTCTATAATTTCATATTTTTTATATTCAGCTATTTTCTGCTAATTTCAACTATATTCCGCTATTTTCAGCTATCCTTTCAAATATTTCAGCTTTAAGCTTCAGCTTTTAGCATTCCAACGCATTTTCAGCAGGAAATGCAATTTCTAGTTCAACTTCTTCTTCTTCATCTTATTCTATTTCTTCCGTACGTATTTTGAATATCATCTCCTCCTTCATATATTAAGCTATTTAAACCATTCAAATATTAAAATATTCAGCTCATTAAGGAGACGATGGCTATGACTTTTCATATTTCTGACTTTTCAAATTTTCAAATTATTAAGCTTTTTATGAAAATTAAAATGAATGGCCGCGGATGGGGGAAATCTTCAAATCCTCTTCAACTTCAAACGCTTACAGGTTCTGCATACGTTCAGCTAAATACACCATTTAAACTTTCAAATGTTGACAAAACCTTCAGCTATTATTCTGCAATTTCATATTTTTGATATTTTTTCAAATATTCAAATTATTAAGCTTTTTCTGAAAAAAAAAATGAATGGATTCCAATGAAGAAAGTCTTCAAAGCCGCTTAAACTTCTTCAACTTCAAAAGCTAAAGGGTTCGCCATGCTTTCAGGTAGAGACACCATTTAAACTTTCAAATGTTGACAAAACCTTCAACTGTTACCGTATGACTCAGCTTTTTGATATCTGTAATAGTCTCTTAACTGTCAGCGTTTTTGTTTTATGTTTTTTCCCAACCTTTTCAGAGTTTACAATGGGTGTGTATTGCGCTGCTTAGAGTGCGTGATGTCACAGCTTGAGTGAACAGAGCCTTCCAGATTTGGTCACAAACGTATTTGCTTTTTGCCATCTACTCCACAATACTAACTTTTTGGGCATAATTTATACATCAAAACGTAGGAAATCTTGTCTTACTTCGTAAAATTGGGTCGATTTGAATCCAACAGATTCAGACGTGTTTAAATCAGACTATAAGTGAGAGGTGGTCCTCCTCCTTCCTCCACTCACCGCCATGTTAAATCTCTCTCAGAAATGTATCCCCCCTGACGGTCTCACATGATTTTGAAACTGCAACTACAGACACATTGTGGGTCTGTAGGTTACACAAACAACATCGACGCGTTCGCAAAAGTCTTATCTCTCAGAAAATATAATTATTTTGGCATGTTGCCTTTGAAGTTCTTGAGATATTAAGCTTTTTATGGAAACAAATAATGCATTGAAGCCTATGGAGGTCATCTTCAAAGCAGTCTCGCTCATGACACAGGTGCTTCAAGTTAACTAATCAGTGGAGCTTCACACTCATTCTTGTTTTAACGACCTTGTGGGGACACACACACAGGCTGTTGGTGGAGGAAGTGAATGATTGCTAGCATGAGCTTTGTGTTGGACTAAGATCACTTGTGTGTCTATGTGCGCGTGAACGGCCGCTCGTGCGCACGTAAACGGCCGCGTGCTATTTCGCGTGCGCGCGCGTGAACGGCCGCGCGCGTGCACGTGGTTATACGGTCTCATGCACTTTTTTTTTTTTTTTTATTTTTTTTTTTTAAGTCAAGTAGTTGCTGATTCTTTAGAGATCAAGGACAATAGGGGCTGGTATACATATCAAGGTCATATGAGCTGTAGAACACCTGAAGAAGCCCTAGGGTTCATTCAGCTACAGACACTTTTTAAATGTTCAAATGTTGACAAAATCTTCAGCTATTATTCTATAATTTCTTATTTTTTATATTCAGCTATCTTTTCAAATATTTAAGCTTTAAGCTTCAGCTTTTAGCATTTTCCATCTCTTCTCCTTCTTCATATATTCAGCTACAGAAACCGCTCAGCTCTTAAAATGTTCAGCTCCTTAGGACACAATGGCAATGACCTTTTCATGTTTCTGACTTTTCCAATTTTTTAATTATTAATCTTTTTATGAAAATTTAAATGAACGGATCCGATGGAGGAAATTTAAAAATCCTCTTCAACTTCTAAAGCGTACAGGTTCTGCATACGTTCAGCTACAGACACCTTTTAAACATTCAAATGTTGACAAAAAATTCAGCTATTATTCTATAATTTCATATTTTTTATATTCAGCTATTTTCTGCTATTTTCTGCTAAATTCAACTATATTCCGCTATTTTCAGCTATCCTTTCAAATATTTCAGCTTTAAGCTTCAGCTTTTAGCATTCCAACGCATTTTCAGCAGGAAATGCAATTTCTAGTTATTATTATTATTCTTTTTCTTCTATTTCTTCCGTACATATTTTGGACCTCTTAAACTCCTTCATATATTCAGCTACCGAAACCGTTCAGCTATTAAAATATTCAGCTACTTAAGGACACGCGCGCTATATCTTTTCATATTTTTAACTATTAAACTTTTTGAATTATTAAGCTTTTTATGAAAATTAAAATGAATGGTTTCGAATGGGGAAGATCTTCAAATCCTCTTCAACTTCAAAGGCTTACAGGTTCTGCATACGTTCAGCTAAATACACCATTTGAACTTTCAAATGTTGACAAAACCTTCAGCTATTATTCTGCAATTTCATATTTTTAATATTTTTTCAAATATTCAAATTATTAAGCTTTTTCTGAAAAAAATAATGAATGGATTCCAATGAAGAAAGTCTTCAAAGCCGCTTAAACTTCTTCAACTTCAAAAGCTAAAGGGTTCGCCATGCTTTCAGGTAGAGACACCATTTCACCTTTAAAATGTTGACAAAACCTTCGGCTGTTACCGTATAACTCAGCTTTTTGATATCTGTAATAATCTTTTAACTGTCGGCGTTTTTGTTTTATGTTTTTTCAGACCTTTTCTGAGTTTAACATGTGTGTGTATTGCGCTGCTTAGAGTGCGTGATGTCACAGCTTGAGTGCACAGAGCCTTCCAGATTTTGTCATTAAAGTATTTGCTTTTTGCCATCTACTCCACAATACTAACTTTTTGGGCATAATTTATACATCAAAACGTAGGAAATCTTGTCGGTCTTCGTAAAATTGGGTCGATTTGAATCCAACAGATTCAGACGTGTTTAAATCAGACTATAAGTGAGAGGTGGTCCTCCTTCTTCCTCCATGCACCGCCATGTTACATCTCCCTCCAAAATGTCTCCCCGCTGATGGTCGTACCTGATTTCGAAACTGCAACTACAGACACATTGTGGGTCTGTAGGTTACACAAACAACATCGACGCGTTCGCAAAAGTCTTATCTCTCAGAAAATATAATTATTTTGGCATGTTGCCTTTGAAGTTCTTGAGATATTAAGCTTTTTATGAAAACAAATAATGCATTGAAGCCTATGGAGGTCATCTTCAAAGCAGTCTCGCTCATGACACAGGTGCTTCAAGTTAACTAATCAGCAGCTTCACACTCATTCTTGTTTTAACGACCTTGTGGGGACACACACACAGGCTGTTGGTGGAGGAAGTGAATGATTGCTAGCATGAGCTTTGTGTTGGACTAAGATCACTTGTGTGTCTATGTGCGCGTGAACGGCCGCTCGTGCGCACGTAAACGGCCGCGTGCTATTTCGCGTGCGCGCGCGTGAACGGCCGCGCGCGTGCACGTGGTAATACGGTCTCATGCACTTTTTTTTTTTTTTTTTTTTTTTTTTTTAAGTCAAGGAGTTGCTGATTCTTTAGAGATCAAGGACAATAGGGGCTGGTATACATATCAAGGTCATATGAGCTGTAGAACACCTGAAGGAGCCCTAGGGTTCATTCAGCTACAGACACTTTTTAAATGTTCAAATGTTGACAAAATCTTCAGCTATTATTCTATAATTTCTTATTTTTTATATTCAGCTATCTTTTCAAATATTTAAGCTTCAGCTTTTAGCATTTTCCATCTCTTCTCCTTCTTCATATATTCAGCTACAGAAACCGCTCAGCTATTAAAATGTCCAGCTCCTTAGGACACAATGGCAATGACCTTTTCATGTTTCTGACTTTTCCAATTTTTGAATTATTAATCTTTTCATGAAAATTTAAATGAACGGATCCGATGGAGGAAATTTAAAAATCCTCTTCAACTTCTAAAGCGTACAGGTTCTGCATACATTCAGCTACAGACACCTTTTAAACATTCAAATGTTGACAAAAAATTCAGCTATTATTCTATAATTTCATATTTTTTATATTCAGCTATTTTCTGCTATTTTCTGCTAAATTCAACTATATTCTGCTATTTTCAGCTATCCTTTCAAATATTTCAGCTTTAAGCTTCAGCTTTTAGCATTCCAACGCATTTTCAGCAGGAAATGCAATTTCTAGTTAGTTGGAATGCTTCAGCAGTCCAACTATTGTTATTCGAATCTTTATTCAACTTATTATTATTATTATTCTATTTCTTCCGTACGTATTTTGGACCTCTTAAACTACTTCATATATTCAGCTACCGAAACCGTTCAACTATTAAAATATTCAGCTACTTCAGGACACGATGGCTATATCTTTTCATATTTTTAACTATTAAACTTTTTGAATTATTAAGCTTTTTATGAAAATTAAAATGAATGGTTTCGAATGGGGAAGATCTTCAAATCCTCTTCAACTTCAAAGGCTTACAGGTTCTGCATACGTTCAGCTAAAGACACCATTTAAACTGTTAAAATGTTGACAAAACCTTCAGCTATTATTCTATAATTTCAGATTTTTTATATCTTTAATAGTCTTTTAACTGTCAGCGTTTTTGTTTTATGCTTTTTTCCAACCTTTTCTAAGTTTAACATTGGTGTGTATTGCGCTGCTTAGAGTGCGTGATGTCACAGCTTGAGTGCACAGAGCCTTCCAGATTTTGTCATAAAAGTATTTGCTTTTTGCCATCTACTCCACAATACTAACTTTTTGGGCATAATTTATACATCAAAACGTAGGAAATCTTGTCGGTCTTCGTAAAATTGGGTCGATTTGAATCCAACAGATTCAGGCGTGTTTAAATCAGACTATAAGTGAGAGGTGGTCCTCTCCTTCCTCCATCCACCGCCATGTTACATCTCCCTCCAAAATGTCTCCCCGCTGATGGTCGTACCTGATTTCGAAACTGCAACTACAGACACATTGTGGGTCTGTAGGTTACACAAACAACATCGACGCGTTCGCAAAAGTCTTATCTCTCAGAAAATATAATTATTTTGGCATGTTGCCTTTGAAGTTCTTGAGATATTAAGCTTTTTCTGAAAACAAATAATGCATTGAAGCCTATGGAGGTCATCTTCAAAGCAGTCTCACTCATGACACAGGTGCTTCAAGTTAACTAATCAGTGGAGCTTCACACTCATTCTTGTTTTAACGACCTTGTGGGGACACACACACAGGCTGTTGGTGGAGGAAGTGAATGATTGCTAGCATGAGCTTTGTGTTGGACTAAGATCACTTGTGTGTCTATGTGCGCGTGAACGGCCGCTCGTGCGCACGTAAACGGCCGCGTGCCATTTCGCGTGCGCGCGCGTGAACGGCCGCGCGCGTGCACGTGGTAATACGGTCTCATGCACTTTTTTTTTTTTTTTTTTTTTTTTAAGTCAAGGAGTTGCTGATTCTTTAGAGATCAAGGACAATAGGGGCTGGTATTCATATCAAGGTCATATGAGCTGTAGAACACCTGAAGAAGCCCTAGGGTTCATTCAGCTACAGACACTTTTTAAATGTTCAAATGTTGACAAAATCTTCAGCTATTATTCTATAATTTCTTATTTTTTATATTCAGCTATCTTTTCAAATATTTAAGCTTTAAGCTTCAGCTTTTAGCATTTTCCGTCTCTTCTCCTTCTTCATATATTCAGCTACAGAAACCGCTCAGCTATTAAAATGTCCAGCTCCTTAGGACACAATGGCAATGACCTTTTCATGTTTCTGACTTTTCCAATTTTTGAATTATTAATCTTTTCATGAAAATTTAAATGAACGGATCCGATGGAGGAAATTTAAAAATCCTCTTCAACTTCTAAAGCGTACAGGTTCTGCATACGTTCAGCTACAGACACCTTTTAAACATTCAAATGTTGACAAAAAATTCAGCTATTATTCTATAATTTCATATTTTTTATATTCAGCTATTTTCTGCTATTTTCTGCTGAATTCAACTATATTCTGCTATTTTCAGCTATCCTTTCAAATATTTCAGCTTTAAGCTTCAGCTTTTAGCATTCCAACGCATTTTCAGCAGGAAATGCAATTTCTAGTTAAACTTATTATTCTATTTCTTCCGTACGTATTTTGGACCTCTTAAACTACTTCATATATTCAGCTACCGAAACCGTTCAACTATTAAAATATTCAGCTACTTCAGGACACGATGGCTATATCTTTTCATATTTTTAACTATTCAACTTTTTGAATTATTAAGCTTTTTATGAAAATTAAAATGAATGGTTTCGAATGGGGAAGATCTTCAAATCCTCTTCAACTTCAAAGGCTTACAGGTTCTGCATACGTTCAGCTAAAGACAACATTTAAACTGTTAAAATGTTGACAAAACCTTCAGCTATTATTTTATAATTTCAGATTTTTTATATCTTTAATAGTCTTTTAACTGTCAGCGTTTTTGTTTTATGCTTTTTTCCAACCTTTTCTAAATTTAACATGGGTGTGTATTGCGCTGCTTAGAGTGCGTGATGTCACAGCTTGAGTGCACAGAGCCTTCCAGATTTTGTCATAAAAGTATTTGCTTTTTGCCATCTACTCCACAATACTAACTTTTTGGGCATAATTTATACATCAAAACGTAGGAAATATTGTCGGTCTTCGTAAAATTGGGTCGATTTGAATCCAACAGATTCAGACGTGTTTAAATCAGACTATAAGTGAGAGGTGGTCCTCTCCTTCCTCCATCCACCGCCATGTTACATCTCCCTCCAAAATGTCTCCCCGCTGATGGTCTCACCTGATTTAGAAACTGCAACTACAGACACATTGTGGGTCTGTAGGTTACACAAACAACATTGACGCGTTCGCAAAAGTCTTATCTCTCAGAAAATATAATTATTTTGGCATGTTACCTTTGAAGTTCTTGAGATATTAAGCTTTTTCTGAAAACAAATAATGCATTGAAGCCTATGGAGGTCATCTTCAAAGCAGTCTCACTCATGACACAGGTGCTTCAAGTTAACTAATCAGTGGAGCTTCACACTCATTCTTGTTTTAACGACCTTGTGGGGACACACACAGGCTGTTGGTGGAGGAAGTGAATGATTGCTAGCATGAGCTTTGTGTTGGACTAAGATCACTTGTGTGTCTATGTGCGCGTGAACGGCCGCTCGTGCGCACGTAAACGGCCGCGTGCTATTTCGCGTGCGCGCGCGTGAACGGCCGCGCGCGTGCACGTGGTTATACGGTCTCATGCACTTTTTTTTTTTTTTTTTTTTTTTTTTTTTAAGTCAAGGAGTTGCTGATTCTTTAGAGATCAAGGACAATAGGGGCTGGTATACATATCAAGGTCATATGAGCTGTAGAACACCTGAAGAAGCCCTAGGGTTCATTCAGCTACAGACACTTTTTAAATGTTCAAATGTTGACAAAATCTTCAGCTATTATTCTATAATTTCTTATTTTTTATATTCAGCTATCTTTTCAAATATTTAAGCTTTAAGCTTCAGCTTTTAGCATTTTCCATCTCTTCTCCTTCTTCATATATTCAGCTACAGAAACCGCTCAGCTATTAAAATGTCCAGCTCCTTAGGACACAATGGCAATGACCTTTTCATGTTTCTGACTTTTCCAATTTTTTAATTATTAATCTTTTCAGGAAAATTTAAATGAACGGATCCGATGGAGGAAATTTAAAAATCCTCTTCAACTTCTAAAGCGTACAGGTTCTGCATACGTTCAGCTACAGACACCTTTTAAACATTCAAATGTTGACAAAAAATTCAGCTATTATTCTATAATTTCATATTTTTTATATTCAGCTATTTTCTGCTATTTTCTGCTAAATTCAACTATATTCTGCTATTTTCAGCTATCCTTTCAAATATTTCAGCTTTAAGCTTCAGCTTTTAGCATTCCAACGCATTTTCAGCAGGAAATGCAATTTCTAGTTAAACTTATTATTCTATTTCTTCCGTACGTATTTTGGACCTCTTAAACTACTTCATATATTCAGCTACCGAAACCGTTCAACTATTAAAATATTCAGCTACTTCAGGACACGATGGCTATATCTTTTCATATTTTTAACTATTCAACTTTTTGAATTATTAAGCTTTTTATGAAAATTAAAATGAATGGTTTCGAATGGGGAAGATCTTCAAATCCTCTTCAACTTCAAAGGCTTACAGGTTCTGCATACGTTCAGCTAAAGACAACATTTAAACTGTTAAAATGTTGACAAAACCTTCAGCTATTATTTTATAATTTCAGATTTTTTATATCTTTAATAGTCTTTTAACTGTCAGCGTTTTTGTTTTATGCTTTTTTCCAACCTTTTCTAAGTTTAACATGGGTGTGTATTGCGCTGCTTAGAGTGCGTGATGTCACAACCAGAGTGCACAGAGCCTTCCAGATTTCGTCATTAAAGTATTTGCTTTTTGCCATCTACTCCACAATACTAACTTTTTGGGCATAATTTATACATCAAAACGTAGGAAATATTGTCGGTCTTCGTAAAATTGGGTCGATTTGAATCCAACAGATTCAGACGTGTTTAAATCAGACTATAAGTGAGAGGTGGTCCTCTCCTTCCTCCATCCACCGCCATGTTACATCTCCCTCCAAAATGTCTCCCCCCTGACGGTCTCACCTGATTTCGAAACTGCAACTACAGACACATTGTGGGTCTGTAGGTTACACAAACAACATTGACGCGTTCACAAAAGTCTTATCTCTCAGAAAATATAATTATTTTGGCATGTTGCCTTTGAAGTTCTTGAGATATTAAGCTTTTTCTGAAAACAAATAATGCATTGAAGGCTATGGAGGTCATCTTCAAAGCAGTCTCACTCATGACACAGGTGCTTCAAGTTAACTAATCAGTGCAGCTTCACACTCATTCTTGTTTTAACGACCTTGTGGGGACACACACGCACACACAGAGAAGCAGCTGTTTGTGGAGAGGAGGTGAATTTCATTGCTAGCAGGAAGTTAGCTTTGTGTTTGACTAAGCTAACTCACTGTGTTTGTCTATGTGCGCGTGTGTGTGCGCGCGCGTGAGCGGCCGCGTGCACGCTCGCGTGTGTGTGCGTGCGAACGGCCGCGCACACGTGTTACGGTCGCGTGTACGTTCGCGCGTGTGTGCGTGCGCGCGCGGTGAACGACCGTGCGCGTGCACGTGGTAATACGGTCTCGTGCACTTTTTTTTTAAGTCAAGGAGTTGCTGATTCTTTAGAGATCAAGGACAATAGGGGCTGGTATTCATATCAAGGTCATATGAGCTGTAGAACACCTGAAGGAGCCCTAGCGTTCCTTCAGCTACAGACACCTTTTAAACGTTCAAATGTTGACAAAACCTTCAGCTATTATTCTATAATTTCATATTTTTTATATTCAGCTATATTTAGCTATTTTCTGCTATTTTCTACTATATTCAGCTAACTTTTCAGATATTTAAACTTTAAGCTTCAGCAATATTCAGCTACTTAAGGACACACGCGCTGTATCTTTTCATATTTTTAACTATTCAACTTTTTGTTATTATTAAGCTTTTTATGAAAGTTTAAATGAATGTGATCGAATGGTGAAAATCTTCAAATCCTCTTCAACTTTCAAAGCTTACAGGTTCTGCATACGTTCAGCTAAATACACCATTTAAACTTTCAAATGTTGACAAAACCTTCAGCTATTATTCTATAATTTCATATTTTTTATATCTTTAATAGTTTTTTAACTGTCAGCGTTTTTGTTTTATGCTTTTTTTTCTTTTTTTTCAACTACTACTACTGTAATTTCAACTACTACTACTACTTTTACTCATACCACTGTTATTTCTACTACTACTTTCGAAAGTCTCTCCCCTGCTCCCCTGCTGCTGCTGTCTAATCACTTCCACCCCTCCCCCACAGACAAGCTCGCCTATTCGAGGAGTTACGGTAATTTTATTTTAACATCCTGTTATTTCTTGTCACCGGCGACAATGTCATTACTAGAAGGGTATTAAAGATATGTGTTTTTTTAAATTAATAATGAATTCATGGCTGACTCTAAGATGGCTGACTCTGAATCAAGCTTTGTGGTTGGTGTGGCACTGTATGTGTAGTATCTAAAACAGGGGTCTCAAACTCAATTTGGCTTGGGGCCACCGCTGGTATTGTGATCTCATCGGAGGGCCACACAGAAAGCTCAATATATATTGTTTACATTCATAACATATTTTCGTCATACAAAAGGCAACCAGCAGTTTCTGTACATTTTTATAATAGTTTTTACAGTGAAAATATATATATATATATATATATATATATATATATATATATATATATATATATATTTAAATAACTTATTGAAACTGCACCGAACCAACAAATGCAATCCCTGAATACATTTGTACTTCATTCTATTTCTTGCCAGACACCTGGCAGCGCTTTTGCTCACAGCTGAGCCACATTGACCCTGATGGAGGTCACCGTGGAAACCCTGATGGAGGTCACAGTAGAAGCACTGATCGAGGTCACAGTGGAAACCCTGAGTACAGCTTCACGATAGGCATCACTAAGCCTGGACCTGTACTTGCATTTATTAAAGTTCATAGTCGAGAAAGGTTTCTCACAGCTTCCAAAAAGGTACATTACCCGACTGATCACTTTTGTCTGCTCAGGGAAGGAAACATACTCGGGACTGAGAAATGACTTCATACTACAGATCAAGCTCCATGGGGTGTGTGCACATGAAACATTAATATTACAACAGTTTTTGTTTTCAAAAAAAATATTTACTATATATTTGAGTCAAAATATGTTCTATAGAAAAACGAACTTTTTACAATGTTTACCCATTGTGCATGTTTCAGTACAGTTTTCAGAACAAGAACAACATATGTACTCTGTATCTATGTGTGTACTATGTACTCTGAATGTATGTGTGTACTGTGTACTCTTTACCAGCGCATGGTCGTGTGTGGAGTCGCACAGAGTAAAACTGAACAGCTGAGCAGAGCAGAGCTGCCGTCTCTCTGTGGCCAGTGTGGATTTTTTTAGTACACTGCAAGTTTTTTTTTCTCTCTCAGGTGGTAGTGTGTTTGTCTGTCTGAATAAAAACCAGTGTATCTTTGCAGCGTATGTAGGTCATTGGGTAGTTTGGGTAGGTCATTGGGTAGTAGGTCATTGGGTAGTTTCACAAAAAATGTCTACTGACACCTGAATCAACAAATCACGTTGAAAGGCGGAGCTCGACACAGACGCCTCAGGCTGTGTGCTCCTATGAGAGGCGTATGATCACACAGAGGAGTGGGGCGGAACCTCCGGACTTTGGCGCATCTAGCAGCATCTGAATCTTTTTTCTACTCCGTTTTTTCACGGAGCTATTAATAGAAACGTCCAGTAAACGTTATCTTATGGGGCCGCGCGCGCGGACCTCAGAAAAACGCGCGGGCCGCACTAACACTAAACTTTGATGTCAAGTAGGGGGCCACACAATATCGGCTCGCGGGCCGCAATTGGCCCGCGGGCCGCGAGTTTGAGACCCCTGATCTAAAACAAGATTAATGTTTTTTGGCGTTTGACACCTGAATTTCTGAATGCCCCTGAACGCCTCTTTGACCTGTAACCTCAAGACTGCTGCGCTGCTCGTTCAGTTCTCTCGTCTTCTGGTGAGTACAGTTGAGCCCGTCTGCTAACGGGAATGATTTAACTTTTACATGGTATAAATTCAGTTTTAGCGTTTGAAAAATACATTGAAAGTGGTTTGTAACTCATACAGAATTTATACAGAACAGTGAAATATTTCCCCTGTAGTTTATATAGGTCGTGGCTAACATGACCATAGCAGCTAACGCTGACTTGGCATTTTAATGGACAAATGAGTTAAGATGGCTAAACTACTTTGTCAGTTAGCTAACTAACTAGTTCTAACTAGTTCGCTAACTGACAAAGTAGTTATGCTCTAACTAGTTTGCTTGCTATGTAACTCTGCTGACTTTAGCCTAGGTAACTAACTTGGCTAAATCAGTGTTAGATGCTATGCTAGCGTTAGCCAAGGGTTAGCGTCATGACATCATGTTCAGACCAAAAGCACCACGAATGTTTCGCGGGAGTACATTAACGTAACATACAAAGTCAATGCAAAGGAGTGATGCTGAAGCTTATCTGCATTTAAATGCTCCTCCTGTCATTACTGAAGGCGTTCACCCAGAGCTGGATACCTGATATTAATAGAGAACAGACCAAACTATACATGAACCATATGGTAAAAACATTATTTACACAGACGGAGCTGCTACAACGTTAGTTTAGCACCGATCGTTTCGAGCTTCATTCAGAAAAGAAGCATTTTAATAGTGGTTTGCTCGTTGCCTTGTGGAGAGATCTAACTAAACAAATCAGCATCATTTTTATCCGTTTATTGCAATTAAATCAGAGCAAAATCTGTTTATTTTAGGTTCATACAGCTGTAGTGAACCAGCCGGCATGTGGCTTATTTACGGTCTCTAGTACTGTTAATACACCTCGATCGCCTCCAGATGATTTTATGAACAAACAAGATAGTGTTTAGTTTCCCAGGATATGTGGGACTTCCTCAACATGTACATATGTAGCTCTATATGTAGGAGTTACAAACCAATGTCAAAGTATTTTAAAAACCGCTGACAAAATAGTTGCCTTTCTTCAGTAAGAACAAGCTTATTTATAATGTAAATACTGTTGATACTTGTCTCAAACATATTTTGTTTACCAGCTGTTTTAGCTTTTAACAGCATTCAGTTAACATTAAGGCAAGAATAGTGTTAATATGATTATCAGGATGCTGTATATATTGCACTTGGCATTCTGTTTTGTTTTGTTTTTCACCAGAAGTTACACATCACATATCATAACGAAAACTTTATCTTAAACAACCTTAATGAATAACTGAGGTTTAATTAAATCTTCATTTTTCATATTATGCTGGTAATATTTAACACTACTAATCTACCTCTGTAATGTATGTAGTAGTGCATTACAGAATAGATGCGTTCTTTTGTCATTTACAGAGTTTTTTGTTGTTTGGTTTGAAGGCTGCAAGTTTAAACCTACAGTACTTACTGTCAGTTTGTCATATTGTTTCCTCTCGCAGACAACAGAACATCAATCACCATCTATGCTGTAGTTGGTAAGTATAGAAATACTGTAATTTAAATTGCTTGACAACATAACTTCAATGTGAATAACTCTAATGTTGTGTACCATGATATAGAGACAATTGCATATCTTCAAGTCCCTGACGGGCAATAACGCATATTAAATGGTTACAATTTTGTCTTGTTGACAACAGTCAGTATTACCACACAACTCAGTCACACTGGAGTTTTGATTAAGACATTGATAATAAATATGGAAATACATTGTCCACCTGAAAGTACTTAAAATTGAAATAAGCCATGAGGTTGATTTTCTGAAGTGAACTAAAAATGGCTAAAAAAATATTTTTTTCTCCCTCTCCATCCTCAGCCTTCTTCCACTCCTCCTGGACTCCGCCTTTCTGTGAAGTGTAAGTTTACCCAAATATAGAATGATTTTGCTTTCAAATGAAACTGATATTTCACTAGTTAACAGTACAGAACAGGGATATTCAATAAAAATTTCAGCAAGCTCCATTTAGAGAGAATTTCCTAATGCAAAGGTATTATCTCAATAATGTTTAATGTGTGCTATGATTTAGTCCCATATATATTGGGGTCAATGACAAATACGGCTTCTAAAAATGAAAATTAAAAATTGGTTTCAAGTCTCATTTGTTAAAAAGGTTTTTAAAGTGGTTAAAAGTATTTTTTATGATAATAAAAAAAATTGAAAAATGAAAAACTCTCAATATATACAACAAATTGAAAAATAAGAATAATGCAAAGTATATTCAAAATTAATATTTCATTAAATAACAAAACAGTAGTGCAAAGATGTAGCCAAACAATCAACAGAGTAACGTTGTTATAGTTGAGTGATTGATTTGGTGATTTATTATATTAGAATTACATAACATTAAGGGTCTTTAAAAAAGTGTGACGCCTTTTACAAAACACGTTTTAACATCACTGGCTGGGTGTTGCCAGAGGTACAACCACGTTTAGCTGCAGCAACAGGCCTGCATGATTCACAGTATTGAATGAGCTGGGAAGTGCTGGTTTTCTGAAATTAAACTAAAAATGTGTCTCTCTCTCCCCTACCCAGCCTCACTACCTTCCAGTCCTTCTGGACTCCTCCTCCCTGTGTCCAGCTGCAGACCATCAGCCTCACTACCTTCCAGTCCTTCTGGACTCCTCCTCCCTGTGTCCAGCTGCAGACCATCAGCCTCACTACCTTCCAGTCCTTCTGGACTCCTCCTTCCTGTGTCCAGGCTGCAGACCATCACTGTTGGTGACTCTGTGGTGACTCAACAGTAAGTTCACAAGCATGAATGACTTGTTCAGATAAATCAACACAGTGTGTCATGATTTCCTCAAATGTCTTGTTTTAGTGACAAATCAGAGATATTCAGTTTACTATCATAGAGGAGACACAAATTTGTCTTGTTGACAACACAGTCAGTATTACCACACAACTCAGTCACACTGCAATATACATTTTAACTTCTTAAAAAATATGAGTTTTGATTAAGACATTGATAATAAATATGGAAATAAATTGTCCACCTGAAAGTACTTATAATTCAAATAAGCTATGAGGTTGATTTTCTGAAGTGAACTAAAAATGTCTTCTCTTTTTTTTCTCCCTCTCTTCATCCTCACCCTCCTTCCACTCCTCCTGGACTCCTCCTGTCTGTCTTTAACTACAGACTATCACTGTTGGTGACTCCTTGCGAACTCTGAAGTGTAAGTTCACACATTAATTATGGTTTTGCTATATCTAAACTGATATTACATTGGTTTACAGTTTGGAATAATCCATCTCAACAGGAATTATATCCCTACATTACATACTCAACAATAATATTACCCAACCTTTACAACAGTTTGTTTTAGGGTGAAATGAGATGTGATACACTGGTTCTCTGAGAAGAATGGAAATATAATGTATTTCTTTCTCTCCTTCCTGTCTAACTGCAAACTCTGTGTTGGCGACTTCTTAGTTACTTGACAGTAAATTCACACATATGAATCACTTGTTCAGATAAATCAACACAGTGTTCTTTACATTACATTTCATTTAGCTGACTCTTTTATCCAAAGCGACTTACAATAAGTTCATTCCACCATGAGTACAAACTCGGAACAACAAGAATCAAGAAAGTATAATTTCTTCAATAAAGTTAAACTACAAAGTGCTATCAGTAAGTGCCATCTAAGTGCTACTAAAGTGCTGCTACGGTGCTACCTTCCTTATCTAGTCTTGAAGTTTGTAAATAGCTTGTACACACTAAAACACAGATACTTGCAAAATAGCCCACTGAGTAGATACATTTTTATGACACCAGTATGTTTTACATAAAACTAGCAACAACTGGAAAATGCAACATTAATATAGGGATATTTGGTAGATGTATTTACACACGACAATCACACACGTTTTAATGGCATTTTAGCTTTTGCTAAGCTTTTTAATATTGAAACAACTGTCTAATGTATGTTTTTTTTGTTTTTGTTTTTTTGTCTTACAGGTGTCCTGCTGTGCAGCATCTCTCCTCTCCTCTATCATATTGGCTCTCTATCTTTACTTTACCTTGTATCCACTCTGTCTACATACTGGCTCTCTGACTTTCCTGTCAAATCTACCGCTCTGTCTTTGATTTTGGCCATCACACCTTTGTATCCCTCTTCTATCCCGCTCTGATCTATTTTTGGCTTTATGGAATTTTGGCTTTTTGGTGAACTTTGTGAAACGATTTTGGTGAAACATTCTTGGTAAAACGATTTTGGTGAAACATTCTTGGCTTCAGGGTTATTGGTACCTGGTCTGACATTTGTATTGGTCCTGAGAGTCTCTCTCTCTCACACTCTACCTGTTCTATTTCTCTCTCACAGATCTTTTGATCTTTCCAATTTGAAATAAATATTACAAAATTGTATATATATAATTATTTTTACAAAGTACACAAACTTTGAAATTTACTATTTGGAAGACTTAAAAATTGATTTGTATTGAAATACGTAAACCTTAACTAATTTCTGTGTGAATTTATCATTTCTAAGTATTTTGATTAAAAGAAGCTGACAGATTTGACCTATCTTTACATCCTGCTTTGTTAACCGTAATCCTTCGGCATTAATATCATTTGTGGTTTTGAAACGCGACAACAATGCCAAGGAAGGGTAAGAGGTCACAAGCTCAGAGCCTGCGCAGGTCCAAGGACAATCACTGTGCAACTACTGAAGAAGCAGAATGTGTTGGTCCTCAGACCAGTGGAGAGGTAAAGATGTCTGCAGCGTCTCATGCTGGAAGTGTGAAACTGGGAGGTCAGCCTGATGCTGCATGTGTACCACAGGTATCTTATGCGGATGCTGTAAAGAGAGGACAACACTGTGATGATCCAAGTGCAGCAGGGCCTTCTAATGTGAAGCAGGTAAACCCCAGAGGTCAAAGTGATGCTGCATGCGTACCACAGGTATCTTATGCAGATGCTGTAAAGAGAGGACAACACCGTGATTATCCATGTGCAGCAGGGCCTTCTAATGCAGACTGTGTGAACCTGGAAGAGCAGCCTTCTGAACAACATGTCCGTGCATCCCGCAGCCAGGCTTCTAAGAAGTACGGTAAATCCAAAAATCAGCAGTGCACCTGTAACTCACTAACCTTTCTTGCGTTCCTTCATGAGAATGAAAACATCACCAGACCAGACCTCAACCTTGTTTTGGATAAAGGTAACACAATGTATAGAGGGATCAGGAAACAAGTCCACCACAACCATTTGACTACAGATGAGCTCACTGATGAAGTTCCTGCACGCTGGTCTACACACTATGCGGACATGACTCAACTTTCAAGGTATGGCACATTAGGAGAACCTTTAACTCGTACTGTAGACACTTTTCTGGACCTGGAGTCAGGACTGAGCTGCTTGTTATCTGATGTGAAGTATGCTTTGCTGTTGATGACACGGTTATGTATTGCAGTATTCAGAACCAGGTCAGGCAGATATGGTTTCTTTGACCCACACTCCAGAACAACCAGCGGTTTACCCCTAACACTTGGTACTGCTGTCATGGTGACATTCTCGCGTCTCAGTGATATGATTGACAGGATCATGGAGTTCCACAGACTGATGGAAACACCGTCCTCCTGTAACTATGAGTTGAAGCCTGTTGAGTTTTACAGTGTGAACACAGTCAACCTGAATGAAGCTCTCCCAAACACAGACTGCAGACCTCCAGCTATCACCGTGAATGAACCGCCTCTGTTGGATGAAGCTGCTAATGAATCACCTACTGTAAAGAAAAACACAGCCGCTAATCATCCTCAGACTGTTTTACCTACAGTGTTCCCTCAGACCACAGCTGTGAAACAACCAGAGGTCCTCATTGCGTCAGTGCCATCACATGATGCTCCTCACAGCGAATCAGAGTTGACTGCTCATGCGATAAACCCAGTTCCCAGTGATCCCACTGATAACATATTGACAGGAGTGTCCAGTGACAACACGTTCACATCATCTGTGAGACAACAAGAGGTCATCTTCCCTGGTACCCAAAATGAACCAGAACCCTCAAGTGAGTTGAGTTTCCTTCCATCACATGATTCTTCTCTCAGTGAATCAACCGGTTCTTCAATGATAAATACTGTTGCCAGTGCTTTATCTGATCCTGTATTACAGGGAATCTCCTGCAAATTGACAAAGCTTAGTAAACAGCAAAGGAAAAAAATTAAGAGAAGACTTCTGGTCTCACAAAAACCTCCACAAAGAAAAGAGAATCAGAAAAGTCAAGAAAGGAAAAAGTATGTATCAAATAAAGCATATAAAGCAAAAAAAATAGCTCACGCAAGCAAGAAATATCAAAACAATCCAGAATTTAGACAAAAGAAAAGAAATAATACAAGAGACAGTGTTAACTATCGTCAAAAACGGAAAGAGTACATTTCCTCCCGGTACAAGGAAAATGCAGATTTCAGACAGAAAAAGAAACAAATCTTGGTGTCTCGTTACAGAGATGATGCTGAATTCAGACAGAAACAGAAACAAATCTTGGTCTTTCGTTACAAAAAAGATATTGCATTTAGAGATAAACAAAAACAGCACTTTACGGCCCGTTACCAAGGTAATGCTGATTTTAGACACACAAAAAACCTGTATTTCACTGCTCTTTATAAAGACAGCATAGAGTTCAGACAGAGACAGAGAGCTCATATCACTCAGCGTTATGCTCATGACCAAGCATTCAGGCTAAGACACAAACAACTAATGAGACAACGAATGCAAGACAGAAATAAAAACAATCCTATATTTAGGAGTTTGCATAACATAAGATGTGCCAAGAAAATAAAAAGGAAATACAGACGGATAAATAAACAAACAGAAGAAAGTGACAACAGTTTGATCAAAGAGGCCATATCTGTTTTCAGATCACAAATAAAAGCCGGTCCCACTTATGTGTGCACTGTCTGTCATAAGGCATCATTTCCAAACCAAGTGCGACCCTGTAAACGGTCAAACTATGTAAAAAATCCAGTCATGGTTGCAGCATGCCTAACAGGAAAGTACCTTCATGTTTGTGATGATGAGTGCAGAAATGAACAACAGTGCAATGTGCCTGATGAGAGGAGGGAAGAGTGGATTTGTCACACCTGCTACAATCATCTTAAAGATGGAGTCATGCCAACACTCGCTGTAGCTAACAACTTGGAGCTCGCTGACATTCCACCTGAACTGTGTGACCTCAACATATTGGAGAGACATCTCATAGCTAAGTGCATAGCGTTTGCCAAAATTATTCCTCTTCCCAAAGGAAGACAGAGAGCCATACATGGTAACGTGGTTTGTGTCCCGTCTGAGGTCCAGGAAACAGTGGAAGCGTTACCCAGACTGAGAAGTGAGTCTCAAGTGATGAGAGTAAAACTGAAGAGACGATTGTGTTACAAAGGTCATCAGCTGTTGCAGACTGTCACCTGGTCTAAACTTGTGCAGGCGCTGCATAAACTCAAACGCATTCATCCACAATATCAGGACATAACCATCAGAGATGAGGCTGAGCTTTGTGACCCAACACTTCCTGATGACGATGATGATGATGATGATGATGCAGCCATGGAGGAGGATGAATATGATGAAGCTGATTTAATGGACATTGACATGTGTGAGAAAAGTGCACTGTGTGATGCAGAAAATGAGACTGAAGGTGACCAGGATATGGACATGTCGTCTTGTGATGGAGAACAACCAGAGAAGCGGAGAGATGATGCAGAACAGGAAGGTGACATGCCTAACGGTGGTTTTGCTCTAGAATCATGCCTTCAGCCGTGTGATGTTTCAGAGGAGATCTTATGTTTCACTGAAGGAATCTACTCTGTTGCCCCAGCTGAAAGAAACAGTCCTGTTGGCTTCTTCAAAACCCCTAAACTTGAGGCGATGGCTTTCCCTGTGCAGTTCCCTACAGGCCAAAACACACTGGATGAAATGAGACGTATTAAAGTAACACCCAGCAGTTATTTCAAAGCGAGGCTTTTCTGTATTGATGATCGTTTTGCCAGAGACACCAACTATTTGTTCTTTGCACAGTTTGTGACTGAAATCCACTTGGCCACATCCAGCATGTCAATACAGTTAAGGAAAGGAAAGCCTCTGACCAGAGATGGACGAAAAATAACTTCTGGTATGCTGCAAGATAAACGGGAGGTCGAGAAGCTGGTGAGAAATAAAGATGCAGTCCGATTCATGCAGCCGCTGAGAGGAACACCTGCTTATTGGGAGAAAACCACAAGAGATCTTTTTGCCATGATCAGACAGCTGGGAACTCCCACATTCTTCTGTACATTTTCTGCAGCTGAGATGCGTTGGCCTGAAGTGATTGAAGCAATTAAAAGACAGCAAGGCGAGGAGGTCAATTTTGAAGGGCTTGACTGGTCAGCAAAGTGTGACGTACTGAGAAGCAACCCTGTGACAACAATGCGCATGTTTGATAAGCGTGTTGAGGCGTTATTCAGAGATTTGATCTTATCTCCTGCACAGCCTCTCGGCAACGTTGTTGACTTCTTTTACCGAGTTGAGTTTCAGCACAGAGGAAGCCCACACATTCCCTGTCTGATATGGGCAGAAGGTGCACCCGTGTTTGAGGAGGATTCTGATCAGACTGTGTCAGATTTTGTGTCCAAATACATCACAGCTCAGCTGCCTGACCCAGATTCACAACCGGAACTCTACAAGAAGGTAACAGAAGTACAAATACACAGCAAAAACCACTCTAGGACATGTTTCAGAAGTGCCAACTCTGGTTGCAGATTTGGATTTCCCAAACCACCTTCCAGAAACACCTTCATAACGAGACCTGATGAGAGCGTTGATCCACTCCAAGTGCAAACCGCAAAGGAAAAGCTCCAACCACTGAACTTGTTGCTGAATGAACCTGAAACGGCCTCACTCAGTTTGCAGCAGCTCCTCGATAAATGCAACTTGACAATCGATGAGTATGAACACTGCCTCAATGTGATCAACAAATCCAGTGCGGTGATACTGAAACGTGAGCCAAAAGACTGCCGGGTAAATGGATATAATCCACATCTACTTGAAGCCTGGGATGCCAATATTGATGTAAGTTATATTCTCAATGCATATTCGTGCATCATGTATCTCACCAGCTACATAACCAAACAAGAATCTGGACTTTCAGAGTACCTCAAAACAGTCATTGCAAACTCCACCAGAGACAACGTCAATGAATGTGATGAAATGAGGGAAATCATGCAGGCGTACTCTAAAAAGAGAGAGGTCAGTGCTCAGGAGTGTGTGACTCGTGCATGTGGCATAAACATGAAGAAGTGTTCACGTGGTGTCATATTCATACCGACAGATGACAACGCATTGAAAATGAGTCGTCCCATGTCTTACCTGGAGAACACGACATCAGAAAGTCTAAATGTGTGGATGACATCTTTGACTGACAAATACAAAGCCAGACCTGAAACACCAGAGTTTGAGGAGATGTGTTTGGCTGATTTTGCAGCAACTTGCAGAATTGTCTATGGACAACAGAAAAAAGGCAAAGATGTGTTGGCCCTCCTCAATGAGATGGGATTTGTGCAAAAGCGGAAAAACAATAAGCCTGCCATCATCAGATTTTACCGCTGCTCACAGGAAAAATACCCTGAGAAGTTCTATGGCACATTAGTGAAACTCTACCTTCCTTACCGATCAGACCAGGAACTGAAAAGACCGCATTTCCCCACGTACGAGTCCTTCTACAAAGATTGCTATGTTCAACTACGAGGTGCTGAACATCCGGAGTATGTCGTAGACATTGTGAAACGAAACAGAGACAAATATGAGAAAAACAGTGATGAGATTGAGAATGCAGTCGAAGAATTTGATCAGAACAGAGGCGTGATTGATGAATGGTGTAATCTGGCTCCAGAATCTGAAGTGGTCCGGTTGGAATGTGTCGAAGAACTGCAGGCAAGAGTGCCAGATCATGAAAATGTTCAAGAGAATGTCCCAGAATACAGTAATCAGGCTGATGCTGTAACAGAAGCCAGAGCCGTCAGAGAGCCCCCTGCATTAGACCCCACACTGTTACGGCAGATGTATCAGAACCTGAACCAGAAACAAGCATGTGTATTCTATGCAGTTAGAGTCTGGTGCTTAAAGCGCGTCTGTGGCCCAAATCCTGAGCAGTTTTTCTTTTACATCAATGGTGGTGCTGGAACAGGAAAGTCACATCTCATCAAATGCATCTACTCCGAGGCATCTAAGATACTGTGCAAACTGCCGAGACAGTCTGAGGAGGCCGACATCTCAAACCCCACTGTCCTGTTGACTGCTTTCACTGGAACTGCAGCCTTTAATATATCGGGCACAACACTGCACTCTCTGCTCAAGCTCCCACGAAGTCTGAAACCTCCATTTCAAGGACTTGGCAACAAACTGGATGAAGTCCGATCAGAACTTGTAAATGCTGAAATCCTCATCATTGATGAAGTGTCCATGGTGTCAAAGCCCCTGTTTGCTTATGTGGATGCGAGACTGAAACAGATCAAAGGCAGTCACAGACCCTTTGGAGGAATGTCAGTATTAGCTGTTGGAGACTTTTATCAACTACCACCAGTGCGACAGCCCAAGACCCTCTGTGTGTATCAGCCGTGTGAGATTGACCTATGGCAGGAAAACTTTCAGATGATCACTCTCACTGAGATTATGCGCCAGAAGGATGATGTTGCCTTTGCAGAGATGTTGAACCGGATCCGTGTGAAAGGAAAGTCAGATGAGTTGTCTGAAGCAGACAGAGCCTTGTTATCACAGACCATCACTGAACCTGCACTTTGTCCAGCTGAAGTCCTGCACATCTTTGCAACTAATAAACAGGTTGATTCCCACAACTCAGCAACTTTGGCTCTGCTCCATTCTCATATCACCCAGATTGACGCAGATGACTACAAGAAGGACCCACGAACTGGAAGAATGGCTCGACAAGACAAACCATATAAAGGCAACAGAAATGAGCTCCCAGATACACTAAACGTAGCTGAAGGGGCTCGAGTCATGCTCACCAGAAACATAGACGTGTCTCAAGGATTGGTGAATGGATCGTTCGCTACTCTCGTCAGGGTAATAACCGCAGAACAAAGTGGTGTTGCACACGTCACTATGCTTGGACTCAAGATGGATGATGAAACCGCTGGAAGAAATCACGGAAACGGGCCACCAGGCAGACCTGACGATCTAGTGTACATAGAGAGAGCAGAGGAGAATCTGAAACAGAAAGGAGTGGTACGCAGACAGTTTCCTGTTAGACTTGCTTTTGCTTGTACAATACACAAGGTTCAAGGTATGACACGGACATCAGCTGTAGTCTCACTAAAACACATTTTTGAACCTGGCATGGCTTATGTAGCTCTCAGTAGAGTGACCTCTCTCAGTGGACTGCACATGCTGGATCTGGATGAGAGTAAAATCTATGCCAACCCAGAAATCACTGGAGCCCTCGAAACCATGAGACAAGTCAGCTTGGACGACATGATGCCTCTTCTTCATCTCCAACAGACATTGAGCAGACGTGACACTCTGACCATTGTTCACCATAACACCGAAGGTTTGCCATCTCATGTCAATGACATCAGGAGTCATCATGAACTGTGTCTTGCAGATGTTTTGTGTCTCACTGAAACTCACCTTCAAGGCTCTTTTGTTGCAGACAGTCTCCAGTTAGAGGGCTACAAGATGTTCAAACGCAACAGACACCTCTCCTACACAAATGTTCCACAAATGGCCGACAGAGGTGGTGGTGGAGTTGCTGTTTATGTGAAAAGTAATATTCAAGTGCGTGAAAAACAGTATATACATAATGTAACTGACCTTGAGTTTGTGGTTTTAAAGGTTGAAGCCCCAGTGAGTGCACTGATTGCAGTTGTATACAGGCCTCCAAACTACAGTGTGACATCATTCCTGTCAAACCTGGGGAGCCTTCTGGACTCATTGGAGATCATGGACTGTCAGCCCATCATTGTGTGTGGTGATTTCAACGAGAATCTCTTCTCCAACATTGGTAAGCCAATACTTGATCTGTTTCAGTCCAGGGGATACGCGCAAGTCATCACTGCTGCAACCACAGAGAAGAACACACTGCTGGACCTCATCTTCATCTCTCAACCACAACGTTGTCTCCACTCAGGTGTGATGAAAACCTATTACAGTTATCATAACCCTGTCTACTGTGTCATGTCCTGGAGCAGTCCATAAATATATCAGTTGAGAAGAAAAAATACTAGGTCACATGATATTGTTGCACTTTTTATAGTAAGTACGATGGCTATTTGTTTGGCAATTTTTCATTTTCACAGTATTGAATAATATTATTGTTCATATTTTTTCCCCAGGTTCCATTTCTGACACATTTTGGCCTGTGCATTTATCAGGGTGGGTTTGGGTCAGGGTTGATAAATGCCCAGGCCAAAACTGTTTCAGCAGCTGTGTACAATGCTGAAACAGACATACATCAGAAAGTATTTGTTCTAGATGTAACACACTTTCTGGTCTATTGATGCCTACCAGCTGAAACCTCACATTTCCACCCCACCCAATTTCACACTATACACTCTAGCAGGTCGGGTGGCCATGCTAGAGACTCTTACTCATAAGTCTCCTTTCTCCTGGACCGGAAACAGTTCTCCTGTGTCCTCTGTAATGTTAAGTTTCCTTTCCCCTGGACCGGAGACACAGCCTTGGCCTCACTGTGAGGATCAGTAATGCTACAACAGACCAGATGCTGCAGCACCAGCTTAACTGTCCATCAATGGTGGAACCACCATTGCTGGACCCCAGAGTTCTCCTTCTCCCTGCCAGTGTCAAGGTTTCTTCACAGCAGAGCACAAGGTATTGCTTTCTTATTTCATGTGCTTTACAATGTTTAGCTGTATTGTGTGTTCATTATTAATACATTCACTTTTTAACAGTTGTAATAACACTGATGTTATAGTTATTATAATATTGTAATGTATATCAACCTCTTACTTCAGGTCTTCCTCCACTGTCATCCCTCCACTTCACAGTGAAGACACTCAGGACTGCATAGAGAGCTCCACACATAAAAGAAGCTGAACATCATGCAGCCCTCCCAAACTTCTGTGAGAAATGGCACTGGGCATACATGCTGTTCTGTCCTGCAGCAGAGTTCGAGGTATTTGTTTTATTGTGAATTATGTAACTATTTAACATGTTTTGTTTCAGTCTTCAGTTTATTACAATAACTTTTCTCTTGTCAGGACCAGCTCCATCGTCCTACCTCAACATCACCATTGGTGCATCCATTACTGTGCTCAGTTCTGTTCAGCAGAGACTAACTACAGTTGATCCTGAAGCAAGTGATCACGTGTACGGCTGCAGGGAACCAAACTGCTGCAGATCAGGCATCAGTCAGTCATCACTGACCGTTTCAAGCTCCTCCCTAAACAAGCTGTAAAGGTAACCTTTCTTCTTTACTACCTTAGTTCAATATCTCTCTTTGACCACAACAACTAAAACACTGTGGGACTTACTGCTTGCATGCTATTTACATGTACAACTACAGGAATAGGAATAACGTTTCTCCCTGTTGTTCTCTTTTAAAAAGTAGGATGGGGGCCAAAACCTTCAGTTATCAAGCTCCTCTTCTGTGGAACCAGCTTCCACTTTCAGTCCGGGGGCAGACAGTCACCTCATTTAATTAAGAGTAAACTTAAGACTTTTCTCTTTGATCGCACTTATAGTTAGGGCTGTTTCAGGCTTATAGTTAGGGCTGGTTCAGGTTTGCCCTGGTCCAGCCCCTAGATATGCTGCTATAGGCCTAGATTGCTGGGGGACATCTAAGGATACGCTGAGCTCCTCTCTCCTCTTCTCTCTCTCCTTCTGAATGAATTCATGTCTCTTAAATGCACATTACTAACTCTATTTCTTTCCCGGGAGCCTCTGTGCTTCCTCTCCTCAAGTTTCCATGGATCGTGGCTGTCTGGAGCCGGTTCCTACCTCCTGTCTCCTATCTCCTACCTCCTGCTGATGCCCCTCCTCTCTACCGCCTTCTGCTGACATGGATCGTGGATTATCTGGATCATGGACCATGCCTACTACTCATTATATGAATAATTTCTGTCATATTCATTGCATGTGCTGTAACTCTGTTACGTTGTTCATTCTGGTCACATGACATCTATTGCTTCTGTCCATCCGGGGAGAGGGATCCTCCTCTGTTGCTCTCCCTCAGGTTTCTTCCTTTTTTCCATGTGAAAGGGTTTTTACTATCTTTATTTGGGGAGTTTTTCCTGCTCCAATGTGAGGTCCTGGGACAGGAATGTGCCTCCGAGGCAAATTTGTGATTTTGGGCTATCCAAAATAAACTGAATTGAATGTACAGAAAGCTCAGTATTGACAAATGTCAATGTTTCCTTCTGGTTGGCCAAAGTGTGTCTATGTTGTGAGATGGGGGAAATTAAGCCCTAAGGCTTTTTGCAGAGAGGGTTTTACTTTCTTTTTTTTTTTTTTTTCAGTTCACTTAGACAATAAAATATGCAAAAACAAGATTTTTTTGACTTTGCCAATAAGACAGTCTTTCCTTTCAGTTCCACAAAACATATGCAATATATGAAAAATAAAACTATTTATTAACATTTTCATATTCACTATTTTTTCCTCTTTAAAATATGTAATCTAAATGTAAACAAATAAAAAATATTCATAATCAGGTCATTGTCTGGTTCATACTTGCAACAGCATTGAAACTACTACTGTGTTTATGACTATCTCTGCTGCTACTACTTACTGACACTAATACTACTCCAGTTGGTATTACTACTGCTACTATTGGTATTGCTGCTAGTACCTCATATCTTGCTTCTACTACTGCTACAGCTGCTGCTCTGGCTTCTGCCACTACTACCACTACCAATACTGTTTCTGCTGCTAGTACTTCAACTACGATCTCTGATGGAACTGTTTATTCTACTACACCACTGATACTTCGGCTGCTACTGGTACCACTATTAAAATTTCAGCTATTTTTTGTTATAACTATACTTCTTCTACCTCTCCAATTTCTACAGTTTAACAGATTAGCTTCCAGTTGTACTGGATTATAATTCATTTCTTAATTATTGAGATGATGCAGTTTTGCTTACATCCTTTCCACTTATACATTTCCACAAGGTTTTTTAGCAGTTCAATGCTTTTGGGTTTCAACACTTTTCAGCAGGTAGATTCTCTTTTCTGTATATTCAGCTATATTCCACTATTTTCAGCTATATTCAGCTATCTTTTCAAATATTTCAGCTTTAAGCTTCAGCTATATTCAGCTATATTCCGCTATGTTAAGCTATATTCAGCTATCTTTTCAAATATTTCAGCTTTAAGCTTCAGCTATATTCCGCTATGTTAAGCTATATTCAGCTATCTTTTCAAATATTTCAGCTTTAAGCTTCAGCTATATTCCGCTATATTCCGCTATGTTAAGCTATATTCAGCTATCTTTTCAAATATTTCAGCTTTAAGCTTCAGCTTTTAGCATTCCAACGCATTTTCAGCAGGAAATGCAATTTCTAGTTATTATTCTATTTCTTCCGTACGTATTTTGGACCTCTTAAACTACTTCATATATTCAGCTACCGAAACCGTTCAACTATTAAAATATTCAGCTACTTCAGGACACGATGGCTATATCTTTTCATATTTTTAACTATTAAACTTTTTGAATTATTAAGCTTTTTATGAAAATTAAAATGAATGGTTTCGAATGGGGAAGATCTTCAAATCCTCTTCAACTTCAAAGGCTTACAGGTTCTGCATACGTTCAGCTAAAGACAACATTTAAACTGTTAAAATGTTGACAAAACCTTCAGCTATTATTCTATAATTTCAGATTTTTTATATCTTTAATAGTTTTTTAACTGTCAGTGTTTTAGTTTTATGCTTTTTTCCAACCTTTTCTAAGTTTAACATTGGTGTGTATTGCGCTGCTTAGAGTGCGTGATGTCACAGCTTGAGTGCACAGAGCCTTCCAGATTTTGTCATAAAAGTATTTGCTTTTTGCCATCTACTCCACAATACTAACTTTTTGGGCATAATTTATACATCAAAACGTAGGAAATCTTGTCGGTCTTCGTAAAATTGGGTCGATTTGAATCCAACAGATTCAGACGTGTTTAAATCAGACTATAAGTGAGAGGTGGTCCTCCTCCTTCCTCCATTAACCGCCATGTTACATCTCCCTCCAAAATGTCTTCACCCTGACTGTCTTACCTGATTTGGAAACTGCAACTACAGACACATTGTGGGTCTGTAGGTTACACAAACAACATCGACGCGTTCGCAAAAGTCTTATCTCTCAGAAAATATAATTATTTTGGCATGTTGCCTTTGAAGTTCTTGAGATATTAAGCATTTTATGAAAAAAAATAATGCATTGAAGGCTATGGAGGTCTTCTTCAAAGCAGTCTCACTCATGACACAGGTGCTTCAAGTTAACTAATCAGTGGAGCTTCACACTCATTCTTGTTTTAACGACCTTGTGGGGACACAAACACACACATATTGTAGCTGTTGATGGAGGAAGTGAATTTGAAGTTAGCTTTGTGTTAGACTAAGATCACTGACTGTGTGTGTCTATGTGCACGTGAACGGCTGCGCGTGCGCACGTGAACGGCCGCGTGCTATTTCGCGTGCGCGCGCGGTGAACGGCCGTGCGCGTGCACGTGGTAATACGGTCTCGTGCACTTTTTTTTTTTTTTTAAGTCAAGGAGTTGCTGATTCTTTAGAGATCAAGGACAATAGGGGCTGGTATACATATCAAGGTCATATGAGCTGTAGAACACCTGAAGGAGCCCTAGGGTTCATTCAGCTACAGACACCTTTTAAACGTTCACATGTTGACAAAACCTTCAGCTATTATTCTATAATTTCATATTGTTTATATTCAGCTATCTTTTCAAATATTTAAGCTTTAAGCTTCAGCTTTTAGCATTTTCCATCTCTTCTCCTTCTTCATATATTCAGCTACAGAAACCGCTCAGCTATTAAAATGTCCAGCTCCTTAGGACACAATGGCAATGACCTTTTCATGTTTCTGACTTTTCCAATTTTTGAATTATTAATCTTTTCATGAAAATTTAAATGAACGGATCCGATGGAGGAAATTTAAAAATCCTCTTCAACTTCTAAAGCGTACAGGTTCTGCATACGTTCAGCTACAGACACCTTTTAAACATTCAAATGTTGACAAAAAATTCAGCTATTATTCTATAATTTCATATTTTTTATATTCAGCTATTTTCTGCTATTTTCTGCTAAATTCAACTATATTCTGCTATTTTCAGCTATCCTTTCAAATATTTCAGCTTTAAGCTTCAGCTTTTAGCATTCCAACGCATTTTCAGCAGGAAATGCAATTTCTAGTTATTATTCTATTTCTTCCGTACATATTTTGGACCTCTTAAGCTCCTTCATATATTCAGCTACTGAAACCGTTCAACTATTAAAATATTCAGCTACTTCAGGACACGATGGCTATATCTTTTCATATTTTTAACTATTAAACTTTTTGAATTATTAAGCTTTTTATGAAAATTAAAATGAATGGTTTCGAATGGGGAAGATCTTCAAATCCTCTTCAACTTCAAAGGCTTACAGGTTCTGCATACGTTCAGCTAAAGACAACATTTAAACTGTTAAAATGTTGACAAAACCTTCAGCTATTATTCTATCATTTCAGATTTTTGATATCTTTAATAGTTTTTTAACTGTCAGTGTTTTAGTTTTATGCTTTTTTCCAACCTTTTCTAATTTTAACATGGGTGTGTATTGCGCTGCTTAGAGTGCGTGATGTCACAGCTTGAGTGAACAGAGCCTTCCAGATTTCGTCATTAAAGTATTTGCTTTTTGCCATCTACTCCACAATACTAACTTTTTGGGCATAATTTATACATCAAAACGTAGGAAATCTTGTCGGTCTTCGTAAAATTGGGTCGATTTGAATCCAACAGATTCAGACGTGTTTAAATCAGACTATAAGTGAGAGGTGGTCCTCCTCCTTCCTCCATTAACCGCCATGTTACATCTCCCTCCAAAATGTCTTCACCCTGACTGTCTTACCTGATTTGGAAACTGCAACTAGAGACACATTGTGGGTCTGTAGGTTACACAAACAACATCGACGCGTTCGCAAAAGTCTTATCTCTCAGAAAATATAATTATTTTGGCATGTTGCCTTTGAAGTTCTTGAGATATTAAGCATTTTATGAAAAAAAATAATGCATTGAAGCCTATGGAGGTCATCTTCAAAGCAGTCTCACTCATGACACAGGTGCTTCAAGTTAACTAATCAGTGGAGCTTCACACTCATTCTTGTTTTAACAACCTTGTGGGGACACAAACACACACATATTGTAGCTGTTGATGGAGGAAGTGAATTTGAAGTTAGCTTTGTGTTAGACTAAGATCACTGACTGTGTGTGTCTATGTGCACGTGAACGGCTGCGCGTGCGCACGTGAACGGCCGCGTGCTATTTCGCGTGCGCGCGCGTGAACGGCCGTGCGCGTGCACGTGGTAATACGGTCTCGTGCACTTTTTTTTTTTTTTTTTTTTTTTTAAGTCAAGGAGTTGCTGATTCTTTAGAGATCAAGGACAATAGGGGCTGGTATACATATCAAGGTCATATGAGCTGTAGAACACCTGAAGGAGCCCTAGGGTTCATTCAGCTACAGACACCTTTTAAACGTTCACATGTTGACAAAACCTTCAGCTATTATTCTATAATTTCATATTGTTTATATTCAGCTATCTTTTCAAATATTTAAGCTTTAAGCTTCAGCTTTTAGCATTTTCCATCTCTTCTCCTTCTTCATATATTCAGCTACAGAAACCGCTCAGCTATTAAAATGTCCAGCTCCTTAGGACACAATGGCAATGACCTTTTCATGTTTCTGACTTTTCCAATTTTTGAATTATTAATCTTTTCATGAAAATTTAAATGAACGGATCCGATGGAGGAAATTTAAAAATCCTCTTCAACTTCTAAAGCGTACAGGTTCTGCATACGTTCAGCTACAGACACCTTTTAAACATTCAAATGTTGACAAAAAATTCAGCTATTATTCTATAATTTCATATTTTTTATATTCAGCTATTTTCTGCTAAATTCAACTATATTCTGCTATTTTCAGCTATCCTTTCAAATATTTCAGCTTTAAGCTTCAGCTTTTAGCATTCCAACGCATTTTCAGCAGGAAATGCAATTTCTAGTTCAACTTATTCTTCTTCTTCTTATTAGTTGGAATGCTTCAGCAGTCCAACTATTGTTATCCTCTTCTTTATTCAACTTATTCTTCTTCATCTTATTATTATTATTATTCTATTTCTTCCGTACGTATTTTGAATATCATCTCCTCCTTCATATATTAAGCTATAGAAACCATTCAAATATTAAAATATTCAGCTCATTAAGGAGACGATGGCAATGACCTTTTCATATTTCTGACTTTTCAAATTTTTGAATTATTAAGCTTTTTATGAAAATTAAAATGAATGGGAGCGGATGGGAAAAGTCTTCAAATCCTCTTCAACTTCAAACGCGTACAGGTTCTGCATATGTTCAGCTAAATACACCATTTAAACTTTCAAATGTTGACAAAACCTTCAGCTATTATTCTATAATTTCATATTCTTTATATTTTTTCAAATATTCAAATTATTAAGCTTTTTATGAAAAAAATAATGAATGGAATCCTATGAAGGAAGTCTTCAAATCCGCTAAAACTTCTTCAACTTCAAAAGCTAAAGGGTTCGCCATACTTTCAGGTAGAGACACCATTTCACCTTTAAAATGTTGACAAAACCTTCAGCTGTTACCGTATGACTCAGCTTTTTGATATCTGTAATAGTCTTTTAACTGTCGGCGTTTTTGTTTTATGTTTTTTCAGACCTTTTCTGAGTTTAACATGGGTGTGTATTGCGCTGCTTAGAGTGAGTGATGTCACAACCAGAGGGGACAGAGAAAAATATTTAAGCTTTAAAAAGTATTTGCTTTTTGCAATCTACTCCACAATACTAACTTTTTGGGCATAATTTATACATCAAAACGTAGGAAATCTTGTTGTGCTTCGTAAAATTGGGTCGATTTGAATCCAACAGATTCAGACGTGTTTAAATCAGACTATAAGTGAGAGGTGGTCCTCTCCTTCCTCCATTCGCCGCCATGTTACATCTCCCTCCAAAATGTCTCCCCGCTGATGGTCTCACCTGATTTCGAAACTGCAACTACAGACACATTGTGGGTCTGTAGGTTACACAAACAACATTGACGCGTTCGCAAAAGTCTTATCTCTCAGAAAATATAATTATTTTGGCATGTTGCCTTTGAAGTTCTTGAGATATTAAGCTTTTTCTGAAAAAAAATAATGCATTGAAGCCTATGGAGGTCATCTTCAAAGCAGTCTCACTCATGACACAGGTGCTTCAAGTTAACTAATCAGTGGAGCTTCACACTCATTCTTGTTTTAACGACCTTGTGGGGACACACACACAGGCTGTTGGTGGAGGAAGTGAATGATTGCTAGCATGAGCTTTGTGTTGGACTAAGATCACTTGTGTGTCTATGTGCGCGTGAACGGCCGCTCGTGCGCACGTAAACGGCCGCGTGCTATTTCGCGTGCGCGCGCGTGAACGGCCGCGCGCGTGCACGTGGTAATACGGTCTCATGCACTTTTTTTTTTTTTTTTTTTTTTTTTTAAGTCAAGGAGTTGCTGATTCTTTAGAGATCAAGGACAATAGGGGCTGGTATACATATCAAGGTCATATGAGCTGTAGAACACCTGAAGGAGCCCTAGGGTTCATTCAGCTACAGACACGTTTTAAATGTTCAAATGTTGACAAAATCTTCAGCTATTATTCTATAATTTCTCATTTTTTATATTCAGCTATCTTTTCAAATATTTAAGCTTTAAGCTTCAGCTTTTAGCATTTTCCATCTCTTCTCCTTCTTCATATATTCAGCTACAGAAACCACTCAGCTATTAAAATGTTCAGCTCCTTAGGACACAATGGCAATGACCTTTTCATGTTTCTGACTTTTCCAATTTTTGAATTATTAATCTTTTCATGAAAATTTAAATGAACGAATCCGATGGAGGAAATTTAAAAATCCTCTTCAACTTCTAAAGCGTACAGGTTCTGCATACGTTCAGCTACAGACACCTTTTAAACATTCAAATGTTGACAAAAAATTCAGCTATTATTCTATAATTTCATATTTTTTATATTCAGCTATTTTCTGCTATTTTCTGCTAAATTCAACTATATTCTGCTATTTTCAGCTATCCTTTCAAATATTTCAGCTTTAAGCTTCAGCTTTTAGCATTCCAACGCATTTTCAGCAGGAAATGCAATTTCTAGTTATTATTCTATTTCTTCCGTACGTATTTTGAATATCATCTCCTCCTTCATATATTAAGCTATTTAAACCATTCAAATATTAAAATATTCAGCTCATTAAGGACACGATGGCAATGACCTTTTCATATTTCTGACTTTTCAAATTTTTGAATTATTAAGCTTTTTATGAAAATTAAAATGAATGGGAGCGGATGGGAAAAGTCTTCAAATCCTCTTCAACTTCAAACGCGTACAGGTTCTGCATACGTTCAGCTAAATACACCATTTACATTTTCAAATGTTGACAAAACCTTCAGCTATTATTCTGCAATTTCATATTTTTGATATTTTTTCAAATATTCAAATTATTAAGCTTTTTCTGAAAAAAAAAATGAATGGATTCCAATGAAGAAAGTCTTCAAAGCCGCTTAAACTTCTCCAACTTCAAAAGCTAAAGGGTTCGCCATGCTTTCAGGTAGAGACACCATTTAAACTTTCAAATGTTGACAAAACCTTCAACTGTTACCGTATGACTCAGCTTTTTGATATCTGTAATAGTCTGTTAACTGTCAGCGTTTATGTTTTATGTTTTTTTCAGACCATTTCTGTGTTTAACATGGGTGTGTATTGCGAACCTTAGAGCACGTGATGTCACAGCTTGAGTGAACAGAGCCTTCCAGATTTGGTCACAAACGTATTTGCTTTTTGCCATCTACTCCACAATACTAACTTTTTGGGCATAATTTATACATCAAAACGTAGGAAATCTTGTCGTGCTTCGTAAAATTGGGTCGATTTGAATCCAACAGATTCAGACGTGTTTAAATCAGACTATAAGTGAGAGGTGGTCCTCTCCTTCCTCCATCCACCGCCATGTTACATCTCCCTCCAAAATGTCTTCCCGCTGATGGTCGTACCTGATTTCGAAACTGCAACTACAGACACATTGTGGGTCTGTAGGTTACACAAACAACATTGACGCGTTCACAAAAGTCTTATCTCTCAGAAAATATAATTATTTTGGCATGTTGCCTTTGAAGTTCTTGAGATATTAAGCTTTTTCTGAAAACAAATAATGCATTGAAGCCTATGGAGGTCATCTTCAAAGCAGTCTCACTCATGACACAGGTGCTTCAAGTTAACTAATCAGTGGAGCTTCACACTCATTCTTGTTTTAACGACCTTGTGGGGACACACACACAGGCTGTTGGTGGAGGAAGTGAATGATTGCTAGCATGAGCTTTGTGTTGGACTAAGATCACTTGTGTGTCTATGTGCGCGTGAACGGCCGCTCGTGCGCACGTAAACGGCCGCGTGCTATTTCGCGTGCGCGCGCGTGAACGGCCGCGCGCGTGCACGTGGTTATATGGTCTCATGCACTTTTTTTTTTTTTTTTTTTTTTTTTTTTAAATCAAGGAGTTGCTGATTCTTTAGAGATCAAGGACTCCTTGACTTTTTTTTTAAGTCAAGGAGTTGCTGATTCTTTAGAGATCAAGGACAATAGGATTTTTTTTTAATAAACTTTTTTTAAACTTTATTATCACACACACACACACACACACACACACACACACACTAGGAAACTCTGTCACACAGGAGAGCTCTCACTTGTGTGACCAAGTATCATGATAAGTGGGCGGGCTTTACCCAGAATACAGTTTGCTGGTGTCATATTATAAATGTGAAACCGTGACTGAACCTGTGTATACTGTCACATAAGTAGCGCCCCCTGGGCTCTCAGCTGTATTCTGTGAAAATTAAATGATGCTCTCTGTTGATAGTGACAGTGCACCATGGGTATAACATGTATGACAAATTCATCCTGCTTTCCCCTTGGTCTTAAGTCCCTCCATGTTAGTTTCTTAACATGCTACCAACTCTCCATCTTTCTCTCTCTGTACCCTTCTAACAACTCTCTTATTCTCACTCTGTCTGTCTCCCCTCTCTGTTTCTTTCTTTTTGACTTACTCTCTTCTGCTCTGTCTCGCTCCCTCCTCTCTATCTCCCTCTTTTGTCTTTCTTTCTCTCTCTCTCCCTCTCTCTTTCTATACCTCTCTCGTTCTATACCCCGTTCTCTCCCTCTTTTGTCTTTCTTTATTTCTCTCTCTTCCATTTCACTCTCCCAAATCCTCTTCAACCTCAAAAGCGTACAGATTCTGCATACGTCCAGCTACAGACACCTTTTAAACGTTCAAATGTTGACAAAACCTTCAGCTATTATTCTAAAATTTCATATTTTTGTATTCAGCTATTTTCATCTAAATGCATCTATATTCCTCTATATTCAGCTATCTTTTAAAATATTTAAGCTTTAAGCTTCAGCTATATTCCGCTATTTGAAGCAATATTAAGCTATATTCCGCTATATTCAGCTATCTTTTCAAATATTTCAGCATTAAGCTTCAGCTATTTTCAGCTAAATTCAGCTAGATTCCGCTATTTTAAGCTATATTCCGCTATCTTTTCAAATATTTCAGCTTTAAGCTTCAGCTTTTAGCATTCCAACGCATTTTCAGCAGGAAATGCAATTTCTAGTTATTATTATATTTCTTCCGTACGTATTTTGAATATCTTCTCCTCCTTCATATATTAAGCTATAGAAACCATTCAAATATTAAAATATTCAGCTCATTAAGGAGACGATGGCAATGACCTTTTCATATTTCTGACTTTTCAAATTTTTGAATTATTAAGCTTTTTATGAAAATTCAAATGAATGGCAGCGGATGGGGGAAATCTTCAAATCCTCTTCAACTTCAAACGCTTACAGGTTCTGCATACGTTCAGCTAAATACACCATTTAAACTTTCAAATGTTGACAAAACCTTCAGCTATTATTCTGCAATTTCATATTTTTGATATTTTTTCAAATATTCAAATTATTAAGCTTTTTCTGAAAAAAATAATGAATGGATTCCAATGAAGAAAGTCTTCAAAGCCGCTTAAACTTCTCCAACTTCAAAAGCTAAAGGGTTCGCCATGCTTTCAGGTAGAGACACCATTTAAACTTTCAAATGTTGACAAAACCTTCAGCTGTTACCGTATGACTCAGCTTTTTGATATCTGTAATAATCTTTTAACTGTCAGCGTTTATGTTTTATGCTTTTTTCAGACCATTTCTGCGTTTAACATTGGTGTGTATTGCGAACCTTAGAGCACGTGATGTCACAGCTTGAGTGAACAGAGCCTTCCAGATTTGGTCACAAACGTATTTGCTTTTTGCCATCTACTCCACAATACTGACTTTTTGGGCATAATTTATACATCAAAACGTAGGAAATCTTGTCTTACTTCGTAAAATTGGGTCGATTTGAATCCAACAGATTCAGACGTGTTTAAATCAGACTATAAGTGAGAGGTGGTCCTCCTTCTTCCTCCATTCGCCGCCATGTTAAATCTCTCTCAGAAATGTATCCCCCCTGACGGTTGTACCTGATTTTGAAACTGCAACTACAGACACATTGTGGGTCTGTAGGTTACACAAACAACATCGACGCGTTCGCAAAAGTCTTATCGCTCAGAAAATATAATTATTTTGGCATGTTGCCTTTGAAGTTCTTGAGATATTAAGCTTTTTATGGAAACAAATAATGCATTGAAGCCTATGGAGGTCATCTTCAAAGCAAAAACTCAGTCTCACTCATGACACAGGTGCTTCAAGTTAACTAATCAGTGCAGCTTCACACTCATTCTTGTTTTAACGACCTTGTGGGGACACACACGCACACAGAGAAGCAGCTGTTTGTGGAGAGGAGGTGAATTTCATTGCTAGCAGGAAGTTAGCTTTGTGTTTGACTAAGCTAACTCACTGTGTTTGTCTATGTGCGCGTGTGTGTGCGCGCGCATGAGCGGCCGCGTGCACGCTCGCGTGTGTGTGCGCGCGAACGTGTTACGGTCGCGTGTACGTTCGCGCGTGTGTGCGTGCGCGTGAACGACCGTGCGCGCACACGTGTTATTACGGTCGCGTGTACGTTCGCGCGTGTGCGCGCGCGCGTGAACGGCCGTTTTTTTTTTTTTTTTTTTTTTTTCTCCGTGGTGCGATGGCTGATAACGATAGTGTTAGTTCAACCTTAAGCTAAACTATAATTTATTGAGTGATATCATTTATTCCAGGGGATAACATGGAGCCAATGTCTTCAGTAATTGTATATATGCAGTGAATTCTGACAATTAAAAAGGTAATAGCAGTAGTAGTGGAAATAATGAAAAACATCAACCAAATGCTAGAATACAGCACATATTTTTTATCCGATCAAAATCTTCTCCTGACTCACTTCCACTCGCGTTCTGCCGGCACCACAATGATTCAATGGAGCTGCAGGGTTGAAGCTATTGAAGCCTGCATACACTCTTTTCAGTTGACCAGTTTATAATAAAGTATCTAGATGTTATGTTAATGATATGTTTGTTTTTATTAATACTGAATTAAGCTGGCTGACTCTGAATTAAGCTTTGTGGTTGCTGTGGCACTGTACATGTACTATCTAAGAAAAGATGGATGATTTTGGGTTCGACACCTGAATTTCCGAGTGCCCCTGAACGCTTCAGCGACCCTCACGTCAACACTGCTGCGCCGTTCCTTTCATTCGCAGCAAGTTTTCTGGTAAGTAGTTAGAGTTGAGCCCGTCTGCTGACGGCGAATGATTTAAATGGTATAAATACAGTTTTAGCGTTGTAAAAAATACATTGAAATGTCTCATACAGAATGTAAACAGAGTTTAAATATGAATGGAAGAGTGAAATATTTCCCCTGTATGTTATAGGTCGTGGCTAACATGACCATAGTGGCTAACGGTGACAAGACATTTTAATGACACATGAGTTAAGATGGCTAAACTACTGTCAGTTAGCTAACTAACTAGTTCTAACTAGTTCGCTAACTGACAAAGTAGTTACGCTCGCTAACTAGTTGGCTTGCTATGTAACTCTGCTGACTTTAGCTTAGTTAGTTAGCTAGCCAGGTAACTAATTTGGCTAAAGTCAGCGTTAGCTAAGGATTAACGTCATGACGTCATGTTCAGACGTCATTTTTCGCGCCAGTAGATTAACGTAACATACAAAGTCAAGAGTGACGCTGAAGCCTATCTGCATTTAAATGATCCTTCTGTCATTACTGAAGACGTTCACCCAGAGCTCTATGCTATCTGATATGAGTAGAGAACAGACCAAACTATGTATATGAACCATATGGTGCAAACATTATTCATGTTTATTTTTTTATATATATATATATATATATATATATACACACATTATATATGCTGGATATATTGGAGTTTTTTTGTTTTCACCAGAAGTTACACATCACATATTCTAATGAAAACTGTATCTTAAACAACCTTAATGAATGACTGATTTCTCATATGTTGGTAATATTTAACAGTACTAATCTACCTCTGTAATGTATGTAGTGCATTACAGAATAGTTCCTTTGTTTTGTCATTTACAGAGTTTTTTGTTGGTTTGAATGCTGCAAGTTTAAACCTACTTACTGTCAGTTTGCCATTGTGTTTCCTCTCGTAGACAACAGAACATCAATCACGATCTATGCTGTAGTTGGTAAGTATGTACATACTGTCATTTAAATTGATTGTTTTAGCCACAAATCAGAGATATTCAGTTTACTGTCATAGAGTAAAGCAATCAGAACATATTTACATCTCAGAGACTGGAATACTATACAACTAATCAGTTAATGGTGGCAGCTCTAATGTTGTGTACCATGCGATAGAGACAATAACACACATTGAAGAGGCACAATTTTGTCTTTTTGACAACAGTCAGTTTTACCACACAACTCACACTGCAATATACATTTTAACTTCCTAGAAAATTATGAGTTTTGAATAAGACATTGATAATAAATATGGAAATAAATTGTCCACCCGAAAATACTTATAATTGAAATAAGCTATGAGGTTGATTTTCTGAAGTAACTGAAAATCTCTTTTTTTCCCCCTCTCTACATCCCTCCTTCCACTCCTCCTGCACTCCTCCCGGACTCCTCCTGTCTGTTTTCTCTCTGACTGCAGACTCTGTGCTCGCGACTCCTTTGTGACTTGACAGTAAGTTTACACATATGAATGAAAACTGAATGCAGTTTCTTAAAATACGTTGTAAAGTTGTTATGACACACTGATGCCCGAGACACACTGTGTGCTATCACATTTAGGAAGATTCAGCTAAATCTGAAGTGTAATTTTAACGAAATATATTATGATTTTGCTTTCACATGAAACTGATATTTCACTGGTTAACAGTACAGGACAGGGATATTCAATACACATTTCAGAAAGGTCCCTTTCAGAGAATTTCCTTATACAAAGGTATATCACAATAATGTTTAATTTGTGCTATGATTTAGTCCCATATATATTGCGGTCAATGACAAATAAGGCTTCTAAAAATGAAACTTTGTTTTAAGTCTAATTTGTTACATAACTCATTGAAGTGTTAAATGTATTTTTAATAATTGAAAAATTGACAATATATACAAAAAAATAGAATAAGAAAAATGCAAAGTATATACAAAAATAATATTAATATTAAATTAACAAACAAAACAGTAGTGCTAAGACGTAGCCAAACAAACAACAGAGTAACATTGTTATAGTTGAGTAATTGATTTGGTGATATATTATGTTATTGTAGTGGACAGGAATGTTCTCCTGTATCTGTCCTTGTGACAGCGGAGCTGGAGGAGTCTGTTGGAGAAAGTGCTCCACTGTCCCTCCAGTAGGTGGGGGAGAGGGTGGTCCGGGTTATCCAATATGGATAATAATTTATCCATAGCCTGGATCCAGACCACGGTCGGCCTATTAGTGACCCCTGGTTTAGAATGTCCTCTTACTGCCTAATGTTTCACCCCAATAACTAGAATTACATAATATTAAGGGTCTTTAAAAAAGTGTGATGCCTTTTACAAAACACATGTTTTTACATCACTGGCTGGGGGTAGCTGCAGTAACAAGCCTGCATGATCCACAGTATTGAATGAGCTCGGAAGTGCTGGTTTTCTGAAATTAAACTGAAAATGTGTCTCTCTCTTCCCTACCCAGCTTCACTACCTTCCAGTCCTTCTGGACTCATTCCTGTGTCCCGCTTGGTTCACCTGTGTCCACCTCGGTCCACCTGTGTCCAGCTGGGCTACCTGTGTACTCCTGTGTACACCTTTGTGTGTGTGCTAAATACATCGCTGTTGGTGACTCTGTGGTGATTCAACAGTAAGTTCAACAATGAATGACTTGTTCAGATAAATCAACAACGTGTGTCATGAAGTTTGTTAATACAGATATTTCTTGTACACACTAAAACACAGATACTTGCAAAATAGCCCATTAAGTAGATACATTTAATTAAAACCACTGACAAAATAGTTGGCTTTCTTGACTAAGAACAAGCTAATTTTATAATGTAAATACTGTTGATGCTTGTTTCAAATGTATTTTGTTTACCAGCAGTTTTATCTGTCAGCAGTATTCAGTTAACATTAAGGCCAGAATAGTGTTAATATGATTATCAGGATGCTGCATATATTGCATTTGATATTCTGTTTCGTTTGTTTTCACCAGAAGGTACACATCACATATATCCTAATGAAAAATATATATTAAACAACCTTAATAAATGACTAACGTTGAAATGACTAAGTTTAAACTTACTTACTGTCAGTTTGCCATGTTGTTTCCTCTTGTAGACAACAGAACATCAATCAGGATCTACGCTGTAGTTGGTAAGTATATAAATACTGTCATTAAATTGATTGTTTTAGCCACAAATCAGAGATATTCAGTTTAGTGTCATAGAGTAAAGCAATCAGAAAATATTAACATCTCAAGAGACTGGAATACTATACAACTAATCAGTTAATCGTGGCAGCTCTAATGTTGTGTACCATGCGATAGAGACAATTGCATATTTAAAGTACCTGACAGGCATTAACACATATTGAAGAGGCACAATTTTGTCTTTTTGACAACAGTCAGTTTTACCACACAACTCGCACTGCAATATACATTTGAACTTAAACTGGAAAGACATTA